>OX359277.1:20048863-21248863 GCA_947179155.2 Hedera helix | reverse complement strand
ATTCTATTTTATCTCTTATTTACTACGGTGACAAAGAATCAAATTATCAGTATATTTATTCATTTTTCTACTTCTCCCAAATGCAGGATAACCCCGAGGGGTTATTGTAATGACATATAAAATTACAAACCCAATTTTATTTTTTTATGTATTTATATTCATGAGGAAATAAGATGTATTAGTTCGTGCTTTTCTTTGATCTATACGTAATTTTTATGGTAGAAAACCATTTTTAAAGCTCTTGATGCTTAAATCCATGATAAACTAGTATATCTAGGGTTTAATAGGTTTAATATGAGTATTGATATGCATCTATGTTGGTAGGTTTGACAAAAAGCTTGAAAACGACCTTATCGGAAAACCTTAAAATGTAACAGTCCGTTCCCGGATTTACTGTTCACGTTCCGTAAGTCATATTCATGATCCGTCAATTTTTGGTGGTAGGACTATGAGATAAGAAGATATTCCAAGTGGAACGATTGAAAAATATTAAACGAGCTATCCGTGGTGTTTTTTCTCGTAAAACAGTCCTGCCAGAAAAAAAATTCTAGAAAACCTACTGCCCATAAAATTGTACGGCCTGTTTTGGCCACTTTTTTTGCTCCAAAAATTCCCGAAATTTTATTTGTGGTAATATATGGTATAGATAATCCACTGTAAAAATTTGAGCTCAATCCGACCTCGGATGAGTGAGTTATGACCCGATGTTTATTTACATTTTAAAATAAAGATATGGTTATAACTTGAAATGTATAACTCCTAATATTATGAAATTTTTAGTGGAGGTTTTATATGGTGGAAGAAGGCTACCATACAAATTTAAGAATTTTCTTATGAAAAATCAATGTTTAATAAATACGGTAAATTTTGGACAGAAATGGACTATTTAAAAATAATAAATAAAGTTGGAAAATTAAACGAAAATTATTTTGAATATGGAATGAAATATAATAAATATATCCAAGAGTTATAAAAATAATAAGTCAATTAAGTTTTTTTTATAAATACAAAGGACTTAAGAAAAATAAGGATAAAAGAATAAAATAATTATGTATTATTCAATTGTAATTAAATAATACATAAATGTTATTATTTATTATTTAAATAATATTAAATAATAAATAAAATAAATTTAATTATTTCTTTATTATTTAAATGCTAAATAATAAATAAAGTAAAGGAGTATACGAAGTTAATAAAATAATTACTTATTATTTAATTAATATTAAATAATAAATAATGGTGATTAGCTATCTAATTATTATTTAAATGATATTAAATAATAATTAAATGAAGATAAAGTTAATAAGGTAATTATTTTTTATTTAACAAATAAGGATGAATCATTATTTAATTATTATTTAAAGGATATTAAATAATAATTAAAGGGAGATGAAGTGAATAAACTGATCATTTTTTTTGTTTAATTAATATTAAATAATAAATGGGGTTAATTAATTCAGAAGTTACTATTTAGTGATATTTAATAATCATTAAATGAAATGAGGATAATTAATTAATTAATTATTATTTAAATGATATTAAATAATAATTAAAGGGAAATAAGGTTAAAAGGATAATTGTTTAGGTAATAATAAATAACAGGTAAACTTAATTTAATTAATTAATTATTTAATTAATATTAAATAAATAAAGTGAAGGAATTAAGGAAATGATAAAGTGATTAGACAATTTACATTTAATTGTTTAAGTCTGTAAATATTATTAAAGGAGTAATTTATTATTAAATATTTAATGATAATAGCAAGTGATTAAATATTATTAAAGGACTAATAATATTGGTAATTGGGTGAATATTATTAAGGGTTTATCATATAATTTATGAGTTAGTAAATAATACTTAATAACGTTTGTAATTGAATGAGGTATTATTAGTGTATAATAATATTGGTCGGTAATTAAAATATTATCCAAGGGTGATAATATTATGAGTTAGTAAATAGGGAACTATGTGCTGTCGAGTTAATTTATTTAAGAATGATAAATGAATCCCTATGTGCGCTACTAATTGGAAGATAATCATATTAGGTCTTTCAAATGAGGTAAATTGAATTGTGTAAGCGTAAACGAGGAAGCAATTCAGGCAAGTTTTTCAGAACTTGCTCTTATGTGCATTGCTATGCTACAATGTGATATTAAATTTTTGATATGAATATATATTGATGTTATTTGTGTTATGTGAAGCCAATAAAGCATGAAGTATGATTACATGTGAAATATGTATAAAATATGAAGCATGATTTAATAGAGGCTAGTTGTACATTATATGTGATGCATAAGAAGTATGAAGCATTCATAAAAAGAGAAGTATGAAAAACATGATGTATGAATAAAATGCATAGTTGTATAACATGTGAAGCATGTAATGTGTTATGTGTAGCTGTTAGACTTGCTGAGCCGTCATGCTCACTCTTGCTATAAAACAATAACTTTCAGTTAAGTGCGAGATATCCGAAGTCTTCGATAAAGATCAAGGATCATGAATGCGTATTACTTTCATTGAAAGTTTAAGTGATTGTTGTAGTTATAAGTCCGAATTGGACATGTAAAATAATTGTGTAATTAAAGAAATAGTTAGTATGTATTATGAGTGTTTAAATACTCAAATTGATTGTAGTAGAATGTCGTATCATGTATGATATTGAGATATACTAGAAATTTGTAAAGATTGCAATTATGGAATAGAAATAGATGTTGTAAAGTTTTATTATCTAGCAATTATAATATTGTTGTGAGTCATGGATGATAAGGAAAAGGTTGTACAGTAATGAACCGGATCTGAGGTTAAAGGGACCCGGATTCGGGGTCGTCACATAACCATTGCCGCTGACTTAGTCCCTATATAGACCCATGGCTAGGGCTTGTACATTTGAAGGAATCATTTTGTCATTAAGAGCCTACAACAATTTTATAAATTATGAATTATCAGTTCATAAATTCAATTAAATTAAATGAATTCATAAATTAATACGTGAAAAGTCATGCTTAATTAACTTAACTAACTTACTTTGCTCTTTAGCCAAAATGCAAAATTTTGATCACGACTAAGTTGAATATCCAGTGATGCTGTTTTGATTTATTTTTAATCATCATTGTATGATCTATACATGTATTATAAACATTATCATATAAATATATGAAATTGCAAGTTAAGATATAAAGTTAAATATTAGTTTTACATGTATGCCTCACAAATTCGTCAATCTCCTCGCAATTGTGAAGAATGTAAGTATGTACAACATGTAATTCTCACATAGAGAATAATATGTGCGTACCTTTTCCATAAGCGTGACTCGGTAGACCAAATATAGAAAGCTGGCCATTTAGTTCAACATTTCCCCCATCATCATGTCTCCAGACTCAATTGGCCTTTGTCAAGACTTTGTCAGGAAAATAGTCTGAGACAAACGTAGATATCTCATCAAAACTGTATACCTCACATATCGACCCCTCGACGTAAGCTCTATTTTTTACCTTCCTCTTAAGGTTTCCCATCACCCTCTCGAAAGGGTACGTCCATCTATATTGAACTGGACTGCCAACACGAGCTTCATAGGATAGATGGATTTGCAAATGCTCCAAGGAGTCAAAAAAACTCAGTGGGTGGGAATATTTTTTTCAAGCTTACACGTGATCTCAATGATGTTCTTCTCAAGTGTAGACATGTCTTTTTCATTTAACATTTTTGAACATATGTCTCTGAAGAAATGACTAAGATCAGTCAACACATCCCATATTAATTTATCAAGCAAGTCCCGAAATGTTATAGGCATGAGTCTCTCTATAAACACATAACAGTCATGAGTCTTCATCCCTTGCAATTTCCCACCTGTAACACACCTGACAATATTTGACGCATATTCATTTGGTAGTTTCAGAGACTTAATCCACATTCACAAATCTTCAACCTTCTTTTTGGACAATATATACCTTGCATGCGATTTAACCATCTTACCATTAGGAGATTCATAAAGTTCTAATTCAGGACGCTTACAAATATCTTTCATATCTAACTCTGCCTTATCATTATCTTCGTCTTCCCTGTAACACCCATGACGGTGTTAAACACATTGTTGAACACTCTCAATATGCATCACATCTAGATTATGAATAATTAAATTAGTAGACCAATAAGGCAGTTCCCAAAAAATGCTTCTCTGAAACTAATTGTGAGATTCACCAAACCCATTGATTATGTTTGAGGCAACAATCTTACCAAATGGGATGATCGGCAATCTCATTACACGGTCACACATCTCTGTCCCCGACAGTCACGGTGCGGGCATATCATTCTCTAATTTCTCGTTTTGAAAGATTTCTCTATTTCTTCTAAACGGGTGATCTCTGCCAGTAGGAAACGACGATGAGAGTCAAACCATCATGGTTTTTGACCCATTTAATAGATTGAAAGACTTCGTATGCTCCATACAATATAGACAAGACAACTTCCCATGTGTACTCTATCTAGATAACATACCATAAGCAAGGAAGTCACTTATAGTCAACATAACCGCTGCCCTAAGGTTGAAATTTATTTTTGTGGACACATCCTAAGTCTGTACTCCATCCTCCCACAATACCTTTAACTTGAATATAAGAAGTCTCAAGTAAACATTTAGATTCCTTTTAGGACTCTTGCGACCAGGAATCACGAGTGGAAAAAACAAGTATGCTTGTTTCATACACATTCAATGAGGCAAGTTGTACAGAGTAACAATCATAGGCCAACAGGAGTACATAACAACTGAGTGACCGAAAGGGTTGATACCATTAGTGGATAATCCAAGCCTAACATTTCTGGGTTCCGATGCAAACCCATGATGTGCTAATTTGAAATATATCCAAGCCTGCCCATACGCGGGATAGTTAAGTCCCTCATTTTTAGCTGGAGATCTCGCATGCCAAGTCATATGTTCGACTGTTCTTGTAGATATGTACAATATTCTTAGCCGATGTGTAATTGGAAAATACCTTAAAATCTTAAAAGGTATATTTTTCTTTTTTTGTAGTCGCACCCTCTTTATTAGGCTTGAATCATTCATTACTGCATAACATGCACTTTGTCTTCTGTTCATTTTTCTTATAAAACAACATGTAATCGTTCAGACATGCATCAATCTTTTGGTATCCAAGACCCAACTTTTTCACCATTTTCTTACAAAAGTAGTAATTATCGGGCAACTTTTCACTATCAAACAACATACTCTTAATGGCCTTCAATAATGACTTAAAACATTCATGGTTCATGTTGTGATTAGCCTTGATGTTAAGTAACGTAGCCACCACAGACAATGTGGTTTGCTTAGGATAACCAAGCCACAACGGTTCACTACCATCGTCTAACAACTTAAAGAATGCTTTGGCATCAAAATTCATAGGTTGTTCTCTGTCTTGTTCGCAATTAAAATAAAGGCTTGCAATATCATGCACCATGTTATACATATGATGGGTACTGCTGCTTGGAGTATGTACTTATGTGTAACCACTATCTCTTCTCTACCCATGTTCCCACCAACATTCTTCATAATTTCTCATGAACCCAGAAGCAAGTAAATGATAGCTGACCATGTCTCTTTCCATATAATTTGCATTCTTACACTTCAAGAAAGGCATCTTATCTTGTTCTGACCATTAACACATTCCATATGACTATATGAATAATCCAGAAACACTTGGCAACCAGTTCTAAAATTAGCTGTAGCACCTATTTGGGAACTTGACTTTCGCCATCTCATCCGACTACAGTCTGAATAGAAATCCATGATACTACTGTACCTATTTTGACAATAATTACTGTATCAAACTATATCATCTTTAGGTATAATTAATGCATTTATAGTTCCCATCTAAATATGTCTCCACCCATATTACACCGGTTAGGCTTCTATCCCATTCTTGTATACTACATCCCAACAATGTCAACGACTCAAATAAATGCATCTGTTGTTCGCTGAAATTTTGGCAGCATCTCCCATCAGTCTCTGAGTACACGAAATAAACTATAAATTGTATAGTCTAAGTATGCACCCGGAGAACAATAGAAGATAAATAAATCAAAATTTCTTTAGAACAAATGAATACATTTATTTTAGTCGTTAACACCAGCCTAAGTGGGAGCTTGACACACAAGAATAGTCCCAAACTGGGGACTATTCAAAATTCACTCTTAATAAGTGAATTTTGAATGGGTTTCTAAGCTGAATATGATCCTATTATTTTAAATTATATCATTAACAGAGTCCTCGTCTAACAGACTGAGCTCGGGAAATCTTGGATGAATCAGTACCCGTCCTTTTCGCATTTGTAGTAACCACCTTTACCGCCACCACTATACCTTCCACCGCCAACACCTCCGTGACCATCATGGTAGCATTCATATGCAATATGCCCAGTCTCACCATACTTGTAGCAAGCGTTTCCACCAACACCTCCTCCGTCTCTAATACCACCACCACCGTATCCACGGCCGCCACCATATCAATCTTGAAAAGGAAGACAGATTAATTAGTGGGTTAAGAGAGAAAACTGAATTTATTGGAAGAATTTTCACATGAAAAGCAAGTAGGGAGATGCCTGTATATAGGCGTCTCCCTAATTGGTCTTCATGTGAAAATTCTTCTAATAAATTCAATTCTACCTCTTAATTCACTCATCTAGCTTCCTTCCATGGACAGTATGGTGTCGATGGTGGATACGATGGTGGTGCCGGTGGCTATAGAGGAGGTGGCAGTGGAAGGTATAGTACTGACGATGGAGATGGTTGCTACAAATGCAGGGAGGATGGACACTAATTCTTTTGAGATTGCCCGAGCTCAAACTGTTAGAATGAGATCTTTGTCATGATATAATTTAAACGGGTTGCTAAGTTGAATATGATCCTATACATGCAACACTCTTAACTAATATGAGAATCCGTTGAGCTAAGTACTGATTTCTTTATTAGTTTGGGAGAGTTTCTTTCTCTTTTGTTCTAAGATTTTAATTTTTTTCATTTAGTGAACTTATTTAATTAGTTAATTTGTATGGGATTCTATTTTTAGTGTACTTATTGATGACAATAAATTTATTCAAGTTTGAATCTAAGAAATTAGTGGCAGTTTGTTATTCAACGTTCTTGCATGTTGAAGATTTCCTCATATCTAATATTGCTATTAATATTTTAAATATTTTTCTTCTAGAATAATTATAATTTTTGCTAACTTTTGACTACGGATAACGTCCATCTTTTTTGATTTGGAGTCAATGAGATTAAAATTAAGGTCTCTGTCATGATATTTAAAATTAAATTATTTTATTTTATTTTATTTTATTTTAAACTATATTATATTATTATTTTATTTTAAATTATATTTACTTTTATTTTTATTTTTAATTATATAATATTATATTATTTGTATTTTTTTATTTATTCTTTCATTGTAATTTTATTATATTATTTTTAAAAAAAATTTATTTTTATTATTTTTATTTTACTTCAATTTAAATTAGATTAGATTATTTTATTCTATTTAAAATTATTTTATTTTATTTTAATTTTATTTATTTTAATTATATCATATTATTTTTTTTTCTTTCACTTTAATTTTATTATATTATATCATATTATATTATTACATTTTAATTTTAAATAATACAAAGTTTATTTTATGTTAAATTATATCATATTATATTATTTGTATTTAGTATTAGACTTTTTTAATTTATTTTTTCTTTCATTTAAACTTTACTATATTAATGTACATAATATAACATAATATTTAAAATTAAATCACAGAGCAATACACAATCAAAATTATATAAACAGTGTGTAACATTTCTATAACAGAACAGTATATAATCCACCACTACAATTTTTTTTTCTTTCATATAATCCATCAATCAAAAAGCACAAAATACAATAATATATACATATATATGACAAAATGCAATACTGATTAACCAAGATCCAGGCACACACAAAAAAAAAAAAAAACAGTGGTTGGGCTGGGTGGACGCAGGTGGGGCGTTGGTTGGGGGGTCGCAGTGAAGCGGTGGTGGGGCTCTCGAATACAAAAAAAAAAATAAAAAAAATTCAATATTGTTACAAGAATTACACAAATTAAGTAGTTAGAAGTGAAAAAAAAATATCACCTGGAAATGGAAACTCCGATGGTGACCAGCTATGGTGGCGGTGTCCATTGTTCCTTCTCCATCTCTTTTCTCTCTTCCTCTCTTATTTCTTTCTTTTCTGAGTGACTAATGCCTTCGTGCGTCTGATATGTTTTAAATACACCAACGACCGCATTCGGTCACTGAAACGGTCAAACTTACTATCATCAGCGACCGCTTTCAGCGACCGCATGCGGTCGTTGATAAAGCTGACATGACACTATTAGCGACCGAAATGTGGTCACTATTGTTTTTTGGTCGCAAAAAGTTTGGCGCCAAAGACCATGCCAATTTTTTATGCGGTAAAAATTGTTATAGCGACTGCGGATCACTCGCTAATACTAACAGCGACCAAATTTAGACATGGTCGTCATAGTTGGGTCTCTGATAATCCTATTAGTGACCGATATTAGCAATCGCTGATGAGTTTGGTCACTGATGAACTATTTTCTTGTGGTGAAATTTAACGACATTACGTTATTTTATAACATCAATAAACACTTTTTGTGATCAGATGGAGTATTATTAACTTGCAAGTGGTATGTAAAACACCTTCCAATCATGTAGGAAGAGTCATTCAGGATGCTAAAAAGATAGATAAAAAAAACTAATTAAGAGCTAGCTTTGGATGAATATTTGGGAAATTTACACAAATGTAACATTTTGCTACAAGTTTCTTATGTAGAAATGTTGCACAGGAGGGTCATGAGACATATTTTGTACCTTCCAATCAGGTAGGAAGAGTCATTCAGGATGCTAAAATGATAGATAAAAAAACTAATTAAGAGCTAGCTTTGAATGAATATTTGGAAAATTACCATAAATGTAACGTTTTGCTACTAGTTCTTATGTAGAAATGTTGCATAAGAGGGTCAAGAAACATATTTTGTACAATAGCCCACATATAAAAAAAATAAAATTATGAGGACTTATAGTAAAGAATTGCAACCTAGACAATTTTTCCCCAATATTCATCTCGTACTTCTACTTTTATCCAAAAAGATTATAAGAACGTCGGTTACACAGTTTTTATTTATTTATTTGTTTTGCTAAATTAAATTTGTATAAATAAAAGTGGTGTACAAAAGTTAAGATGCAAACCCCATACCAGTATTCCATAACCATCCTAGGACAGACCCTAGCCAGCATTGATGGCATATTTTCTAAATCTATTAGAAATAATCCATTAGAAGTATGAAGTTTACACTTAATGATGTGGATAATATCACGAGCAAGACATATGGTATGTTTGTTGGGTTCTCCATGGATCCGAGCATTTCTCTTCCTCCACACAAAGTAGACCACTACAGCAACAGCCAATGATAAGACTGCTCTCTTAAGTTTCCGAACAATTCAGTCCCAAAACGAAGGCAATAAAGGGCTGCCAATCTCTGTGAAATCCTCTCCAACCACAAAACCTCAAAACAAAGAAGGACTTGAAATTGGGGACTGGCACTCTAAGAATACTTTTCTCTCTTTTGTCCGGAAGGTTACAGTATTACACGGCAAGAATGACTTGAAATTGGGGACTGGCACTCAAAGAATACTTTTCTCTCTTTTGTCTGGAAGGTTAAAGTATTACACGGCAAGAATAACTTGAAATTGGGGACTGCCACTCTAAGAATACTTTTTTCTCTTTTGTCCGGATGGTTACAGTATTACACGGCAAGAATGACTTGAAATTGGGAACTGGCATCCAAAATTTTAGTGGTTCCACTATATATAGTGCAATAATGCAATGCATGCATACATATGCATGCATACATAAAGAGGTAAAGAAGTACAAAGCATAAATATTAAAACATGGATACTGACTTATATAGGGCTGCCATTTTTGGTGATATTAGTGTCCTAAGGGAGAAAGAGAGAATATTTGGTGTTGGCGATCAACTAACCCCTGACAAAAACAGTGTTCTTCATGTTGCATCCGAGTCAGGCCAAACAGAATTTGTCCAAGAAATTCTGTCAATGCATCCCTCTCTATTGTGTAACCTAAATTCAAGAGGTGAAACTGCGCTTCATCTCGCGGCAAGGGAAGGACGTTCCCATGTTGTCAAAGCACTTATCGACGAAGCAAATAAATCATTAGTGCTTCCCCTTGAAAAAGATCTCGAAAACGGGGTTCGATCCTCAATGCTCAAGGCGATGCTGAGGATAGCGAATAAGGAGGGAGACACAGCGTTGCATGAGGGGGCGCGGTATAATCAAGTTGATGCGGTAAGAGTGTTGATAAAAGAAGATCCTGAAGAAAATTCACTGCATACTGCAAATACGGCTGGCGAGACACCGCTTTATCTAGCTGCTTATAGAGGATTCCTTTGTATGATGAAGACCATCTGCGGAATTTGTAGCTCACCAGCCTACAATGGACCTGATGGCAGAACAGCATTACATGCAGCAATTATTCACAAAAGCAAAAGCCGTGGTAAGTAAATTATTTCTTAAATCGTGATTATTATGCACTGAAATAATGGTAACCTTTTAACACAAACAAAATTTGAAGGTTAACGTACCAACAAAAACAATAGAACTTTTGAATCTACATCTTGTTAAACTCTAATTATAAAATGGTTAAATTATAGATTGGGGTCTTTTTTAGCCAGAATTTGTTTCAGGGTGTGTGACACCCCCAAATTCAGGTACCACTATCTCGAATTTGGTGCTCACGTAATAATATAAACAATCACTGCTAAATAACATTTAATACTAATGCGGAAAACAAATGAACATATGTTGTCTATTACAATGACTTTCTAGTTCCAAGGTCTACAACCTTTATCAAAATATACATCACAAACTACAAAGTAATATCAGTGTCTGCGTTACAATCTTATAAGTCTTAAACAAAATATAAATAGACTTACAACTATCTAGATAATTAAGATTTCGTATTTCCTTTGCCTTTATCTTTACCCGATCCTTCAGGTTTAGATGCAAAATATTTAATGACATAGCAAGTATGAGCAACTAGCTTACTTAGCAATTTAAATGAATAACAAAAATTATGTCATAAATAAATAGGAATATCAACTTAATGATTTAATAGAAGGAGTTCAACAATGACCAATAGAATAAATGCAAAAAATAAATAAGTGACAATTGATTTTTTACTGCTAAGTGGTCACATAGACCATGAACTACTATTAAGGAAATCAGTCACTTGATTGACCATCTTAGGTTACTTTGTCAGAATTGTACTTGAGGGGATCAGCCTCTCCTATCACATGTATATGCATAACATTTATTCTGTTTGTATCGTTTGTTCGATACTTAGGTTATTCCCCATTATGTGTTGTTCTTCTCAGTCTAAGAATCCGTATCACTATGGTTTGAATAGCTTTCAAAATAAATTTCACGTAGGTCTAGCCGAACAATAACTTAGACTTCTTCTTTAATCAATTCATAACTCAAGAATGGAATATGAATTCAAATAATATATGCGATTTGCAATAATATTATTGTGAAATAACTTGCAATATAATATAAGTTTAAAATTTAAAAATTACCACAATGATATTGAATATAGTTAGGAAACTTGCTCAATATAATTTAAGTAAGGTTAAAGAACTTGTCTGTCCGTTGACTTACGGCTAATTCGCTTAATTTAAACTCCTCTTGATGACCTAACATTAATAACGTTAGTACAACATATAATCGCGCACTTTAAACACTTACATATACTAAATAATTAATCACTCAATAAATATAATTTTATATATACTATCATTAATCATATAAGACACTTAATTGATCTTATGTTAATGATTTAATTAATCAATTTAAACTCTTAAACAATTTACTATCATTGTTTAATTAAATTCTTTTTATTTTATTAACTTTATCTTCATTTAATTACTATTTAATATTAGTTAAAGAGTAATTAATTAATTACCTTTAGTCATTATTTAAAAATAGATAATAACTAATTATGTTTAATTATTATTTAAAGTTAATTAAATAATAAATAATTAAAGTATAACTCTTAATTGCCGTATTATTTAATATTAATTAAATAATAATTAACTTATTAATTATCCTCATTTATTATTATTTAATAATAAATAATTAGTTTATTAACTTTAATTATCTTTAATTATTATTTAATGTTAAATAATAATTAATTAATTAATTAATTAATTATACTTACTTACTTATTATTTAATCTTAATTAAATAATAAATAATTAGTTTATTAATTTATTCTTCATTTAATTATTATTAAATGTTAATTAAATAATAATTAATTAATCAATTACCCTTACTTATTATTTAATCTTAATTAAATAATAAATAATTTTTCCTTCTTTAATTATTATTTATGGTTAATTAAATATTAATTAATTTCTTAATTATATTTATTTATTATTTAAATAATAAATAAATAATTTATAAATTTTATCTCTCTTTAATTATTATTTAATATTAATTAAATAATAATTAGTTAATTACCTATCTTTATTTACTATTTAATTATCAGTTAAATAATAAATAATTAATTAATTTACTTTATCTTTCTTATATTATTATTAAATAGTTAAATCACATATTTAATATTTAATAATAATTTGTTACTAATTTTATCTAATTACTAACTAATTAATAGCTAATTAGTGTACTATTTACACCTTAAATACTATTAAAAATAATTAATTTCTTAATTAATCTTACTTATTATTTAATATTACTTAAATAATAAGTAATTATCACTTTTATAATTTTTTAGAAATTATAAATATTAATTTATCATTTTTCCTTTAGTTAGTAATGTTTAATCATATTTTAATTATGAAAATTACCAAATGACCTGCTAAAAATACAAAAATATTTTGATAAAATAGTACATGCAAAATCAAACAACTTTTGTTAAGGACTGGTCGTCGGAACCGGTCTTAATTCTAATGAACCGGTCGCTGTGACACCCCCAAATTCAGGTACCACTACCTCGAATTTGGTGCTCACACAAAAATATAATCAATCTCTGTTAAACAACATGTAATACTAATGCAAAAAATAAATAAACATATATTTTCTATTACAATGACTTTCTGGTCCCATGGTCTACAACCTTTACCAAATTAAATATCACAAACTTCAAAATAATATCAGTGTTTGCGTTACAATCTTATAAGTTTTAAACAAAATATAAATAGAAACAGCTATCTAGATACTTAAGATTTTGCTTTTCCTTTGCCTTTATCTTTACCCGATCCTTCAGGTTTAGCTGCAAAATATTTTATGACATAGCAAGTATGAGCAACTAGCTTGCTCAGCAATTTAAATGAATAACAATAATTATGTCATAAATGAATAGGAATATCAACTGAAGGATTTAATAAAAGGAGCTCAATAATGACAATAGAATCAATGTACAAAATAAAGAAGTGACAATGATTATTTAATTGTTGAGTGGTCAAATGGACCATGAACTACTATTGAGGAAAATCAATCACTTGATTGACCCTCTTAGGTTACTTTGTTAGAATTGTACTTTAGATGATCAACCTCTCGTACCATATGTATGTGCATAACATTTATTCTGTTTGTATCGTTTGTTCGATACTTATGTTATTCCCCATTATGGGTTTTTCTTCTCAGTCTAAGAATCCGTACCATTATTGTTTGGATAGCTTTCAAAATAAATTTTACATAGGTCTACCCGAACAATGGCTTAGACTTTTTCTTTAATCAATTCATAATTTAAGAATGGAATATGAATTCAAATAATATATATGATTTGCAATAATATTATTGTGGAATAACTTGCAATATAATATAAGCTCACGATTTAAGAATTAACACAATAATATTGAGTAGAGTTAGGAAGCTTGGTCAATACAAATTTGAGTAAGGTTAATGAACTTGTCTGTCTGTTGACTTATGGCTAATTCGCTTAATTTAAACTCCTCTTGATGACCTAACATTAATAACGTTGGCCTATCAATTAGTATAACATATAATCGTGCACTTTAAACACTTACATATGCTAAATAATTAATCACATAACACATATAATTTTATATACTATCATTAATCATATAAGACACTTAATTGATATTATGTTAATGATTTAATTAATCAATATTATTCTTTTTAAGTGTTAAACACTTATTAAACTCTTAAACAATTTACTATCATTGTTTAATTAAATTCTCTTTTTTATTTTATTAATTCTATCTTCATTTAATTACTATTTAATATTAGCTAAAGAGTAATTAATTAATTACCTTTAGTCATTATTTAACAATAGATAATAACTAATTATGTTTATTTATTATTTAAAGTTAATTAAATAATAAATAATTAAAGTATTAATCTTAATTGCCTTATTATTCAATATTAATTAACTTATTAATTATCCTCATTTATTATTATTTAATAATAAATAATTAGTTTATTAACTTTAATTATCTTTAATTGTTACTTAATGTTAATTAAATAATAATCAATTAATTAATTATCCTTACTTATTATTTAATCTTAATTAAATAATAAATAAATAATTTATTAAATTTAATTATTATTTAATGTTAAATAATAATTAATTAATTATACTTACTTACTTATTATTTACTCTTAGTTAAATAATAAATAATTAGTTTATTAATTTATTCTTCATTTAATTATTATTTAATGTTAATTAAATAATAATTAATTAATCAATTACCCTTACTTATTATTTAATCTTAATTAAATAATAAATAATTAATCTTTCTTTAATTATTATTTAATGTTAATAAAATAATAATTAATTCTTTATTATCTTTATTTATTATTTAAAAAAATAATTAATTTATAAATTTTATCTCTCTTTAATTATTATTTAATATTAATTAAATAATAATTAGTTAATTACTTATCTTTATTTACTATTTAATTATCAATTAAATAATAAATAATTACTTTAATTACTTTATCTTTCTTATATTATTATTAAATACTTAAATCACATATTTAATATTTAATAATAATTTATTAGTTATTTTATCTAATTACTAACTAATTAATAGCTAATTAGTGTACTATTTACACCTTAAATACCATTAAAAATAATGAATTTCTTAATTAATCTTTCTTATTATTTAATATTACTTAAATAATAATTAATTAGCAGTTTTATGATTTTTCAAAAATTTAAAAAAATATTAATTTATCATTTTTCCTTTAGTTAGTAGGGTTTAATCACATTTTACTTATGAAAAATTACCAAATGACATGCTAAAAAATACAAACACATTGAACATACTACATCTATATACTTGATTCATCTAACCTTATCATGCATTTCGAAATCCTTCTAGCATGATCATAACAAAAGTACTCTACATTATCATTTCATCTTTTTGAAACCATTCTTAGCAAATAATACTTCTCTTAGACATTTTAACAAGTATACTGTGTGCATGTTAGCATCAAGGAATATTTCAAAGAACATATAACATTTATACTCCATCAGTGTTCCATTCTTACACCATCAAACCTTTCTTGGTTTTCAACACCACCAAAACCATAAACAACACAACCAAACATAATCAACAATTCAACGCTGCATAACTAAAGTGACTAGCATTTTCATCACAAGCTCAATCAAGAATTTGTTAAGGAGATTACCTATTGGATTTTATTGCTATCTTTCTTTGTTTTCCAGCGTATGTGATGAAAGGAGATTGCATGAACAACTAGCTCCAAACCTTCTTCCTCTTTCCTTCACTCTGCAGATTTTTTTTCCCTCTATCTCTCTGAACTTAAGAACGTAGCAAATAAAATGGGGAAGAGAAGAAATCTACTGACTTGGATAATATAAGAGCAATTTCCCTCCATTCCTTTAGTCCAATCCATCAATCCATCAGTCTGTCAATTAGCCACTCCCTGTTCACCAACTCTCACAGACAATGTATGATCATTTTTGTCCTTGCTTCACAGATTTCTTTTTTTCTTCTTCCCTTTTTACGTAAACTAAGTCCCAATTTAATTGTTCCAATGACTTAATTAGACTAAATGAGTATTCTCTCATTTTGGTTTTAAAATCCCCGAACATCATTTGGCCCAAACCAAACCCCATCTGAAAATGAAGGAAGATGACCCAAATTAATATTGATCAAAGTCCAACATAAAATAGATAATTACACAATTTGCATAAATGAAATTATTAAATTTCATTTCCCCTCTAATTACCCTTGTTAAATTAATAACTAAAGTTAAATAATTAAAAGATAAGTCTTGCTTTACAATTAAATAATTAACTTAATTATTTAATTGTTTGAAAAATCATTTAATCTTAATTACCCCATAATAGGAAATTTCAACACAATTTGCCATATAATCCAATTAGACTCGCTATTACTAAGTATCAGACAAATTAAATACTCATTCGTATACTTAGTTCAATTAAACAATTTAATTACTTTAATTAAATTCCTCATTGTTAACTCAATGGTTACTACCCTTTACAAATGCCAAACAAGGCTTAACCCAAGCTTAGTAAATTTTAACATAAGCTTCAATCACAATTGCTCAAATATATATACTCATGAAAAATTATTTCATTAATATTTAATTTTAAAAAAATTAAATGATCCGAATTTTTTCTGGTCATTACAATCGCCGGAAAGTTCCGGCCGGTTCACAAAAACAACCGGCAGAAACATTGTCCTTTTTCCTAATTTTGTTCAGCTTTGGGGTCTTGGGGAAAAAACTTAATAACTTGAGTTTTATAACTTCGATAGAGCTTTACTAGTTATTGATGGAATCGTGACTTCTCGAACTATAATTTTTTGGGCTCAAACACCATTTTTGGATAAGTTTTGGTTTCAGAAATTTGGCTTAAAGTGGACTGTTCATGCGAGATCTTGGACAGTGAGGTGTGTTTGGTCCAGCATACATAACTTGCTCATTTTAGCACACTTTTGGGTGATTCCAAAGGGATTTTGTTCTTAACTTACCTATATATTCCCAGAAAATATTAAATCACAAAAATAATTTGTAAGTTTCAAAATGTGCAATTTATTTGTACAACGTATGTTTTGTTCGTCGGTAAAAATATTTTCAAGTATTTTGCTAAATTTTTCTACATAAACCCATACCACTACACATTTAAGCCACATGGCATCCTATATAAACATGTCTAGCATGATTCCAAGCATAAAGAGATCAAAGATAATATTTCTACCATAAAATTTAAAAGAAAAGTAAGATTAGGGTTTTTAAGGAATTTTTTTTTATACCTTTTTGACTTGTGAGCTACTTTTCTCTTCTTTCCAAAGTAGATGATGGATTTAGATGACATCCAAGAACACCCCTTGAAGTAGTCTAGCGTGACTCGGTAGTGACTCACTAAAGAAACTCACTAACTCACTTTCTTTTTGGTTAACTCACAGACTTAACTCACTGTTTACTAACTCACAATAAAAGAGCTCTCTAGCAACTTAGCAAACTTTTTTCCAAGTGAGCTAAGGTTCATATTTATAGTAGTAGAAATATATACATATAACCTATATATGTATACATTGGACTTCAAGCTTTTCCCAAAATACTAGCAAATAAGTTGAGTGTTCCACACACTAACCTAAATAAATCAATGAATAAAATCTTTTTGAATTCCATAGTACTCCTGCCCATTCCACCAGTCATGCCTCTATAATTGCTCCATTTTGGATTTATTTTTAATGCCCAAATTGATAAATTCATGCCTTTTAGAAGCTTTGACAATTGGAATAACAATTGAGCTTACAATTTAATTCATTGGGGCCACTATGATCATAATAATCCAACAACATTGAGCTACTAAAGTAATTCACCCACTTCTTAATAAATTGGGCTAGCTTAATTAAACAGCAACCCATAAAGCAAATTACACAAGTCTCTCACTTAATTAATTGTTTGGGCTTGTTTAAATAATTATAAGAACACTTTAATAACCAAATTTAATTTAATTTACATAATTCAATTAGATTTGTTATATTCAATAATAATTGAATATTTAATTAGGGTTCAATAACATATCAATCCCTTGATATTAAAAATATAACCTTAGGTTAGTCCGATAATTAATAACCCTTTATCGGACTTCCTTTAATTAAATTCATTTAATAGTCAAACATTATCAAACAAAATCAAACCACCTCATTAGGGTTTAAATTAATTCACACCATAATGTAATTAATTAAAAATTAAATTTTCAATTTTATTTATAATGTAACTCGAAACTCTTGGTCCTTATAGGGTGTGTATCGGTGACCTATTGTTACTTTGGGGACCAAGATGGGAAGTTTTATACTTTAGGGTACAAAGTGTAAAAATGTGTATACTTTGGGCTTAGATATGTAGTAACCCATCAAATGACAAAGATACCCTCGTTAAATAGCCACATTACTAGTACATGACACGAAATTGAAAAAAGAAATTATTCCAATGAATAAAATTGATACTAAGTGGCAATTACATGAAGACAAATATTCACTTTAGTAATTGAGGGCCTACTTTGAAAAAAGCTAGAAACATGGAGGGACAAATTTAAAATTCAGCCATATAAAGTTGATTGCATGAATATTTTAGATTTTATTAGTTTGGCCGAATTACACATCTATCCCTCCAAGTTGCCCACCAGTTTTAAATTTGTAGCCCATCAATTGACAAAGCAATCACTTTGATCCTGGTAGTTGGCACTTATACTGAATTATATTCCTTGGACTGATTTTTGCCCTATTTTGAGTCATGTACTAGTCATGTGCATTTTAGTGAATATATAATTCTTTTAACTATATAAGCTTGAAGCCTTGAAGTCTCTTTTGCGGCCCGTTACAGCTCTCTAGGAATGTTATATAGGTAAAAGACAATGATATCCTTGTTAAAATGCATGTGTTGCATATGACTCGAAATTGAGAAAAAAGAAATAGCCCAGGGAATATAAATGAGCATTATGAGGATGAAAGTATTTACTCTGCCGGTTGTGGGGCTATTTTGAAATTGCCTGACAGCATAGAAGGATAGATGTGTAACTCAGTCTATTACTTTTAAAACTCGTTAATTACAATTTTTTTCTAGACAAACTCTCTTCTAAATGCAATTTTTTGATATTTGTCTAAAAATTTACAAGTACCTACCTAACAATTTCAATTAAATGTCAAGTAAATATAATGATTTATTTAACTTGCTTTGATCATTTTCTGTCAGAATGTGTAACATATTTATTGGATTGGAAGAAAGATTTAATAAAGGAGACAGATGGAGATGGATGGACGGCATTTCATTACGCTGCCTATTACAATAGAGATGAAATTATAGAGCACCTAATAGGAGTGGAAAAATCAACGGCATACCTAGCAGAGAAAAATGGCAACAGGACTGCTCTTCACATAGCAGCTACTGCAAACAGTGTAGACGCAATGAAAAAACTTATGGCCTTTTGTCCAGATAGTTGCTATATGATTGATAAAATAGGTCAAAATATATTGCACATAGCCGTGGTGAACGATTATCATGAGATGTTTCGATGTATTTTAACGAATTGTCTAAGTATGAGCAGGCTTTTGATTCAGAAAGATAATAATGGAAACACACCCCTCCATTTGATTGCAAGTTCTGGCTGTTTGGCGCCCAAAATCATACGTCATAAGATGGCGGATAAGGAAGCGCTAAACAAACAAAATCTCACTCCTTTGGACGTGTTATACGAAGATGAAGAAAAAACTACCGGACAAGTAAGAATACGAGCTCCTGCTTGCAACCTATTTACGAGTATACATGAATTGATTGTAGTGGAATAAATTTGGCTAAATCACAGATCTTTCTCCCCAAGTTAACAACCAGTTTAAAATTAATCCCCTCATTTATCAAAGTAAACACTTAACCTTCATTATAGTCGTCATTTCGTGTTGGTTCCTTAAATTGATTTTTTCCCCCTAATTTCGTGTCACGTTCTAATCATGACCATGTAAAATACCCGGGGTTCACTTTAATAATTGAGCGACTACTTTAAAACTAAGTGACAACTTAAAAATATATATATACAATTTAGCCAATAAATTTTATGCAAGCAATAATAAAAATATTGACATTTTATTATGGTAGGTCACTTTTCTGAACGATATATATTTTATCAGTGATATATAGATCACAATATTGTTATTTTCTAGTGTAAATTTTTATAAAATTGCTTGTGTGTAAAAGTTTAATTCTTACTTATAACATTTGACGCCTATCACCATCTTGCAAATAAAACATATATTGTTTAGGCAAATTTTTTAGAATGATACTCTTATTTCCATGTCTTTCAGTCTATTTATCGATTAACAGACTTAGCTTGTATGAATCATTATTGATTTGGTTAGTTTCTTAAAAAAATTAGAAACCTTGAGATAATAACATATATACTTTATTATAGAATTATAATAACACTGCGAATTCATTATCTTACTTTTCTTTCTTGATACTTTGACATGCGACTTTACTCTTTTTGGTCCTTTTAAAAATAAAAGGAACAAAATTGATTGTTAGACCACCAAAATCTCACAATGGATTTGTTATTTGAACAATGAAAAAGAAAAAGAAAAAAAGAAAGAAAGAAGAAGTTGAATTACAGATTTGTTCTCTAAGTTGATAGTCAGTTTCAAGTTGCTCCTTAATTGACAAAAGCTTCCTTATAGCTCAGTGTTAATTTTGTTCTTTTGTTTGACTTTTCTATTATTTTGCATCATGTGCTGCTAGTAAATAATATAGTTATTTAACGAAGTTATCTTTGTCATTTGACTGTGTAAAAAATATTTAATCCATGTTTTATTCAAGAAATTTAGGTATTTTATATCGTCAAATAACAAAGATCTTCTCATTAAACATGAGCATGACTAGAATATTACATGAAATTGAGAAAAAAATATATATTCGAGTAATAGAATTGACATTAAGTGACAACTATAAAGAAAAAAGTATTCACTTTAGTAGTTGAGGAATTATAATAAAATTAATTGATAACTCAAAAGGACAAATTTGTAATTGAGTCATGAAAAAAATCTCAATTGAGCCGAAGTCAACATTATGAGTCAATTAAATCAAACTAGCTACTCGAAGGATTTGATCAATTGAGATGTTTATCACTTAAAAGGGCTAAATTAAAATTTGGTGGCAACTAGTAGAGACACTTTTGCAATTAGGCCTTGTCATAATAACGAGTCAATAAAATTTCAATGCCCAACTATGTTTGAAACTTGAAACAATTAAAGGGAAAAAATAAACACTAAAAAATTTCCAAGTTTTCTTAATCATCCGGCCATTACACCTTTAAAAAAAAACATAAATTGGGTAACTAAAAAGAAATCAATTCTTTTATATATATATGCGTAATAGAAATTGATTTGCAGGTCATAGTCAAAAAGATGCTTGAAGATGTTGATGCTAATCGCACCTGGTTATTGTGGAAGACTATAAGGGACGATAAAGATTTGAGAACAATGAAAGATCCTACAAAGTCAGTAATTGAAGAGACAGAGGCAACGAATAGAAAGAAAGAAAGATTCGGGAAAATGGGTGACACTCACATGATAGTGGCTGCACTCGTAGTAACAGTAACCTTCACCGCTGGATTTACTATACCAGGTGGGTTCAATGGAAATGCAGGACCAAATCAAGGGCAGGCAATTCTTGCTAGAAAGGATGCTTTCAAAGCCTGTATGATAACAGATGCAATTGCATTCCTGCTTTCGACGTCTTCTTTAATTCTCTATTTCTTTGCAGCCACATTGGACAATAGTAATCAATTATGGGGGTATTACCGCGCTGCTGCACTTACCAATATTGTCGCAATTGGAGCAATGATTCTTGCTTTCATTACAGGGACTTATGTCGTATTAGCACATTCATTAGGCCTTGCGGTTACTGTGTGCATCATTGGTTGTTGTTTCTTTGTTGTACTGACTATTGTCGTTGGATACTTTAGTCGTGATGTTGATTATACAGTTGAGCGGGCGTATTCATCCGTGAAACATTTGGTTACAACCGAAGTCGACTACATACGTGAAGCATTTAGGGGGGTATGTAAGAAGAATGTTCGTTGTTTTTGGAATAAGGAAGGATGATGAAATTCATCACCTTATCTTATTAATGGTTTGTACCTTTAAAGTTAAATTAAATATGAAAATCCACAAATAAAAAAAAAAAGGGTAAACAAATAAAGTGTCCTAAACTATGTGAATTACAAAAGTAATAGAAATTGGACGTATTTTTTTCCTAGAGCAATCACCACAATTTATAATTGATGAAAATAAATAATAAAATAAAAAATCTAAACAGGATGTGTACTATGTGTGTGAATGCGTGAACGCAACAAGTAGTTTTCTAATTATGAACAAAAAAATTAAAACAAAACTACTTTTTTATAAAATAAAATAAAAAAAGTAAAGATACAAAATACCAAGAAAAGCACAGCAACAAAATCTGTCTTTTCGCACCTTTAATTCGCTTCAATAATCCTGAAAAATATATAAGAGAAAAGTATTAAAGATAAAAATTAATTTGACAAAATAAAAATTAAGGAATAAAAAATTAATTGTAGTCACCGACAACGGCGTCAAAAGCTTGATGTTATAAAAATATGTATTGTAAGTGCACAACGTCTATTATAGATTGTAGGCAAGGAAATCTCGTATCTTGTTATGGTTAGGGTTCGTAGTAATGACGGACGCGAGAAATCCGCAAAGAGTATGTAACCGATCGAAAGATTGGAGATGGGAGAAGAACAGATGAGCAACTACCAGGGTAACACGTGGCAGAACTCTCGGAATAACGCCGTAATCGCTAGTGTCAGAAAGTCGTGACAAGTGTTTTGAGTGAATTTCAAATTGATAACGCCAACACTTTTGTTCACTCAATTCAGATTTGATCACAAGTTCCCAATTCCTTACAACTTCCTCTTTGTTTTGAGAGAGAAAGAGAGCTTTTAGGTAGCCAAGGATTTCCAACTTCCGAAAAAAGGTCCTTTCACTTGTCAAGTGAAGGGATATTTATAGGGTCCAGGTTATGTGCTATATAGACACATGTCAAAAGGGGAAGTTTCAAAAATACCCTTAATGATAGAAAAATTCCTAAAATACTCATGGCTACCCGGGTAATGCCCAAATCATCCAATTCTTCTAGCCACCACTCCAATCCCTTAATCGATTCTCATCATGAGTTGTTCCCACGAGTTTTATGCCTTGAAACTCTTGACAACACCCCTCAGATCATATCTTCAAGGTTTTCACTATTAAGTTCAGAAAATCATACAAAATAATTTTACCATCGAAAAAAACCAGAAAAAAATGCATCACGGAGCGGGCGGAGATCAACTCTAGGGGCTTTACCCTTAGGGGGCTGAACTATAGGGCTCTCGCTCCTCTTCCGTCGCGTTTCGTTCATTTCGTGTTTTCTTGTTCGATTTTCGTCTATTTCTCTCGATTCTCATTTATACGAAAAGTTCATCTTGTCATATAAAAGTTAAGAAGGATCACTTTTAAGTCTTTCACAAGTTTACTTGATTTCGGGTTCACTATTTGTTCATTATATCGCTTGAAACTCGTTCGAGACGGATTTCGAGAGACGAAACATCAAACGGGCTTTTTGCCTTAAATCTTATCTAGCAAAACACGCAAGTATTCGTGGTTTAACTATATTGTAATAGCAAGTAAAGTATCATTTCCCACAAGGACTTTCTATTATTAATATACTCAAATACTAATCCTAAGTCATTTCAACCCTAATTAAACAAACACTCAAAATTAAGGAATAACGGTTAATTGAATAGAACTAAATTGATTGAATTAACTGAAACTAATTACCAAGATTTGTTATCAAGATATAATACATTAAGATTATAATTTCCCCTAACACTTCAATTGAACCTTTAAGTAATCAACCATGTGGAGTTATTAGCCAGAAAGTCATATGTATTCACTAGCCTCTATCGAAGGTCAAGCGAATATCACATATTAATAAATCACTATGTGTCCATGACATTTAACATTAAATATGAGTCATTAAATTCAGATTTCCTTATAGGTTACATATGATATATAGGTATATGTCTATCCTATATACAAATCAAGCAATCTATCACATGTAGAATTCCAAGAGCATATGTAGACATACCCAGACCTAAGTTTTTATTCCATTTGTCAATTTCATACAAACTATCATGCTAATTACTGGCCAAGTAATTATAACTCAAGCATAAGATATGACAATCAACTCCAACACAATCAATTAACATTAAAAGGAAGTGAATTGCCTTCAATTTACATGCTAGGTTCCATTACAACCTTAAATCTGAAGTTTAGTTCATCACTAATTTGTAAACCATGGATACAATTTTAGCAACATACAAATGAATCAAAGTAAAAGATGTAAAGAGAAAGTAGAACTCGGTTGACTATGAATTACCCTTCAACCTCCAACGTTGATTTCCCTTTTGTTGCCTCCTTGAATCCCTAACTCTTAAATCCTTTATCTCTATTCTTCTTTGTGTTCCTTCCTTTTGTTTCACAGGTCTTTAGCTGCTTTCTACGTGAAACCCCCCATCCCAATAATATAACCGTTGCCCAAGAATAGAAGAATGTGCGACAATTTAAACCATGCTTGGGTCCCACGAAAACTCTACATCAGGGAAATTTCCTGACAAGTGCCTATCAAGAGCCTAGGGGCTTGTCTGACAGAGAAAATTAGCATTTTGCCATTTTGAGCTCCTTTTTCCTGCAAAACAAAGGAAAAATACCAAAAATAAGTAAAATAAAATTATAGAGCATAAAAATGAATGAAAATAACACAAATCATTAAGCCTCGAGCATTCAATTTGCAAGTATAAACCTACTCATCAAATACTCCCAAACTTAACTTTTTGCTTGTCCTCAAGCAAATAAAAAACAAAATAAAATGAAAACACGAACTAACTAACAACCTATAAACCAAACAATGAACCAATGGTTATCCAAGCATATCCCTCAAAGATTCCTTAGTTACAATTTAGAAAAAAAATTCAAAATCACACTTCATCCATTCCTAACACATTACTAGCATCACATTACTTTTAACCCCTATCATGTGTGTGAATTCAATGCGCCAAACTCACCAAAATTCAAATAAGTTAATGAACTTCAATACCCATGGACGATAATTAATAGAAGGAAATACATAAGTCCTCCATATGCTTACCTACACATAATTTTTGTTTATTTATTTATTTAACACGAGTGCATTTTACACTCCATCTCGCATCTAATCTTGGCATGTGCAATGTCTGCTTTTATTATGCTTTTCAAAATTATCCATGTAATGAACTTTTCACCAATGACTTCCAAACTAGTTGGTCTTAGGGTGTAGAGACACTCCTACGGGCTTACTTGTTCGAGTAATTAAGGCCACAAAAGTAAACTAACCAAGTTACTTTTAACCAACATACTTATCCACATTTTAAACTTTTTTAAAAAATAAAAAATAAGCATATAGAGGTTGTTCTTATCATAACATGCACTTAATTCAATCAACCTCTTCTAAATTCCAACTAATCTAACATACCGAATACGTGCATATAAATGTCAGGGGTCTGAAGCAATGCAATCACTAGCAACGGTCAGAAATTAGACTAAACACTCATTCTCCAATTCACCCAAATCGTTGACTAATTCATCAAATTATCATCATCGGCAAACATTAGATCGTACCAAATCATTGCTCGATTTACTACTCTAATGCACCTAAATACACATAATACCTAGACTAACCCATTTTCGTAGGGACCACGATTGTACTTAGCATGTGCAACAAGCCTTTAAACCACAAGGTTACCCCAAAAGGACGAGTTGTTGTGACGACCCCAAATCCGGGTTCCTCAAACCCCAGACTTGGTACGTCACGATACATCATCTTCATACACGTTCTATAACTAATGCGGAATATATAAACATAAATTGTTTATTCTACAACATTTCCCAAGGTTTCTAACCTCAACTTACATATATACCTTTCGATTCATAAAAAGGTTTACAAAATTACTTACATCATATAACAATTTAGTTATAATGCATAACACTATAATCTTGTCTGTTGCTTCTGTCTCCGTCTCTTCTCGGACATTCGTATTATTCTGAAATTTGTTATCATGATATAGCAAGAGTGAGCAACGACTTTGCTCAGCAAGTTTAAATATGATAACGATATATCATGATTGAAAGAAAGAATAAGCTTTTGAATTTTCAACAATATAATAATTGTGAAAGAGTACGAGTCATAATTTCAATAATTGAATGACTGAATAAATAAATGTTGAGTGTCAATAATGACCATGAACAATTTAACTGAACCTTATGGTAATGAAGGTGATCAACCTTTCATACCTGATGAACACATGCAACATGCACTATGTGCGAATCAACAATTTAAAGAGGTGGAATAATTATACAAAATTAAACCATAGCATGCTTGAAACGTAACAACTTGAGTTTAAGTTAGGAACTTGAACAATAAAATAATGTATCCTGCTCGAATATAAATTGAGTAGGGTTTAGGAAACTTGCCTGTTTGCTCAGCTACAATTAATGTCTAACTTTAACTAACTGGCTTTGAAAGACCTAACATTAGTAAAGTTGGTCTAATAATTAGTACAGCGTATTTGTACAACTATACGCTCATTAAGAAACTTATCTACCACAAATAAGTACTAATACATAATTTACATCAGTCAAAACAATATTATTAACCTTATAGACCCTCAATCAAATTAGGTTAATAATTTAATAAATTAGAAAATATTTTTCTTAAGTGTTAGACACTTATTAAACTATTAAACAATTTATTATAATTGTTTAAACAAAAGAGTTAAAAGACATTTTCTTTATTTCATTAAATCTAATTTCATTTAATTACTATTTATCATTAATTAAATAGTAAGTAATTAACTACCTTTAGTTATTATTTAATAATAAATAATAACTTACTAGATTTATTTATTATTTAAAATTAATCAAATAATAAATAATTAAATACTCAATCTTAGTTGTCTTTAATTATTATTTAATAGTAATTAAATAATAATTAATTAATTTATCATCCTTGTTTATTATTTAATATTAATTAAATAATAAACAATTAGTTTAATCATAAATTCAGAAGATATAATATTAATCTAACTAGATTAATATTTAACATTTAAATATTAATCCTAAATACTTATAATATTTGAAAAATATAATATTAAACTAAATAGATTAATATTTACAACGTTTAAATATTAATCCTAAATACTTATTATATTTGAAAAATATAACATTAAACTAACTAGATTAATATTTACAACATTTAAATATTAATCCTAAATACTTATTATATTTGGAAAAATATAATATTAAACTAACTAGATTAATATTTACAACATTTAAATATTAATCCTAAATACTTATTATATTTGAAAAAATATAATATTAAACTAACTAGATTAATATTTACAACATTTAAATACCAATCCTAAATACTTATTATATTTGAAAAATATAATATTAAACTAACTAGATTAATATTTACAACATTTAAATATTAATCCTAAATACTTATTATATTTGAAAAATATAATATTATATACCTAAATATCATTTTTGTATTATTATTATTTTTGTTATAATTTTTAATTAATTTTTAAACTTTTAAATTAATTAAAATTATCCAGAATGGCAAAAATCGTAATTAAACAGAAAACCGAACGGAGGGGCAGTATCGTAATTTCGCAGAAAAAAAGACCGGAGGGGCAAAAATGTAATTTTGCCAAAATGGTATCTCGCGCATTGCGCGCTGACAAATTCTAATGTTCCAAAACGGTGCCGTTTTAAGGCACCGTAGCTGGCTTCCGCGCATTGCGCGCGGATGAAATTTTTATTCGCCAAAACGACGCCGTTTTGGCTCCGTGTCCGACAGTATTAATTGCTTGCGCGCATTGCGCGGTAACCCTCTCTTTTTTTTTTTTTTTTCTCTTTCAGCAGATCATGAACAGTGGCTATTTTAATACACAACTTAATAAAATTTATACCTTCAAGAAATCTTTAAGTCATCAATAAAAATCCAAAAAAATTACCCAACACTTAATATCAATTTATAACATGAAAATATAATTTTTCATGATTTAATATTAAAAAAATTTATAAAAATTTTTACATCATATAAACTACCACAAATCATAACTTTTTGTGTATAACTCCATTTTGAGTGATTCAAACTTTGTTTTTCTCATGATTTAATGTTCTATAATATTATAACATTAAATCTAAATATTATAAAAAATTATTTTTGGACATTATTTTGATACTTGATTTAACATCACCAAACACATGTTTTTAGTATATAAATTTTACCAAAATACAAACTAAGCATATTAAACTCAAGCATGACATAAATATTACTACTACATATTATTAACTATATTAATATGTTTATACTCACATGTTAGTTTATTTAATTAAAAAAAAACAAACTACATTTAAAATAACCATTACCTCATTTTAATGGCTATCTTCATTTTTCTTCCAAAATAGGTGGTGAATGGCATGAACAAAGCTAACTTCTCCTTCTTCCTCCTTAGTCTCTCAAATAATATGCTCTCCCAAGCTATTTCTCTCAAACTCTCTCTTTTGAAACATGGAAAATAAATGAAGTGAAATGTTTATCATTTCAAGTATACATGTAAAATTATTAGATACAAGATTATATCTATAACTCATGATACTCTTTACTTGGATACTTGCTCAAGAAAACTAGCCCATAACTTAGTTAGTGGAAGAGGAATGCTCCAAGTACTTTAAAAAAATCAATACAAGTAACCTTAATTTAATTAAATGAAAAACAAAAGATTTCAAAATCAATTCACCCACTTTTACTCCTTTGCCGGCAACATCTATGATTTTTGTCCCAAAAAGATTGACCAAAGTCACTTTTTAAGAATTAATAAGTTGAATAATTATTTTTCAAGTGGGCTCAAGCTTTGGACTTTATTTAAAATACCAGTTGGGCTCCTATTAAATTGTTTGGGCTACTAAATTGTCAAATTTTATTATTCTCCACTTGGGCTACTAATTGACCCATGTTGGGCTAATTTAATAATTTACACATTAATTATTCAATCCATGATTAAATAAATAATTAGATTGAATAAATAATTAAATACTCCAACCCATTAGTATTAAATTACTAAAGGGACTAATAAATATTATTATCAATATTTCAAATTATTTACATTAATTAATAATCATATTAATTAATTTATAAAATTTAATTCACTCATTATATTCAATTTAATTGAATATTTAATTAATGACAACTTATCAATTATTTTGATATTAAAACTTTAGAGTGTATTCGCTAATAATAATATATATAATCTATATATATTATTTAAACACATTACTTTACCACAAAAACAATTTCACAATAAATTATGAAATTAAAAATAAATACAATATATAATTTTAATATATATTATTTTCGCCATAAATTAAATTATTTAATACATTTACATTAAATAATTTATTTCTCATCAATTATGGAAATAATTCCATTTACCCGAAAATACATTAAAATAATAATATATTTACTTAATTTCTTATTTAAATAATTTATTTAATTATTTAATTAATATTACACAAATAATTGTATAATTAAATTTCTCACTCTCATAAATCATTTACAATGATTTATTTAATTATAGAATATATTCATTTAATATATTCAATTACTATTTAAAATTACTTAATTAATTTAATCCCTTTATATATATGTACATATATATGAAATTAAATGTTGTACATATATACAATTACTAATCTCCCTTAATTAATTCAACTACTTTATATAATTTATAATTATATAAATTACATAATTATTCCTCACAAATAATTTATCAACAATTTGCATAATTGTTGATTAATGAATAAATTAATTCCACAATAAACCTTTTAATTCAATTCGGATTAATTTAATATTAATCTATCTATTTATCACAATTTAATCAACCATTAAATTATGTTACTAAATATGCACGCATATATATATATATATTCATATAAATACATATTTAATTTATACGCAACCACGTCGCATAATTACATAACTCCACTAATTAATTCTCTTAATTTAATTAGACTTGTTGTTAGTCAAGTTTATTGAATTATCACTTTACTTGCTAACTTATCAAAAATTTTGATATCACCATATCTGAGTTAGTCCGTTAAATTTAATTTGGACCTCTATTTATCTATCACTACTAGGTTATCAAACTCCAACCTTTATTAAATATTAAATATTTTATTTCTAATTCATTTAAATATCCGGGATATTACATTCACCCCTTCTTCTAAAAATTTCGTCCCCGAAATTATCTCATACACATTTCTACCAATTTTCATCTCTGAGTATAACTCTTTACTCATCAAATTCTATGACCACCCTTTTCTAGGAAGTTCATACTTCTAAACTCATAATTCCAGAACAATGGAATATCTTGCAGAAGAATAAATTGAAAATCAATATCTTATAGAAGAATAAATTGAAAATCAAAATATTCATTAAAACTTTCATACTATTCTGAGGAGTCATAAAGACTGTGAACATAATGCGAGAATGTTTATCAATCACAAAGACTGAAAACATACCACAATGGTTTCATACGCTAGGTGATCAGCCTATCGTACTCTAGCGCTGTGCACAACGACTTCTCTCGGGATCGAACTCTTTGGATTTACCAACCCATATCAGCATGCCACCACTGTTGGGCGCCCCCTCGCGGGTTCTTTATTCATGGCTCTGACATATCCCCCATTACGGGGTTGTTCACCTCAAACTTACTACAAAATTCCGCTCCAGCATAAGTTGGATTGGAAAATAAAACTTGAGTCATTTCTGACCAAAAGTGTCCAGTCAAAATAAATGACATAGACTCACATCATTGAACTGTTCGTATATTACGATTCAAAAATCATTTCAGATTAGTTAAAGTACTAAAATTCATTTATATGACTTCATGATACCGCACCGTTGCAACAGTGCGTTGAGGATTCCGTCTTTTTCATCTCTGCACCATGGCTTTAATGGCATGTGATGATTTTATAAATACATTTTGATATTTTCAAATCAATTTGTCTTGCCGAAACAATTAGCATAGACTCTTCTTTAAACGTTTCAAAATACTAAAAATCATTTTGACTTTGTCATATTACATCATACCATAGTGGGCTTAAAAATACATCCAACACTAGGTTACTCTGCATTGATGACTCCATCGGTTATCATCTCTGCACTAAATGTATTAATGATTTCAAAAATACATTTGTCTTTTCAAAAGCACAAAAGTGCGAATTTGGCACGATTTTTAAGAATTTCAAAGTCTAGCATAGCTAGAAGATTTGGAATATCCTAAAACCTCAAATTTTTCCTTCACATTCTTTTCCAGCTTAATAACTATATCTAGTATAGCTTTAACCTGACTACTTAACTCTATTCATACTCACTGTTCATCAAACTTACCACGTATTTGGGCTCAGGAACTTACCACAATCATATGGTTTGAGAAGCTTGTCCTAGTCAGGCCAAAGTCGCCCATTCGCTGAGGGACTCCTCCACATGACAATGAGTCATAAACTTACCATGCGTGTCGGTTCTCAAAACACGAACTTATCTTAACATCCTCTACCTATCCGTTATACATATGAGAAAAGAATCACCTTCTCAACATACATATAACGAATAGCGTGACACCAGGTTTAAATCGATTATCACTATAGGAAGCTAAGTGGTTGTCAAACCAAACACAATCTCCTGCCCATACAAGAAATTGGTCAACTCGGCCACTAATCAATATAGGAAGTTAAGCGGTCGTTAAACCAAGAACAAATCCCCTGCCTATACAAAGAACTGTTCAACTCAACCACTATATTAATATAGGAAGCTAAGTTGCTCTAAAACCAAGCGCAAATTCCCTGCCCATACAAAGAATCGTACAACTCAGCCACTAATATGAGTCATCGATTAAAAACCCACAAACCTCTAACTTCTCTTAACTTGATATGAATTTTGTCAATTCATACCTTATCACACTCAACACTTCAAGAGTCCACTTATTACTATTTCACAGTATCTTCATTGTTATAGCACCATGCTATCAACACCACCTCTTTAATCATTTAATAGACCATTTGTCATTCCATGATTTTACTATGATCATCGTGATCTTATAACGCAATTGATTTCACTGTACTATTTCTCCTTTATTCTAGGATTGTTTAATTCTATCACCTTATCATTCATCTCTGATCATTTTACCGTACGATCCTTCTCTTTTTAAATTCTTGAATCAAGTGTTCCCTGATTCTTATTCCATTTCTTTGGATTACACTCATTGAAGATCCTTCTTTGAATCTTTTCATATATCTATGTATCTATATAGATTTATTTCCTCCTTTATGAACTGTATATGTTCATTTCTAAACTCTATTTGAGTTTATCCTTTCACTGTCTTCATTATCTTTCCATGATTATAGCCTAAGGTACCGCTACCTAAGAACTATAACCTATCAGCTCTGATACCAACTTGTGACGACCCCAAATCCGGGTTCCTCAAACCCCAGACTTGGTACGTCACGATACATCATCTTCATACACGTTCTATAACTAATGCGGAATATATAAACATAAATTGTTTATTCTACAACATTTCCCAAGGTTTCTAACCTTAACTTACATATATATCTTTCGATTCATAAAAAGGTTTACAAAATTACTTACATCATATAACAATTTAGTTATAATGCATAACACTATAATCTTGTCTGTTGCTTCTGTCTCCGTCTCTTCTCGGACATTCGTATTATTCTGAAATTTGTTATCATGATATAGCAAGAGTGAGCAACGACTTTGCTCAGCAAGTTTAAATATGATAACGATATATCATGATTGAAAGAAAGAATAAGCTTTTGAATTTTCAACAATATAATAATTGTGAAAGAGTACGAGTCTTAATTTCAATAATTGAATGACTGAATAAATAAATGTTGAGTGTCAATAATGACCATGAACAATTTAACTGAACCTTATGGTAATGAAGGTGATCAGCCTTTCATACCTGATGAACACATGCAACATGCACTATGTGCGAATCAACAATTTAAAGAGGTGGAATAATTATACAAAATTAAACCATAGCATGCTTGAAACGTAACAACTTGAGTTTAAGTTAGGAACTTGAACAATAAAATAATGTATCCTGCTCGAATATAAATTGAGTAGGGTTTAGGAAACTTGCCTGTTTGCTCAGCTACAATTAATGTCTAACTTTAACTAACTGGCTTTGAAAGACCTAACATTAGTAAAGTTGGTCTAATAATTAGTACAGCGTATTTGTACAACTATACGCTCATTAAGAAACTTATCTACCACAAATAAGTACTAACACATAATTTACATCAGTCAAAACAATATTATTAACCTTATAGACCCTCAATCAAATTAGGTTAATAATTTAATAAATTAGAAAATATTTTTCTTAAGTGTTAGACACTTATTAAACTATTAAACAATTTATTATAATTGTTTAAACAAAAGAGTTAAAAGACATTTTCTTTATTTCATTAAATCTAATTTCATTTAATTACTATTTATCATTAATTAAATAGTAAGTAATTAACTACCTTTAGTTATTATTTAATAATAAATAATAACTTACTAGATTTATTTATTATTTAAAATTAATCAAATAATAAATAATTAAATACTCAATCTTAGTTGTCTTTAATTATTATTTAATAGTAATTAAATAATAATTAATTAATTTATCATCCTTGTTTATTATTTAATATTAATTAAATAATAAACAATTAGTTTAATCATAAATTCAGAAGATATAATATTAATCTAACTAGATTAATATTTAACATTTAAATATTAATCCTAAATACTTATTATATTTGAAAAATATAATATTAAACTAAATAGATTAATATTTACAACATTTAAATATTAATCCTAAATACTTATTATATTTGAAAAATATAACATTAAACTAACTAGATTAATATTTACAACATTTAAATATTAATTCTAAATACTTATTATATTTGGAAAAATATAATATTAAACTAACTAGATTAATATTTACAACATTTAAATATTAATCCTAAATGCTTATTATATTTGAAAAAATATAATATTAAACTAACTAGATTAATATTTACAACATTTAAATACCAATCCTAAATACTTATTATATTTGAAAAATATAATATTAAACTAACTAGATTAATATTTACAACATTTAAATATTAATCCTAAATAGTTATTATATTTGAATAGTTAATATAACTTGCGATTTGGAACATATGTGTGATATAATATCATACCCTTGTGTACAAATGAATATTTGTATAAATAAACAAAAATTTGAATATGGTATTTAGTGAGTTTATTGTACTCATATTTTTGTAACAAACTGGGTCATATAATATTCGGTCTGAGATGTCATAAATTAAAGGTTGCGATCCAGGGACTAGGTTCGAGATGTAAATATTTTAAATGTCAAAATATTTTAATAGAATGATAAAAAAAATATACTGAAAAAATTGGCTATTGATGATGTAAAGATAATTAACAGATTAAATAAGGTGATTAAAGATTTATTAACGAACCGAAATCAGTGATAAGTTTATGTAAATTTCAGGGTCATTACAGTTGGTATTAGAGTTGATAGGTTATAGTTCTTAGGCAACAGTACCTTAGGCTATAATCGAGGAAATATATTGAAAGGCGGTGAAATGATAAACTCATACAGAGCTTAAGTTATAAGAGTTGAATATATGTAATTCATAAAGAAAAAAATAAGGTGTATTTGAGGAGATTCGAAGAAGGATCTTCGTGGATGTATTCAAAATGAATGGAAAAGAATCAGGGAACACTTGATTCAAGAATTTAAAAAGAGAAGGGTCGTATGGTAAATGATCAGAGATGAGTGAGAAGATGATAGAATTAAACGATCCTAGAATAAACGAGAAATTATAAGGTGAAATCAATTGTGAAATAAGATCACGATGATCATAATAAAATCATAGTTATATATACTACCACATACTTTATACCTAGCACCCAATCATAAATCACAACTTAGTTATTTATCACGTATTAGTTGTTAATATAACTCTTACTCCATTCCATTGGATTCATTTTATGCACCAATACACATTCTGACTTAGTATACCATATAATACACCGAGTTATTAACCTTCATTTATACACGTAATTTGTTTTAAATTTCTAATCATTTTAGTCAAATTAGTTTGTCCACTAATTTCTTAAAATGTAAGCTTAATTTCCATGCTCATTAAATAGTACCTTAATTAGGTTCTTTTGTCGTAATTGGATCATAATATGTCATAATATATGAAGCATTTTATAGTTTAAAAAAGCTGAACTCTAACCCACTAGCATACACTTTCTGGGTCTTACTCCATCCAACTATTTTACATTACATGAGTTTTTAATAACCTCCTTATCTTCATATATCAATATTACACAAAATGGTTTCTACAACCCTTTTGAAAAACATTTCAAATCACACTAACCATATACATCATACACCCCCATACTACAAATTTGCAGGCCACGTTAGCTTAACAATTCAAAACATGGAATTTCAAAAATCCATCTTTAGCTTCGTAAAAAAAAAAAAAAAAATTGAAATTTAAGCATTCAATCACTCTTTAGATTTTATTTGCCAAAATGGCCTGGTAACATTACAATATCCATCTAAGTCATGAAAGTTTCAAAGCACAAAACAACCTTTAGTTCAAAACAATGCCAATTCGAAGCATGACATGAAAGGTGGTTCACACACACACCTCTCAAAATTAAGAGTTTTGTTTATTTTATTTTATATTTATTTTTTTTAAAACAGCACCTAACATAATAGAGCTCTAGAAAAATAACTTTGTACGCATAACCTACTAATTTGTTAGGCTTTTTAATCCACCACAGTGAAATCTTGGTCGCCCCTCATTGTGATTAGACTTGTAAACACATTTTAAAACTTAAAAGCTTGGATTACTTTTATCAAAACATTATAAACTCAAAACCAAACATTTTAAGTTTCTCAGTTCTAAATGGTTTTATCTTCTCTTCCATACTTCCTTCATGGGGTACAAAACATAAAACATATAATTGCTTTTAGAAAATCTCTTTTTTTCACACATGCCAATTGGTTTGATGAGTTTTGTTTGCCAAAATGGCCTCACCTCCACACTAGCCGACAATCATGGATGCTCAAAATACAACCAATAGTTTAGTTTAAAAAAAACTGGTAACATAGCAAGACCCCCATTTAAGTGTTAAACCAAGGTTCATGCTTATTAAATCCTATCATTTTTTATCTCTTCTTCACAAAGCAATATCAAAATGCTTACATTAAGTCTTACAACATCTATCAAATGGAAATTACCATATACATAACCATGAACTATACTCGGAATTACCAATCACCAAAATTGTAGCATACAATCCAACCATCTTTAAAACAATGTTTAACAAAGTTCTTTCTATTTATCATTTTTTTTTCAAACATCGTCTGATCATTAACTTAACAAAAAATAATTCTCTTCAGCAATTTAACAAACAAATAGTATGCAAATCATAGAAATCAACATGTTTTGGACATTCACATATGTGCAGTCCATACACAAATAGCTTATGTGTGACGCCCCCAAATTCGGGTACTAGTACCTCGAACTCAGTGCTCACGATCCAATACAACTATATCATATACACATCCCAAAACAACACACAATATCTATTGCGGAAAATAAACATATGTTGTTTATACAAAAGGGTTAACTACTAGTCCTAAGGTACAAAACCTTAACAAAATACATCACGAATTTAATATATACAATAGGATCCGTGTTACATGTAATCAGACTTAAACAAAATATAACAATAGACATTTAGTACCCCAGCACGTCTACGAGTTTATCTTCCCCTTTCCCTTATCTTTATTTGAACATTCAGGTTTAGCTGCAATAAAATTTCGTGACATAGCAAGGGTGAGCAACTAGCTTGCTCAGCAAGTTTTATACGAATAATATGAGTTATGTCATGATTGAGTAATAATTGAATGATTCAATGAACTCAGGAAATAAATATCCAAACAATATGATCAATACTTGAATAATGAATAATAATTGATTCATTGAAATGCTGAGTGGTCCAATAAACCATGAACGTCTGTTGAGGAGTCAATCATTTGATTGACCCTCTTAGGTTACATGTCCAGAACTGTACTTGAGGGGATCAGCCTCTCGTATACTATGTGTATGCATAACATTTATTCTGTATGTATCATTTATTTGATACTTAGGTTGCTCCCCATTATGGGTTGTTCTTCTCAGTTTAAGAATCCATACCACCATGGTTTGGATAGCTTTTAAAATAAATTACACATATGTCTAGCCGAACAATTGGCTTAGACTTCCTTTTTAATTAATTCATGAATGTAAGGACTTCAAATAATTCATAATTCAAGAATGGAATATGAATTCAATTGCACCACGTGCGAATAACAATAATATTGATTGTGAAATAATTTGTGATATCAAAATAAATCAGGGTAACTTGCTCAATAATAATATGAGTGAGGTTAAGGAACTTGTCTGGTGCGCGAATTACGTCTACTTTGCTTAATTTAAATTCCTCTTGAAGACCTAACATTTAAAATGTTGGCCTAACAATTAGCTAGAACAACACATAATCGTTTTACGTAAATTACCTAAATCAAATGTCATTTAAACACATAGCATAATATTTACTAACGCATTGGCTAAACAAATCATATCCCCCATATATTAATTATATGCCAATATTATTATCCTTCTAATATTTAAATCACCTACTGATGTTAATTAATAACATCATAATTGGTTACCAATATTATTAATTCCCTTAATAATATTTGAAATCTATTTCTAATATTATTAACCATTTTTAATAATATTTTAATCCTTAATCATTATTATTAATCATTTAATAATAATTTAATTGTCGTCTAATATTATTAATTATTTAATAATATTTTAATTCATTACTATTATTATTAATTATATAGTAATAATTTAGTCACTAACTATTATTATAAGTAAATTAATAATTTAATCGTCAACTATCATTATTAATTAAATAATAAGTAATTACTAACTAAATAACAATTAGTTAGTTATCCTTACCTATTATAAGTTAAATAATAGGTAATTATATTATTTTATCTTATCTTTCTTTAATTATTATTTAATATCCTTTAAATAATAATTAATTAAATAATTATCCTTATTTATTATTTAATATAATTAATTAATAAATAATTATTTTATTAACTTCATATCATCCTTTATTTGTTATTTAATAATAAATAATTAGTTATCATATTTATTTGCTTTAATTATTATTTAATATCAATTAAATAATAATTAATCATAAAAATGGCTTTCATTTACTTTATTTATTATTTATTATATAAATAGTAAATAATTAATAAACTTGGGTCCCCAAATTAATTACATTAACTTCTAAATATTTTGACCCATTTTGACTTAAAACGTTCCGACCCGACCCGTTAAAATTGGCCCGACCCGACCCGGATAAAAAATCATTTTTTTCTTTGAAAAGGGACTAGGGCCCCGGCCCTTGTTTTTAGTACAAAACTAGGGCCCCGACCCTAGTGTTGCAGAAACATTTTCCAAGTTTTGTCTGTCTAACCCCCGCTCCCTCCGACGGCCATAACGTTCTCATTTCTTATCCGTTTTGAGTGATTCAAGCGCTCACGCGTCCGTAACTTCTTCCTCTACAACTTCTATTTATATCATACTTTCAAATTCCATACTTAACTAGACTGAAAACAGCAAAAATATAAGGGTACAAACTAGATTCATGCATTCTTACTTCCGGTTTTCAAGCTTCCGGAAGTACTTTGGTTCAAACATTTTTTAGAATGAGCTATACACCTCCAAATCATTCAAGGTCGGATTCTATGGATTCCTAACTTGATCCTTAACATCCCAGTATTTTTCAAATAATTTTTCAGAAACTTTAAACATGGAAATTATCAAGCTACTCTCAAACGTGTCGGAAAATGGATTGTTTTGGTAGAAAAACCATAACTAAATGTATACACCATAACTTTTGGTGATTCAAATTGGGTTTTCTTCTAAAATTGTAGTTCTATCAAGGAAAAATAATAACCAACACAAACAAGTTCAAGAGCTTAGATGTACATGGCCGTAAACCACACTATCTCGCACGGTTTTTTCGAAAATGAAGATTTCATGCATTATTCCAATGTTACCAACATAGATATGCATAACCACACATGATAAGCTCATTAAAACATATATTTACTATTCTAGCATGAATATGCTCACTTAGAGTTCTTATTCTAGCTTTCTACCACATGATATACAAAGCAATGCCATGGAAGCAAAGCTAGAAACTTAGAAGGGTTTACTACCTTTGAGATCTTATGGCTGGCTTCCTCTTCCTCCCAAAGTAAGTAACAAAGGTATTGGACATCCACAAGCCTTTCTTGAGCTTCCTAGATCAACACCCAAGAGTTACTTTGTTATTTTCTCTCCTTTTCTCACTGTTTTCCTTCTTGTTCTCGGTTTCTCTCTCTCTCTCTCTCTCTCAGCTAAATGGACGTGAAAGAGAAGGAGATGGATGTCTAATGTGTTATAAGGCTACTCCCTTAGCCTTAGACAATTTCTGTACTAGGCCACCCTCTACAGCCCCCCTACAACCTGCTTTGTTTCTCTTTTTCTCAGCAGCTGCAGTTCTTGAGCTGTGCACCACCAGACCATGCGCTGTGTTCTCCAGTTGCTGTCCCAAAATGGTGTCACTTCTAATTATTCTACCGGATTGCATTGCTATTGCTTGGGCTGTTGGATTCGGTACTAAGGCTGGGCTTGTTTTTGTTTTAATTTGTTTCAATTTGTTTGAGGCCCAGTTGAGAAATTATTGAGCAAATAAGCTGAGGTTGGGTTGTTATTGCCCAACAACAATTGTAAGCCTAATTGGTTTTAATTTACCAAATTTTTTTTGTTGCTACAAAATTAATTATTTGGGGTCAATTTAAAATACCCAATGATATTAAATAATAATTTTATTAATTAATTTACTTAATCTAATTAGACTTGGTATATTCAAATTTAATTGAATATTTAATTAGCTCAAAATCTTATAAATTTCTTCATATTAATAATATTAGATTAGTCCACTAATTTAATTTAACCCATTAGTTGGATTTCCTTTAAATTTAATTCCCACCGTAGTAATTTACTAATTAGTCACACCAAGATTCAAATTCGTTCATAAATATTTATTTCATTACTAAATTCAAAATTTATTTGTAAAATATTCATTATATTAATAAATAAATCCACAATTTATTTATAATGAAAATCAAGATTTTGAGGACAATACATTATCCCCCCCTTATAAGAATTCTGTCCCCGGAATTACTACAAAAGGTTACTCAAAAAGGTGGGGATAATTCTCCTTCATCTTATCTTCTAATTCCCACGTAACTTCCTCAACTGCGTGGTTCCTCCAGAGTACCTTGACCGAACGTATAACTTTATTCCTTAGCGTTTGTTCATTCCTATCGAGTATTTGGACAGGAGTCTCCTCGTAGGATAAGTCCCTCTCAACTTGAATCGGCTCATAGGATATGACGTGCTTATAATCCGATTTATATGGTCGCAACACTGAAACGTGAAACACGTTGTGAATGTGCTCCAGTTCAGGAGGTAAGGCTACCTCGTACGCCACTTCACCTACCCGCTTTAGAATCTCGAATGGCCCTATGAACCTTGGGCTCAATTTTCCTTTCTTGCCAAATCTGATTTTCCCTTTCTAGGGAGATACCTTCAAAAATTCAAAGCTGCCAACTTCAAAATCTCGCTTTTGACGATGCAAATCGGCATACTTCTTATGTCGATCCTGAGCTGCTACTAGTCGAGCTCTTATTATCCTAATAGTATCCACGGTTTGCTGTACCAACTCCGGTCCTAGCAGTCTCCGTTCACCCACTTCATCCCAACATAACAGCGTTCGACATTTCCTTTCGTATAGCGCTTCGTATGGCGGCATGCCAATACTAGCGTGATAGTTGTTATTATAGGCGAACTCCACTAATGGCACGTGGTCATCCCAACTACCTTTGAGATCCATAACACATGCTCTAAACATATCCTCCAATGTTTGTATTGTCCTTTCGCTCTGTCCATCGGTTTGAGGATGATAAGCCGTACTCAACCTCAGTTGCGTTCCCAACCTTTCTTGCAATCCTCTCCAAAATTTTGACGTGAAGCGCGGATCTCTATCAGAGACGATAGAAACCGGTACTCCATGTCGTGACACTATCTCTTTCACATACAGCTTTGCTAACTGTTCCATATTATATTTGATTTTGATTGGTAGGAAATGTGCAGACTTCGTCAAACGGTCCACAATCACCCAAATCGCATCATAACCTCTCTGCGTAACTGGAAGTCCTACCACGAAATCCATCGTGATATGCTCCCATTTCCATTCCGGAATTTCCAATGGTTGTAATAGCCCACTTGGTCTCTGGTGTTCTGCTTTTACCCTCTGACAAGTCAAGCATCGCCCCACACATTCTGCAACCTCTCTCTTCATGTTTGGCCACCAGAAGTGCTGACGTAAATCCTGATACATCTTAGTACTTCCAGGGTGTATTGAGTACCTTGTACTGTGAGCTTCTTGTAGGATCTCTTCTCTTGATACCAACCTGTGACGCCCCCCTACAACCTCTCTCTTCATGTTTGGCCACCAGAAGTGCTGACGTAAATCCTGATACATTTTAGTACTTCCAGGGTGTATTGAGTACCTTGTACTGTGAGCTTCTTGTAGGATCTCTTCTCTCAACTTTGGAACCATCGGTATCCAGATTCTCCCTTCAAACCTTAGCAATCCTGTGCTATCAATCTTGTACTTCAGTTCCTCCCCTTCGGATAGACGCCTTTTGATGCTAACACATTCTTCATCTTCCTCTTGAGCCTCCTTTATTTCATCTAACAAAGTCGGACTCGCTTCTACTGTAAATAACTTCTCATCTGCCTCTTCCGGATACCTGATTTCCAACTCTAATCTCTCCATCTCCTTTATCAGTTCTCCTTGAGCTGTTATCATCATCAATTTTTCTCTGCCCTTTCTACTTAGAGCATCTGCCACCACATTGGCTTTACTGGGGTGGTACAAAATCTCACAATCATAGTCCTTGATCAATTCCAACCATCGCCTCTGCCTCATGTTCAGCTCCTTCTGAGTGAAGATATACTTCAGACTTTTATGGTCTGTGTATATCTCACACTTCTCCCCATACATGTAGTGCCTCCAAATCTTTAGGGCGAACACTATAGCTGCTAACTCCAGGTCGTGAGTTGGATACCCTTTCTCATAGTCCTTTAGCTGTCTAGACGCATACGCAATGACTTTTCCGTGTTGCATTAGTACACAAGCAAGTCCCTTGTGAGACGCGTCACTATATACCACAAATCCTCCGGTATCATCAGGCAATGACAACACCGGTGCTTCACTAAGCCTCTTCTTTAACTCCATGAAACTTGCTTCACATTTTTCCGTCCACACGAATTTAACCGTTTTCCTTGTCAAGTTGGTTAGCGGTGAAGCTACTTTTGAAAAATCCTGAATGAACCTTCGATAGTAACCCGCTAAACCAAGAAAACTTCTGACTTCTGTTGGTGTCTTCGGCTGTTCCCAATTTATAACTGCCTCTACCTTTGCTGGATCTACCGAAATTCCGTCCTTATCAATCACGTGCCCTAGAAACTGTACCTTCTGCAACCAAAATTCACACTTTGAGAACTTTGCATGTAGCTTCTCCTTCCTTAATGTCTCCAACACTATTCTTAAGTGTTCGGCGCGCTCCTCCTCAGTCTTCGAGTATACCAGAATATCATCGATAAATACGACAACAAATTTGTCCAAGTACTGCTTGAACACCCTGTTCATCATATCCATAAATGTTGCTGGCGCATTCGTTAGTCCGAACGACATCACCAAAAACTCAAAGTGTCTGTATCGAGTTCTGAATGCTGTCTTCGGCACATCTTCTTTCCTTACCTTCAATTGGTGATAACCGATTCTCAAGTCTATCTTTGAAAAGTACTTCGTTCCCTTAAGCTGATCAAATAGATCGCCAATCCTAGGTAGCGGGTATCTATTCTTAAATGTAACTTTGTTCAACTCCCGGTAGTCGATACAAAGTCTTAGGGATTCGTCCTTCTTTACAAATAATACTGGTGCTCCCCACAGAGACACACTTGGCTTAATATAACCCTTATCTAGCAATTCTTGTAGTTGTATCATCAATTCCTTCATCTCCACTGGCGCCATTCTATACGGTGCTTTCGAAATTGGTGCGGTTCCTGGAGCTAATTCAATTGCGAACTCAATTTCCCTATCGGGTGGCAAACCCGGCAATTCCTCTGGGAAGAAATCGACGAATTCCCTTACCACAGGTATCTGTCCCACTTCACCCCCTACTCTTTGGGTATCCACCACATGAGCCAGATAACCTATGCAACCTTTCTTCAACAATCATTTCGCTTACATCATCGTCGGACAACGAGATTGTCTCGGCGATTTACTCCCATGAAATACCACCTTTGACTTACTTGGAGTCTTCAGGCTTATACTTTTCTTCTGACAGTCAATCATCGCTCCGTGTTTTGATAACCAGTCCATTCCGAGAATAACATTGAACTCTCCCAAGCGAATAGGGATTACATTCACTCTTAGTTTATATCCTCCTAATTCAACGCAACAATTCCTATGAATGTATTCTACGAGGATAATTTCTTTGTTAGCTACCTCTACATTCAAAGGATTCTCTAGTTTTTCTCGGGGTAGTTCTAACCTCCTAGCAAAATCTTCAGATATAAAAGAACAGGTAGCACCCGAATCAAATAATACATAAGCATTGATATTATTGATCGGAAGAATACCTGACACCACGTCCTTAGACTCCACAGCATCATGTACCGTCATATTGAAAGTGCGTGCTGTTGGTCTATTCGGCTGAATAACTGGCCCTCCAATGGCGAATTTGTTGTTGTTGCCCTTGTTTCCACTTGCTACGTCATTCTTTCTCTTTGAGCAGTCCTTAATCTGATGGTCCGGTGCTCCGCAAGAGAAACATCCACTTTTCTTCCCCTTAGGGCATTGTGGAGCAATATGCCCCTGCTGCCCACAGCTGTAGCAGACTCCCTTTCCTTTCATACATTCCCCTGAATGGTTCTTCCCACACTTATCACACTTGCTGACTTTCTTCGCCTCTTTCCCAGTCTTACTGCTTTCCGACATTCGGTTGTCACTCCACTTCCTCTTATTCTGATTGCTTCCTCCACTTACATCTCTAGGCCCATCGTGACCTTTCTTCTTTTTGTCTTGGTTGAATTTTACCAAGGCTTCATTTCCTCCTTCCGCAATAATCTCCCTTTCCAGAAGTGTTGCGAATGAGTCGATTCTTAGAACTGCAACCCTGTTATACACCCATGGTTTCAAACCCTGCTCAAATCTTCGTGCCTTTCTGGCCTCGGTGTCCACTTGGTGTGGAGCAAATCTGGCTAATTCATTAAACTTTGAGGCGTACTCTGTAACTTACATATTCCCCTGCTTTAGATCTAAGAACTTCATCTCCATTCTGTTTTTCATGCTATCAGGGAAATAGTTCTCGAAGAACAATTCCTTAAAACGCGCCCATAAAATAATGCCCTCTCCAGCTCTTCTTTTGTTTGCTTTCCACCAGTAGTTTGCTTCACCTTTCAGCATAAAGGTGGCAAACGATGTCTTCTGTTCTTTGGCCACCCGTGCGACCTCGAACACCTTCTCCATTTCTTCAACCCAAGTCTGGGCCTCTATAGGATCCGTAGACCCATGAAATTCTGGCGGTCCTACCAGTTTGAAATCCTTAAAATTTGCTAAGTGTGCCCCAGGCTGGTTTGCAACTGGCAGTACCTCTGGCGGTACTACTGGTGGTGTTCTATTCTGCATCATTTCCATTATCATGGCTGCGAAAGCCCTCATTAGGTCTTCCTCCCTTTCAACATTATTTCCGACTTCATCTACGCGTCGAATTCGGGGTACACGTCTTGGCGGCATTCTCTGTTATTAAACAAAGCCTTATATATATATTTTGTATATTACACTTTATGCACATTTTATTGATGTTAAGCATTTAAAAAGATACCAATCAAACACCTTTGATTTAAACAAACATAATTGCATTTATATTCATATACCACTGTTTAATACATCATGTTACAACCTGTGGCATACTGGTATAAATGTTCATGCATCATATAACTGATGTATATCCCCTAAAGAACAAAAGTGGGGATTTAAAATATCCTACCCTTATAACGAAACAAAAGTCAGGGTCCAATACTATCCCAAGCAAAAGTAATGGAATTTACAACATACCACTGTCCCTACTATCAACAAAAAGTGGGAACTAAACTGCATCTATTTACAATCATAGTGCTAATAGAACCTACAATCCCCTGAGGATAGCATCCTCATGCTCCTGCCTGGCTATCATATCTGCTACGCGACGACTGATTGTGCGCCGGTAGATATCCTCCTCCCTAGGATACCTCCTGATCCTATGCCTCATCCTGTGAAAGGCGGTGTCAAACACAAAGTTCAAACGATCAAACCTGATTGCACAAGTTTGAATTTCCTTATCAAGTTCGTCCACCATCATGGTAGCTCTATCTAATGCTTCCTCGACACGGATTCTCTTCGCAACCTCTAGGTTAAAGTTGGCCTTCAAGGCCTCATGCTCCACCTGAAGCTCTGCCAGACTCAGCTTCACCTGATCACGCTCCTCCTTCAGTTCAGTTACCTCCCCGGATAGCTGATAAGCCACACTCTTATAACCATCTTCTAATTCCTGATGGATCTGATTTTGTTCCTCAAGATGCTGAATTCTACCCTCGAGTTCGTCATTCTTAGTGGTCAGCTCTTCTATGATGTCATTCGCGGTCGTGCCCATGCCATCTACGTATTCAGCTGACTCCTCGGGTGACGTATTGTCATAATGATGCACTTCTTCATCCGAATCCTCATCGGCAGTTTGTTGCTCTCCTGAGTCATCCTCACTCCGTGGCCTCATTACCCCACCCCAAACTGGTTCCTCAATATCCGCCACGTGATCCTCCTCGGGATCCGCCTCAGGTACAACTATCGCAGGCTCCACTGTAGGCTGCTCAATGTGGACAATATGTTTATCCACCACAGTATCTTCTGCTATGTGACTCGGCTCCCCAATCTCAGCCATCCTACAGTCACAACAGGGAAAACAAAATAACAGCATGTTAGTACAATAATAAAATATATTTATTGATGAAATGAAAAGATATTTTATCATGTACAACTCGGCTCGATGGATCCCCACAATCCACCTCCAAACAAAAGTAACTCCAATGAATCTCCTTGATCCATTTCCTAGCGTACTCGATATGAGTATAATACTAAGGTTATAACCTAGGTTTCGCAGATCATAAAGTTTATAATCTACAGCTCTGATACCAACCTGTGAGGCCCCCAAATTCGGGTACTAGTACCTCGAACTCAGTGCTCACGATCCAATACAACTATATCATATACACATCCCAAAACAACACACAATATCTATTGCGGAAAATAAACATATGTTGTTTATACAAAAGGGTTAACTACTAGTCCCAAGGTACAAAACCTTAACAAAATACATCACGAATTTAATATATACAATAGGATTCGTGTTACATGTAATCAGACTTAAACAAAATATAACAATAGACATTTAGTACCCCAACACGTCTACGAGTTTATCTTCCCCTTTCCCTTATCTTTATTTGAACATTCAGGTTTAGCTGCAATAAAATTTTGTGACATAGCAAGGGTGAACAACTAGCTTGCTCAGCAAGTTTTATACGAATAATATGAGGTATGTCATGATTGAGTAATAATTGAATGATTCAATGAACTCAGGAAATAAATATCCGAACAATATGATCAATAATTGAATAATGAATAATAATTGATTCATTGAAATGCTGAGTGGTCCAATAGAACGTGAACGTCTGTTGAGGAGTCAATCATTTGATTGACCCTCTTAGGTTACATGTCCAGAACTGTACTTAAGGGGATTAGCCTCTCGTACTCTATGTGTAAACAACCCATAATGGGGAGCAACCTAAGTATCAAATAAACGATACATACAGAATAAATGTTATGCATACACATAGAGTACGAGAGGCTGATCCCCTCAAGTAAAGTTCTGGACATGTAACCTAAGAGGGTCAATCAAATGATTGACTCCTCAACAGACGTTCATGGTCTATTGGACCACTCAGCATTTCAATGAATCAATTATTATTCATTATTCAAGTATTGATCATATTGTTCGGATATTTATTTCCTGAGTTAATTGAATCATTCAATTATTACTCAATCATGACATACCTCATATTATTCGTATAAAACTTGCTGAGCAAGCTAGTTGCTCACCCTTGCTATGTCACGAAATTTTATTGTAGCTAAACCTGAATGTTCAAATAAAGATAAGGGAAAGGGGAAGATAAACTCGTAGACGTGCTGGGGTACTAAATGTTTATTGTTATATTTTGTTTAAGTCTGATTACATGTAACACGAATCCTATTGTATATATTAAATTCGTGATGTATTTTGTTAAGGTTTCGTACCTTGGGACTAGTAGTTAACCCTTTTGTATAAACAACATATGTTTATTTTTCGCAATAGATATTGTGTGTTGTTTTGGGATGTGTATATGATATAGTTGTATTGGATCGTGAGCACTGAGTTCGAGGTACTAGTACCCGAATTTGGGGGCGTCACATCATGCCGTTACTCCATCCTTATTACGCCGGATTCACCGTGATCCCCATTCTCAACAACAATCCACCAACACAATAATAATAACCATAATCATAGTCATAAACTGAAATTTCATGAAGTGTCATGTTTTATACCTTTTTGTTGTATGGAAACTTGCTTAGAAAAATCCAAAATTGTTAGGCTCCCTTTTCTTTTCCCTCCTCTACCGGCTGCTCTATTCCCCTCTATGTCTAGTTTACTTGCTTTCTATCGGCTCCACTTAAAATTAAAGAAGATGGAGTTTTTTTTTCTTTTGCAAGCTAATGTGTTAACACACAATGCTGGTACATGGAATCAGTTGGACCACCCTCTTCCTAGCTATAACCACAGCTTCCTAGACCCCTATAGCAACCAACCCCTTAGGTGACCCCTAGGAAACTTGCACAATCCCATCCTACTGCCCCTACAGATTCTATCGACCTACTCCTCCAGAGCAGTCACCTCAGTCACTACAAGTCCCAAAATGTTAGCCCACTATACTAGTAACGATCATCTTATTATTCCAATATTGGGCTGCCAAAAATGTGGATTAAAAAGGTATACATGGCTGGACTACTTCACGTATTGGATCAACGGTTTGGGCTGGACATGAATTACCACATTGGCCTCAATGTTACATGACGTCTACTTTTACTCATCTTGGACTTAACATAAATTATTCAATTGGGCATGGGACAATTTAGTTAACTGGGTCAGTCAAATTACTTCATCCCACGCACTAAGGTTTGGCTTGCTTTAGAATAATATTTATTGGGTCCAAATTTGAGTTAACCCAAAATGTATCTTTCGGCTTAATTAAATTTAATAATACATCCCACTAAGTTTTTAGTTTAATGGTTTCATAAATCATACCCAAATTGATAATTAATAATTTGGGTACTAATATAATTATTGGGCATTAATCTAAATTACACTAATTAAACTCGGTGTTTAATTAATTAACACTAATACTTATCCTTTAAAAGCCCACCTGTAAGTTATTAAATTATGGGTTCTTTACGGTAATATACAATATTTATAAATTAATTACAAGATTAATGCATTCACAAAATAATTACAAAAAGAGTACAACACAAAAATCACGTCATCTTCATCTTCCACCTTCTCCTCCGCCTCCACCTTCTCCTTTTCTCCTCCTCTCTCCTCCGCCTCCACCTTCTCCTTTTCTCTCCTCCGCCTCCACCTCCTTTTCTCTCTCCTCTCTCCTTCACCTCCACCTTCTCTTTTCTCCTCTCCGCCTCCATCTCCTTTTCTCTATCCTCTCTCCTTCGCCTCCACCTTCTCTTTTCTCCTCTCTCCTCTGCCTCCACCTTCTCCTTTTCTCTCTCCTCTCTCCTCTCTCCTTCACCTCCACCTTCTCCTTCCATCTAGCCATATATATGTGCATCTTCAACATGAATCCTTGACAGGGGGCGCGGTTTGTTTGGTCCCTCTCTTTCAAAACCACTATTGACGAGAAGCTCGAAGGATTTGGTTACTGACTCGTAGTTACTACATAGTCATAAATTGGTTACCTTCATATACGTATTTGGTTACCTTCATATACGTGTTTGGTTACCTTCAAGTCTGGCTGTGCCCAAGCGCTTGAATTAGACATGTTGCAACCAACTGCATCACATTCAAATAATAAAACTGAATTGTTTACCTTGGTATGAAGGTTTGGCTACCAACTACACTATGAAAAAATTACAGGTGTGAAAGTGGATTGGTTACATTGGTATGAAGGTTTTGGTTACCTTGGTATGAAGGTCTGGTTACCTTGGTATGAAAGTTTGGTTACCTTGATATGAAGGTTTGGTTACCAACTGTATTATGACAAAACTGCAAGTGTGGAAGTGAAAAAACTGCAGTTTTTTCTTCCTCCGCCACAACCACCACCATCTTCTTCCGCCTCCACCACCATCTTCTTCCTCATCCTCACTTTCTCCCCCTCGGAAAGTATGGCTTTATGAATCTGCACTATGAAAAAAATGCAGGTGTAGAGATGGATTGGTTATCTTGGTATGAAGGTTTGGTTACATTGGTATGAAAGTTTTGGTTACCTTGATATGAAGGTTTGGTTACCTTGGTATGATGGTTTAGTTACCAACTGTATTATGACAAAACTGCAAATTTGAAGATGAAAAAACTGCAGTTTTTTCTTCCTCCGCCACAACCACTACCATCTTCTTATTCTGCCACAACCACCACCATCTTCTTCTCTCCTCGACCACCATCTTCTTCCTCCACCACAACCACCACCATCTTCCTCCGCCACAACCACCACCACCACCTTCTTCCGCCTTCATCACCATCTTATTCCTCTGCCACAACCATCACCATCTTCTTCCTCCGCCACAACTACCACCACCTTCTTCTGCCTCCACCACCATCTTCTTCCTCATCCTCACTTACTCCCTCCTCGAAAAGCAACACAAATCTAAAATTCATTGGATATTTCATGGTGATGTTTTGACTTTTTAAAATTTAAATTTTAAAATCACACAACTAAATTAAAGGGATAAGAATGCACTAATTTTGTAAATTAAATATTGAAGATGCACTAATTTTATAAATATTTTATGTATATACTTTTGTTGTAATATTTTCTAAAAATGTATTAGTAAATGTAATTGTTCCTTAAATTATCAACCTACATTTAACTTATAACTTAGTGAAATTAATTAATTAGATTAATCCACATAGTCATCTCCTTTAGGTTCCTCAATTAAGATAATTATTTTGAATCAATTAGGTATCATTTCACATATCATTTAAATGTTAAGCCATGTTGACTCTCCTTTTCATAGTTGTAACGCCCCCAAATCCGGGTACCTTAAACCTTAGACTTGGTACGTCACGATACATCATCTTCATACATGTTCTATAACTAATGCGGAATATATAAACATAAATTGTTTATTCTACAACATTTCCCAAGGTTTCTAACCTTAACTTACATATATACCTTTAGATTCATAAAAAGGTTTACAAAATTACTTACATCATATAACAATTTAGTTATCATGCATAACACTATAATCTTGTCTTTTGCTTCTGTCTCTGTCTCTCCTCGGACATTCGTATTATTCTGAAATTTTGTTATCATGATATAGCAAGAGTGAGCAACGACTTTGCTCAGCAAGTTTAAATACAATAACGATATATCATGATTGAAAGAAAGAATAAGCTTTTGGATTTCCAACAATATAATAATTGTGAAAGAGTACGAATCATAATTTCAATAATTGAATGACTAAATCAATTAATGTTGAGTGTCAATAATGACCATGAACAAATTTAACTGAACCTTACGGTAATGAAGGTGATCAGCCTTTCATACCTGATGAACACATGCAACAAGCACTATGTGCGAATCAACAATTTAAAGAGGTGGAATAATTATACAGAATTAAACCATAGCATGCTTGAAACATAATAACTTGAGTTTGAGTTAGGAACTTGAACAATAAAATAATATATCCTGCTCGAATATAAATTGAGTAGGGTTTAGGAAACTTGCCTGTCTGCTCAGCTACAATTAATGTCTAGCTTTAACTAACTGGCTTTGAAAGACCTAACATTAATAAAGTTGGTCTAATAATTAGTACAGCGTATTTGTATAACTATACGCTCACTAAGAAACTTATCTACCACACATAAGTACTAACACATAATTTACATCAGCCAAAACGATATTATTAACCTTATAGACCCTCAATCAAATTAGGTTAATAATTTAATAAGTTAGAAAATAATTTTCTCAAGTGTTAAACACTTATTAAACTATTAAACAATTTATTATAATTGTTTAAACAAAAGAGTTAAAAGACATATTCTTTATTTCATTTAATTACTATTTTAACATTAATTAAATAGTAAGTAATTAACTACCTTTAGTTATTATTTAATAATAACTTACTAGATTTATTTATTATTTAAAATTAATCAAATAATAAATAATTATATTATATTAAAAATAATCAAATATCTTTAGTTATTATTTAATAATAAATAATAACTAATTAACAAGATTCATTTATTATTTAAAGTTAATTAAATAATAAATAATAAAATTATATAATAAATACTCAACTATCATTAGTTATTATTTAATAATACATAATAACTAACTGAATTTATTTATTATTTAAAGTTAATCAAATAATAAATAATTAAATACTCAATCTTAGTTGTCTTTAATTATTATTTAATAGTAATTAAATAATAATTAATTAACTTATCATCCTTGTTTATTATTTAATATTAATTAAATAATAAACAATTAATTTAATCATAAATTCAGAAGATATAATATTAAACTAATTAGATTAATATTTACAACATTTAAATATTAATCCTAAATACTTATTATATTTGAAAAATATAATATTAAACTAACTAGATTAATATTTAAATATTAATCCTAAATACTTATTATATTTGAAAAATATAATATTAAACTAACTAGATTAATATTTAAAACATTTAATTATATTTGAAAAATATAATATTGAACTAACTAGATTAATATTTAAAACATTTAAAAATTAATCCTAAATATTTATTATATTTGAAAAATATAATATTAAACTAACTAGATTAATATTTAAAACATTTAAATATTAATCCTAAATACTTATTATATTTGAAAAATATAATATTAAACTAACTAGATTAATATTTAAAACATTTAAATATTAATCCTAAATACTTATTATATTTGAAAAATATAATATTGAACTAACTAGATTAATATTTAAAACATTTAAATATTAACCCTAAATACTTATTATACTTGAAAAATATAATATTAAACTAACTAGATTAATATTTAAAACATTTAAATATTAATCCTAAATACTTATTATATTTGGGAAATATAATATTAAGTACCTAAATATCATTTTTGTATTATTATTATTTTTGTTATAATTTTTAATTAATTTTTAAACATTTAAATTAATTAAAATTATCCAGAATGGCAAAATCGTAAATAAACTGAAAAATCGGACCGATGGCAAATTTCGTAATTAATCAGAAAACCGAACGAAGGGGCAAAACTGTAATTTCATCCGGAAACTGTCGCCCGCGCATTGCGCGAGCCTAACTTTAACCGGCTTCAAAACGGTGCCGTTTTGGAGCACTGTCTTCTGGATTCCGCGCATAACGCGTGGTGACTGTTTTCGGTAAGCCAAAACGGCGTCGTATTACCGCGTCTGGCGAGAAACAGCTGGCGCGCATTGCGCGGCCAGCCTTTTTTTTTCTTCGTTAAGCAGATTGTGACCAGTAACTTTAATACACCACTTTAATAAAAATTATACCTTCAAGTAAGCTTTAACTCTTCAATAAAAATCCAAAAAAATTACCAATCACTTAATATCAATTTATAACATGAAAATTTAATTTTTCATGATTTAATATTAAAAAAAATTTATAAAATTTTTTACATCACATAAACTACCACAAATCATAACTTTTTGTGTATAACTCCATTTTGAGTGATTCAAACTTTGTTTTTCTCATGATTTAATGTTCTATAATATTAGAAAATTAAACTTAAGGTTTATAAAAATATTTTTGGTCATAAATTCCAAGACTTGTTTATACACTACTAAACACATATTTTAGCATACAAAATATACCAAAATACAAACCAAGCATATTAAACTCAAGCATGGTATAAATATTACTGCTACATATTATTAACTACATTAACATGTTTATACTCATGTTGGTTTATTTAATTTAAAAATAAACTACATTTAAAATAACCATTACCTCATTTTAATGACTATCTTCATTTTTCTTCCAAAATAGGTTGTGAATGGCATGAACAAAGCTAACTTCTCCTTCTTCCTCCTTAGTCTCTCAAATATTATGCTCTCCCAAGCTATTTCTCTCAAACTCTCTCTTTTGAAACTTGGAGAATAAATGAAGTGAAATGTTTACCATTTCAAGTATACTTGCAAAAGTCTTAGATATAAAAATTATATCTATAATTCATGATGCTCTTTACTTGGATACTTTCTCAAGAAAGTTAACCCATGCCTTAGTTGGTGAGAATTTTATGGGAAATGACTCACCAAAAATCAAAACAAGCAACCTAAATATTAAATAAAAAATAAATAAAACAAAACAACAATCATTTTGCTCTCCCTCAAAGAAGCTCACGGTTGATGGCCTTCATGTCCCAAAAAGATAGTCACTTGCTACTTTTTAATTAATTAATAAGTTTTATAAAGTATTTTTCAAGTGGGCCAAGCATTAGAATTTATTTAAAATACCAATTGGGCTCCAATTAAATTGTTTGGGCTACTAGTTTGTCAAGTCCATTTAATTTATCATTGGGCTATTTAATTATAACCCAAATGATTAATTATTAATTTTGTTACACATTAATTATCAAATCCATAATTAAATAATAATTGAATTGATTAATTAATTAAATACTCTAACCCATTAATATTAAATTACTAAATGGACTAATAATATTATTAATAATATTTTACATTATTTACATTAATTAATTATCATATTAATTAATTTATAAAATTTAATTCACTCATTATATTCAATTTCATTGAATATTTAATTAATGGCAACTTATCAATTTTTTTGATATTAAACCTTAGGGTTTGTTCACTAATAATAATATATATAATCTATATATATTATTTATACACATTACCTTACCTCAAAAACAATTTCGCAATAAATTATGAAATTAAAATAAATACAATATATAATTTAATATATATTATTTACACCATATATAAATTAAATTATTTAATACATTTACATTAAATAATTCATTTCTCATCAATTATGGAAATAAATCCATTTACCCAAAAATACATTAAAATAATAATATATTTACTCAATTTCTTATTTAAATAATTTATTAAATTATTTAATTAATATTACACAAATAATTGTATAATTAAATTTCTCACTCCCATAAATCATTTACAATGATTTATTTAATTATAGAATATATTCATTTAATATATTCAATTACTATTTAAAATTACTCACTTAATTTAAACCCTTTATATATATATATACATATATATATATATATATATATATATATATATATATATATAATTAAATATTGTACCATATATATAATTACAATTCTCCTTTAATTAATTTATCTGCTTTATATAATTTATAATTATATAAATTACATAATTATTCCTCACAATTAATTTATCAATAATTTGCATAATTGTTGATTAATGAATATAATTAATTCCACAATAAACCTTTTAATTCAATTCGGATTAATTTAATATTAATCTGTCTATTTATCACAATTTAATTAACCATTAAATTATGTTACTAAATATGCACGCTTATATATATTCATATAAATACATATTTAATTTACACGCAACCACGTCGCATAATTACATAACTCCACTAATTAATTCTCTTAATTTAATTAGACTTGTTGTTAGTCAAGTTTATTGAATTATTACTTTACTTGCTAACTTATCAAAAAATTTGATATCACCATATCTAAGTTAGTCCGTTAAATTTAATTTGGACCTCTATTTATCTATCACTACTAGGTTATCAAACTCCAACCTTTATTAAATATTAAATATTTTATTTCTAATTCATTTAAATATCTGGGATATTACAATAGTTAAATTAAATATATACATTTATAAATATTAATATAGCGTACTCATCTCTTCACATAATTACATCACCTTAAAGGTTGCTTATAACACATAGGTTAAATGATAATAACAAAATTTAATCTTCTTTTTATGTATTTCTTTTACCAAACTAGGTCTTAATATCTAATATTTATGTAATCACTTAATATTTTCTCTAAAAGAAATATTGTCAATATTCGAGTTATCACAAGTTCAATAGTAATTTCAAATAGCATATCCACAAGGTTGAAAAGGCCATTCATAACTTTAGGCAACGAAAGGTAATGGTGTAATTCTTCTTGTATAATTTATAAAATATCACAACATCAATGCAAATGTTACTTTATTATACAAAATGGATAACAAGGTTAGTTAACATACAAAACACCTACTTTAAAATTCCCCCACATCCCTATAGTGTAAAACAATACAATCAAATTTTAATCATCAAAATGAAGTTAAAATAATTTTAATAATAGCGAATTTGTGCAAACTTAGAAACAAATGTGCAAAACAATCAGAGATTACATAACAGGTCTCTAGTCTGTAGAATTTTCAAAAGCAAAAGGATGAGAATCATGGTAAAGTAGAAACTCTTGATGGCATAAGCTTTGTCAAAATAACTATGTTGCTAACAAAGCAGAATAATATACAAAAGGTGAAATAGTTTCCAGTAATATTCCCAATTTAGCTTTTATTTACTTTTTGAAGTTCCCTCGAGATATATAGATCGTTCTTAAAAATTTGACAGTAAAACAAACAAGAAAGCCAAAACTAGATGCAAAAGAATAATCAACCACATGACATGTATTATGCACAGATTGTCCATGAGCAAGATAACCAGAACTTATTAATTGATCAAATCAAGTAAAGCCACCAGAACTTACAGTTCCAAATATGAATAGAAAATTTGCCAACTCTTATCGAAAAATGGCACTATTGTCGTTGGACACTGCAATCCATGGCACGAGCATCAGATAAGACAAACTATGCTTCAACTAATCATGGGTGGGGGGACAAGATAGACAAACTACACTTACTAATAATAGCATGTAAAAAATCAATCAGGCATAATAATGCTAAACCTTGGCCAAAAATTACATCAAGTTCATTCATTTAACCATTGTCTCCGGCTCGTAGGTAAACTATGTTGGCAACAATACAAATATTGACTTCCAAAGCTTAAAAGAAATCTTTAAACATATTGATACAGCCTCGGATACAGTCACAAATACTTAAATTAAAATCATGATAACATGAATCTTCGGTTCTCAGTCCTATAGTTGTGGTTCCAGCGCCGCCACGATGAACCTGCATAAATTGAAATAGCTTATTCTTTTTCCCGAAAAAATATGGTTTATTCAATAACGTCTAACAAGTTTTGGGTATTTATAACATTCACAATTAAAGTTCTCGAAAAAATCAAAAGATACAAACAGCAATGAAATAATAATGATGACGGTTAATATCCAGAAAACGAAAAGATGCATAACCAAATTTTAACATAAGCCACAACTGCAAAGGATAAATTTTGATTATAAGCTAATAACAGGTTAAATAATCTAAAGGCAGCTTAAAATAAAACTCACCACATCTGAACATTCAGGAAACAACCAATCATGAGGGCAATCCTCCAAAAGGAAAACATTGTCAGGAGTTTGTGGAACTGTAATATACGTAAAATATTTATTTTAATTTATCAAAATTCATATTATGGTTTATAAATAATATTTGCACCCTTTTTGGGTACTTTACATGACAAATTTTGTACACGCATAATGACATGCATGTAATTATTTGAGGTAATTTATACCTCCAAAATTCATAAAATACTTCATATAGCATATGAAAATTATTTTTCATAATTTTTCACTTTTTTTATTGAAGAACATGTTACATTAACATGTTCACATTTCTAAAATATTATTCTTCATAAAAGTCGTAATAATTCCATTATACATAAACATAATTTTTAATAATTTAAAACCTTTCTTTTTCCTCATTTATTTTCATTTCTTTAATATTCACATTAACTTTTCTTATATAAATTATATAATTTAATATTATATAATTTATATAATTATATTATTCTTTTTTAAATAATTTCCCTTTTACACAAAATACAATTTATAAAATCTTTCTTCCCTTCTTATTCAATTAAATCTTCTTATATAAATTATATAATTATTCCTATATAATTTATATAATTATTATTTTTCACTTTAATTTCCTTATATAAATTATATAATTTATTATTATATAATTTATATAATTACTTTTCTTCTTTATTAATTTCCAAACTTCCACCATGATTATTGATTGATTATATAATCAATATTTATAATTTTACTAACTTCCTCATTAACCTTTCATAAATTTTCGGATTATTTTAATTATTAATCCCTTAATTTTCATAATTAATAAAATTTATAATTATCAATTATACATGCACATTTATATATATACAAATGTATATATATATATATATAGAAATATATATATATATATATATATATATATATATATATATATACATATCGAAATCATATATTTCACATTACCACATAACACCATTCAAATATAATTTTCGTATTTCCATAACAATTTTATTGTGCTTTTACAAGAAATTTCTCTTATTCTTCATAAATTATTTTTAAACAATTTATTTACTTTTCAATTATTTTAAATTAACACAATTCGTCATGATCTCTGTACAGATTTAATTTACTAATTAAATCTCATCACGTACCTTAAATCACATAACTAATAATTAATTTACACAACCTTGATAATTTTATCAATTAAATTCTCATTTGATATTATTAAAGAAATTCTGAAAATTCAGATCATCACATTCTTCCCCCCTTAACAGGATTCCGTCCTCGGAATCATAATTACCGTAATATTCATACGTATTTTATTTATTTGATAGAGTTAAATTATACGATATTTTTATTCCCTAATACTTAGTTTTTATATTTATTGGGTGCTTAAATGTTTAATTATTTAGCATATTTTGGTTTTAATAGGTTTTATAGGATTTTGGTTAATTTATGTTAATTTAAGTAATTTTATAGTATTTTTATATTTCTTTGTATTTATGTGTTTTTATTTATTTTAGGTGTTTTATTTATTATTATGTGTTTTTAGGATTTTTAGTATTTTCATATTATTTTTATATTTTATTTTGTAGGAAAAATAAAGCTTGGGGGCAAATCTGTAAATCTTGCAAAAGTCTGATGGCAAAACTGTAATTAACCGCACGGATGGCAAAAGTGTAAATAAGAAGAAAAGACGCGGAATGGCAATTTGGTAATTTCCGGAAGACAGGCCGCGCATTGCGCGCAGGAAGTGGTTTCAGCAAAGCGAAAAACGACGTCGTTCGGCAGAGAGAAACAACGACCGCGCCATGCGCGCATTGGAATTTGCAGCATCAGACAAGACGACGTCGTTTCGCCAAGCAGTAGAAGAAAAAACAAAAGGCCGCGCAATGCGTGGCTAGGAAGCTGACGTCAGCGGACGCGTTAAACGCGTTGACTTGGTCAACTGTCGGTCTTAAGGCGCGTTTGTTTAACACGGAATTGCTGGAAAACGAGATTATTTTCGATTTTTGCTACTTTTTGATTCCAAATTGGATTTTAATTCCAACTAGGGTTAGGATAATAATTATTTTTCTTTTTCTTTTATTTTTAATTGTAAATCCTATTAAGTTTTGGACAAGTTAGAGGCCTATAAATAGAGGGTCAAGCTCTCTCATTATTCATTGTAAGCTTTTAGGAGTTCTTTCTTCTACTTTCTTGGAGAGAGCTTTTCAACTAGTGAAGATTATTTTGAAGAATGTCAGGCTAAGTTTTTATTTTCAGTTCTAAAGGGATGTTGGAACCTTATTTTTAATTAATGTTTTAATTGAGTTTTATTATATATTCCTTCATGCATGAGATTTATTCTTGATAATCTGTTTTAATTGTTCTATGATATTTGCTTGTTTGATTTGATAATGGCCTGTTAAGTTAATCAATAATTTCTCATATGCTAGATTAAGATTTGATATTAAGCAAACGATATTGTATCTGATCAGAAGTAGCAATTAATAATATTTAATTGTGGTCAAACTTTTGAATATTATTATGATTATCAAGATGGCAAGTTAAATGGTCCGCGATGTTGAGATTGTTGCTTGGAATGATCTAATTCTCTAATTTTTAATGCAACTGTTATATTAAATCTAGACTGATAGTTCTAGGTTGTATGATAGTTAGAGTCTTTTGTGAGTGATTGCTGCATTAGATTTATAATTTAAAGAGGATTTCAGGTAGCTTGACGATTGTCAGTTATCTAGGATTATTAATTTCAATTGAAGGAAGAGATAATAATAACTTGATTAATTTGTTGATTAAAAGAAGAGGATACTGAACTAAGGAACTGAAGTTTGTTTTAATTGATTTTTCTCATATTTATTTATTATTCAGTTTTATTTTGTTTGAATTTTAATTAGTTAATAATTAATTCCAAACCCCCCATTTAATTAGATATTTTTGAAAACATTAGATTTATTAAAACAATTCACTCTCTGTGGGTTCGACTCTTACTTTCACTACTACATTAATATTTTTCAAAGTAAGATTTTATTTTTGGTTGCTTGCGACAGCTTCCCATTATAGCACCTTTCTATACCTTTGTCTTGATAACTCATAACTATATCCATAATAATCACATCTTGCCTCATTAATTTTCATAATTCACATGGATAACACCATAATGGTCATAACTGTCAGAATATTCAATTCTTATCTCAACATTATATTTCATAATTCATTCTTTAATAACTTTATTACTCAGTGCTAGACTTTAATACTAACCTTTACTTAATTCCATTGTAATCCTTATTTGGAATTACTCCAAAAATCTTGGGATATCACATTCACCCCTCCTTCAAAAATTTCGTCCTCGAAATTTCTATGTACAAATATCTTGTTTATTTATAACTTACACAATTATTTTACATTCATTTCACCTATCTTTCTTTCCTTCCTCTCTTGTAGTCATTGCACATTGTAAATTTTCTAATCCATCACATTTCATAATTTCGTTATTTCACAACTATTACTTTCATTATCACTCACATTTAATAATATTATCCTATCCTACCATCCAATCTTCATAAGAGTAGAAGAATTCAAAATTTTTATTTTGGAAAACTTTCATGATATGCTGAATGAACACTTATCCCGATTAACAGTATTTCACTCCCCGAGTACTTCATACTGAAAACCCTGACAGTGGATCAATCTGTCATTAAAGTGATGGATGTTTCACCATACATTGGCATGCCAGATGATCAATCTGCAATGTCTGTGTCTTGCTATGCTAGATGACCATTCGATCAACCTGCAATAGTCTTAATCTCTTTGTTCATCTCAGCCTTAGAATTCATTCAAAAGTAATTTGATTAGTTATAGCTTTCAAAGAATACGAATTCAATACTTTTCAAAATTTGTCTAGCTGAATCAATAGCTCAGACTTATATTTCTTCAATGCTTGTCTAGCCAGATCAATTAGCATAGACTTACTTTTAACAATTTATAACTCGCAGAAATTTTTAAAACATTCATCATGTCAAAACTTTTCAAAACGTCTAGCCGAGTCAAATGGCATTGACTTATAGCTTTGACATACTTTTATAAATCAAAATCATCTATGACTTCATGTTACTGCATCATCTTGACAGTACGTTGAGAATTCCGTCGTTAATAATTCCTACACCATACTTTATGGTGTTGAATCATCTTATGACGAAATAGTACCGCACTGTCTAAACAACACGTTGAGCATTCCGTCATTCATCACATCTACACCGGGCTAAAAGGTGCATGGATAATTCTTTTGAAATACATTTTGATGTTAAAAATATTTTTGTCTAGCCGAAACAAGTAGCATAGACACTTTTTAAATCGCTTAAAAAATTCATTTGTATTTTTAAAACACATTCGTGCCAAATTAACTTAAGGCCAAAAATTTCGAAGTCTAGCAAAGCTAGAAGAGTGGGAATATCCTAAATTCCCTAACATTCACGTTTTGTTTCTTCACCTAATTACTATATTTATTGCTAGGACTATTATTATTATCATACCAGAATTTCTAACTACTCCAACTTTTCTATACCTCCGTATAGTTCATCAAACTTGCCACACATTATGAGTCCAGGAACTTACCACAAGAATATGAGTTTTAAAGTTTGTCCTAGCAATATGTAGTCTAAGAAAAAATCAAAGACTATCCATATGCTGAGGGGCTCAAAACATACCATACGATTATGAGTCATGGACTTACCATATGCATGAGTTTTAAGAACTCGTGCCTAAACTTAATATTATTACCTATCAAAACTGTTATCGCGACTCTAACATTTTAATGATTATCACATAGTAACTAAGTAAACACAAATCCCCTGCCCATACAAAGGATCGTGTAACTCAATCACCACGTGAGTCCTCAATTGAAATTTCGTACCCAAACTTTCTACCCCCTTATCATAACCTTTCTGTCATTCATGTCTCATCATTCCCTGAATTCTTCTTGTACTATTTCATAGTACCATATCTCTTTATAGCATCAAGCTATACCTTGTTGACCATTAACAGGTCTTTCTATTATTTCATAGTCTCACTTGATCCCATCATAATCTTGCTTTACAATCTATTTCTTATTCGCTTTCCTTATCTGGTGATCGTATCGTAGTACGATCCTCTTATCGTTCCTGATCATGTTATTATGATCCCTTCCTATGTTTTTTAAATTTCTTTGTCATCTTTATTGCTTAAATCAGGTGTCCCCTGATTTTCTTTGAGATCCATCTTTGAATCATTTTAATTATTCCTTCAGATATACTTTTAATTAAACTTATGAATTTTCTCAATTCCTTACCTTCTTCCAGATATTTCTCAACATCTTTATCTCTTTCTTATAATCTTATATCTTTCTGATTTCCTTAACCTTAGCCAATATCTGAGATCTGTATTTCTTAACTTACATCTTTCTATTTTATTTTCCCCATGTTCATCAAACTTATCACGTATTTGGACTCAAGAACTTACCACAATCATATGGTTGAGGAGCTTGTCCTAGTCAGGCCATAGTCGCCCATTCGCTAAAGGGGCTCCACCATATAATCATGAGTCACGAGTTTACCATACGCTTGAGTTTTCATAACACTCAACTAACCGTACTCTTTCTTACTTTAGGTTATAGCCTAAGGTATTATTTTCCTAAGGTTTATAACCTCTAGCTCTGATACCAACTGTAACGACCCCGAAATTCGACCATCTTTATTACCTTAAATTTCATATTTATTAAACATTATCTTCCTTGCGTCCAAATTTCGGTTCGTTAATAAATCTTTAATCTCCTTCTTTAATCCATTAATTAACATTACAAACATCAATTACCAAATTTTTCGGTATAATTTTCTTTTTCTTTTTCTTTTTAGTCATTGCATTAAAATATTTGGATATTAAAATTCTTACATCGTGATCCTAGTCCCTGGATCGCAACCTTTACTTTTTCTTTCTATTATCATTATCGTGAAACTCAATTAAGCTCAACATTCAAATTCAATGTTGTTTATATCCATCCAATATTCTTCATTTCATGATTCATCATTTAAACATAGCTATATAATCGTATCTATCATATTAATCATCTTGAACAATTATAGTTCATAATATAACTCTATTCGCCCTGTCTGAATCCCATTTATACATGCATACATCACGTCAATACAAACTTTGCAAATGTATCCATATTGAATCGTAATATAAACATATAATAATAATGATCCCAACCTTTTAGGAAAAATCCGTCTCTACATAATCTGATATTCTTGAAATTCATTTTCTTAACCTGCAAAAGTTTATTTTAAGCAAGTAATGAGCACAACGGCTCAGCAAGTTCAACAGTTTATGCGTCACATAGCACATACCTTAACATACTCGGTGTGTGTCATACATCATGTGCTTGTGCTTCTATTAAAGCAGTATATCCCACATCATTGCACACAGTGCACATAGTTGTCATGTTATCCACAAAACACATAACACATAATTTATATGCATTTAAACAAGTATTTACATATCATAACAGACAATTAACATTAAAGGACTGAAAAACTTGCCTCGGTTTGCGTTCATTCCGTAACACTTACAAACATCCCACATATAGCCTTGTTCGTCAATTAACATTTCTGTGATCTTTATCATTCATCACATAACCTATATATCAAACTCAGGTTATATCACAATCAATAATTTCGTTCGAGAAATAACATTCTTCTAAATTATTCTACTAAACTTTAACAACGTTGCCTTTATCGTAACTTTTACTTAATCTTTTACGTTCACTAGTCAGTCAACATACGATCCATAACATCCTAACATCTCACGAGTCTAATAAATCTTTCAAAGTCTCCAAAATATTATTCTGGACTTTTCAACCCATTTTTACATTTTTTGAATTATCCGACAATTTTCTGTAATTATTTCTATTTATAAAACTATTATTTAATAGCTTTAAAATAGAAATAATAATACAACATACTTTATATATCCTCCAAACACCATCCATATTTATCTTATATTATTATAAGATTTTTCACCAAGTTTCATAATTTTCTAACATTCATAGAATTTTCTATGAATTTCTACTATTTTAAAATTAACTTTAAATAGCCTTAAAAATACAATAAATACTATACTCTTCAATAAATTACCAAACTTTTTCACAAATTCTGGAATAATATAACAGTAATGCTGTCCAGAACAAATTTTAGCACAAAAATATTTTTAGTAATTAAATTTTAATTTTAATGCACTGAAACTTCCGAAATTGACAGTAATTAGCAAGTTTATCCGAAAATTATGAATCTTAAGTCCATTCCACACAAAATTTAATTCTCTACAACTTTGTAGAAGAAAATATTTCCAGATTCTGCACTGAAATGAACAGCCTCCGGACAGATTCACGTTTTACTGTGCTAATTCTTCCGAAATTCATAGAAATTAGCTCGTTTATCAGAAAATTACAAAATTTAAGTCCATTCCACACAAAATTTAATTATCTACAACTTTGTAGAAGAAAAGTTTTCCAAATTCTGCACCAAAATGGACATAATTTCTCCTGTTCGGACTGCTCATTTTAAATTCCAATTTTCCTATTTTTAATCCAACTTTTCCCACAATAATTACTCTAAACATTATATAATCCACATACACACATCCAAAAATGGTAAACAACAATTATCTTAAGTATTTACTAATTTGTTTTCAAAATTAGTTTATCAACAAAATAAAACTAAATTAAATGAATGAAAATAGTTTTATACCTTCATATTGCTTGAAAAATCATTTTCTTGCACTTGCTATCCTTCTTGGTGGCACCAATATTTTTCTCATCTCATGGTGGTGCTCGGTGGTTCACGGGTAGTATGGTGGTGGCGTCGGGAGGAGGAAGAAAGAGGAAGGGAGTGTTATCTTTTTCTTTTCTTGCGTTTTTTGTTTCTTTTCCTTTCATTTTATTTTCCTTTTATAATCTCATGCTCACCTAACACATTGGAATAAAAAAATTGCCCACCGACTTAGCATTCATACGCCACCACCGACTTTAGCCTTCAGGAAAATTCCATGCAACCATTAAAATTCTAATACATTATGTAGTTATTTCGTGTAGTAAATAATTTACGTAATATACGTAAAATATTTATTTTAATTTATCAAAATTCATATTATGGTTTATAAATAATATTTGCACCCTTTTCGGGTACTTTACATGACAAATTTTGTACACGCATAATGACATGCATGTAATTATTTGAGGTAATTTATCCCTCCAAAATTCATAAAATACTTCATATAGCATATGAAAATTATTTTTCATAATTTTTCACTTCGTTTATTGAAGAACATGTTACATTAACATGTTTACATTTCTAAAATATTATTTTTCATAAAAGTCGTAATAATTCCATTATACATAAACCTAATTTTTAATAATTTAAAACCTTTCTTTTTCCTCATTTATTTTCATTTCTTTAATATTCACATTAACTTTTCTTATATAAATTATATAATTTAATATTATATAATTTATATAATTATATTATTCTTTTTTAAATAATTTCCCTTTTACACAAAATACAATTTATAAAATCTTTCTTCCCTCCTTATTCAATTAAATCTTCTTATATAAATTATATAATTATTCCTATATAATTTATATAATTATTATTTTTCACTTTAATTTCCTTATATAAATTATATAATTTATTATTATATAATTTATATAATTACTTTTCTTCTTTATTAATTTCCAAACTTCCACCATGATTATTGATTGATTATATAATCAATATTTATAATTTTACTAACTTCCTCATTAACCTTTCATAAATTTTCGGATTAATTTAATTATTAATCCCTTAATTTTCATAATTAATAAAATTTATAATTATCAATTATACATGCACATTTATATATATACAAATGTATATATATATATATATATATATACATATCCAAATCATATATTTCACATTACCACATAACACCATTTAAATATAATTTTCGTTTTTCCATAACAATTTTATTGTGTTTTTACAAGAAATTTCTCTTATTCTTCATAAATTATTTTTAAACAATTTATTTACTTTTCAATTATTTTAAATTAACACAATTCGTCATGATCTCTGTACAGATTTAATTTACTAATTAAATCTCATCACATACCTTAAATCACATAACTAATAATTAATTTACACAACCTTGATAATTTTATCAATTAAATTCTCATTTGATATTATTAAAGAAATTCTGAAAATTCAGATCCTCACAGTAGTGACACACGGCTTAGCAATCAAGTACGTGTAAGAAACTTGAGGAGAAGATGACATTTGAGTTATTAAGATCATTGGTAAGAAATATAAATTATGTATATAAAAGGAAGAATGCGTGAATAAGAGGATTCAGAGGCATCATGTAATTGTAAATCCCAAACTCTAGGAGTATGTGGGATATGTGGTTGAGTTAAATCCCGACTTTTGTGGTCAGTATGGTATATGATCATTTATGTGTGAATATTTCAGAATGTAATGTGCTAAGGCACTACTGTTTGCGTATAAATATAAATGCGTAATGTTTATATACTTTGAAGTGATTAATGTGAGCATTAAATAGTAAATGCTACAAGAATGATTGTAATAGTAAAAAAAGGTATGATAATAACGTAAGTTTTATTTTAAAAACAGGCAATGCCGCCACGTAGAGAACCCCGAAACCCGAGAGCAGAAGGATCAGTTAATAATGAAGGAGCTCAGGTAGACCCGATGCAAACTTTTGTTAATATGTTAGCAAAATCAATTCAAAACCGAACTCCAGCAGTAGGAAGTTCGCTGATAAATCAATTGGCAAACTTTAAGGATTTTAAAATAGTAAGACCACCGGAGTTTCGAGGAACAATAGATCCGATCGAGGCTCAGACGTGGATAGAAGAGATGGAGAAAGTGTTTGAAGTTACGCGTGTTGCGGAGGAACAGAAGACAACATTTGCCACCTTCATGATGAAGGGAGAGGCTAATTATTGGTGGAAGGCTAATAAAAATCGAGCAGGAGAAGGAATTGTTACGTGGTCTCGATTTAAGGAGTTATTCTTTGAAAACTATTTTCCAAATAGTGCTCAAACAATGATGGAAGTAAAATTTTTAGAGCTTAAACAAGGGAACATGACGGTAGCAGAATATGGCGCCAAGTTCAATGAACTAGCGAGATTTGCGCCACATCAAGTGGACATGGAAGAACGAAAGACAAGAAGGTTTGAACAAGGATTAAATCCATGGATCTACAGTAAGGTTTCAATTCTTCAGATTAACACATTTTCAATAATGTTGGAGAAGGCAATCATAGCAGAAAGTGAGAGAGAATCTTTGTCAAAGTATAATCCAGAGAGGAAAGGAAAGAATAGTGAAGAAGAAAATGGTAAAGGTAGTAGCGAAGAATGTAACGCTCAGAAACGAAAGAGGAACCATAAAAATGATAAGAATGGTCAAAGAAAAGGCAAATGGAAAATTCAAAGTTGTGAAAGTTGTGGAAACAACCACATAGGTGTGACACCCCCAAATCTAGGCTCACACAACCCAAACTTGAGTTGTCAAAAGACTACAACAAAATTATTATAAGGTAATACAATACAGGGAATAATAATACACAACTAAGTCTTCACTATTATTGTCACACTATTTTACAACACGTGAAGACTATAATAGCTATCCCTCGGACTCTCACTCCATTCCCCGGCTAGACCCAGCTACGTTCTCATCTCCTGTTAAAAAACAATGGAACAAAAGAAAGGGTGAGCTCAAATAGCCCAGTAAGAAATATCATGACTAAGATAATGACGAATAAATTATCATTAGCCTTCAACAGTTGAGTTCTTGATAGAATACAATAGACTACAAGGTTTATATCAAAAACTGCAGTTAAATTCTTGAACAATGTTCAGATCAATAATAGCAGCGGAATGAGCAATTTATTAGAAGAATAATGCAGACTATAACGTCCACTCGCTTCTCTTTTTAGTAAAAATTTCATCAACTTTTATCATCTAAAATACCATTAGTCATGATAATAAAAATTCACAGTTCCTGGTCATAATCATGCAAATCAACAGTTCATCTTTGCACTACGGGCCAAAGATATTATGTGACACCCCCAAATCTGAGCCCACACAACCCAAACTTGAGTTGTCAAAATACTACAACAAAATTATTACAACGTTTAACAATACAGTGCATAATAATATACAACTAAGTCTTCATTATTATTGCCACACTATTTTACAACACGTGAATACTACGATAGCTATCCCTCGGACTCTCACTCCATTCCCCGGCTATACCCAGCTACGTTCTCATCTCCTATTGAAAAATAATGGAACAAAAGAAAGGGTGAGCTTAAATAGCCCAGTAAGAAATATCATGACTAAGATAATGACGAATAAATTATCATTAGCCTTCAACAGTTGAGTTCTTGATAGAATACAATAGACTACAAGGTTTATATCAAAAACTGCAGTTAAATTCTTGAACAATGTTCAGATCAAAAATAGCAGCGGAATAAACAATCTATTAGAAGAATAATGTAGACTATTATGTCCACTCGCTTCTCTTTTTAGTAAAAACATCATCAACTTTTATCATCTGAAATACCATTAGTCATGATAATAAAAATTCACAGTTTCTGGTCATAATCATGCAAATCAACAGTTCATCTTTGCACTACGGGCCAAAGACATTCAATATAGCACCAACGGTCATGATTATACCAGATTCAGCCTTTGGTCATAATCATACCAAACAACAGTTCATCTATGCACTACGGGCCAACGAGAACTTTCACCACGTGCCATAAAAGACACTGAACACATGTATCCCCTTTAACCTAATATATCGCCTTTAACCTATCATCTGTTCAACAATTATATCACATTTGTGCCCCCGGCCACAGATATTCACAACAGCTTGATTCTTGATGATTAATACAAATAACAGTGATACAAATGATGAACAGAAGAAACATGATAAACAATAAGTATCGGAAGTTTACTTTGTGCAGATTCAAGCAATGTCCAAATTGTTAACATGATGTGGAGTGAAATTTAAAAATAATATTCAAGATCCACAGTTCAGAATAACAATTACAGTTCAATAAAAAGGTTCAGAAAATAGGAAGGTTCAGTTGAAATAATGAAGTTCAACTATTATGGAATATTTTCAGGAATTATAGAAGCAATAGTTCCATAATAAGTTTCGATTTAGGAGTATGAAAGAAAATAATATCCCTTATCGTAGCAGGTTTGATTAACAAAAGGTGAAGAAAATTAATATCATTTACCATAGTAAGTTTGAATAATGGAAGATGAAAAAGATGGTATCCCTTATGAGTATAAAGGAAAATGATATCACTTACGAATATGAAAGAAAATGATATTACAAACCAATATGGAATAAAAGTGTCATGTGATAATCGTGTAGACAAATTATTTCCACACAAGACAAATAAAAAGGGTTATTCACCAACAGGCGGTAGTCCGTGCCGTAAGGTTATTCCCATCAATTTGAATACGAAGAGTTATTCACCAAATAGGTGGTAATCCGTGTCGTAAGGTTATTCTCAGAGATTAATAAGGAATGAATAGAAAAGGTTATTCACCAACAGGCGGTAATCCGCGCCGTAAGGTTATTCCCACAAATTAATACATGGAAATAAATGGCACATAATTAAGAAAGAAACGATATTATTTTCGAGAATCAAAGAATGATAATCCCTTCTAGTAAGAAAGAAAATAATATCTATTTATGGTGATGAAAAGAATGATACCCCTTACCGTAGTAAGTTTAAATAATAGAATATGAAAGAAGATGATATTCCTTACAAGTAAGAGGAAAAAAAATGACATTCCTTACCGTAGTAAATTTAAGAGTGTGAAAAGAATGATATTCCTTACCGTAGTAAGTTTAAGAGTATGAAAGAAAATGACATCCCTTACCTTAACACGTGACTGGATATTGATTTAAATGAGGTTGATCAACTTGAAAAATTCATGCACTCCTTTTGGCTTTCAAACACTCAAAATAGCCTTACTATTCTCAGAGAAAACTCATAAAATTCTTATAGAAAAATTTTATGTTTTAAGTGTGAATTTTCTATTCAGCTGAGCATGCTATTTATAGGAGAAAAGAGGGTACTATGCAGGTAGGTGGGGGTATGTGGCTGGCTACTGCTCGCCAGCAGCAGCCTCGTGCTGCAAATTTTTTTCTTCAATTTCAACTTCACCAACTCATGTGGGCCCCACCAATGGGTCCACATGTTTCTTACTATTCATGTTACTATTCACGTTACTATTCCAAATAGTAAAATTAATTTAATTTTTATTTTATTTTATTATTTATTCTTTATGTGGGTCCAACATATAAAATAATGCTACAACAATAATGTAATAAACACGTTACAGATTATTATTAATTTAATAATATAAATTACAGTGTGTTTGCTACTGTGACAATTATTAGGTTCAATAATTTTAAACTACAGTGCACCAACAATTATTGAGTCAATGATATGAAATACAGTGTAATGACAATTATTGAATCAATAATGCAAAATACTGTGTAACAACAATTATTGAATTGATAACATAAAATATTATGCAGTGACAATTATTGATGAAATGATGCGCAACAGTTACGGTGTCAATTATCAGACCAATAATATGAGACACTGTAGAGTACCGTGTGCTACTGTAGAGTACCGTGTGCTACAGAAAAATACCATAATTTACCGTATGTTACTATTCTTTTATCACCGGTATTTTAACAGTTAACACCGTTGACTATTTTTATTTAGAAAGGTTACTTCTGTCATTTTCTATATCTGACAAATATTCCGTTGTGGGGTCCACCAATAATTTGTTATTTCGGCGCCGTCGTACGGCCCGAATATTCCCCGACAAAACGAATATTGTCCGACAAAATAAAATTTACACATAACATCTTTAACTTTCAATTTCGTCAATTTAACCACTTACTATTTTAGGAAAAATATATATGAAGAAAAATTAAATTTTATATTTCATAATATTCGGGGTCTTACAATAGGTGTATGTCTAAAAGGGACAGATAGTTGCTATAGATGTGGAGGGAAAGGACACGGTGCTTCGAATTGTCCTGGTCCAAGGAAGAATAGAAAGTGTTTTATTTGTGGAGAATAGGTCATCCATTTAAGGACTGCCCGAAGAAAGAAAGCAAGGCGAGAAGTAATAGCAAGAAAGTCAAGAGACATGGTGACAGGTATTTTCCGATCAATAATATAACCGTTTAGGTATTATTTGATTTGAATACTAGCTGTCAAAGAATTTTACTAAGTAAATAGAATTTCTTGAAGAAAATAGAATACTTTATTAAAATAAAGTGTCTTTAAATCAAAGGATTGTGTTAGATGGATAAAGAGTAAGTTTTCCGTAAAATTAATTCGGATATATGAGGAAAAGAGTCAGGAAAAGATCAGATGATAAGAAAACCTTAAGTAATCTTATAACGGTGATTCTGGGGACAGAATCCTTATAAGGAGGGGTGAATGTAATGACCAAGAAAATTACGAACCCAAATTTTTATTTATTTATTTAATTATATCCATAAGAAAATATAAGGTATGAAGTATGTGTATATGTGATAAGTTGTATGATGAGATATATTAAATTAATTAACTAAAGAAGGGAAAAAGATTTCAAGAGAAGCTTATGTGATAAAATCACAAAACTTGAATGTTGGCCTTGTATGGCAAATAAGAAGATTTATAGTGAACACGTTAATTACTTGTATGATTAATGAGAAAGAAGAAGCAAGTGAATTATTTAAATGTGGGATTAATTGTTTGTGTACGGTTAACTATATTATAAACCCAATTTGATAATAAGGGTTAGTGAATGAATTAATTTAATCAAGTCAAAGTACTTGTATTAAAACGTGTTAGGGTTTTATGAAAACAAACCCAAGAATTTGTAAGTGATAGTGTTATGTAAGCTAATTTAATTAAGGAGTCCAATGGACTTATAAATAACAAATCTAATTGGATTATATTTCAAATCCAAATGAGTTGTTAAACTAGGTCAATTAAGTATACCTAGTAGCCTATGTAATTAATTTAATTACTAGTTCATGTAATTTATTAAATAAGCCCAATGCTTATTTTAATTAAAGGTAACATAGTTATGTAAATGCTAGCCCAATGTGTGATATAAGTTGAGCCAAAACAATTTAATTGAATGAGCCCAATAGAATTTAATTCTAAGATCCAAAGTGGAGCCCAATAAGTTTGTATAGGTGAATGTGTATACATATATTGGTGTATATATATATATATATATGGATACTTATATAATTATATAGGACTTAAAAATAAAGTCAAATTGGATAAATAAATGGTCAATCCCGAATTTTGGGGCCCACATGGATATAAAGCTAGCTTGTTGGATGATTTTGGAGTGTAAATTGGTTCAAGTAACCCCCATCCACCCTAGTCAATCAATGGGTCAATCAAAAAGTCTATCAAGTAGTCATTCCATGCATAGTAAGCAAGATTAGAGCCTTAATCAACCAATGTTAGTTGATTAGTAGAACTAATGGTAAATTCCTAGAGTTCTATAAATAGAAATGACCAACACTTGTGCAAATGTTGGTTCATTTGCTCCATTCACCAAAATTTAGAGAGAGGAGGTTGTAGAGAGAAGCTAGAGCAATTGTGAGAGTTCTAGAGAGCAAACACCTTGAGTGTTATCAAGTGTGGGTGATTTTTGGTCCATACAAGAAGATCAAAGAAGAGCTAGAACCATTTCCAAGAAGAATATCTTCATTAAAGGTTTAAAAGTTTCCTTGAACCTTAGCTTGTAAGTTAGTTTGATATGTAAGAAATAAAAACCCATGTGATGTTAGATCTTGCATATATATGAAGATATATGGTTAAATATGCTAAATGTGTGTTCTAACATGTTTGGTATGGAAGATGATGGAAGAAATGGTAGTATGAACATGCTTGGTTTTAAAGCCCTAGTTAAATGTCTAGGTTGATGATTTATGATTTAAGATGTACAAGTTATTTGTGTGATCTAAGAGTCTAGAAAGCTAGATCTATGAGTTTTAAAGAAAAACCCTTTTGGAACTTTTCAAAAATATTGAATAACGAAGAAGTTATAGCTTTTACCGGAAAAGACGACGTTTTTAGACCCTAGATGGTTCGATCCGTAATTTTCGTGTAAAACGTTTTCAAAAAGACGATCGAACCATGGAATATTGTAAAACAAGAAGTTAGGAACACATCAACACTGATTTGGTGTCATTTGGATGTGTAGATTTCATTTAATCAATGTTTGATCAAAGGGTATCAAAACTGTAAAAAAAATCAAAAATTTGGATAACATTCTGCCGGGGCGCCGTCTTGCAGTGTAATCACTGCGTCGCGGCGCAGTGCACTGTTCCAGGAAAAAAATAAAAACCGAACCGGGTCGGGTCGGGTCCGTACGGATCCGAAAATGGAAAATGTCCCAAAAATTATTTTATTATTTTTGGACTTAATAAATATATTTTTAAATTAAATATAAGTGATTTAATAAATCAAAAGAGTTAAATATTATTAAAGGTTTAATAATATAATTAAATTAATAAAATATTATTATTAATATAATAATATTAGAAAATTATTAAAATATTATTAAATGTATAATAATATTATAAAGTGAGTAAAATATTATTAAAGAGTTAATAATATTAAATAAAATATTATTAAAAGGATTAATAATATTAGTTAAAGAAATTAAATATTATTAAATGATTAATAATATTAGATACTTAATAAAATATTATTAAATAGTTAATAATATTAGATAATGAATAAAATATTATTAAATGATTAATAATATTAATAAAGGATTAAAATATTATTAAATAGTTAATAATATTAGTAAGTTAATAAATATTATTAAATGAGTAATAGTATTAATAAAGGATTGAAATATTATTAAATGGTTAATAATATTAGTAAGTTAATAAAATATTATTAAATGATTAATAATATTAATAAAGGATTGAAATATTATTAAATGGTTAATAATATTAGTAAGTTAATAAATATTATTAAATGATTAATAATATTAATAAAGGATTAGAATATTATTAAATGGTTAATAATATTAATGAATGAGTAAAATATTATTAAATGGTTAATAATATTAGTATGAGAATAGAATATTATTAAATGGTTAATAATATTGATGAGAAAAGAAAATAGTATTAAATGATATAATTTTAAATATAAAATATTATTAAATAGATAATAATATTTATAAGTTATTGAATATATTATTTGATAAATAATATTATTTGAAGAGTAAGACATTATTAATAATGTTAACATATGATTGAAATATTATTAAATGATTAATAATAGTAACTAAGGATAAGGATATTATTAAGGGATTAATAATATTATTGACAGGATAAAATATTATTAAAAGGTTAATAATATTTATAAATGATTAAGATATTATTTGATAATTAATATCATTGGGGATAGTGTAAAGCATTATTTAATTATTAATAATGTTAATAAGTGTTTGAGATAATTAAGAGATTTAAAAGGATTATTGGATGGTTAAAATATTAGTATATGATTAATAATATTATATGTGGTATTTATATATTATCAAATGTGATAATATTATAAAGTAATGAAGTGGTGGATATGTTAGTTAAAATATTATCAAGGGATTGATAATATTATTAAGAGTTTTAAGGTTATGACTAAGTGATAGATGATTTAAGACATATATGTTAAGATTATTAATGTTAAATAAACTTTTATGTGTTATGCTAATTGGAGGATCAATGTTATTGAATATTAGGTCACCCAAAGGAAATATTTTTAAGTTGAATAGCAGTAGTCAGCGGAACACGCAAGTTTCTCTGAACCTTAACTTGTATTTATTTGACAAGTTATTTATGTAGAAATTGAAATTTATTTCTAATGCATTATGAAATAATTATTCATAATTATTTCATATCTATATTGTTATTGATAATCGCACTTAGGTGCATTTGCATGACTGTTCATGTTATGAACTGTTTAGAAAGAAATATCTATGCTATTTGTTTCAGCTAGATATTGCATGTGATATTATGACTGTTCTTGCTATGAACTGTTCTAAGTGAGGGTTTTATGCCAATTGTTTCGGCTAGACCATGTACGATTTAAATTCATAAATCTGAATATTATTGAAGTTAGTCCAAACCATATTGTTGTGGTGCGGAATTTGATGGGATAAGCTGAAATGAACAGAGCATTATAAGCAGATAAGCTTACGGTCGGATGGAATATTCCCGATCAAAACGAACTAGATGGTTATATTGTGCACTCTATAAACGTACGATAGGCTGATCACCTAGAGTACCCATCACCGGATATGTCAATCGAAATGATTGTTAATATTCAAAACGAACTGACAGTCTTCTGTCTACAGGGTATTGTAAATACTCAAAACGTGTGTTCATGGTCTTGTGACCCTTTCAGCATGATGAAGCAGTATGATATATCAATTGAATTATATTATTCAAAGTTGCATGTCTTCACAATTATTTTATATTGTTGAAGTTTCCAGAGCTAAATCTTTTTCATTCATGATATACCTTTTATTGTTTATTTAAACTTGCTGAGCAAAATAGTTGCTCACCCTTGCTATATCATGAACTATTTTCAGTTAAGCCGAGTTATCTAAGGAGTACCACGACAAAGGACAGATGAACGAGTAGACGTAGTTAGTTCGTACTATTTGTGTAAACCTTTGGTATTATAAGGTAATGATGATGTATTAAGGTTAGTGGAACCTGGGATCGAAGGTACGTTTTGTAATGAAACTATGTATATTTTTCGCGAGATATTGAAGAAGTATTTTATGAATGTTTGACAAATGTTGAATAGTGAGCACCGAACCCGAGGTTCAAGGAACCCGGATTTGGGGCGTCACATAGGGTCACTGGAAATGTTCTCACTCCTACTTATGTTCAAATTGGTTGCTTTAACACTATTGCTCCATAAATTGCTTAGATGAAGATCACTCAAAAAATCTCTGGTTCTCTGCAGCCAATCCTGAAGATTTTGAAACTCACAGCATCTTGCAATAGCAAAGTAATGTGAGAGGATGAGTAAAAGATTTGCTATTTTATCTTATTGCTAGAAAACATCATGACTTTAGTCAACAATTAACAAAACAAAACAAGAAAATAAAAAAAGAATTACAGAATGGTTCTCTGGCATTTTAAGCATATAATCCTCCTACGAAATAGTTCGGCACTTCCAATTCTTAAGGTCAGAGAGTACCTCATAAGCCTCAAATCGGAAGAGAGGGAAAGGATAGAATGGAAATTATGAAAAAAAAGACAATGATATTCGTTGATTTCAGTCTACTGTGTATAGAATTCCTTTCATTATAATACTTATTTTATAAGTCTTTCATTTACGTTACACTTCCGTAACGCAAAAGAGTGCAAATTATATTAAATGACTATAGAGGGTCGCTTTCTTAGAGTATTTATAGTGAATTAAGTGAAATACTAAATTGGATTAGTAAATAAATATAGAACAATTGTTCTGTCCCTGACTCCTATGGATCACAGCTAGGCCACACAAAAGAAGGAAAGGTAGGCAGCCTCAAGGATAACACTATATAACCCAATCCATTATAAGGCTATTGGTCGGATCTTATTACACATTACAGGGATGGGAAAGCAAAAGGCTTAGTACCATTTGCCTGGTACACGAGCAAGTAGAGTCATCAACACTGCAAACAATTTAGTCATGTAGTAGAAGGTGTGAAATGAAAAATGCCAAATAGAATCCTATATTTAATTTCCTATGATATCGCATGCTTATTTTCCATCTATATTTTATTCCACTCTATGAAAGGACAAAGCAAGAAAGGTCTAAAGCAAATCAAAGGAAGACACTCACATGTACCAAGATTTCCCCAACCTCTGTCAATTATTCCCCTCCGTCCTGTATTCTTCAGAGCTTCCAGAATAATGTCAGTAATCTTCTTTGGATCTTTAAGAGGCTTAAAACGAAATAAGTTATTTTGTTCAATTAAAACCTCTTCAAAAATATGAAAAAAGGGAAACTATAAGCAAACAGTTTTAATCATTATGATATGTAATCGAGAGTTATCCCACAATGGAGTTTTGCAGGTATCTACAACATGTGAGGATCAAACTTTGAAACCCAATCATTTTCCATTGGAGAAAATATTCATGTTTTGATTCACATTATGATGTCACTCTACAGTGCAAAAACCTTCTCAGTTTACAAATGATAAAAAAAATTGAATATTCAACACTTGAAAAAGAAAAAATATATTTTTCCACACTGAAATAAAATTGATTAAACTACAAACATAAACAGTAGGGGGGATTCACATGAGTCAATACCATGTGCATATGACTTCGTATCACAACCAAAATATTACTGCCTCCATTGCACAAAAGATTCCCAATGTCCCATTATGAAAATGAATCCATATAAATTTTCTAAATCCTAAAATTTAAAATTTATGTGATTCAGTTAGTTTCAAAAAAAATAATTGTATTTAATAGTACTTTTAAGATAGTTTATAATAATTACGATTATCCAAACTATAATCAAATAAATTCATATCAATTTTGAACTTTAAGATTTCATCTATCAACTTTAAAAGGTCAAAATGAGACTCTTTTCGTGGAACAGGTGGAGTATTACGTTGTCTACTTGACGAGTCTTGTACATCCATAACTTCACATACGGTGAAGCTAGCACTTGCTTCTTCTTGTTGCTAGAAGCTCCAAGAAGTAGAGGGCTTGCTCTCTGCAATTTTATCAATTAATTTATTTTTTGTTGTTTGTCAAGTTAGTAGAAAACTTTATGAAACATGGTAAGAAGAGTAGTTGATCTTTCTACCATATATTGTAACACGAAAGGAAAGAGAATATATCTGTCGCAATTTTATCCTGGTTAACACTTCTTTCTTTTACATGTCAGATCATAATAGAAAGTAACTAACTAAAAGATTCAAGTCCCAATTCTTAATCAATGCATCAAGACAGGACACAAGTGACTTGGTGCTTAGCCATCGCCTTATGTGCAAGTTGGTTTAGTAATGCTTTAAAACTTTAAAGCATAGCAAGAATTATAAATAAAAAGAAGTAATGATCGTTATAACCAATTGATCAAGGGGCAATAAGGGTGCACTCAGTAGAGCCCTATGTTGTGTTTTGAAGTAGAGAAGATGAGATGGAGACACCTGAGTTCAACCAAACCAACAGCATAAAAAAGAAGATTCTGAAATTTTCTCAAATTTATTAGTATAGTATGTGGAAGTAAATACTTGAGAAATTGCCACCAGAATCTAGAAACGAACAACATGAACAAGTGCATCATAACATTTTGAAATGAAAAATTAGAAAAAGAAAAAAAAAAGGCAGAGAGAAGTGGGGCACGGGTTTCCGTTTCTCATACTCATTTAGTACTAAAAAATAGATAAGCTGAGCAGCTAGAGTAAATAATAATATTGAGAAATACAACATAGAACAAAAGGGCCAGTGGAGCAGACAGGTAAATTCTGCATGGCTAAACCACAACTCAACTACTATCCGGGTGTTCTCATTCTTACACACACACTCGCACACTTGTTTTTTTTTTGGTTTTTCTTTTTGGTTTGGAGAAAGAGCAAGGGGAACGTCCTATTGGACTAGTTACGCTTGTTGAATCAATTTCCACTGGGTCCTTCCCCCCCCTCCCCCCCCCCCCAACTCAACTTCTTTAGGAAAAAATGATTTATTTGTATTATTAGTATTATTTAGATAAAACAGTTTATTTCTACTATTAGTATGCAAATGGTGAATGATTCTATGCATATCACTCCTATCAAAATATTCAATTCTAGATACTGTGACGCCCCCAAATTCAGGTACCAATACTTCGAATTCAGTGCTCACGCAAAATACATCTAATATCTGCTAAACAACATTTAATACTAGTGCGGAAAAATATAAATAAACATATGTTGTTTATTACAAAAGCTTTCTAGTCCTAAGGTCTACAACCTTTACTAAAAACATCACAAACTGCCAAAAGGTTACAAAAAGGTTTGTGTTACATCACATCATATATGTACAAACAAAATATGAAACAAGCAAACTGCTATCTCGCTTAATTAAGCATTCATCTTTCCTTTGCTTTTATCTTTACTCGAACCTTCAAGTTTAACTGCAAATGTTTTCATGATATAGCAAGGTGAGCAACTTTCTTGCTCAACAAGTTTTAAGTGAAAAATATAATATATCATGAATGAATCGAAGGAATAATCAAGTTGATTTAATAATGTAGGCTCAATGATAAAACTGAATAGCGTAATCAGTACTCTAATGGATGAATGAAGAGTTGATTAATAACTGAACAATATAATCAAGACTTAGATGAAACAATGAAGACTTGATTACTGACTACTGAGTGGTCCAACAGACCATGAACGCCAAGGCGACATCAGTCATTCGACTGATCCTTTTATAACCGTCAATCGTACTTGAGGGGATCGACCTCTTGTACACCATGTGTATGCATAACATTAAACTTTGACTGTATCAGTGACCGACACTTATATCTTCCCCAATTTAAGGTTGTTCTCTCAGTACAAGAATCCTTACCAACTACTGGTTTGGATAGCTTTTATATTAATATTCAATCTCTAGCCGAATCAATTAGCATAGACTATTCCTTAAACAGTTTGTAAATGCAAGAACTTTTAAATACATGACAGTTCGATAATAGAACTTGAATCCAACATGCACTGTGTGCGAATGTCAAAGATAATATCGATGTGGAATAAATTTGCAATAATTAAACCACCTGGAATATAATTTGAAAGTATAGCTCGAGTCTGAGTCAGGGAACTTGCAATATACATCATTAGAAAAGTTGCACAATATAGAGTTGTGTTAGGTTAAGGAACTTGCCTGGTGCACGAATTATGTCTACTTTGCTTAATTTAAACTCCTCTGGAAGACCTAATATTGAAAATGTTAGTCTAACAATTAGAACAACACATAATCGCTTCACTTAAGTATTTAAGTTTACTAACACATAATCACCTTGGATTTTCCTACAAATCCACATCATATAACCTCAATAAAATATTCACCGAACTTAGGTTAATGATTTAATTATTTCATACTATTTAAACCCCTAAACAATTTATCATAATTGTTTAGTTATTCTAAATATTAATTTAATTAGCAAATAATTTCCTTGACTCTCTTATTTTTCATTCAATAATAAAATATTACTTGATAACCTTAACTATTCAATTATTATTAATTACCTTATTTACTATTTAATAAAATAATAAATAATTAACTAATTAATTTCAATTTCCTTTAATTAATTATTATTTAATATTAGTTGAATAATAATCAATTTGTTACCTCTACATCTGTTTGATTATTATTAATTAAATAATAAGTAATTACATATCTCTACCTCCCTCTAATCATTATTTAATTAAATAACAATTAGTTATTTATCCTTAACTATTATAAGTTAAATAATAGGTAATTACTTTATTTTATCTTATATTTCTTTAATTATTATTTAATCAAATAATAATAATTAATTAATTACTTTTATTACTCTTTAATCATTATTTAATGTTGAATACCGATTAATTATTTTTACATATTATTTAGTCTCAATTAAATAATAAGTAATTACTTTATTAACTTTAATCCTTCCTTAATTATTATTTAATGTTAGTCAAATAATAATTAATTAATTATCTTTATCTCTCTCTTAATCATAATTTAATATCAATTAAATAATAATTAATTATCTTTATTTATTATTTAACACTAGTTAAATAATACATAATTAGTTTATTTAATTTCTCTTTAATTATTATTTAATAATAATTAATTATTCATCTTTATTATAATAAGTAATTACGCTTTTACAAACTTTATTCTTCCCTAATCATCATCTAATATTCATTGAACAATAATTAATTACTTAACTATTCTTATTTATTATTTAATGACCACTAAATAATAAATTTACTATCTTTATTTAATATATTTGAATATCAAATAATTAACAAATTATCATTTGATGATAATTAATTAACTATTTCTAGTTACCTTAACTATTATTTAATACCAATAATAATTAATTATCTCAAATATTTTTATTTATCTTATTTATTAATTAATTTTTTTTAATTAATAAATAATTATTTTATTTGGGTCTCATATGTTAATTATATTAATTTTTATAATTTTTTCAATACCCGTTTCTAAAATAAACTATCCGCGACTCAAACCGTAAAATGACCCGACCTAGAACTATTCATCTGAAGCTACAGGAGTAGTTGCTAGATATATAGTTGTAGAATGCTTCCAGTTTTCTGATTTTGGTGCAAAATTCGGGAGGTACCTTGCTTCAAACATTTATAGATTGAGTTATACACCTCCAAATGATGCAAGGTTGGATTCTATGGATTCCTAACTTGATCCTCAATATCCTAGTATTTTTCAAATAAATTTTCAGAAACATTAAATACCAATTTTATCCAGCTACTCTCAACAATGCCGGAAAGTGGGCTGTTATTGTAAAAAAATCATAACTAAATGAATACACCATAACTTTTGGTGATTCAAATTGGGTTTTCTTCTAAACTCATACGTCTATCAAGGAAAAATAATAATCATCACAAACAAGTTGAAGAGCTTAGAGATATAAGGCCTCAAACCACACTAACTCGCACGTTTTTTTCGAAAATGATGATTTCATGCATTCTTCCAATCTTACCAACATAGATATACATAATAACACATGATAAGCTCTTTAAAACATATATTTACTACTCTAGCATGAGTGTGATCACTTAAAGCTCTTAATCTAGCTTCCTACCATATACATTACAAAGCATGGCCATGGAAGCATTAAAATAAAGTTTTGAGGTGTTAACTACCTTTGAGATCTTATGGTTGGCTTCCTCTTCCTCCCAAAGTATGTGGCAAAGGTATTGGACATTCAAGAGCCTTCCTTGAGCTTCCTAGATCAAACACCCAAGACTCTCTTGGTTATTTCTATCTTGTTGCTCTTTATTTATCTCTCTTTGCTCTCGGTTTCCCTCTCTTTGCTCTTGGTTTCTCTCTCTCAGCCAAATGGACGTGGAGGAGAAAAGAAATGGGATGTGCTGAGCTTATACTCCTTCAGACTTGGACAATTTCTGCACTAGGTTGCACCCTACAGCTTGCCTTGTTCCTTCTTTTTCAGCATACTGTTGCCTTGAGCTTGCAAAACCAGAGCGTGTGCTGCTTTCTCCCTGTTGCTGTCCTGAAATGGTTGGTACACTTAATATTCTACCAGTTCATGAATTGGTTTGGGCTGGGCTGCTCCTTGTCAATCAATTGATGGTCCAATTGCACTACAAGAAAAAGGCTCAATTCCGACGAAAATTTTCGTCGGAAATAAACCTATTCCGTCGGAATTATAATATTACCGACGGAAAGTTCGGTCGACGATTCGGATGAAAATAACCGCGTCGGAATTAATTTCGTCGAACATTCGGTCGAAAATAAATAATCCCCGACGTATTTTTTCCGTCGGAGTTTTCGTCGAAATTCGCATATGTCCGACAGAATAAATTCCGTCAAAAATAAATAATTCCGTCGGCATTTTAATTTATATCTTCGATGGAAATTCTGTCAGAAAATCAACCCATCCGTCGAATATAAATACTTAATTTCGACGGAATTTTCGTCGTAATAATTTTATTCCGTCGGTAACAATCATTCCGATAATTAGGAAATTAATAATTTAATGCAATAATTCCGACGGAAATTCCGTCGTAAATACCTAATTCTGTCGAAAATACAAGATTTTTTTTTAAAGGTTCTTTTTGCTTTTTTCAATGCCAGGTTTTAAAATCACATTTTTTGTACCTGCAAACCTGCTTTATCCCAACAACACAACAACAATCCATTCTTTATGTTCACACACTTGATATAAATATAAACGACGACACATTATAAAATAAATTATCGTACTTTACAAAACTAAACACAATTACGATGAATTACAATCAATTAAGTTAAATTAAAGTAAGTACAACTAAATTATAATCTACAAAGAATCATCGCCCGTGTGAGGATCCGAATTTTTAAAAATTCTTTAATAAAAATTAAATAAGAATTTAATTGATAAAATTATCAAAGTTGTTAAATTAATTATTATTTTAGTAGTTTATGGCATGTGATAAGATTTAATTAATAAATTAAATCTGTGCAGAGATTATGATAAATTGTATTGAATTTAAGTAATTGAAAAGTAAATAAATTGTTTAAAGACAATTTATTAAGAATAAGAGAAATTTCAGGTAAATGTACAATAAATTGTACAATTAAATTATTATGAAAATGCAGAAATTATGATTTAATGGAGGTTATGTGGTAATGTGAAATATATGAAATTAGATATGTATAAATATACATTTGTATATATATATATATATATATATATATATATATATATATAAATGTATATGTTTAAGTGGTAAATATAAATGTTATTAATTATGGAAATTAAGGGATTAATAATTAAATTAATCCAATTTTAAATGAAAAGCGAATGAGAAAGTTAATAAAATTGTAATTATTGATTTTAGATTTAATTATGAATTATGGTGAAAATTTAGAAATTGATTGAGAAAAAATGTAATTCTATAAATTATATAATAATAAATTATATAATTTATATAAGAAAATTAAAGTGATGTATAAAGGAAATTATAATTATATAAATTATATAAGGATAATTATATAATTTATATAAGAGTATTAAAATAATGAGAGAGTTAATGAATGTATAATTATTGATTATATAATTAATTAATAATTATGGAGGAATTTAAGAAATTAATTAAAAGGAGAATGTAATTATATAAATTATATAATATTAAATTATATAATTTATATATAAAAAAATTATTAATGTGAAATGTAAAGAAATAAAATTAAATGAGGAAAAATGAATGTTTTAATTCATTAAAAATTATGTTTTTGCATAATTGAATTGTTATGACTTTTATGAAGGATAGTATTTCAGAAACGTGAACATGTTAGTGTAACATGATGTCCAAGTAACGAAGTGAAAAATTATGAAAAATTATTTTTATATGTTATATGAATTATTTTATGATTTTTGGAGGTATAAATTACCTCATATAATTACATGCATGTCATTATGCGTGTACAAAATTTGTCAAGTAAAACACCGAAAAAGGTATTAATATTACTCATAAATCATGTTATAATTTTTAATGAATTAAAATAAATATGTTATGTATATTACATAAAATATTTATTACACGATATAATTACGTAATGTATTAAATTAAAATTATGGATGCGTAATTTGGAACTTTCGAGAGATGGCTGGGTCGGTTGTATGCATAAGTCGGTGGTAAATTTTTTTTATTCCAAAAATTTGTTAGACTTGTGGGTTTATAAAGGATAAAAGGAGGAAAAGAAATAAAGGGGAAAAGAAAGAAAACAAAACACAATTCTCTCCACTTCTCCTTCTTTCTCCCGACACCACCACCATGCCACCCAAGACCACCATAGCCACCACCAAGGAGAGGAAATAACAAGCTTTAAGGAAGAATTTTCAAAGCCAAGAAAAGTATAAATCAATTTATTTTGATTTATTTTTGGTATTTTTGGTATTAATTAAATTTGTGAAAAATTAGAAAATAATTAGAATAATTATTCTAAATAATTTTAGGATGTATATATATATGAATTATGTAATTTTTGGAATGATTTTGTGGTGAAAAATTGGAGAAAAATAGTGTATTTTTGTATGTTGGAGGCTACTATTTTAGGCAGGAAGAAGAAAAAATTTCTGGGCTGTCGCGCATGGCGCGACAGCCATTTTTTTTTCCGGATGCAGTTATAAAACGGTGCCGTTTTGGGCGCTGAGGGGAGGTAGGCTGCGCCATGCGCGGAAGCAGATTTTCGCCACGCCAAACGACGTTGTTTAGCGTAGGCGGAGCCGAGGAAAAGGATGCCGCGCCATGCGCGGCCGAGTTTTAGGCAGCGAAATTATGATTTTGCCCTTGGCCTTTTCAGTTAATACCACCCTTGTCCCTTAGCCTAGGAAATTACGGTTATGCCCCCTGCCTTTCCAGAAAATACCGAACGTGTCCCTAAGAGAGCTAAAAGTACGAAAATGCCCCTGGACTTTCCAAAAAATTCCGGTTATTTCCCTAGAGTTGCTGAAATGACCAAAATGCCCCCAAAAATTAGTTTTTAATGAAATAAATGTTTAAAAATTGTTTTAAAATTATAGAAAATTATAAAAAAAATACTCAAAATATAGAAATGATGTTTGGGCTTTAAATTTAATATTTTTGTAAAAATATTAAATATTGGAGATTAATATTTAAATATTTTAAATATTAATCTATTAAGTTTAAAAGTTAAAAAATGGTTAAATTAAATTTTCGGACAACCAAAAATGTTAAAATTTGTTCGATGAGCCGGGTTGTCCGAAGTGAAGGAGTTGATATTAAGTTATATTAATATTTAAGGGACGAGGTTAATATAATTAACCATATAAATTAATAATTAGTCCGGAGATGATATTAATTAAATAAATTAATATCATAAAGAGATAAATAATTATTATTTGATTATTTTATGATCATAGGTTGACCGAGAGAGGATTTTGAGCTATCAATTTATTAATTCTACCATCCAGGCAAGTTCTTCAGTCTTTTAATGTTAAATGTTGTCTGTTATGATATGTTATTCCTTGTTTAAATGCATATAAATTATGTGTTATGTGATCTGTGACTAATATGACAACTATGTGTATTTTGTGCAATGATTTGAGATATATTGCTATAGTAGAAGCACAAACACATGATATATGACACACACCAAACATACTAAGGTATGTGCTACGTGACGCATAAACTGTTGAACTTGCTGAGCCGTTGTGCTCATTACTTGCTTAAAATAAACTTTTGCAAGTTAAGAAATGATTTTCAGAAATATCGGATTATATTAGAGATGGATCAACCTAGAAGGGTGTAAATGAAATGGTTATATTCAATATGGTAAATTGCAAAGTTTATTTTGATGTTTCGTATATTCATATACGTTGGATCTGTATAGGATGAATAGAGTTAAATTGTGAGCCGTGAATATTCAAATTAATTGATACGATAGAAATTATTATATGTTTGATTTTGAATGATGCAACAAGGAATAATTGTATGAAAGTAAATAACATTAGATTTTGAATGTGGAGCATTATGATACTAGCTACAGAAAGAAAAAGTAAAGGTTGCGATCCAGGGACTAGAATCAAGAAATGAAGTTTTTAAATGATAAAATATTTAATACAATTATTGAATTGAGAAAAAGAAAAATTTATATCGAAAATTTGGTAATTGATGATTTTAAAATCAGATAATGGATCAATTAAGGGTGTAAATAAGGTAATTAAAGATTATTAACGAACCAAAATTCGAACGTTTAGGAAATAACGTTTAATAAATATGAAATTTAAGGTAATAAAGTGGGTCAAATTTTGGGGTCGTTATAGCCCGGAGATCGACGGTTCTGCTGTGGTGTATGAAAATCATCGTTGTCACCCCCCCCCCCCCCCCCCCGCGCTCGCGATCGGCATCGCCAGCATGCTCGAAATTGTCATCCTGTTAATACAATTACAAATATCAGTCATTAGTCCGTACTTGAGACATAAATTCATAGTTAAATAATTATTGAAGAACATACAGAATATACAACTCAAATTGAATAAAATACATGTGCAGTCGGGCCCTGAGTCAACATCGGGCCAAAAGCCTCCAACAACAAGGTAGTCACCATCCGAATCACCTCGTCTCGTATCGCGGCGAACTGCTCCGGAGATATGCCCCTACTCTCGACACTGGCCCCTGCTGCAACGTCCTGAGCAAGCTGGTGAAGACGAGCACTGGTAGGTAGGATCTGACTATGGAATATCAGATCCGTACGAAACATCTCTGACACCGCCGCCATAACCCGCTGGCGTCGTCCAAGCTAGCACCCGTATGAGATTGTCCAACGTGTCCTTTTGAACGCTGGCTAGAACCTGCAACATTAAATATAACACAAAAATAAATGAAATATCAATATAAATTTTGAATTAACGAGCAACATACTACAATAAATACCTCCGGTCAATGTATATGTCGGCACCCTCGGTAGCCCCAACACTCGATATCTGCTCGTAGTGCTACTAGGGGGATCTTGAGACGCGACCCAAAAAGCCATCTCCTCATCCCTAGATAAGCTAACGTCGGACGGAGGGATGGTAGAATCTCCCCTAGCAGCCTGCAACTCAGCTACACGCTCGTCTCGAAGGCTCTGAAACCGGTCCTGCAATTTATTATGTATATAGTAGTTTATTGACTCATTTAATTAAGTACATGATACTAATTATTACATAACTTTATAAAAACTCTTACTCGTATAACTGCAGCTGCCTGTGACATACTACATTTCTTTGGCGTGTGAGCTCTATCCCATAACTCGATCATGGTGGGAGGTCATCCCAACTCACTGCCCATGACCTAATAAATAAAATTTTAATTTATCATTCATTTAGTACATATTTTTATGAGAGTATTAAAGTAAACTAAATATATACATACCGATTTTACTTCTTCAAATGACCGTGAACCCGTAGTATGTACTACTCGGAGCTGGATACGATTTTTCTTCATTTGTTCTGATTTTTTTTTGAAGTCATCAGCATCCCAATTGGTACATATGACCTCCCATGCTGCATCTGAGACAATAGGGGGTTGATGGTCTCGAATAGTAGTCCTGGGCTGGTCTGCAACTGCCCGGGCAGCCCTATGTCTCATCTCGTACAACCAGCCGGCGTAGTTCTTCGCGACATGTGCAATAATAACACCGTCGCCTGTCGCCTGAGAGATGCCCTCCTCATATCTAAAATAAATCTAAGAAAACGAACTAACTTATCAGAAAAACTAAATTGAATGTGTAAGTAGTATGTACATATATAATTTAAATTATTTAAAATAACTTACGTGAAATTCACGTAACACGGTATCCATGAAGGAGGCATCATATTGCGCGTACTGCGTAAATCGCATATAGCCAATGGGGAGGTGTGTCAGACATATGGCGTGTAAAGTGGCTTTAGCCACAGGATCCATAATACTACAAAACAAAACAAAGAACACAAAGTTATGTTTATTGTTTTACAAAATAAATTAATTCAATTTAACATAACGCTATTTTACACTTACTACGCAGATAGGACATCTACGCGGACAATATGCGCAACAGCTGGCGGGCGACCAAATAACCTGAGGTTCGTCCCTCGAGGATGTCGACGAGCAGTATCTGTAAGTAAAAATGAATAATTAAAGTTAATAAATCAATTCCCAAAACATAACCTACAAATAGTAAGCAAAACAAATTAATATTTAAGAAAATCTACTACCTGACGATGATGACCCGCCCTGAGTTCCGTCAGAGGATCCTGCACGACCACCACCGCCCCGACCACTACCACTATGCCTAGCCATAAATGTACTACTAAAATACAAAAATAAAATGCAATTAATATGCAGTTAACTAATTTAATTAAATAAAATATACTTCTTAATTTTATATGTAATACGTCGTCAAACCCATCAGAATCATTTTCATAGTTATCCTCGGATTCTGACATAACTTCTTCATTATCAATTTCGTTGTCAACCACGTCTTCCTCGACTTCATCATTATCGGGTACGTCTTCCTCTACTTCATCGTCAACCACGTCTTCCTCAACATCATCATTATCGGGTACGTCAATAACATCTACCAACAAATCGTCGTTATATAGGACTACCTAACTGGATTTGCTAATATCATCCTGCAATGGCTCATCTATCCCAAACATATTAGTATCATCAAATGGACGAGTCTTTGTTGTGACAATTGTATACTAGGGACTTTTACAATTTACTACATTAGATGCGTAATAAACTTAAGTCGCTTGATTGGCTAATACGAATACGTCAGCAGAATGTAACTTTGACTTTATATTTACTGTGACGATTCTGTTACGATCAACTTTAACACCCTTCTCAGTATCAAACCAACGACATTTAAATGTAACTACCTTTTTACCCCCGGGATAATTGAGCGTAATTACTTCCTCTAAACGTCCATAATAATTGGACTCCGAATCTTGGTAACAACTGCCCAACACGACAATACCAGAATTGACTGAAGTCGGTTCATTTATGTCATCGACATTAAATCTATACCCATTGACGATACAGCCGGGAAATGAACTAATCAATTTGTAAGGTCCTTCGATGACATCTTTAAAATGCACATAATTGTTGTCTTCTGCAACCCTTCTCTTAAACCACTGTTGAAAATTTGTAGTCATGAATAATTCCAACTGTACTGCATTTAAGCTCGGGTTTAAAGCACATGCTTCGTCTTCAAATGCACTGAAACAGTTATAACACGATTTAATTTTAGGCTAGGCTATTAAAAATTAAAATTTTATAAATAATATGTACTTACGTTATGTATGACGATACTTCGGGCACATTTAGAAGCACATATGTAGACACAATTTTCAAATCTTTTTCGCTTAAATACGTCATTGTCTCATGGCCAAATGGTTTAGCCGGATAAGAAAATACAGCTAAATCATCAACACATGATTGGACTCCGACGACCTCATTTCGACTTAAACGATTGTGTTTCGTTGTGACAACATCTTCAAAATACAATGAGCTGAAGTTGACAAGCTCTTCCTCCGTGTACCGTTTAGCAATAGAACCCTCTACACGATCTTTATTCTTTACTTTCTGCTTTAAACGACGCATGTACCTAAAATACATTAATTAAGTTCACAAACATTACGAATATGAGTTATGAATATCATCAAAAAAGAAATGTAGACGATAATATCTCTCAAACGGGTACATCCATCGATATTGCACATGTCCTCCATGCTTAAGTTCATATGGCAAATGAATAGGCAAATGCTCTATCGAGTCAAAAAACCCCGGAGGAAATATCATTTATAACTTGCACATTGTCAGGACTATATATTTCTCCATTTGCTCCACGTCAGTATACCTTATAACCGTTGAACATAGATCTCGAAAGAAATTTGAAAGTTCGGTTAAGGTGTCTACAATTTTTCTGGGTAACATCTCGCGAAATGCAATTGGCATCAACTTCTACATGAATACATGACAATCATGACTTTTGAACCCAGTAATTTTCAACTGTTCAACCTTACTACAACGACATATATTAGAAGCATATCCATCTGGGAGCTTCAACGCACTTATCCATTTGCAGATGTCTTTAACTTGTTGCTTGGTTAAACAGAATGGAGCTTTAGGTTTTGAGTTGTTATGTCGAAGCCATAAATCAGGCCATATGTTAAGTGCCTCCAGATCTTTTCGTGCATTGTCGTTGTCTTTTGTTTTACCACTCACATCTAGCACGGTGTAAAACAAGTTCTCAAACACATTCTTTTCTGTATGCATTACACCTATACAGTGACGGACTGAAAACGACTCCCAGTACGGCAACTCAAAGAACATGGACGAATGCGTCCAGTTATGAGCCTTGCCGTAACCTTGGGCCCTATATTTACTGTGCTCCTTCCCTGGTGGTGGAAAGTTAAGATCGTTCAGCCAACCGAAAACCTCGCTGCCTGACAATCGACTGACAACCCCATTTTTCTCTGTTTTTCTATTAAACTGTATCGACATCTTTCTGTAACTGTGATCAGCAGGCAAGAATCTACGAGCAGTACCAAAGAAACTAATTTTTCACCTATGTTTTAGATGTGTGCCTTGCACATCCCCCACACAAACTGGACATGACAACTTCCCGTGAGTTGACCACCCACTGATCATCCCAAGTGCCGGAAAATCAGTGATAGTCCACAATAAAGTTGTCTTCATCAGAAAATTTTGCTTTATTGATTTGTCATAAGTCTGCACCCTCGTCTCCCAAAGCATCTTAAGTTCATCGACTAATGGCCTAAGATACACGTTTATGTCCTTTGCAGGACTCTTATTCCCCGGTATGAGTAAAGTCAAGAACATATACGGATCTTTCATGCACATTGACGATGGAAGATTGAAAGCTACCATGATCACTGGCCACACAGAGTATGGTTGACTAAAATTATTAAATGGACAAAACCCATCCGTAGCCATGCCAAGCCTGACATTCTTACTTTCCTCAGCAAATTGAGGAAAATTTGCATCAAACTTCTTCAACTCATCTCCATCTGCGAGGTGAGACAACTGACCAGGCACGACGTCCCTTGTTTTATGCCAAGTCATATGTGCTGCAGTGTGGGTCGACATGAATAGACGCTGAAGTCTCGAGGCAAGCGGAAAGTACCTTAAGATTTTTTTAGGCACACGCTTAGTTTTCCCCCCACGTTTAGTTGTCTTGTAACGAGGCAGGTTGCATATGTCACACTGCAGTTTATCTATGTCAGCCCCATAATATAACATGCAATCCTGCTCATAAGCATCGATCTTTGTATACCCCAAATTTAAACCCTTTACCATCTTTTTAACTTCATAATAACTTGAGGGCAGAGTGTGACCCTTTGGTAAAAACTCGATGATAAGCCTAAGCAACTCATTGAAACATCTCTCACTGCAACCATGCTCGTTCTTGAAGTGTAAGAGCTTCGTCACTGCAGATATCCTGGTGTGCTTATCATTTCCATCGTACAATGGGACAGCAGATTCGGATAGTATATTGTAAAAGGCTGTTGTTGTGTCCTTTGGTTCTTGATAACCAGTTATTAATGACTGCTCATTTGCACCCCAATCAATATTGTTAGGGCCATACGCATCAACCAACATCTCCACAACATCATAACTATCATCGTATCGATCACAGTGAATTGGTTGGCCTATACTGTCACTTATTTCGCTGAACTCACTTGACTCTCTGTGATGAATCCATAGAGAATACCCATCTACAAACCCACGCGAATACAAATCGTACTTAATGTTGTCGGCTTTTTTCCAAATCAGGTTTTTACATTTGAAACACGGGCATCTCATCTTTCCGTTAGAATTATCAGCGTGTTCATTGGCAAAATTTAAAAATTTGGACACCCCATCACGGTACTCAGGCAGTAATCCTCTACCATCAACCGGTATTCTACGGTACATCCAGCTCCAGTCGTCTGACATATTTAACTGAATAATACGATGTATCAAATTAACCAGGGTGCTTAGCGTATGTGTGTGCATTCATGATTCCTGCATGACTTCACCTTCTAAGTATACGGGTCAGGCTTCTATCCCGTTCCTAGATGCGTCTCCTCACTTGTGCCAACACCGTGAACACGTTTTTTCTATTTCAAAGAAATTTCGACAGCACCTCCCCATGGTCTCTAAGTACACGAAATAGACCACGTCAACGTAGGCTAAGTATGTACTCAGAGAACATGAAGAAATGTCAACGAAAAGTCCCCAAAACAAATAAAACGAACTCAAATTGTTGGCACAAACCTAAGTGAGAGACATAACATCTAGCAACAGTCCCAGACGGGGGACTATTTGGCATTCACTCCTAGTGAGTGAATGTCAAACGGGTTTCTAAGCTCCTAACCAAATTACATGCACAAGTGATTGAATTTATTAAACGAATTTTTTGGGTACAGCGCAATTGAATTGAGAGTATTCCATATTCACACGTTACGGGTGAATGTCAAGCGAGGAACGTTAAATTAATGTTATTTTATTTTATTTTATTTTGTTTTGTTTTACTTAATTTACTTTATTTTCATTGTATTTAATTTAACTTAGTCTTATTTAAATTAATTTATTTTATTTAGTTTATTTTATTTTACTTAATTTAATTTATTTTTTCTGAATTATATTTAATTTCACTTAATTTTATTTAATTTAACTTAATTTAATTTTTTTAAATTATATTAACTTAATTTATTTTATTATATTTTATTTTACTTAATTTTATTTAATTTATTTTATTTTATTTTAATTATATTAAATTTAACTTAATTTAATGTACATTATTTATACATGAAACACTTTTATTATATTAAATTAAATTAATTTAATTATATTTTATTTTAGTTTATTTTAATTGTATTTAATTTAACTTAGTTTAATTTAATTTAAATGTAATTACTTTATTTTATTTTATTTGACTTTATTTATTTTATATTATTTTATTTATATTAAATTTAACTTAATTTAATTTAATTTAATTATATTACATTAATTTTATTATAATTTAAATTAATTTAATTTAATTATATTACACTAATTTTATTATAATAAATTAATTTAATTATATTTTATTTGAGTTTATTTTATTTTACGTAATTTAATTTATTTTTTCTGAATTATATTTAACTTCATTTAATTTTATTTAATTTCTCTTCATTTTATTTTATTAAATTATATTAAATTAATTTATTTTATTTAGTTTTATGAATTTAATTTATTTTAAGTATATTTAATTTAACTTAATTTTATTTAATTAATTTAATTATATTTTTATGTTAGTTCATTTCATTTTATGTTATTATTACAAAACTAGGTAAATACTAAGCTTATTTTAATATTGACAAATTAGGAAAATACATAAATAGATGTAGGGTCCACAAATATTGCATTTGAACAATTTTAATAGAAATTCCGTCAAAAATACACAAAATAATAACCATCAAGGAAATACCATATACTGCAAAAAATTAGTTTTAGAATATATATATATATATATACACCTTAGGATGCTACGGACGTCGGCGACAGAGGCCAACGGAGGGCCAACGGACGGCAGCAACACTCGATGGTGGCAACAGGAGGTGGCAACGGACGGCAGCAAGGTCGGAGGTGATGTGAGGTCAGTCGGAGGGGCCGGAAGGGAGAGAGACAACGTTGAGAGAGAGAGAAAGAAAAATAAAAACTGAAGCGGCTGGGGGAAAAAGACGATGAAAAGGGTTTTAAGTTATTTTCGACGGAATATTCCGTCGAAAATAAGGTCCGTCGAAAATAAACTAAACTCGACGGATATTCGGTCGATTATATGTTCTATTCCGTCGAACTTACATTGTCTGGACGCGGGAATTTTGGCGCCAACAGGGACCTACAATATCGATGGAATTCCGTCGACTATAAGTTATTATCGATGGAATTAAATACGACAGACTATTCCGTCGTAATTATGTTATTCTCGACGAAATTAATTCCATCGGAGATAATTCCGTCGGAATTGAGCCTTTTTCTTGTAGTGTTGGTTAATTAAATGCCAACTAACCTTAGGGTTGGTGCAATTTAAATACTTTGCCAATTTAAAATACCCATTACCATTAATTAATAATTTTAATAATTAATTTGTATAGTCCAAATATATTTGCTATATTCAATTTAATCGAATATTTAATTAACCAAAAATCTTATCAATTTATTGATATTAATATTATTAGGTTGGTCCACTAATTTAATTATCCCATTAATTGGACTCCCTTTAATTTAATCTAAACATATTATTAATTTACTAATTTAATCGCATCAAGATTTAAATTAGTTCATAGAATATTCAGTACATTAATAAATAATTCATAATTTATTTGTAATGAAATATAAAATTTTGCGGACATTACATTCTCCCCCCTTATAAGAATTCTGTCCCAGGAATTACTACATAATACTACTAAAAAAGGTGGGGATAATTCTCCTTCATCTTTTCTTCTAATTCCCACATAGCTTCATCAACTGCGTGGTTCCTCCAATGTACCTTGACCGAATGTATAACTCTATTCCTTAGAGTTTGTTCCTTCCTATCGAGTATCTAAACAGGAATCTCCTCGTAGGATAAGTCCCTTTCGACTTGAATCGGCTCATAGGATATGACGTGCTTATAATTCGATTTATAAGGTCGCAACACTGAAACATGAAACACGTTATGAATATGGTCCAGTTCAGGAGGTAAGGCTACCTTGTACGCCACTTCACCTACCCGTTTTAGAATCTCGAATGACCCTATAAACCTCGGGCTCAATTTTCCTTTCTTGCCAAACCTGATCTTCCCTTTCTAGGGAGATACCTTCAAAAATACAAAGCTGCCAACTTTAAAATCTCGTTTTTGATGATGTAAATCGGCATACTTCTTCTGTCGATCCTGAGCTCTTATTATCCTAATAGTATCCATGGTCTGCTATACCAACTCTGGTCCTAGCAGTCTCTGTTCCCCCACTTCGTCCCAACACAATGGTGTTCGACATTTCCTTCCGTATAGCGCTTCGTATGACGGCATGCCAATACTAGCGTGATAGCTGTTATTATACGCGAACTCCACTAATGGCAAGTGGTCATCCCAACTGCCATTCAGATCCATCACAGATGCTCTAAGCATGTCCTCTAATCTTTGTATTGTCCTTTTGCTGTGTCCATCTGTTTGAGGATGATAAGCCATGCTCAACCTCAGTTGTGTTCCCAATCTTTCTTGCAATCCTCTCCAAAATTTTGACGTGAAGCGCGGATCTCTATCAGAGATAATAGATACCAGTACTCCATGTCGTGACACTATCTCCTTCACATACAACTTTGCTAACTGTTCCAGACTATATTTGATCTTGATTGGTAAAAAGTGTGCAAACTTTGTTAAACGGTCCACAATTACCCAAATCACATCACAACCTTTCAGTGTAGCTGGAAGTCCAACCACGAAGTCCATCGTGATATACTCCCATTTCCATTTCGGAATTTTTAATGGTTGTAGCAGTCCACTCGGCCTTTGGTGTTCTGCTTTAACTCTCTGACATGTTAAACATCCGCTAACACACTCAGCCACTTCTCTCTTCATGCTCGGCCACCAGAAATGTTGCCGCAAATCCTGATACATCTTCGTACTACCAGGATGAATTGAATACCTTGTGATATGAACTTATTGCAAAATCTCTTCTTTCAATTCTGGGACTAGTGGTATCCAGATCCTCCCCTCAAACCTTAGCAATCTTGTGCTATCAATATTGTACTTCAGTTCCTCCCCTTCAGATAAACGCCTTTTGATGTTGACATGACATTCTTCATCTTTCTCTTGAGACTTATTTACCCTATCTAGCAAGGTTGGACTCGCTTCCACCGCGAACAGCTTTTCATCCGAATCCTTCAGATGCTTTACTTCTAATTCTAGCTTCTCAATTTCTCTTATTAGTTCTTCTTGAGTAGTTAACATCATCAGTTTCTCTCTACATTTCTTACTTAAAGCATCAACTACTATATTTGTTTTTCCTGGATGGTACAAAATCTCAAAATCGTAGTCCTTGATTAATTCCTACCATCTCATCTGTCACATATTCAATTTCTTTTGAGTGAAAATATACTTCAGACTCTTATGGTCTGTGTATATCTCACACTTCTCACCATACAAATAATGTCTCCAAATATTTAACTCTAACACTACTGCCGCTAACTCCAGATCATGCGTCGGGTATCCCTTCTCATAATCCTTTAGCTGACGTGATGCATACGCAATAACCTTGTCGTGCTGCATTAGCACATATCCAAGACCCTTGTGTGACGCATCACTATACACTACGAAACCTCCCGTGTTGTCCGGTAAAGCCAATACTGGTGCCTGACTCAACCTCTTCTTTAGCTCCATAACACTTTCCTCGCACTTTTCAGACCACACAAACTCCACAGTCTTTGGGGTAAGATTGGTCAACGGAGATGCTATCTTCGAAAAATTCTGAATGAATCTCTGATAATATCCCGCTAACCCCAAGAAGCTCCTAATCTCGGTCGACATCTTCGGTTGTTCCCAATTGATAACTGCCTCGACCTTCGTTGGATCCACCGAAACACCGTCCTTGTCGACAACATGACCTAGAAACTGCACCCTCTGCAACCAAAATTCACACTTCGAAAACTTGGCGTACAGCTTCTCCCTCTTTAGGGTTTCCAATACTATCCTCAGATGTTCAGCATGCTCCTCCTTCGTTTTTGGGTAAACTAGAATATCATCAATGAATACAACGACAAACTTGTCCAGGTACTGCTTGAATACTCTATTCATCATATCCATAAAAGTTGTTGGGGGCATTTGTCAGACCAAACGACATCACCAGGAACTCAAAATGACCATATCGAGTCCTGAGTACTGTCTTCAGTACATCCTCCTTCCTCACCTTCAGCTGGTGATACCCCGTCCGCAAGTCAATCTTCAAAAAGTACTTTGCTCCCTTTAGTTGATCAAATAGATCGTCGATCCTGGGTAACGGGTACTTGTTCTTAATAGTAACTTTGTTCAGCTCTCGGTAGTTGATACAAAGCCTCATGAATCCATCTTTCTTCTTTACAAACAATACCGGTGCTCCCCACGGAGACACACTCGGTTGAACATACCCTTTATCTAATAACTCATGCAATTGTAGCATTAATTCCTTCATTTCCACCGGAGCCATTCTATATGGTGCCTTTGAAATTAGTGCGGTCCCTAGCACTAAATCAATTACAAACTCAATTTCCCTATCGGGTGGCAAACCCGGTAATTCCGCTGGGAAGACATCGGCGAATTCCCTTACCACAGGTATCTGTCCCACTTCACCCCCTACTCTTTAGGTATCAACCACATGAGCCAGATAACCTAGGTAACCTTTTCTCAATAGTTTCTTCGCTTGCATCATCATTAGACAACGTGTTTGTCTTGGCGATTTACTCCCATAAAATACTACCTTTGACTTACTCGGAGTCCTCAGGTGTAAGCATTTCTTCTGGCAGTCAATCACAACACCGTGATTAGACAACCAATCCATTCTAAGAATTACGTCAAACTCTCCCAATCGTATCAGAATCAGATTCACACACAACTTATTTCCTCTTATTTCCACACAGCAGTTCCTATGAATATAGTTTACGGGGATAATTTCTTTGTTGGCTACTTCTACATTCATAGAGTTTTCTAATTTCTCACATGGTAAATCTAACATCTTAGCAAATTCTTCAGAGATAAAAGAACAGGTAGCACCCGAATCAAATAATACATAAGCATTGATATTATTGATCAAAAGAATACCTGACATTACGTCCTTTGATTCTACAACATCCTGTATGGTCATATTGAATGTGCGTGCAGTCGGTTTGTTCGATTTGATGACTGGTCCCCTGATTATCAATTTACTGTTATTCCCTTTGTTCACATTGTCTGTGTCTCCCTTCCTCTTTGGACAATCCTTCTTCATATGGTCTGGCGCACCACAGTAAAAACATCCTCCACTCTTCCCCTTAGGGCATTGTGGAGAAAAGTGACCAGACTGTCTGCAAGTAAAGCAAACTCCATTACCTTTCATACATTCTCCTTCATGATTCCTCCCACATTTTTCACACTTATTTGCCTTCTTAGTTTTCCCTCCAGACTTACTTCCTTTGCTCTGGTTGTCACTCCATCTCCTCTTATTCTGATTACTTCCTCCCCTTGCATCCCTAGGCCCATCGTGACCTTTCTTTTTCTTATCTTGGTTGAATTTTACCAAGGCTTCATTTCCTCCTTTTGCGATAATCGCCCTTTCCAGAAGTGTTGCGAATAAGTCAATTCTCATAACAACAACCCTACTATACAACAATAGTTTCAAACCCTGCTTAAATCTTCGTGCCTTCCTGGCCTCGATGTCCACCTGGTGTGGAGCAAATCTAGCTAATTCATTGAACTTTGAGGCATACTCAGCAACCGACATATTTCCCTGCTTCAAGTCTAAGAACTTCATCTCCATTTTGTTTTGCATGCTATTAGGGAAATAGTTCTCAAAGAACAATTCTTTAAAACGCGCCCATAAAATAATACCTTCTCCAGCTCTTCCTTTGTTTGCCTTCCACCAGTAATTTGCCTTACCTTTCAGCATAAAGGTGGCAAACGATGTCTTCTGTTCTTCGGCCATCCGTGTGACCTCAAACACCTTCTCCATTTCTTCAATCCAAGTTTGAGCCTCTATAGGATCTGTAGACCCATGAAATTTTGGTGGTCCTACCAGTTTGAAATCCTTAAAATTGCTAAGTACATCCCTGACTGGTTTACAACTGGCGGTACCTTTAGTGGTACTACTGGTGGTGGTCTATTCTACATCATTTCCATCATCATGGCTGCGAAAGCCCTCATTGGGTCTTCCTCCCTCTTAGCATTATTTCTGACTTCATCTACTCATCGAATTCGGGGTACACGTCTTGTCGGCATTCTCTGTTATTAAACAAAGCCTTTCATTATTTCATCATATTTTAGGTCTTGTTTATTATGCACTGTTTTAGTAAAGTTGAACATTTAGGGATTACAACATGAATCATAGGCAAGAAGTCATTTAATATAATAACATTTATATTCATATACCACTATTTAATACATCACGTAACAACCTGTGGCATACTGCTATAAAGGCTCACATATCATCTAATTGATATCTACCCCCTAAAGAACAAAAGTGGGGATTTAACCCATCTTACCCTTCTGACGAAACAAAATTCAGGGTCTAATACTATCCCAAGTCAAAGCAAAAGTAATGTGATTTACAACATACCACTGTCCCTACTATCAACAAAAAGTAGGAACCAAACTGCATCTATTTACAATAATAGTGCTAATGGAAACTACAATCCCCTGAGGATAGCATCCCCATGCTCCTGCCTGGCTTTCATGTCTGCTACACGGTGACTGATAGTGCCCCTGTGGAGATCCTCCTCCCTAGGATATCTTCGTATCCTACGCCTCATCTTCTGAAAGGCAGTGTTAAACACAAAGTTCAAACGATCAAACCTAACTGTATGAGTTTAAACTTCCCTCTCAAGTTCGTCTACCATCATGGCAGCTCCTTCAAATGCTTCCTCGACACGGATTCTCTCCGCAACCTCTAGGTTAAAGTTGGCTTTCAAGGCCTCATGTTCCACCTGAAGCGCTGCCAGACTCAGCTTTGCCTGATCACGTTCCTCTTTCAGTTCAGTTACTTCCCCGGATAACTAATAAGCCACACTCTTATAGCCATATTCTAATTCCTGATGGACCTGATTTTGTTCCTCAAGATGCTGAATTCTTCCCTCGAGTTCGTCATTCTTAGTGGTCAGCTCTTCTATGATGTCATTCGCAGTCATGCCCATGCCATCTACATACTCAGCTGACTCCTCAGGTGACGTATTGTCATACTGCACCTCCTCATCCGAATCCTCATCGACAGTCTGTTGCTCTTCTGAGTCATTTTCACTGCGTGGCCTCATTACCCCACTCCTAACTGGTTCCTCAATATCGGCCACGTAATCCTCCTTGGGATCCTCCTCAGGTGCAACTACCGCAGGCTCCATTGTAGGCTGCTCGATATGGACAATATGCTTGTCCACAACAGTATCCTCCGCTATGTGACTCGGTTCCCCAATCTCTGCCATCCTACAGTCACAACAGGAAAAATAGCATGTCAGTACAACAATAAAATATATTCATTGATCAAATGAAAAGATAAAAAAAGATATTTTATCATGTACAACTCGGCTCGATGGATCTCCATAATCCACCTCCAAACAAATGTAGCTGCAATGAATCTCCTTGTTCCATTCCTAGCGCACTCGATATGAGTATAATACTAAGGTTATAACCTAGGTTTTGCAGATCCTAAAGTTTATTACCCTAAATTCTGATACCAACCTGTGACACCCCCAAATTCAGGTACCAATACCTTGAATTCAGTGCTCACGCAAAATACATCTAATATTTGCTAAACAACATTTAATGCTAGTGTGGAAAAATACAAATAAACATATGTTGTTTATTACAAAAGCTTTCTAGTCCCAAGGTCTACAACCTTTACTAAAAACATCACAAATTGCCAAAAGGTTACAAAAAGGTTTGTGTTACATCACATCATATATGTACAAACAAAATATGAAACAGACAAACTGCTATCTCGCTTAATTAAGCCTTCATCTTTCCTTTGCTTTTATCTTTACTTGAACCTTCAGGTTTAACTAAAAAAGTTTTCATGATATAGCAAGATGAGCAACTAGCTTGCTCAGCAAGTTTTAAGTGAACAATATAATATATCATGAATGAATCGAAGGAATAATCGAGTTGATTTAATAATGTAGGCTCAATGATAAAACTGAATAGCGTAATCAGTACTCAAATGGATGAATGAAGAATTGATTAATAACTGAACAATATAATCAAGACTTAGATGAAACAATGAAGACTTGATTACTGACTACTGAGTGGTCCAACATACCATGAACGCCAAGGCGACATCAGTCATTCGATTGACCCTTTTATAACCGTCAATCGTACTTGAGGGGATCAACCTCTTGTACACCATGTGTATGCATAACATTAAACTTTGACTGTATCGAGTGACCAACACTTATATTTTCCCCAATTTAGGGTTGTTCTTTCAGTACAAGAATCCTTACCAACTACTGGTTTGGATAGCTTTTATATTAATATTCAACGTCTAGCCGAATCAATTAGCGTAGACTATTCCTTAAACAGTTTGTAAATGCAAGAACTTTTAAATACATGACAGTTCGATAATAGAACTTGAATCCAACATGCACTATGAGCGAATGTCAAAGATAATATCGATGTGGAATAAATTTGCAATAATTAAACCACTTGGAATATAATTTGAAAGTATAACTCGAGTCTAAGTCAAGGAACTTGCAATATACATCATTTGAAAACTTGCACAATATAGAGTTGTGTAAGGCTAAGGAACTTGCCTGGTGTGTGAATTACGTCTACTTTGCTTAATTTAAACTCCTCTAGAAGACCTAACATTGAAAATGTTGGCCTAACAATTAGCACAACACATAATCGCTGTAATGACCGAGAAATTTCGAGCTAGAATTATTTTGTGACGTACGATGTGTGCTACGTGTTATATTATTTGACTAGTTAATTTAATTAGAATTAACTAGGAAATAAAAGTGAATCAAGTTAATGTATTAATTAAGTTGATTATTAAGCTTGTTATGTAATTAACACAGCGCGAATGTTAGCCTTGATCAGCGGTTAAAAAGTTAAATAATCACGACATGATTATTGCGCGATTAAAATTCTAGGAGATCCAATTAATGGATAATTTAAATTATGGACCAACCTAGGTAGATTAATATCAAATTAGTGATAAGATTGATAATTATGTAAATTTAATTTCATTATGATATGAGATGGTAATATACATTATTTTAAGTGTATATTTAATTTGAGAATGAAAAGGAAAGCCAACACGTGATGGGCTCTAATCGGGGTGTAATTAAACTAATTATTTTGTTACACAAGTGAGTAATTAAATTTGAGTTATTTAGATAATAACTTAAATGCAATTTTATTTTTAGACTATAGTGATACATAAGTTAATTAAACAATCAATTTAATTAACGTATTGTGTTAATGATAATTAACTACGGGTAATATGCTTAATTAAAATGACGGTGATATTTAATAATTTGTTAAAGCCCAAATGCTAATTTGGGAGCAATTAAACTCAATAAGCATGTATGGGTAATTTATTTATAGAGGAGGTAAGCCTATAATAATGTTGGGAATAAATTGAGTAGCCTATAAAGTGTATTAATCCAAGAAAATAAATTAAGTAGCCCAAGTTTACTTCGTAACAACCCAAACGTTGACAACCCTTTCTTTTGACCGAACAACCCAACCCCTATAAAGCAACAGTCCAGGTTTGGGGAATTAGCAGCCATGTTGGCTTAGTTAAATATCCCAGCAACCCAATTCCTCTCAATTTTGAGCAATCGGGCAAAGACCCTTAGACCAAGCAGCACCAGCCATTAGTTAGGAAAGTGACCAGTGAATTGGGACAGGTAGGGGCGAACTATGCAGATGGTGCGCTGCTCGACGGCTGGTCAGGCTTCGTGCAAACCGAGGACCAAAGCTAGCTACTGAAGCGACACGCAAGCTGGGACTGATGGGTGCAGACGGAACTCACTGTGCGACATCAGTGGCGCGCGTCTCGAGTAGCAAGAAAGCTAGAACCTAGCAAGTCCTTAACCGATGGGAAATAGGGGGAAATGATCTGATTTATAACCACTAATCTGCTCTAATTTTCTTTACCAACCAAGCCAGGGAAAATTGCGTAGAGAGAAAGAGGAGAAGCGGCTGGTAGCATTCTAAGTACATAGGTGTACTCGGTTTAGATTAATTTTTCTTTCTGTCCAGAAGAAGAGGATCACAACAAAAGGGTAATATATATATTCTCCACTTTTCTTTCCTTGATCAGTTGTAGGTATTGACGATATTGGATCAATTTGATGCTTATGTATGCAACAGGTTTTATAATTAATAAACCCATTTGGGTGGAATCTTGTTAGTAGAATTGGTTAAACTTATATAATTATTTTTATGCCCATGTTATACTCGTTAAATTGCATCTGTGAGTTGCTGCTAGGTTGTGCAGTGCTGTGCTGCGTTGTGCTGAATGGGTCGGGCGTGGCTGTTACGCGCGCGCGCAGCTACCGCCTACACACGCTGCCTCTGCTGCTGCTCGCCCCACCCTGCGACGCACACTGCCTGTGCAAGGCTGGCCAACCCGCTTGCGCGTCCCTGCCGAGGCTAGCCAAAGCTCCCATGCGCTTATGGCCTGGAGCAGTCGAGTGTCTAGGCGCTGTGGTCTTCCTGGGTAGTTAGCTGCTATGATTGTTGGTTCCAGATTGGGCATGGGTCATGGTTTTGTTGAAGCTGGTTGCACCATATTTGTCATGGTTTTGTTTAAGCGGGTTGCACCATATTTTGTACATATATATATATATATATATATATATATATATATATATATATATATATATATATATATATATACCTGGGACCCAAAATAAACTTATTATTTATTGATTATGTAACTTTAATTAATAAATAAGGTAAAATAAAAATGATTTGAGGTAATTAGTTATCATTTAAGTAATATTAAATAATAACTAAAGCAACTAGAAATAATTAATTATTTGTTATTTAATGGTGGTTATATAACAAATAAAGGAAATTAAAGTGAATAATTAATTATTTACTATTTAATTAATGTTGAATAGTAAGTAAGAATAACTAATTAATTATTATATGATATAATAATTTAAGGGAATTAAAGTTAGCAGATTAATTATTTATTATTTAATGGATATTAAATAATAAATAAAAGAAATAAGGAATTTAATTAATATTTATTATTTCATAATAAATAGAGCAAGATGAGGTTAATAAAATAATTATTTGTTATTTAGGTGATATTAAATAACAAATAAGGGTAATTAAATTAATTAACTAAGGAGAGATAAGGTTAATAAAGTAATGGTTTATTATTTAATTGATATTAAGTGATAAATAAGGATATTTTGTTAATTTCATATTATTTAAGGGATATTAAATGATAATTAAGGAAAGATAAAAATAATTAATTAATTATTATTTAGTTAATATTAAATAATAATTAAAGGCAAGGTTAATGAAGTAATTATCTATTATTTAATTAATAATAGATAAGTATAATTAATCAAGTTAATAATAATATAATCACATATTATTTAATATTAAATGATAAGTGAATATAATAAATAAATTAATTATTATTTAATTAATATTAAATAATAATTAAGGGATATTAAATAATTACTTATTATTTAATGCGGATTAAATAATAAAGTAAAGTTTATTAATTTATTAATTAATTAATTATTTAATAGATATTAACTAATGATTAAGGGCTAATAAACTAGTTGTTTAATATTTAAATAATATTAAACACTAAGTGAGGTTAAGTAATAAATTATTATTGAGTTAATAATAATTTAAGGATGAATAGAATAAGTAAGTCATTATTTTATTATTTAACTAATATCAAATAATAAATAAGGATGATTAATATTAAGTCATGGATTAAAATAAATCTGAAGAGTAATTATTTATTATTTAATGGATATTAAATAATAAATGAGGGTAAGATAAGTAATTATTTATCAAATGATTGAAGATAAATAATAAGTCAATTACTTGGACAATTACAATAGGGATATTCTGAGTTTGGCAAATTCGTGTTCCTCAAAGAGAAGTAATATGAGGTAATTAAATCATTATCCGGAGTCCGATTAATGGTTTTATAAGGTTAAATGATATAGTGTCGAATTGTGTGACAATATGCTATGTGATTAGCGTAAGGTAACTTAAATGTTAAGTGAGTGATTATTTATTGTATTAATTGATAGACCAACCTTATCAATTATAGGTCTTTCAAGTGGAGTTAAATTAAGCGAAGTAAGAATAACTCGCGAGACAGGCAAGTTTCTTAACCTTAAACTCATTATTATTGTGTAAGTTCCCTAACTTACTCAAGTTTATACTTAAGCAAGCATGTTATATTATAACTGTTTTATATTGCATCTTATATCAAATATAAACTGTTTAGATTGTAAGCTGGGATAATTATTGTATATTATTCCATATCATGATATTTATTGCTATTCGCACACTTGTTCATTTGCAAGTCGTTGTTCTTGATGAGAACTATCTGATGAGTAAGTCTATGCTACTTGTTCTGGCTAGACATTGAATTAAAATTGTTCAAATTAAGAACCATTGAGTAGTAAGTCTACGCCACTTGTATCGGCTAGATGTTTAATAGCATGTGTTCAATTAATAAACTACTTAAGGAGTAGTCTATGCCACTTGATTCGGGCAGACGTTGAATTGCAGTTAAGAAAGTAATCTATGCCAATTGTTTGGCTAGATATTTGGAAACCTAAATTCATTATCTTGAATATTGCTGAAGCTTAGCCAAACCATTGTTGGTGCGGAAATTTTCAAGTCTGAGAGGAACAACCCTTGTGAAGGGGAATTTTGATGTCGTTAATTCGACTTTGCGCGCACTATGAAAGAGCAAATGTTATGCATATACATTTGATACAAGAGGTCTGGCCCCCTTGAGTATTCCACAAGAGATGTCCAGATTAAGACTCTGGAGAAGTTCTCAAAGAGATGTCCAGGTTAACGACGTGGATAAGTTCTCATGAGATGTTTAGGATAAGACCTTAGAGAAGTTCTCAACGAGGTGTTCCAGATGGAGTTTTGGGAGAAGTTCTCACAATTGTTCAAGGTCAGTAATGACCAACTCAGCAGTAAATATTCTCCCCAAACTGGGTGTGAATATTATTTTCAGTATTATTAGTTATCATTATGAAGTTATCAACTCTCTTGTTGAGGTTATCATTCTTAAATATATGTTCGAAAGTTTTCTTTCTGAAGTTACCATCAAGGAATATTATTGATAAGGTCACTATTATCAATTATCTTATCAAGATTAATACCTTTGAGATCACTTGTATCAGATGGTATTCCGGGGTTATTATTCTGAGGTTATATATCCTAAAATAGATATCTCTTTAAAAGTCATTCACGATTATTGTACATTGTGAATCTCAAGAATTGTATTCTTACCATTATGATATATCGTTTGTTGTCATTTAAAACTTGCTGGGCAAAATTGTTGCTCACCCTTGCTATATCATAAATATTTTTCAGATAAGTCAGTTGATTGTTTAAAAACAAGGACTAAGGAAGGACGTACGAGTAAACCCTTTATAAGGGGTCGTCTTATTATCAGATCATAATAGGTAAGAGGTAAACCTTCTGTTGTATAAAGGTAGTTGTGATATTTAAAGGTTAGATTTACTTGGGGAATTGGTACGTTTTGCATGAATTATTTATATATTTTTCGCTAGTTAATGAATATTGATTCATGAATGTTGTTAAGTGTTTTTCGTGAGCACCAAACCCGAGGTTCAAGGAACCTGGGATTTTGGGGGCGTCACAATCGCTTCACTTAAGTATTTAAGTTTACTAAAACATAATCACCTTGGATTTTCCTACAAATCCACATCATATAACCTCAATAAAATATTCACCGAACTAAGGTTAATGATTTAATTATCTCATACTATTTAAACCCCTAAACAATTTATCATAATTGTTTAGTTATTCTAAAAATTAATTTAATTAGCAAACAATTTCCTTGACTCTCATATTTATCATTCGATAATAAATAATTACTTGATAACCTTAACTATTCAATTATTATTAATTACCTTATTTGCTATTTAATAAAATAATAAATAATTAACTAATTAATTTCAATTTTCTTTAATTAATTATTATTTAATATTAGTTGAAGAATAATCAATTCGTTACCTTTACATCTGTTTAATTATTATTAATTAAATAATAAGTAATTAAATATCTCTACCTCCCTCTAATCATTATTTAATTAAATAACAATTAGTTATTTATCCTTAACTATTATAAGTTAAATAATAGGTAATTACTTTATTTTATCTTATCTTTCTTTAATTATTATTTAATAAAAAAATAAAAAATAATTAATTGCTTTTATTACTCTTTAATCATTATTTAATGTTGAATAACGATTAATTATTTTTACATATTATTTAGTCTCAATTAAATAATAAGTAATTACTTTATTAACTTTAATCCTTCCTTAATTATTATTTAATGTTAGTTAAATAATAATTAATTAATTTTCTTTATCTCTCTCTTAATCATAATTTAATATCAATTAAATAATAATTAATTATCTTTATTTATTATTTAACTCTAGTTAAATAATACATAATCAGTTTATTTAATTTCTCTTTAATTATTATTTAATAATAATTAATTATTCATCTTTATTATAATAAGTAATTAAGCTTTTACAAACTTTATTCTTCCCTAATCATCATCTAATATTCATTGAACAATAATTAATTACTTAACTATTCTTATTTATTATTTAATGACCACTAAATAATAAATTTACTATCTTTATTTATTATATTTGAATATCAAATAATTAACAAATTATCATTTGATGATAATTAATTAACTATTTCTAGTTACCTTAACTATTATTTAATACCAATAATAATTAATTATCTCAAATATTTTTATTTATCTTATTTATTAATTAAAATTTTTTAATTAATAAATAATTATTTTATTTGGGTCTCATATGTTAATTATATTAAATTTTATAATTTTTTCAATACCTGTTTCTAAAATAAACTATCCGCGACTCGAACCGTAAAATGACCCGACCCGGAACTCTTCACGTGAAGCTATAGGAGTAGTTGCTGGATATATAGTTGTAGAATGCTTCCAGTTTTCTGATTTTGGTGCAAAATTCGGGAGGTACCTTGCTTCAAACATTTATAGATTGAGTTATACACCTCCAAATGATGCAAGGTCGGATTCTATGGATTCCTAACTTGATCCTCAATATCCTAGTATTTTTCAAATAATTTTTCAGAAATATTAAATACCAAATTTATCCAGCTACTCTCAACGGTGCCGGAAAGTGGGTGTTATAGTAGAAAAATCATAACTAAATGAATACACCATAACTGTGACAACCCGAAATTTTGATTATATTTTATAAGAAGTTAATATATAAAATTCTTATTATAATACGAAATGGGTCAAATGAATAAAATATATATTTTGAATTATGTGATATGTGTGGTGGATAAAATATGTATATATTTAAATGTGAAATATATACAAGTATTTTAAAAAGAAATTTAATAGTTAATTAAAACTATTAATTTATTTATTTGGTATTGAGTTAAGATTATAATATAAATATAATTTGTACGTCTTAAATGGCAATGGAGTCTTTATGAATTAAATTTCATAAACGTGTAATTAATTCACTTAAATAAAATAGTGAATTAATGAATATATATTATATTATGCCAAACAGAAATAAATTAAATATGAAATGAGGGAAGTAATTCATTAATCTTTATTAGTGGATGAATATGTTAACTTTAATTAATTGAATAAAGAAAGTTATTTTCTTTTATTTAGTTAATGTTGAGAATTATGTTACACTAATTAAAAATGTAACATAAATAAGGGTATACTATTTAATATTATATCAAATTGAGGTGAATTAAATATTATGAATGGTTCAATACATAAAATGTGTAATTGGAACCAAATGTGTAAATTAAATTCATAATTTGAATTGTGATTAATTGTTAATGTATTTAATATTATACTAAGTGGATGTGAATTGAAAATATGGAATAAGGGAACAATATTTATTAAATAAATATTGAATGATTAAAGTGGGTAAATTAAAATAATATTTAATTTACGGTTAAAGATATTAAATTAGTATATTTAATATTTTAAATAGAATGGCATGAAACAATTTATGGAGAGAAAGAGATGATTTATTTATGAAATATTGATTAGATAAATTAAATGAGTGGTGTGAAATAATTAATTAAGTGAATATTAATTATTTTAAAATAGTGATTCGTTTTACAAAAAAAAAAGTGTTATTATAAATTGTACATGAATTTAATCCCATAATTAGTGAAATGGATTAATTTATTTAGGGAACCAAAAGAGGTGATCATGTGAATTAATGTAAGTAATTAATTCCATGAATTATGAACTGCATTTAAGCTATTGGAAATTTAATAACCTGAACATGTGCCTTAAAGGCTAAGTTGTGATATGTTAACTAAGTCTCAAACTTGATTTTAATATATTGTAATAAGGCTTTATACGTTTATCAAAACTCAATGTATTAATTAACAATTGAGTTGTAATTTGTAGGAAGAATTAGGTTGTAATTTGTGGGAACATTTAGATTTGGAAAATTATGGGTTGTGTATGGATGTATGATTAATGTAGCAGTCCAAAACCCTTTTATGCAAAGCCTAAAAGTTGGCCAAGTTTTGCACTCCATTTTCAGCCCCATTTCGGCAAATACATGAGGGGTGAAGAATTGTGCTCCAGCCCAAACCTTTAGCAGCTCAATATGTGAGTTAATTAATCAAACGTGACTATTAAATGGGGACTCCATTTCTAGGACAAGGCCGGGGTGTATATATTATATATCTATTTTCCCTCTAATTTATTTCCTCGAGCCGTGCTGGGAAATGATGTTCTAGCATAATAGAGTCTGCGTTAATTATTTCCTGATTCAGTCGGCTATAGCAGAGGAGGGTTCTTTTAAACCCACGCCCAGCTTCATTTCTCCTTAAGTTATTTTACTGAGCGAGAGGGTTATCAGAGCTGTGAGTAAATAGAGAGGAAGGAGTGGTTGTGTAACATTAAAGAGGGAAAGTCAGAATTCAAGGAGGGAGTACTCAAGCCGTGAACAACCTTTATTAGCGTCATTCCATCTCTCAGAAGGGTATAAACTGAAACCTTGCCTTCTTCTTTGCGTTTTCTCTGTATTTTATGTTTCATCTTTCTGTGTTGCTATATATTGCTTACTATATGAACTACCTGTTAAGCTTTGCTTGCTAACTCCATGGCTGGGTTAAGATAGGATGTTATCTATGGAGTTTTTGTGCTATACCTAAATACCTATATATATTTGTTAAAATAGGATAATATCTATTATGTTTTGGTTGATAAATCCATGCCGGTAAATGATCGGTGACTGGGTTGGGTATTGATTGAGGAATGGCTGAGCAATCGGAGCTGTGAATATAGGAGAAATCTAACAAGCTAAACGATTCATTATATGGTTGAGAAACTAAGGAGAAATGAGAAAATAAAATTTCGCCGACTTGTTTCAACGTGAAATCGCTAATTAATTTTGAAAATAATTATATGTATTGACACCTGAGAATGTGTAGATGAGATCTGGGCAAGAAATTCCATGAAAACTCGCCGAAAAATCTGCACAGTCGCCGGAGAAGATGGCTGGATTTTTCCGCCGCCGCGAACTTTTCTGGCAAATCCCGTTTCTCTATGTTAGATGTAGAATCTGGAAATAAATCCTTCTACAAAGTTGTAGATAATTAAATTTCGTGTGGAATAGACATAAGATTCGTAATTTTCGGATAAACGAGCTAATTATTATGATTATCGGAAGTTTCAGCACATTTAAAATTATAATTTAATTACAGAAAAATTATTTTTTTTCTAAAAAATATTTTACAGTAGTGTTATGATATTATTTCTGAATTACTGGAAAATTTTGGTGAATTATTGGAGAGCCTAGATATTTATTGTATTTTTATGTTTATTTAAAAATAATGGAAATTCATAGAAAATTCTATGAATGTTAGAAAATTATGAAAATTGGTGAAAAATCTTATATTAATATAAGATAAATGTTGATAGTGTTTGGAGAATATAATATATATTTAGGATTTATATTTAAATATTTTAAATATTAATCTAATTAGTTTAATATTATATTTTTCAAATATAATAAATATTTAGGATTACATTTAAATATTAATCTAGTTAGTTTAATATTATATTTTCCAAATTTATGATTAAATTAATTAGTTATTATTTAATTAATATTAAATAATAAACAAGGATGATAAATTAGTTAGCAGCGGTAGTTTTCACCCTGAAGATTTGGAGGCACTACCTATATGGCGAGAAGTGTGAAATATATCTTCACTCAGAAGGAGTTGAATATGAGGCAGCGTCGATGCTTAGAATTGATCAAAGACTACGACTGTGAGATTCTGTACCATCCGGGCAAGGCCAATGTAGTAGCAGATGTCTTGAACAGAAAAGGTAGGGAGAAGTTGCTGATGCTAACAAATCAGGAAGAGTTGGTGAGAGATTTCGAACATTTGGAGTTGGAGATCAAATATCTGATGGAGCCAGACGAGAAGTTATTTACAGTAACAGGAAAATGATGAAGATTGTGATAGTATTAAGAAGCGACTTGCTGAAGGTGAGGAGCTTAAGTACAAGATTGATAGCATAAGGTTGCTAAGGTTCGAAGGGAGAGTCTAGGTACCGTTAGATCCGGAGCTTCGGGAAGAGATTCTTCAAGAAGCTCACAGTACGAGGTACTCAGTACATCCCGGAAGTACGAAGATGTATCAGGATTTAAGGCAATACTTTTGGTGGCCGAATATGAAGAAGGAAGTGGCAGAATGTGTAAGCCGATGTCTGACATGCCAACGGGTTAAAGCAGAGCATCAACGGCCGAGCGGACTGCTTCAACCACTAGAGATTCCGGAGTGGAAGTGGGAGCACATCACGATGGATTTTGTGGTGGGTTTACCATCAACACATAAGGGTTTGGACGCCATCTGGGTAATAGTGGATCGTCTGACCAAGTCAGCCCATTTTCTACCTATCAGAATACGGTACAATCTGGAGCAGTTAGCGAAGCTCTATGTGAAGGAGATAGTGTTACGACATGGAGTGCCGGTATCGATTGTATCCGACAGAGATCCGCACTTCACGTCAAATTTCTGGAGAAGTCTGTAAGCAAGGATGGGAACACAGTTGAGGATAAGCACAGCGTACCATCCTCAAACTGACGGCCAGAGCGAGCAAACGATTCAGACTCTGGAGGATATGCTTCGAGCGGTCGTGATGGACTTAAAGGGCAGCCGGGATGACCATTTGTCATTGGTAGATTTCGCTTACAACAACAGCTATCACGCTAGTATCGGCATGCCACCGTACGAAGCGCTCTATGGAAGAAAGTGTCGAACACCGTTGTGTTGGGACGAGGTTGGTGAACGAAGACTGCTTGGACCTGAAATGGTGCAGCAGACCACAGACATAGTACAAGTTATCAGAAATCGACTAGTAGCAGCTCAAGATCGTCAAAAGAAGTACGCGGATTTGCATCACCAAAAGCAGGATTTCGACGTGGGCAGCTTCGTATTTCTGAAGGTATCTCCCTGGAAGGGGAAGATTCATTCTGGTAAAAAGGGCAAGCTGAGCCCTAGGTTCATAGGATCGTTTGAAATCTTGAGACGAGTCGGTGAAGTGGCGTACGAGGTAGCATTACCTCCTGAACTGGAACACATTCACAACGTGTTTCATGTGTCAGTGTTACAGCCGTATACACCGAACTACAAGCATGTTATCTCCTATGAACCAATTCAAGTCGAGAAGGACTTATCATATGAAGAAGTTCCTGTTCAGATACTCGATAGGAAGGAACAGAAACTGAGGAATAAGCTAATTCATTCTGTCAAAGTACTTTGGAGGACTCACGCAATTAAAGAAGCTACGTGGGAATTAGAGGAGGAAATGAGGGCGAATTATCCGTTTTTATTTGAGTAACCTTATTTTACAATTCCAATGACGGAATTTTTATAGGGGGGGGGAGAATGTAATGTCCTAGTACGTCATTATTAATTAAATTATTAATTTAATTTCTAACAAGTTCGTTTTACAATATTACTTAAATCTTTTTATGTGATTAATTAATTACGTGATTAAATGATTATATGATTAATTACTAGAATTAATTAAAGGTGGTCACTAATATGTTATTAAATTAGTGAACAAACCCTAAAGTTTTAATATCAAAATAATTGATAAGTTTTCTATTAATTAAATATTTAATTAAATTGAATATAATGAGTTAATTAAATATAAAATAATTGATAAGTCTGTAGTGGCGACATTACTTAACATCAAAGTTGATCACAACATGAGCCATAAGTGTTTTGAGTCGCTCTTAAAGGCCATTAAGAGTATGTTGCCTGAAGATGAAAAATTACCCGACAACTATTACTTTTGTAAGAAAATGGTGAAGAAGTTGGGTCTCGGATACCAGAAAATCGATGCATGTCCAAACGATTACATGTTGTTTTATAAGGAAAATAAACAGAATACAAAGTGCACGGTGTGCAATCATGATCGATTTAAGCCTAATAAAGAGGGTGTGACTACAAAAAAAACAAATATTCCTTTTAAGAATTTAAGGTATTTTCCAATTACACATCGGCTACAAAGATTGTACATGTCTTCAAGAACAGTTGAACACATGACTTGGCATGCGAGATCTCCAGCTAAAGGTGGGGAACTTAACCATCCTGCAGATAAGAAGGCTTGGAAAGATTTCAACTTAGCACATCCGGGGTTATCATTAGAACCAAGAAATGTGAGGCTTGGATTATTAACTGATGGTTTCAACCCTTTCAACCACTCAGCTGTTCTGTACTCCTGTTGGCCTGTGATTGTGACTCCATACAACTTGCCTCCATGGATGTGTATGAAACAACCATACTTGTTTCTTTCACTTATAATTCCTGGTCCCAAGAGTCCTGGAAAGAATCTAAATGTTTACTTGAGACCTCATATAGACGAGTTGAAGGTATTGTGGGATGATGGAGTACAGACTTGGGATGTTTCGACGAAAATAAATTTCAACCTTCGGGTAGCAATTATGTGAACTATTAGTGATTTTCCTACTTATGGTATATTATCTGGATGGAGTACACACGGGAAGATGTCTTGTCCATATTGTATGGAGCATACAAAGTCTTTTAATCTACCACATGGTCGGAAGCCCTGGTGGTTTGACTGTCATCGTTGTTTCTTGCCGATAGATTACCCTTTTCAAAAAAATAGAGAAAATTTTATTAAAGGAAAAGTAGAGAATGATATGTCGGTAGGACGATTGTCTGGGACGGAGGAGCGTGATCGTGTGATGAGATTGCTGATAATCCCATTTGGTAAAAGTGATGCCTCAGCAACAATCAATGAGTTTGGTGACTCTCACAATTGGGTTCGTAGAAGCATATTTTGGGAGCTATCTTATTGGTCTACAAACTTGATTCGTCATAATCAAGATGTAATGCATATTGAGAAGAATGTGTTCGACAATGTATTTAACACCGTGATGGGTGTTAAGGGCAAGACGAAAGATAATGATAAAGTATGGTTGGATATGAAAGATATGTGTAAGTGTTGTAAGCGTCCTGGATTAGAGCTTTATGAATCACCTAATGGAAAGATTGTCAAACCGCATGCAAAATACACATTGTCCAAAAAGCATGTTGAATATGTGTGTGCATGGATCAAGTCTCTGAAACTACCAGATGGATATGCGTCAAACATTGCAAGGTGTGTTATAGGTGGTAAGATACAAGGGATGAAGAGTCATGATTGTCATGTGTTCATGGAGAGACTCATGCCTATAGCATTTCAAGACTTGCTTGATAAACCACTATGGGATGTTTTGACTGAGCTTAGTTGTAATATCCCAGCTATTTGAAAGAATTAGAAATAAGGTTTCTATTATTTAATAAAGGTTAGAGTTTGATAACCTAGTTGTGGAGTTTGGAATTGGTGGAGGAATCTATTAAATTAAAATTTTATTATATACTAGCAAGAACCAATATGGTTCAATATGTGTCATAGAGGCTTTTAGGAAGAAGATCCTAGGAAGTGTATGAAGAGATAAGATTTGATATTTATTGTTAATGAGATTCTCGTAACAGAAAAGGAGTCAAGAATCTAAAGAGATTATGAGGAATAATGTTATACATTTTGTCAATGTATCTTGGAGGAACCACGCAGCTGAAGAGGTGACGTGGGAGCTTGAAGGAAAGAGGATGGCGATTTATCCGTATATTTTATGTGATCTTAAGTGTAATTCCGGGGACGAAATTCTTATAAGGGGGGAAGAATGTAATAACCGCAAATATTATTAGTCTATTGTAAATTAAATTAGGAATTTATTTCCAATATAATGAACCCTAGTGTATTTAATTGAATTATTAAATGACTATGTGAATTATGTGATTGAAATTTTTATTTAGTTAAAGGGAGTCCAATTATTTAAGATATTAAATTATTGGACTAATCTAAGAGTTTGATATCAAGAAATTGATGAGTTGAGTTAGTAAATATTCTTGAATATGACAAGTCTAATTAGATTAAAATGTTTAAGTAACCAAGAGATTATTAAATGTGTGTGTATATGGAAGGTATTTAACAGTTCAAGTGTATGTCGCATTTAATGGACTAGTTTGCTTAATTAACAAGCCCCAACAATTTAATTACGTGAGAGACTTGAGGATTAATAATTATGAGGAATAAGAGAATTAATTTAGTAGTTCAATAATATAATTAAATTAAATGAACTATCTTGATTGATTAATTTAACAAGTCCAATTAATTAATTAATTGTTGACTTGTAGACATTTTTGAGTTAGTTGTTTAATTAGCCAATTAAGTGGAATAAATTTCCTTGTGTGCTAGTAAGATTTTGAGGATTCAATAATACATTTATTTTGGAGCCTAGAAGGTTTTATATATAAGTCATATGTGTGACTTATATTATTATAATTAAAAGTCAAACTTTTTGGTCAACTATACTAACATTTTTGGAAATCAAAATAAATCAATATTGGACAACAAAAAAAAATGAGAGGTGGCCGGCTATATGGGGAGTCCCCCATGGGACCCATGTGCTAGGTGTTAAGCTTGTGATGGTGGACTTGAAAAAGAATTCCAACTTGGTTGATAATTGTGTTGGAAAGTGAGAATTAACTAGATTGAAGTATCCATTCAAGTCCATTGCATTTATCCTATTATGCTAACTTGTATCTATCATTCCATCCATCTCTTCACTTCATCTTCTTCCTTGGGACAAAACCTCCATGGGAGGATAGAGAGAGAAAGTAAAAGAAAGTAAACAAAACCTACTATTCTTAGAATAAAAAGTGTGAGAGAGATTGATTCCTTGCCAGATCTAGAATCTAAATCTTCAAAAGAGAACTTTTAAAGATTCTTGAGGAGAGAGAAAGTGGATGCAACCTCCATTCATCAACTATTTTGAGAAGGAGGAGGAAGATAGCTTGTAAATCTAAAAGGTTTAAAAGTTTTTCTAAACCCTAGTTTTTTTTTTATTTTGTAAGTTAATGATTTAAATGGTTATGCCATGGTTAATTTTGGGAGGTTATGTGTTGGTGAAACCATGAAGGGCTTGAAGATATAAGGATGACGATTTAGTTGGTGGTTATGTGATTTTAATTGTGAATTTTGTGTTTATAAGTTGAAAAACCTACTTTGATGGTATAGTTTGTAAAATAAGTGGCCAAAAATCTTTTTAAAACCCTTGAATATTAGATTTATGTTGTGGCCAACTTTTTATGTCTAAACATGGTAGATGAACATGGTACTATGTGTTTGATGCTAAAATGGTTGACGAAAAATGTGTAAACATGAGAATGAGTTTAAAAATCCTAAGCCATGCTTTCGGTTTTGAGTTTTAAAACCTTACGTGCGTACATGGTATGCTCGGTTCGATGAACTATGATTTTAAAGGTGTAAGTTTTGTACAACGCCTAATTGGTACTCCCTCATTTCCATTATATAAGTCGTTTAAGACATGATTACACATATTAAGAAATATCATTAATATTAATGTTAGGCAATTAATGTTGGTTTGAAATTCCATTACTACCCATACACTCATTAATTATTCTTCCTTCTCTCTCTCTTAATTATTTCATCTTTAAGGATAGAATAAGAAATGATTAAATTTGTTCTCCTAGATATATGTAAAACGACTTACATTTTGGAAAGAAAAAAAACTTCTAAAACGACCTATATAGTGGAAAGGAGGGAGTATCGCATCAAAACGATTTAAAACGAGCGCGATATGAATTTTTGAACAAACTTGAAAATTTTGAAAACTGTCTCTGCGGACAGCCTACTTTATGCAGTTTCTGTGTTCATTCCGTAGCTCATTTTAAAAATCCGTTACCCAGGGACATAGATTTTCGAGTTCCGGAACAAACCCAACTAGATTGACTAAATTCCGAGCTACAGTCTATTTTTAATGATTTTTCCCGTAAAACTGTTTTCAGTCGAAATGCAATCTGCCCAGAAATTTCGAGGGGCGTTTTGGTCATTTAACGAGCTTTAAAAATTATAGGCTTCTGGATTTCGAAAATATATGTTGTTTTGTAGCCGCTGTCCAAAATTGAGCCCAATCGGAGTTCGTATGAGTGAGTTATGGCCAAACGAGTTTTTGCGTTACAGATTGTTAAACTGTTATAACTCACTGTTGGTAACTCGGATTACTCTGAAATTTTTACTCCGTGTTCTCTGATATAACGGGAGCCTATAGTTTAAATTTCAGAACTTTCTGTTGAGTTTAAATTTTTAATAAATATTACAAGTTTGGTCAGAAATGGCTCCATTAAAAATAGTAACCTAACTTGGAAAATTAAACGAAAATTATTTCGTGCGTATTGTATCATATACTAATGATTTCCAGAAAATATAAAAATAACGACTCAGTTTGATATTTTTGAAAAATATGTTTATGTATTGAATAATTAAAGCGGTATTTATGTATAACTCAAATAAATTATATAACTTGTTTTATTCGATCAAGAGGCACAGAAATGACATAATAAATGTATTATGAGATACATATATGTAATATGTGGTGATTATGTGAATTAAGTATTAGCTAGATTGTTCAAGGTTAACACTAATTAATGATAGGTTTTCGGAAATAATTAATTATATTGATGTCTATTTAAAGTGTTATTTAGTAATTAAATAACATTAGAAGTTGCTTGAGGTGTTACTAGGTAATAACTCAATATATTTTCCGAGGCGGATAATATTATGACAAATTGTTGAGTTTTGTGGTGTAATTAAGTTAAACCCAGAGTAGGGTTCGTTAGCGACCAATTAGTGGTTCGAACTGGACGAATATAAGATTAAGCATTTAGTCAAACTTTGACTGATTTTGTGCACCGTTGATCTCACATACCGTGTAGGTGGTGCAAGAAACGTGAAAGGTTAGCTTAAGCTGGTTCTGCAATCCAGGCAAGTTTTTCAGATATTGTTGCTATGTGTATAACTGTTGTGTGTGCACTTGAAGTATGTGAGAATTTGAATTAAATATGCTTTTGTGAACTCATATGATGTGTGTTGATTCTATATGATAGAAAGCTTGAGTTAATTGAATAAGTTGAACTGTATGCCATGTATTCATTCTAATGCATGATCAGTATGTTGCATAAATAAATGCAAAGCATGATAAGCATGATGCATTCATATAATGTAATGCATGAAGTATGAGAAGCATATATAAACATGAACTATGTGTTATGTGCTATCTGTTAGACTTGCTGAGCCGTCGTGCTCATTCTTGCTTAATCAACATTTTCAGTTGAAGCTCGAGAAATTTAGACGATGTCGATAAAGACAGAGAATGAGACGTGAATGTCCGACTTGTACGAATGGTATTATACATGGTAATGGAATCTCTGCGTAGAGAAAGTTAGATGTTATTGCGATACACCTGTTAAGGTAGTTGTTGGTAAAAAAAAGTAAAAAATTAAATTTAGAAAACTTGAATAGTTGGTATAACTTGCGATTTGGAACAGATGTGTGATATATTATCATACCCTTGTGTACAAAGGAATATTTGTATAAATAAACAAAATTTGAATATTGTATTTAGTGAGTTTATGGTACTCATATTTTTGTAACAGACTAGATCATATTATATTCGGTCTGAGATGTCATTAAGTAAAGATTTCGATTCTGAGGCAGGATCATGTTATAGATTTAAATAAACTCTATTTTAAATAACTACAATATAGTTGCACACCGCTAGCCCACAAGGAGGTCTGTTGGCAGGAGTTCTAGGTATTTATTTTTCATAATTTATAACTATTCAAACGCATATTCTAATGTTTAGTACTATCATGTTAATTATATTACAACTATTTTAATGTTATTATTGTATTTTCATTTCAGAAAAGATACAAGTGGGAAGAGGCACAGACAAGGGTTATACAAACACTGTTCTGGCAAAAGTGTGATGTTTGCGCAAAAAACAACATAAAAAAGGAGCGGGAAAATGCACTGTATAATGTTGGCATAGACTATTCTGGCTAGGGTGTGGAATATATGTATGAGTACGGCCCGTGGTGGTGCTCGCACGATATCTGGGTTGAGATGTGCTAGCAGTGGCAGAGTGATGAATGGGCGAGGAAGGTAAGACTGCCGCCAAAAACAGATCTGCAGGTGTAGCTAAAGGGGAAAAGGCAAAGGGTACATATAAAGACAGTAGTATATCACAGGCACAATATTTCATTGATAGGGAGGTACAGAGTTCATCAAATTTACTTTATTCATGTTTATGATCATTCTATTAGTATTTATTTGTATGATTAATATATTTATACATTTGTCATATTTGTAGTCATCTAGCAGGTCCAGAGGTCAGACTATCAATTGGTTAGATGTGTACGTGGCCACCCGTGATGGTCTGCCTGATGCTATGCAGATACGGGTAATTAAGTTTTTATTTTCGTTACATCTTTATACATTAATTTTGACGTTACATTTAACTATTCAATGTATTACTTAATTACAGGACACTTATAACCAATTAATGGACGAGCGGTATCCCCTTGGCAGTCGTCGCCCGTCGATTGATCAAGAGTTGTAGGAAAGGGCATCGGTTGTTAAGAAGAATTTTGTTAAGGGCCAAGGGCAGTGAAAACGGCCAATTATTAGTGCCTCTTGCAGCTCTGGTAGCCAGTCTACCCAAGCATCATACAATCCGACAACACATAACACTGTGGACTGTGTTAGAGCTATATGCAGAGATCCTGTCCTTCTGCGTGAACTGCAAGATCATTTGAAAGCGTTGAGTCCTGATTCATTAGCGGATGTAGTGGCAACAACAGCAAGTCAGCCGAACCAGAAGGAGGAGACTGAGCATGATGAGGTAATATTATTGATTAATGTAACAAAATTAATCAGTCAATAATACTATCTGGAATATGTTTTTTTTTTTTTTTTTTGTTACAGGAACATAGTAGTTAGCTAGATCGATGAAGCTTGGCGAGCTATATATCATTCTTATCTTGTTTTTTTTTCTTCACTTTATTTTGTAACCCATGCACGGTCGGATTTTTATCCTATTGTATATATTTATGTACCAAGATTGGATTATATGTTGGTTTTATGTTTATTTGAAATGTATGTTATTTAATTTGGTTTGAATTTGATATTTGGTTGGAGATCTAAATGAGATCGTTTATATATCTGTTTTGCTGTGTTGGGATGTATTTGACAAGTAAAGAAATTTATGGGAATTGAAAAATAATAATTTTTTTTAACAATATCAGCGACCAAATTCGGTCGCTAATAATCGGTCGCTAATAATCAGTCGCTGTTGATCTTAACATCCAGTCGCTGATAATCTTCCCACTAGTAGCTAATAGTGGTCGCTGATATAGTCGGTCGCTAACACTTGGCGTACTTCTTCCAGGGTGGCATATGTGATGACTCAACTTAGAGACCGCGTTTGTCGCCATTTGAGGTCACTGATACATCGGTCGCTATTGTCGGTCGCTGATAACTATGTTAGCGACCAAACTATATGCGATGGATATTAGCGACCATATGCGGTCGCTGATACATATTAGTGACGGAATGGGGTCCCTAATACTCGGTCGCTGATAAGCTTTTTTCTTGTAGTGAATGAACAGTAGAGAGGAGTTTAATGAACCTTTATTTTCTGCTTGTAGTGCTAAATTTGAGTTGAAGATGTGAGAAAGGATGTTTAGTAGAATATTTCCTTGCAATCACTTCCCTGGTAATTTGTGGAATGGAACATATTAATGGATGAGAAACAGAAGAACTCAAGTACATGAAACGCCGTCAACACTCGGAGCCCAAGAGAGAAGACATAAATATACCTTCGATAAAAATTAGGGTTAGGGGAGGAAAGAGATAGGGGAAATTAGGGCTAGAGATTGAAACTATGTAAGCCAATGAGAGAGAAAACCATAATACAAATGGTAAAGTACTGTGAGAGAACTAAACAAGCCGAGACTGAAAATAAGCAGCAAGCGCTGATTGAAAATAAGCAGCAAGCCCCGATTGAAACTAAAGAAGGATTAGTGGGAGAGAAATTAAAAAATTTGAGACAGACTTTTTCGGTCTCCAATCCCTCTCAAACATAACTTTAAAAAATATTCTTTTTGAGATCGCTATATCCGTCTCTAAAATAAGAAGGGAATTGGGGACTAATATTTGGAGGGAAAATAAAATTTTGAGATAGCAATTTTGGTCTCTACACTACAAGAAAATAGGGCTATGGCGATTGTACGCACCCGTCAGCATAAAATAGAAATCCGTCGCCATAGGCTATACCGACGGTACCCCATCGTAGCCGATAGTTCCGCGGCAATAGACCTATGCCGACGCTACGATACCCTTATCCCGATAGTCATACTGTCGCTATACCCTTTTTGCCACCAAACTTTAGAGTTAAAATGGTGACGGTCCCGTTACAAACACCAACGGCTCTCAACCGCCGATAAAAAGAAAATAGCAACGACGTATATCGTCGGTATAGAGGCACCTATACCAACGGGCTTACTATTTACATACCCTTTTTCCCACCAAATTTTAGAGTCTAAATGGCGACGGTCTTGTTCTCAACACTGACAGATATCCGCCGCCGGTAAAACGGTAAATAACGACGGTTGTACCGTCAGGGTAGATAGAAAAACACCCAAGTTTATGAGACTATAGTCACGGTAGTACCGTCGGTGTAGAGAGACTAATACCTAGTGTTTATACACTATGGCGACGGTACTGCCGTCGGTGTAGACCTAACGTTTTTAATACTATGGTGACCACAATATCATCGGCATAAACCTTTCTATTTTTTTTTTCTCTTTAGCAGGTAGCTATAATAAAGACCTGCTTATTTAAAACCATATACATTAAACTTAAAAGTTAACAAATTTTTAATATTAATTATATAAATTTATTGTGCATACAATTGGCAAATACTTAGCAAGATGTGCCATGAACATTAAATTTACATACGATTGACAAATATTTAACAAAAGTGTCATGAATGTTAAATTTACATGCGATTGGCAAATATTTGACAAAAGTGCCATGAACATTAAATTTACATGCGATTGGCAAATATTTGACAAAAAGTGCCATGAACATGAATTATCCTAACTTGAAGTGTGTATGGATCTGTAAGATACTTGAACAAAAGGTGCATTAATAGTTCGACTCCGTTTCACTTGTAGCTTCATATAACTTTAATTCTAATTAAGATATATACTTGAACAAAAGACAGCATAACCATCACTAATCATCACCCAAGTTTGTAGCTCTGGGTAGCCCCTAAAACAAAACACAAGATATACAAATAATTAGAATATTATGATAAAGACAGACAACAAATAGATAACATATATATGCTCATTTAGGACTCATGTAATTAGGGAATGGGCAGGGAAAATTATGCTTTAACATGTAATACAACTAAGCACAGCCTCACATATCATGCCAATCACAATCCAAGTCAGCCAAACTATAGCAAATTATAATCAACACATTGGCCAAACTACTTGCAAACCCAACTAACTGTGTGAAAATACTGTAATCGATAATTCAAACCAGTTGTACATGAGCTTAAATTTAAATTTTCCTATTAATGAACAGGTTTAAAGACACACTTAAGAACATTATTCATCCATTAAAGAACTCGAGACGAGTAAAGAATTCGCAACTTTAACCTTTACTTTTTAAGGAAAGAGCTTGCAATATAAACCCAAGGTCAACATTGGACATATGTTGTTTACAAGTTGGTTTGCTTGAACCTAGAGAAGGTTTTCTGTTGCAAAAACCCAGACATATACTTTCCAGAAGCATGAATGAAAAGCCCCCTCTGTAAATTAGGCTAAAATGACACTACTCTTCCAAATTAGCCCTTAAGACTTGAACCTAATTTTCAATTATTATCAACCCATTATGTAAATCGAGTTCGAAGGTATATAGTAAATTGAAAACTATATAATTTAAGTGCATAATATCAATCATACAATATATCAACTAATTCGGAACATAACAGCAAACCCTCTTTCAGTGCAAGAAGAGATAAAGTAAAATAATATGGACAAACATACAAACACATATTGATAGAATTTATTATAGTCCAATATTGACTTAATTCAGAAGATACTAAAAAGTATGATATTTCCACCGACAATTTGAATAATTTAGTTCCAGCTTTGGAGAACTCTTCAAATATGAAGTTGGTGCGAAGCTATATTGCATGCCTATCAAACTGAAGACGTTTTTAGAGATTAATCAGTCACTATACTGAAGTTAAACTCGTTATTCCCTGCACATTAGGAAAAATGACTAGGGCCTATGCTCACCGTAATTTTATTTGGGTTTGGACTATTACGTACAAAAATTAATTTTTCAAGCTTTCAGAAATCTAGTTTGTTTATTTGATGAATGGTGTCAATTAGGCTATACTTAAATGTAGATCTTGAGTAACTGGTTTCTATTTATTCTATTAGAGAGCTCATAGTAAGCAAGTTAAATTGATCTTTGATAAAATTGTTAGGTTTGTTTTGTAGTAGAGCTTACTCAAAATCTGAATACCTCTAAGTTGTACAATTATTATAGTGATATCTACCGATTGAATTTCCCTATACTCTTTTTCTTAATTTTCTTTTCAGTGTTACTTGATATATTGTTTAATGTATGATACAAGATAGCCATAATTTCTATCTCAATCACAATCACAATCGCAATGTATAATAGACAGAGCGTTTAATGCTTAGTGGCTAAATAAAATAGTAGCATGTTGATACTTTAATGAACATAATTGAAATAAAAACATAAACTTCAACAGGAATAACTTGCCCTTTTTGTATCTGTTGATTCTCAACTAGTTCTGTCAATTTAGTCACCTTTACTACTAACTCTTCGTAAAGTATTTGGTAAGCAACAAGTTGTGCCTTCAAAGTATCTATCTCCTGTTATGCTGCATTATCAAGTACCACAGGTGTGCCACTATGCTTAGTCGATTTTCAAGTGTTTGTTGATGTGGCTCTAAATCCTATAGAGATAATTCTCTCATGTCCACCTTTTCCCAAAGCTTGGGAGACAATGTCATTTGGGCCAGACTTTTCAATTTGGTGTTCCTCACCCTCAAATGCAGCCAATACATCATTTACCTTCTATACTTCTTCCTGTAAGATATTATTACAATAAATCAACATTTATTTCACAATGCTTACCTATTCAGAACTTAAGTAAATGGGCGATAGTAACACATACAACTTAACTAACTGAACACACTAAAACTCTTAATCTATTACGAGACAAAAATGTTAAACCATCAACAAAAAAATAAATAAAATACCAAGGCATTCTTCAGTTGTGGTTATTAAAAATATATACGTAATATCAACATTTATAAGTCATGCAAACATGAAATAAGCATTTATTTCTTACTGTTGCAGGCTTGTGGACTGTACCGTCCTTTCTAGTATAAGATGAGATAAATAATTTAGCTCGAGTTGGACATTTCCCATCTTTATCTTTCTCCACCTGCCAAGTTATGGAAATAGAAAAGGAATAAAATTGAATAATCTAATCCAGCATATTAGCTGCTACACACACACACACACACTTACCATTTCCTGCCTCTTCCTTGCAAGTGACATTCGTCCTAAAGTACGTTGTCTCTTCAATTTAGTGCGATTCTCTTTGTTGCTTTCTGCTTCTTTCTACAAATGATAAATAAATTTAAAAGATAAAATCTCTAATTATTGATAATTGCATTGAGATGTAAATATATAAATATACTTAAAACCTAAACTTCTGAGCCACCACAAACATCCACTAGAACTGCTCATTGTTCTTTCTTCACCCTCTTGTCCGTCATCTTATTAATTGAAGCTTGACGATTATCCCAGACATAGTATTTATTTTTCAAGTAAAACCTAAACTTTTTCCATGCTTTGCCTATCAATGCTAAAAGATTTGTTTTGACCCCAACATCAGATTGTTTGGTAGAGAACCTCTTCTCAATTTGTTTCCATGTCTATTCCTTACCATCACTTGGCACTTTTGTCCAAGACTCGAAATCAATTAGGCAATACTCAGACATACGAGCCAAACAACCTATGAAAGTTATCAACTCTTTCACCACATTTTTAGGAGCAATCAGATTACTTATGTGGTCATAAACCACATTCACTTGTATCATCCTTCTCCATATAGGCAAACCCAAAGTAGGACCTCGTTTCTTTTTGCTAGTGGAGCCTACAAAAATATAAAAGAAACGTCCATTTTAATTACTCGAATAGTACTATATCACGTAGTGGTGTAATAATCTTTGGCTGGTTAAATTGTAACAATTCAAATCTAGAAATTTTGTACATATCAGATGTTATGTTGGTAACTAAGGTTATGAAAAACATATCTCTAAAATGAAATATAATAATTTCAAAATGCATCACTTAAATGCAGTAATGAACCACAAGAAGCTTATTAGCTGTAAATACAATTAACCCAAATCTTATTTTGTAAACGTAAAGTAACATGTTCTCGCATGCGCATCATTATTTGTTTCCTGTTCTTGTTGCAATCTCTCAACATATGCAATCATTTCAGAATCAGTAGGTGTTTTGCCATTATCGTGAGCCATGAATGTCTACACATGATCATTAAGAATAAAAAAATAGAGTGTTAGTTCATACAATGTAATGATTAATGTAAAAACTAGAGTAAATCAATTTATCAATATTGATAGGCAAATATACCAGACACACATCCTATTGGCTATCCACTAACCAATAAAAACTAAGAAATCTATTTATTTTATTAACTCCGCTATAGAGGGCAAGAAATCTATTTCAAAATACGAACCAAAAGCATAATATGACTGAACTATTATGAATCAAACATGAAGGTGGAAATATATAACTTCAAAACAATAAAGTACCAGTAAACACAAGGATTTGTTATCAGTTCATGGTTAAAAGCATAATCTTATTTAAATAAAGGCATTGAGATGCAATGACTGTTTTCGAAACAAGCCTCTATAGAAAATGATATAATGCATAAAAGGAATTCTTATAATAATTGTCATAAATGACTTTTAAAATTTACAAAATTAGTCCCCATCCTCTTCCTCGTCTTCATCATCATCCTCTTCTACTTCCTCTGCTTCGTCCCCATTCTCTTCATTTGCTCACCCTTCTTCATCCTCGGAAATGACCTCATCATCTTCATCTTCATCTTCATCAACAATAATTAAGTTACCTTTACGTCTTTTAGTTACATTGTGCTTTCGTTTATTAGTTCGAGATCCTTGATTACTTTCAACAACTACCTCATGATCAACATTATCTCTAACCCAAGTATAGTCTTCCTCTTCATTCTATGTAATTGTAGTTGTTGAGTAATCAATTTGTAGTGTTATGTCTTCATCATCAGATTCTGCTTCAGCACTTTCACATATATCCCTTGGCTTTGTTTGTATAACTACACACCAATCCTTGTCCCTATGATCATCAACATAGAATTCTTGTTCAACTTGAGATGGCAAGACAAAAGGCTACTCTTTTGACCCAAATTTATTTGCGTGCACAAGAGTATATCCATACTGGTTAGTTTTCACCCCTTTATCACGTGCTATACTATTATACCATTTACATTTGAATAACACTACTTTTTCATCACCTTCATAATTTAACTCAATTATATCCTCCAAAATACCAAAATACTCCACAATCTCTTCCGTAAGATTTGAGTCTCTAGCTGAGGAATATCCGCGGGTAGTTGCTGCGACATATACTCCGCTATTTTGTGTTTGACTATTCTTCGCTTGCATTTCGGTGTGAAAGCGGAACCCATTTATCAAATAACCAGTACCCTTGTTGGCTACTCTGATTGGACCACGTGAAAGTGCTTTGATTTTTTCTGAAAGCTCTATCTCTTCACCCTATTTAAACAACAACAAAAACTGAATCAACAGACCTTTGTACCAATTGTCACTCAATTGACCATAACTTACCCTAGAGACAATATTTATGTGCACCATTTTTTTTGGTTAGAAACTAGACTTATGCATCTCTCCAAAAATATGAGGGAGACATGATAAAAACTTTTGTGTGATATCATACATACATAATCTCTAAACCATCGTGAAAATTCTTTTTTCTTAACATTATCAAGGTCTCTTGCTGTTACTTTTCGCTTACACTCTTGTTGCATCATCTAGGACTTTTCCCAAATACTACAAGATACAATCAACACATATATTTCTTTTAAGAGAGATAAATAAACAATATTAATATATATTGATATTTATAAATAGTATATCATGACCTAAGATAGCCTATGACCTCTTCGCAATTGAATAACACATATAAATGTGCCATGTCAACATATTTTTCATCTAGATAAGAGATTTTGAGGCTAGCTTTTGTTGATTATATTGATTCGTGCTCAAGTTGTGTAGGTCATGTGTCTAGTTTGCATGCATTTTTGTTTATTTCTTTTGTTTTGCTTGGGACAAGAAAATGTTTAAGTTTGGGGGTATTTGATGAGTGGGAATTATACATATGAATCAGGCACTTTTGGACTTGGTATTTTGTTATTTCTAAGTATTTTTAGTGCATATTATTTGTTTTTTATGTTATTTTGTAGGAAAGTGCAAAGGAGTGATAAATTTGGAATTTCTAAGGAAGTAGTGGCATTTTGGTAAATAGGTTGAAATTGAGAATCGGGGCATTCAAAGCAGAATGCACGCCGCCCCAGTTTTGCAGTTAGACGAACTTTGATGACTTTTAATAGGGTTTGGTCGCAAATCAACCTAATTTTGGATGGGCAACTATATGTAGAAGAGTATGAGGCTTTAGAGGGGGACTTTTGACGTACATTGAAGATCACAATTGAAGACTTGGAGAATCAAGGAGCCACTCAAGTAGATCAAGACGGAGGATTAGAAAGACAAGAAATTTCGTTTAGAGTTTTTCTTCTCTCTTTCTTTTCTCAGTTTTGTAATCTAAGATGATGATTTATTTGATGTTCCTAGTTTTTGAGTCCATGATGAACTAATTTATCAATTAAGGCTACAATTGAACATTTTACTAGCATGAATTAAATATCTATTAATTTCCAATTATTGTATATAGAATATGAATATATCTATATATTGCATGTGACCTATTTGGGAATTAGATTTTAATGAATTTGTTTTTCTTATTTTGTAAAGTAATTGAGGTGAATATTTTTATTTGATCATTGAAAAAGATCTTTTAAATATTCGTGAATTCCTAGCCAACAACTTTATTGGGTTTAAAAATTGGAAATATATAGACTAGGTTCATGTGATGTAATTGGGGATATTGTAGTTATAAGCTTTTAATAAATATCTGGTATTCAATCTTTGTGATAAATTTCAATTTTAGTTCTAATTTAATCGTAATCATACTCAACAATTGTGATTGTTTAAATAGACTTGAATTGATATAAAATTAGTAGTTGAAATTTATTAGGCATAGATCTGTGGGTTCGACACTCTATATTTACTCTATATTACCTATTGATTGTGTATACTTGCGCGTAATTGTTAATATATAAATCAGACAACAGTAATACAACCAACAAGTAGTAATACAACACATGTTGCCCATTTAGATTCTAATTTACTGAACAAATGTTCAACTTTAGAGCTATTCACTAAAGTACTATACTATAACTCAGTAACTCAGTAGGATGATAGCGTATTATTATACAGTTGGTTACTTTGTTCTATTCAAAATATATCTATTTTTGCTTCAAATATGAATACTACGACTGTAGTTTTATGAAAAAAACCAAAGCCCCTTATCAGATTTGAACCGATGACTTACGCTTTACCATGACATTACTCTACCGCTGAGTTAAAAGGGTAGAGAGATTATGTTTGGGTTGGATATGCACGCGGGAGTGAAAAACATCTGAGCGGGAGTATGAAAGAACGGGGAGTAGGAAAAAAAGGGAAAAACCATTGGCTTATTTAAAATTTTTATTTTACTTTTTAATTTTTTTAAGGGAATAAGTGTTACTATATTATTATTTTTAAATTTCTAGATGTCTAATTTGGGTTGAATTAATTTGATCCTTTTTAGACCCTATAGCGACGGTACTACGGTCGTCTTTTTTTTAAATAGCAGTTAAGAGGCAGTTAGTTTCCCGCCTAATCTATACCGACGTAGTACAAAAATGCGGCGGCTTATCAGACCTATAGCGATGGGTCTATGGTCACCATATGTTCCTTATTTGGGTGGTAGTTTTTTCAACTAATCTATACCGACGGGTATACATGATTGTCGAGTTATAGCCCCTATAGCGACGGGAGTACCGACTCCCTATGTTTTCTAATTAGCAGATATTTTCCCTATTAATCTTTAACGACGGGTATACATACCCATTGGCTTATCTCTCTTATAGCGACGGGTCTATGGTCGCTTTATGCTAGATATTTGACGGTAGACTTCCCGCCTAATCTATACTGACAAGGTATAAATACCTGTCGGCTTAGGGGTCCTATGGCGACGTATTTTAACTTTGATCGCTATATCTCGTCGCCGTATCACCTTTTTCTTGTAGTGTTAATCCGTCTCAAACGTAAATATTTATTTCTTTTTATCATTATTAATCTGAGACGAAAACCGTTGGTCTCAAATCGATTTCAAAAATGCATTTACAGTCTTAAAAAAATAAAACAATTTTGAGACGAAGAAATTTATCTATAATTCCATGTCAAGAATTTGAGACTACACATGCAAGCGGTTTCAGAATCCGTCTCAAATTGCTAAAATCAGAGACAGAACTGAGTCCGTCTCTAAATATCAGTTTTAGATGCCCGGTATTCTAGTAGTGAGCTTTGGGTGCCGACACGTCATCAGGCGGAAGAATCAATGGTCGGGATTCGATATTAATTTTTGAATTTTCCTGCTTCTTTTCCAAATTCAAAAATTAATACCAAATCCCGACCATTGATTCTTCCGCTCAATGACGTGTCGGTACCCAAAGCTATCAATTGACCGATGGTCTTGGCGGGACAAATTCATGCTAACCGGATCCTTGCCTTACTGCTTAGCAATTTTATTGTTGGAAATTAAAATATTTTAGTCTAATTGTATTTAAATCATCTTGACAAATCAGATTTATTACACAAGGATGGCAATAACCTACTTTTATTATGCTTGGTGGCTTCCTTCATTACTTTTGAAATTTATATGTATGTTCATATCATCATATGTATGTTGTCAACCAATTTATTCACTGAAATTTGGTGTGATTTCTGTAAGCTTATTATCATAAATTAAAATTCAGAGACTAATTTTATCATCCATGAGCTATCTCAAACTAGTTCAATGTGCATCACTCTGTACAACATAGAGGCCCTATAAAATTTTCTTATAGAGCTTTTTAGATCCTATTTTCATGTTGACGAAAACCTTTCACATTTCAGAAATCATGTCCCATACTTTTTATGCCACTTCTTGGCATTACATTGGAATTTGTTATTGAAGCCATTTTAATTTATTTTGATTCAAAATGTTTTAGATGTTTTACTTATCAAAGACAGGATGGTAGCTTAACCCACGCATGCAGTAAGTCCAATTGTGAAGTTTTATCTAGTTTCAGCTATTACAAATTTGTTATTGTTATTTAAGAAATTAGGAGTCTAAAATATCTTCTTTAGATTAAGAGTTTTAAAATAATTTTATAACTATACAATATACATGGTGAAATAGTTGAATGAATGAAGGTACTTATATATGCATTATTGCTAGAAGCCAAAAAAAAGCTAAAACAACACTAAAAATTTTGTGTGTAAATATTAAGTTTGTTATCTTATTTCATCATTGTTTCCATGCATTGTGTGTTATTAATTCATCAACCATCTTTACGGTAAATTTTATTGGCTCATCTTCCTGCTCAAAACACTAATTATTCGCTCGACTTTTTTACACGCATGTACTATGTTATTGGAAATTATTATTTAATCTCTGAAACTTTCTTTTAAATTTTACTGAAGGACGACGGGATTTTTAGATATTAAAACGAAAAAGAGAACATGTTGTGCTGCCTGAACAGGACGTGTTCTAGTGATACCGTGGCTGAACCATGTCATATGTCAGGTGAAGTTGATAGTTTCAGGAGCGAAGGGACGAAGATCATGCAAGACAAGATCTCGGACTGGAAGCTGATCTTATAACACGAATAATATTTTCTTGTAATGGGAAGGTCATTAGATTTATCCCTAGTTTGTGGATTATTATTTTGTGTGCTTGTTGAATTTAACTAGTGTTTAATTTCTCTCTGCTATTTTGGGAAAGGAGGCTTGTTGGCAGGAATTCCAGATATTTTTTTCCTGTAATTTACAACTATTCTATTGAACTAATGATTAGTATTATTAGATTAATTATATTACAACTATTTTGATGTTATTATTGTATTTTCATTTCATGAAAGATACAAGTGGAAAGAGGCACGTACATGGGTTATACAGACACTGTTCTGGCAAAAGTGTGTTGTCCGCACAAAAGATAACGTAAAGAAGGAACAGTAAAAGGCACTATACAATGCTAACATAAACCATCCTAGTCAAGCTGAGGAGTATATGCATGAGTACGGCATGTGGGGGTGCTCACGCGATATCTAGGTTGAGATATGCTAGCAATGGTGGAGTGACGAATGGGCGAGGAAAGGTAGAACTTCTGCCAGGAACAGATCCACAGGTGTAGCTGAAGGGGAAAAGGCAAAGGGTACATACAAAGGCGATAGTATATCACAGGCGCATCATTTCGTTGATTCTAGGTACGAAGTTCGTCAAATTTAGTTTATTTATGTTTACGATCATCTTATTAGTATTCATTTGCATAATTAATATATTTATACACGTGTCATATTTGTAGTCAGCTAGCAGGTCTGAAGGCCAGACTATCAATTGGTTAGAGGTGTACGTGGGCACCCGTGATGGTCTGCCTGATGCTCTATGGATACGGGTAATTAAGTTTTTATTTACGTTACATATTTATACATTAATTTTAACGTTACATTTAACCATTCAATGTATTACTTGATTACATGACACTTATAACCAATTAATTAACGAGCGGTATCCCCCTAGCAGTCGTCACCTGCCGATTGATCAAGAGTGTGGGAAATAACATCGATTGTTAAGAAGAATTTTGTTAAGGTCCAAGGACAACGAAGACGACCGAGTATTAGTGCCTCTGGCAGCTCAGGTAGCCAGTCTGCGTAGGCATCATACAATCCGACGACACATAATGATGCGGACTATGTTAGAGCCATATGTAGAGATTCTGCCCTTCTGCGTGAACTGGAAGATCATTTGAAAGTGTTGAGTCCTAATTCCTTTGCTGATGTTGTGGCGATAGTAGCAAGTTAGCCAGACAAGGAGGATACTAAGCAGGATTGTGATGCCCCCAAATCACTATACTTACTATAGCTAACTTAGTGCTCACTATAAATGCTAAATCATTAGGTTTATAGATGATTTCCTTTATTCATAAACAAAGTTCTCATCTTCATTCCTAAAGAACTTTTATTATTTCATACCAAGTCCTTGTAATCGATGTCAGAGACTTAATACTCATTCATAACATTTTAACCTTAAGATTTAGATATTTTATAACTTTACATATTCCAAGATTCACGGCATTAAATCATTAGGATGGTTCTTGGGAACAGAGAATCTCACGGTGAATGTTTGTATCTTCACCCATGATAAATGTTTGCATCCATGACAAATGTTTATATCTTTATCCGGTGCAAAATTCTCTATCCGTACAGAACATACCCAACTAGTTAAAACCCTCACTCAAAACTCATTTGGTTATAGTGATATCTCTTCATATTAATAATCCTACTTATCTAACATTCAGAATAGTAATAACAAGTTTGTACTTGGGTCTGAGGAACCTCACGATGAATTTGACCAGTTAACATCGAGTAGTCCTGTCTCGAATGCTTACAATACTCACAAGTCATTTACCAATTCTCATCCAGATAAATAGATCATTATCAATACTATGTTAAGGTTAACAATTCTAAATTTTTATCAAAGTAAAGACGTAATAAGAGATTGTGATAAAACTTGATAATATTAATATAATATTCGATTACATGTGCGAAACTTGTTCTTATTACAAAATGTCATTATGACTTCAGTTAAGAACAAGTAAGAAAAGCAGTAAACTAATCTACGCATTTCTTCTTTCCTTCATTCTTTGAGCCGGAGCTCTCGGGTTTGTCTATAAATTAGGTTTATTTACAAGGGTGAGCTAAGATGCTTAACGAGTCTTAAACACATATCATATAAGTGAACTCACACTGATATGGATCATAAGGATTCATAGCACAATAATTGATATTACAAATATTTTAACATAGCAAGACTGAGTAGTAGTTAAACCTTGAACTGTTATTTGTCTTTCGACTTAGAACCATTTATAGTGGATATAGAAAAGGGATCAACCTAACGACATCATATGTTATGCATAACATACACTACACTGGAAAAATCATGAACATGCATATTCGTTCATCTCAGTTTATTTCACATGTCAGGATCGCACCAAGATAACTTGGTTCGATAAAGTAAAGCATGGTTCGAAATATATCACGAATGAGCATTTTATTTTTCAAGTTATGCCGAAACAAGAAGCAATAACTCTCATATCAAAGATTTATAACACGTTGTTTGTACAAGATGTATAAATCATATAAAAAGCAAGTAAACAAAGGTTAAGGATAGAAACTTGTCTCGAAGCAATTTAGGGTTTTCCCGATAAAGCATTAAATGTCTACATAATTGTTTATGCGTACCCGAATGTTAGTTTATCAAAGTTTATTTCTTAATAAATGTTTTTATAACTTGTTTAGACCATTTTCATAGGTGATTTTATTCGAAAAATTTGTTAACTCAAAAACTCATTTTTAAGGCACTTTTAAAAAGTGAACAACATGTTTGCCGTCAAACCCCGACTCAGTTAAATGGCCATAACTTCTTCGTTTTAAAATATTTTCGAGTTATTAAAAATTTCACTCATTCGTAACTTCCATCTATACAATTTATATTTAGACCAAAGTTCAAAATTCCTTACTAATTTACACAGATTTCGACAGTAAAGGGACTGCACAAAACTATTTCATTATTTCTTTGACTGAATTGATAAAACACGATACCCAAGCATTAATTTGCTAAGATAACATATTCTAACAATCAATAACACTTTATAACATAAAAATAAGAAAATCATAGACCTTCTTATATAGAGATTTATGACTTTTGCTCAAGAATACACGAGAAACGCGAAGAATGGAAAATCGTACATGGTAACAACTTATGTTCTTGAGCTTTTAGATTTCATACTTGAAATAATTTGAACATTATAACTACTTACATATGTGATTATAACATTTATTTATGAACTAATTTGGTCATTATAATGACTTGTTTACTTGATTGTAACAGTTTATAACTATTACTCAAGAACACATGAAGAACATAGAGAATGATAATCGTACATAGTTACGACTTGCGTTCTTTGAGCTTTAGTTCTAAACTATGAAATAAAAATTGATATAACAACGACTTGCTCAAGTCATAAGGAGCACGGAGAACGAAAAATCGTACATGGCTACGACTTATGTTCTTGAGCTTGTCGATAAAAGAAAGAAAATTGAACATTATAACTATTTATAAATTGATTAAATTAACTAACTATAAATTAAAAAGAAACAAAAATAATACTAGTGGTGTACCTTGTTAAGATGCTATCTTGATAATACTTTTGCAATGCTTCAAATATTAAACTCACAAAATCTCTCTTATGAAACTTTGATTATAACCTTAATGCTTAGAAATTAGCTTTGGAAAATGATGAAAATAAAAAAGGCTTAAGGATTGTATTTATAGGCTTTTCAAACCTAGGGTAGTTTAGTCATTAAGCCATTTTCTAGCTTCTTGAACAAGTTTAACAAAGCTTCTCCAATACACATCTTTTTAGCTTCCAAAGCAAGCTTGGTGAGCTTCTTTTTGGCTGGTCATTTAAGGGCAAAAGGGTCATTTCGTAAGCTTTAGTAAGGGGTAGTTTAGTCATTTAATAAGCTAACATGTGATTGGTTGATCAATAATTCATTTATCTAATCAAACTTACTTAGTTTAGCCTTAATCTTGATTACATATACTAATTTGTATAGTCGACTTTTTCGTATTTATACCGTATAATTTTCGTATTATTATCTTATTATTTTTGTATTCTATTCGTATAATTTTCGTATTTATACGCGTATTTATGAATAGTACTTTTATTGGTTTTAGTTTATAATGATTTTTCTAATTTTTATATTTTTTAAAAAATAACTTTTATTTTTCTAATAATTGTTTAAGCTGGATTCTTGAAATGAAACACAAAAATAAACACGTAAAAAAATTCCATAGCATATTAAAAGTGTAATTCAATCTCTATTTATTCATATAAAGTTATATTACAATATTCTTTAAAGTTCAGAACATTACAAGGATGAGGTAATCTTATTAATTAATACAACACACTTTATCACTCAATAATACTATCTTGAACATGTTTCTTTTTTTTGTTACATGAACGTAGCAATTATCTAGATCGATGAAGCTTGACGAGCTACATATCCCTCGTGTTGTTTTTTTTCCTCACTTTATTTTTGACCACATGTACGGTCGGATTTTTATCTTATTGTATAGATGGATTGAATGTTGGTTTTATGTTTATATGAAACGTGCATTATTTAATTTGGTTTGAATATGATATTTGGTTGGAGATGTAAATGAGATCGTTTATATATATATATATATATATATATATATATATATATATATTGTGCTGTGTTGGGATTGAATTTATAGGTAAAATATTTTTTGGGAATTATATTTATTTATTTATTTACCTGGAGTATCATAGACCGATTCGATCGTTATTTATCGGTCGCTATTATTATTATTATTATTATTATTATTATTATTATTATTATTATTATTATTATTATTATATTTTGTTGGGAATGGAATTAAATTAAAAAATAATAATATCAGCGATCCCTAATAGTTTTAGTCATTAATAACTCTTCGGTCACTGACACGTGTCACACGTCTGCCACAGGGACAGATGTGTTGACTCATCTTAGCGACCGAATTGGTCGCTAATATCTGGTTGCTGAAAGGCAGTCACTAATGTTGGTCGTTAATAGTCCTTTTAGCGACCAGCCTATACACGACGGACATCAGCGACCGATTGCAGTTGCTGAAATCTAGTAGCGACCAAAATCGGTTGTTGATAGGCTTTTTTCTTGTAGTGATGTTTGAGAAATATTTAACATCCTTTCCATACATTCTCTCATCTTTTAATATCAAATTCAAATGTCTAAATTCATTCGCTTAAGAACCTCCAAATTTCACGATAAGCATATTGCAATTTACAAGATGAAAACTAAAAATCTATACATACTTTCCTTGAAAGACTGCTTTTAGATTCCTGAACAGTGAGCACCAATAGTCTCCAAGAATATTAAGCCCACAAATGCTTTTTTGTATTAGTGTATATAAGAACTTAGGACCACATAGTAGGTTTTATACTGTATATTACAAAACCATATATCAAGGACCCTATTACATATATTTGTTGAGAATACAAGGGAGGGGGGGGGGGATCTAGAATCCTTACTCCAACTTATGGTTCGCATATAGGATAAATCAATTAATAAAATTAAACTATGGTTCTAACATATGGTTCGCATATAGGATAAATCAATTAGTAAATTAATCCTTGCTCCAACAAAACCCTAATTTGTAGTAAAAATCAATTAATAATTGTCTTTAAAAACCACTAATTTCAAGTGAGATGAAAATAAAATCATCAATCAATGAGCTACCAAAAAGGCTAAGATTAGATGTAGATCCAAACCCCTAAAATCCATAAATCTTGTCGCTAGAATTAGAAGTATAACCTTGATACTTAGATCTAAGCATGGATCAATCTTAGAGAATAAAGTAACAATAATGTACTTACGTAACTCACCAAATACTAGAAACCTTGGTAGTTGGTTCCACCAGTGATAGGAGAGAGAATGAGGGATAGAGAGAGATGGGTGGATCAGTGGATTTACATATAATGAGGGATAGAGAGAGAGATAGGGGCGGAGGCTTGTTAGTGTAAGCATTGAGTTAGTGTAAAAGGTTTTAAGTTTAATCTTTTTATAAAATTTGCACCCTTAATTTATTAAATTATATATTTGCCTCTATACCTATATAATAAAAATAAAAATAAAAACTCAACAGAGGCATATGTCTCCCTTGCCCCCTGAGTACATCTGGCCTTGTGTGTGCGTGTTAATGCACATGATACACAAATGTCGATATTTCCGTAAAATAAGTGGTCAATTCTAACTAGAGTTTATTGTTCGAGATATGAGAAAATTTATAGTTTGTGGTCTCAATTATAACTTGATATATTTACACTGTTACTGAGTTTTAAAATGGAGGGTAAAAAAAAGAAATAAATGAAAACTTTAAGCTGTGTCCAAATCTTTTGTTACTGAGTTTTTTAATAAATGAAAAATAAAAAAATGACAAAAAATTTGGCTACTTTTTTTGCTAAACTTTTCTGTCCAAAAATAGACAGATTTGGGAGGAGAATTTAATAATATAAGATCATTTTTTAGAATTCCTATTATGCCCTCTAAATTATAAACAAAATAAAACTAATATAAAAGTAACTTAGTTAAATGTAAAACTTAATTTTTTTTTCTTTATAAATTCAATAGCAACATAAGAAAAAAAATATAATTTTTTTTATATCTTCTTTCCATTATAAATTTAATTTTGTATTCTAAACCCAACAACGAGAGTGTTTGTTAGGGTCGGATATGGAATTAACCTCTATTAGTAAATTAAAGAGAGGGAGAATGAAGGACAAAAGTCCAAACCCTATATATACGTGGAGAGGATCAAAATTCAAAAACGCTGCTGGACTACGGGAGAGAGAGAAAGGAGTAAGGGGCTTGTGTTCTTTAAGAGACAGAAAGAGAGAAGTAGGCACCAAATGGATTTGGGGCGTATGAAATTTAGATTTAGGGCTAAAAAGAAATATTGATTTAGGGTTAAAAGAAAGATCGATTCAGGGCTAAAACGGAAGATCGAATCAGTCGCTTGCCTGATGATCTCCTCCATGAAATCTGACCCTTCCCCATCTCAACTTCAATGTCTACGAATTCAGTCGTCAAATGAGTGAGTTTTCCAAATTCGTGAATATATTTCTGTCGAAACGTAATTCTGTTGCTATTTCTACCATCAGTTTAAGTTTTTGGAACTCAAGCGATCCGAACATTATCACACCATAATCGATGAAAAAGACTGTAAATTATCCAATTTCTCATCATGTACAGGAATTAACCATAAATTCCATATTTTTGGCATGAAAATCTTTACCGTGTCATCAGCTCTTCATTTTTGAAACAACTCAGTTTGAATAATATTTATTTTGGCCACAATTCAGCACAATCATGGTGGAACTTACCGTCTCTAAAAACTTTAAACCTCAAAACCTTAATTTTGCCTAAAGATTTATCTTGGAGTTTTCCGGCTTTAACAATTCTATATTTCACCTCTAATGTCTTGGAGTTTGCCTGCTTTAACAAAAAGTTCGAGTTTTGAGCACTTTGCCCATTTGAAGAGTCTAAATATAAGGAATTGCAGAACAATGCACGATATGGAGGTTTTCAAGATAAAATCTATTAATCTCACAGAACTTCCGATCTTTGATATTTCTGTCAGATCTTTTAATGGTAAGTTTGTGGTTTCGGCACCCACTATGCCCTGTCTCAAATGTAGTGGTTGTTTTCCACTATTGTAATCTGCTGCGGATGGCTTCCCTTGCTTAGAAAAAGTGAATTTTCGAATTGGCGAGTATTAGTGGAATACGTTGGAAGACAAGAAACAACTAATTTTACAGCAACTTGGCATATTTGAAGAAATTCATGGAGTCAAGTTTCTCACACTTTGCTTTAATACAATTAAGGTATACTTTTGTTCTCATTCTTAATTTATTTTTCTAGAAGTAATTGATGTAACTTAAGCTATATTTGTATAATTTTTTTGAAGCTAATATATTTTACCCGGTTCAATTTTGTAAGAATTTTTATAAAAGATATTTACATTCAAATATACAGTTTTAACTTTTATCAAGCTCTGGTTTCATGTTCATTCTCCCTAGAACATGTCATCCTTCATATGAATATTGCATGAGATGACTTTCATTACTATGAAGAGTTCAAATGTTTGTTTTGACTTGTTCAATATCATGCCTAGGTTCTTTCGACTGTTTCAGATTTTTCAGAACATAAACCTTCTCCATTTGGTAACTTGAAGTATCTTAAGCTTGAGGAGATAAAATTGAAACATGGAAGACCAACCATTCCTCCTAACCATGTCATAAACTACTTACTCAGCAGTTCTCCAGGTGCCAAGATCTTGATACAGGTATCTAAGTGATAGAGTTAAATTATATGCTATTTTTATTCCCTAATACTTTATTTTTATATTTATTGTATGCTTAAATGTTTATTTATTTAGCTTATTTTGGTTTTAATAGGTTTTATAGGATTTTAGTTAATTTATGTTAATTTAGGTAATTTTATAGTATTTTTATTTATGTGTTTTTATTATTATTAGTATTTTTATATTATTTTTAATTATTTTATATTTTATTTTGTAGGAAAAATAAGCTTTGGGGGCATTTTTGTAAATTCAGGAAAACTTAAATGACAGTTTGGTAAATAAGCAGCCCGGTGGCAATTCTGTAATTTTCGGAAAATCGACGCGCACGCAATGCGCGGAAGGAATAGCAGCGAGGAAAAGAAACGACGCCGTTTTAGTAGAAAGAAAAAAACGTCCGCACAATGCGCGACCAAGCAGCGGCACAGCGGAACAGAAGAACGACGTCGTTTTGGCATTGGAAGGCGCCGCGCAATGCGCGGCTGGCGCGCGTTGACTGAGTCAACCGAGCGAAGTTTGTTTTCGCGAAAATTGGCCAAAACGGGATTATTTCGGAATTTTGCTACTTTTTGATTCCAAATTGGATTTTAATTCCAACTAGGGTTAGGATAATAATTATTTTTCTTTGTCTTTTATTTTTAATTGTAAATTCTATTAGGGTTTGGACAAGTTAGGAGGTTTATGGAGCCTATAAATAGAGGGTTTGACACACAATGTAAAAGACAACTCTCATTAGAATAAAAATTCTCTCTTCTATTCTTTAGTGTTCTCTATTATTATGAGTAGTTAATTTATTTTTCTTGGTTTAAGTGATTAAAGCCATCAGGATTTATACACCGTGAGATCTAATTTGTTTTAATTGTTCAATTTATATTTTGATTATTGAATATTCTTTTATGCTTAATTTTATGATTGATTTGTTTAATTGCTAGGAGCGCTACTAGTTTATTATTCATATCAATCTACTGCTATTTATGAAGCAACTAAGTTTAATAATTGTTTTGCAGATCAAAAGATTATTTTATCTTAGGAAGAATATTCATCTAAATTAAATGCAAACATGTAGCTTGTGTTGTTTAGTTCAACGATCTCTCTAATTCTTTATGCTGCTATTAAATTAAATCTTTAGCACGTGCTAGGGGTTGTTTAATAGTAAGGGTATTTAGACCACGTGGCTCTACTTATCTAAAATTAAGGAGAGAGGAGAAAAATTATTCCACCTGCGAGTAGTTCTTTCTACGGTGAATCTTCAAAATATTAATTGTTTTATTTTTGCATCAGTGATCAGCTGTAAATTCTTGATGGTGGATATTAACTTAAACCAAGGCTTTTTATTTTTATTTATTTCTTGCATAATTATTTTAATTAGTTTTATTTAAATTATTTCTTTAATTACAAAACCCCCCAACTTTTATTTGCGAAAACATAAAATTAAATTAATCATTCTCTGTGGGATCGACTCTTACTTGCACTACTACATATTTATTTTTCAAAAGTACATTGCGACATCACACCAAATTTTGGCGCCGTTGCTGGGGATCGAACCCGGGCCACCCGCGTGACAGGCGGGAATACTTACTATTAAACACGTGGCTTGTGTTCTTATCATTTTAGTTTGATTCATAGTCATTATCCAAACCCAATAAGATCTGGTTTAATGTAGTTACCTAATTTTAAAATTTATATAGCTTGACGGACATTAAGCTTCTTGATAAGTGGATTCTTGTTATGAGTATTACCCCTAAAATACTTTGGGATATGAGGGGTTTACAAAATACAAAGTGCACACTTGTCGGTGCTTCCTTAAATAAAAAGAAAAATACAAACATGAATTAATAATGACAAAGTTAACAACCAAAAAAAAAAGTTATTCTAAAGAAATTGTTTTGCGTTAAAATACTTTGACAAAAGTTACTGAAATTTAAGATGATCTAGCATTGTTGCTTGAAACTTGTTGGATGCTAAAGTTGTTGGGAAATGTGAACCTAAAATAATCTCAATTTCAGGAATTACTTTTTCGTTTTTGTGCAATTAAATAAGAAAGCAACAAACCCAACAATGAGAATGAAAATAACAAATAAACATTCACTAGCAAGACATGATATTTAACATGGAAACCCCTTAAAAGGAAAAACCACAGGTCGAACTCTGAATTTTCACTATATCAACAATAATGGGCTTACAATAATCCTCCCAAGTTTTACGTTCTAAAACTTGAGGTTGTATAATAAACTGAGAGAATACAAATTTGCCTTTAATTAGATTGAGAAATCTAATTAAGTTCACCACTCAAAACACCCCAAACAATAAAATATTCCAACTTTCAATTGAACCAAAATGACGGTAGATACCTACGAGTAACAAATTGTAATCCTCTCAATTTATTCTTTCAGCTGCCTTCTTGCTACCGAGCTTCTCTCTTATAATAACAAGACTTCCTCATGACCTTATTTATATAGTACTTTTCTTAATCCATTCCCATTATGGATTGGAAACAATTTATTATCCTAATCATATTAAGATCACATTATCTTATTTTGCACACCAGCCAAACTAACAAGTATATCTTTTTTCAACTTAAATTTCTTTCATGTGTGAGGACCTATACTCAACAGAAGTCTGAAGGTAAATATTTAGTTGTCAATATGTATAGAGGCTATGATTGTACATCTTATACCTTTATCTTAGCCTTTTAGATAAGAAATATTTTTAATAATAACTTTCTTTAGTCTTTTGCACAAAAAATAGGAAGAAAAAAGCAAATCTTGTAATGCATATGGAAGAAATTAGATGAAAAACTTAAATTAGATGAAAAAGAAAAGCACAGAAAACTTATAATTAGTTTTATAAACTATAGCAAGCATAAGGAAGACAATAGATATCAAAAGCATATAGAAGAAGTAAGCAACTTGGAAACCTATCAGATCACTGAAAAAATTAACTCAAATAAAAGGTTTTGGAGAGCCTGAAAACAAGTCTCCCATCTCATTAGAGTAGCAGGAATCAATTGTTTCAAACCAAAAGAAATATTGGAAGGATTGACAATATAAGAAAATAATGCCTTGAATGAACTAAACAATTGTCAAAATTTGTGATCCTCAAATGTGGTAGAAACCTTACCCGAGTGATCAAAAGAGGGAGAAAAGCAATTCTTTTTGGGGCGCGTATGTATATGTGTGTGTGTGTGTGTGTGTACCCGAGTGATCAAAAGAGGGAGCAAAGCAATTCTTTTTGGGGCGCGTATGTATATATATGTGTGTGTGTGTGTGTGTGTGTGTGTGTGTGTGTGTATATATATATATATATATATATATATATATATATATATATATATATATATGATAATTTTGAGTTTTACTAGATTAGGGATCCATTTAATTTATTATTTTTAGCAAAGCAATTTTTTTATATACTGGCCCTATAATCATTTCTAAAGTTTCTAGCATTTTTTAATTTGAGGATCATGGTCCTCAATAAGAAGCCTGCAAAACAAACAATTCTGGGTGGAAGAAAACCACAAACTAGTTTTCTTAATTTTTTTATTTTTTTTAAAAACAGGCAATTTGGAATCAGCAGCTTCCACAAAAAATGGCATGCTGCATTTTGAGGTACGTTTTGTTTTTAGGCTCCTCCTATTTACATTAAAGTAAGGCCTCCAAATATACCTCTTGCGTCAAATATCATTGTTGTAACATTAGCTAGCTGCATGGCTACATATTAGAACCTTGTTATTTGTTAGATATTTTTAAATTTGGAAAGTATATAATAAATATTATATTATATGATGTAATTAAAACCAATAGATGTTTTGGTTTAATTGGTTTGGTTTAAAATAATATAACTCTTTGAACATGAAGGATCTATTCGGACAAGAGATGTATTGATTCGGGCTAAGAAGCAATTAAACCAATTCAATTGTTCGGGATGAAACAATTGAATCAATGCTATGGTTCAAATTGATAAGACCATTGGATAAATCATTACAACAGCATAATATATTATTTCAAAAGAATATATCTCTAATATTTAAAATACATTTTCAAATAGATGTATTTCTTCAAAATGATATGTATCTCTTCAAAAATGTACTTGAAAACCTATACATAGATTGTAAATCCACCCAAGTTTTCATTCCCCAAAAAAATAATCCTTCTCAAGTACTTAGAAAAATTATCATTATAATATTTTTTTTCTTGCTATAATTTTCTTCTCTTATTTATAATTTTGCACTAAATTTGTTTCTACATAACAAATTCTAGTACAGAATAAAATCTGGGTCTGTCTTATTTTGGGAGACTAATTCATAGTAACCCTATGTAGGAAAAGTAATTTGCAAATATATTCTTAAAGAAATAGTGGTTAATCATTCGATTCAAGCGGTAATATTGTTGTTCTATTTCAAACTACGAAGTGAATTTTAATAATCTTAAGACTATATTAACAATGGAGGACAATAATGCAAAAAGTAGCTTAAATCAAATTAACAAACTTAAGAACTTTGATGGATTATTCTTTTGACGTTGGAAGAGCAAATGTATTTTTGCTTAATGACACTAAAACTCTCTCATGTGCTTAATGAAGAGAAATTGGAAGAAAAAGAAAATGAGACATTGGTAGAAATGCAGACTCGAATAAAATGATAACAAGATGACTTCATGTGTAAATGGTACATTCTAAATGCACTATCCAATTCATTGTACGATGTGTATGAAGCCAAATTCATGGAAAAGACGACAAGGGAATTATGGGAGGATCTTGACAACAAGTACAAAATTGAGGACGCTGGAAATTAAATATTTCTAGTAAGTTTATTATTTGATTATTGGGTTAAATGCACCAGAAATCCCTAAACTCTTAGGTTTTTGGATTTTGAGTCTCTTACTCTCAGTCAACACAAATCGAGCCTCATACTATTTAAAATTTTGGATATTGAGTCCCCATGTGTTACATATGCATTGACTGCTTACGTGGCACGCGTGGGCGCACACGTGGCACTTGTGACGTAGCAGTTCAGCGGAATAAGTGAAAAGAATTTGCTTCTACCATGGTTCAAACCTAAATTCTCACATTTGAAAATTGAATCTTAGGACCACCTGAGCACCACAAGCCAAGTTACCAAATTAAGCCAAGAAATAAATCATATACACAAATAATAATTATAAAATCTTTAATTTCTTCGCTTTGTTTCAAATTGAAATGAATTACAAAATATTTCATTTTGTTCAGTTTCTTTCAAATTAAAATAAATTACACAAATTTAAAATGTTAAATAAATAAAACAAACTAGTAATTTTTACCCATCTCTTCTAGCCGAGGCTCAAGTCTCAATTTTCTCTCTCTATCTCTCTCTCTCTCTCTCTCTCTCTCTCTCTCTCTCCAAGTTCCCAAAAGATGGCTCTATGGCTACAATTTTCATTGTTATTGAAGTGTAGAGATTGGATAAAGCTGAATTGATATCTACAATGTTTTGATTTATTTCGATCTGGTTCAGATTTGACTTTAGGCAACAAGATGTCGATGATTGATAGGCACGACGACGATGATTCGCAAGTAAAACAACGATAAGAGAGGATCCATGAAAAATATGATTTTAAGAGGAGAGGATGAGAGAGAAGGAGAGAAGAAATGGATTCATTTAAAATTTTCATATGTATATTTCTCTCTCTTATGTTGATTGAGGCTCTAATCTATACCCCCATAAATGGTGAAGATGATGTACTGTAAATAAGAGACGAGAAGATGCTAATTTCTTTAATTTATTTTTTTTTATAAATAAATTTGTCTAAGTAATTCATTTAATAAGATTTAATAATTTATTTAATTTGTTTTTCTAAAGTACTGTACTTTATTTACTTTGCAACATTCTACAAAAATTAAAATATATTAACAGATTCTTAACTAAGTATTAATAAAACCATAAATACTATACTTAAAGTCATAAAATATTTTTGATAAATAAAGATTTGATCAATTGTGCTGGAAAATCTATTCTTGTAGTATATGATCTATTTCTTAGCTTAATTTGGTAACTAGGCTTGTGATGCTCTGGTGGTCCTAAGATTTAATTTTCAAATGTTAGAGTTTAGGTTCGAACCATGTTTAGAAGCAAAAAAATTCCACTTATTCCGCTGAACTGCCATGTCACATGTGCCATGTAGTCGGTCAATGCACATGTGGGCTCAATATCCAAATTTTTAAATAGTATGGAGCTCGTTTTGTGTTGATTGAGAGTAAGGGGTTCAAAATCCAAAAACCTAATAGTTCAAGGGTTTTTGGTGCATTGACGAAGGATTTCAAGTTTTGACATTCATTTCAAAGTTATCATTTTCATGGAAAGATTATCGAAAGGAATTGAAGCAAAAGAAAGGTGCAATGGCTATGCAAGAGCTTATTAAATTCCTTTAAGTTGAAGTGAATTATCGGAACTTGGATATATTGGAAATAGAAAACAAAAGTGTTAAAACTCTTGTCATGGAAAATGCATCTAAATGAAAAGACAACAACAAAAAGCGTGGTGGTCAAGATAAAATTCTCAGAAATAAAAAAACTAAAAAGTACTTGTTAGAAGTATGGTAAGCCATGACACTTCAAAAAACGATGTATTTGTTAAGGATAAAAGATGAAACAATAGAAAATTTTTAAATCTACAAGGTTGAAGTTGAAAATCAATTAGATTGAAGAATTAAAATTCTTAGATCGGATAGAGTTGGTGAATACTTCTCTTATAGTGATTTTTGTGAGAATTATGGTATAATTCATCAAACTATAACCCCTTATACTCCTCATCAACATAAAGTGCAGAACAAAAAAATAGGACACTTGAAGAAATGATTAATACGTCACTTCTTACTTCTGGTTTGCCTAAAAATTTATTAGGGAGGGGGGGGAGGGGACGGGGGGGAAGCATTATTGATTGTTTGTTATAAACTTAATTGTATATCTTATAAGAAAACTCATATTACAACTTATGAATTGTGGGAAAAGAGAAAACCTTCTCTTGACCATTCAAGGATGTGAGGATTGAGACGCCCCGAAAATCTCTATACTTGCTATAAGCGACCTCGTGCGTAAATAAACAGCCTTCTCCTTAATATCCACAACATTATTTATCAGTTAAAGTTTTGACTCTTAGTCTTATGTTAAGATTAGAATTTTATTTGTCGTTCTTTATATAGCCTATATGTTTAATGATATCGGCTTCCAATGAATTATTTACAATAATTAACCATTTTCATTTTCAAACCTTACCTTAACCCAAGTACTAGTTTATCGTACTAGTAGCTCAATGTGTGTATCTCACATTAATCACATTCCATACTTGGTTAAGTAATCCATGTCTACATTTATTTAACTGAGTTTATTTTAAATAAAACTAAGTTAACAGGACCTTTACTCATTTCTTACATCAATCATTTCTTGGAACGGAAATAATCAATCACACATGTACTATTCCTATTCACATAGCACATATCATTCTTATTTAATTCGTGACTATTATCATACTACTTAGAATAATCATAAAACCTCAATTCAATTCTTGTCATTAGCATTTTAATCATTCAAGTTGATGATCTTATCTAACACATATCCGTTGGTTCCATTTCGTACATACATATCTTAATATGCCATAAATATTGGTTTAGTTTAATTTCAACATCTTCTTATACATAACTTCATTTATCCGACATCTAAAATTATCCATGAACTAACATTGGAACCCCACATAATAACCTCATAACCTTTGGGTCTTAATCCTCTAAGCATTAACCATATATACATCAAATAGGACCCTCATAGAAAAGCATCTTGAAAATAAAATATTTTTCTCATTTAGCCCTGCGACGCAGTCACGCTCTATTTATACCTAGGATTGGCGCGCCAGCGCCAGTCGTTCAGAGTTCAAAAAATCATGCCTGGCGTGTCCGCACCAGGATTTGCATTACAGTACTGGCGTGCCAGCGCCAACACACCAGAGTTTTTAACTCTATTTTTCCAGCTTCTAGTTTCTTTCATGCTACAATGTTTATTCATATTCAACCTCTCACACAAGGTTAAACCATTTTCATGCCTAATTACACTTATTCTTTGGATCTTATATATTAATGAATCATAGAATCTTTCTAATTTACATTCGTACTTTAGCTTGATTAGATGCAAGATTTAACCAAAAGTTTTTAGTTTCTTTTCATTACAAAACATACTTTCTTTAAGACCATGCTCATACCAATAATTTTCTCTAAAATTACATGTGAGTTATGTTCAACTCTTTTCAAGCTTTGAAAACCTCTTATTTAGGGTTTGATCCTTAAGTTTCATAAGGTCATAATATACATGTTACTACTCTTTTAAGTTTGAAAACATTTATCATTCCTCATAAAAATATGTTTAAGTTTCAAATATCTAACACATCACAAAACATGACTTAAACACATATATCTTATTTCAGTTCTTGTTTAGCTAATAAATAAATATATATAATTTATATATTTATTTATCCCAATAATTATTCTTTTGTTTTTTTTTAAACCAAGGTTTAAACCATATTTCCCTCTTTAAATTCTCTTAATTAACCATTCATTGTAGAAACTTGTTTTGGATTCAAAACGTATTATGGTTGAAACATTACCACCCATGTCCATATATCTTTTCTTAATATAGTACAAGGCCATGATTAAGGAATCATCGTATTTCAACTACCAAATAGCTAAAACTCGTGGAGTTTTAGGTTTTCTTTTGAAAACAGATTCTTTTAGGTCCTTTACCAATCTCACCAATCTCATCCAGGCACCATTTTGGATTCCTGGCCCATATAACGCATAACACATACCAATATTCTTTGTTAGCTATTATTGTTATAAAATTGAAGTTCCAAGAATTTAAAATCATATGTCATTAGTCTTTTTCAATGTGAAAATATCATTTTGTACACTGAAATTTACAACTTAGCAAGATTTTCTCATTTAAGCATTTTAGCAAACATGTAGTATGCATACACTAGTTGTCATCAAGATAACTAATATTTAACCACATAGAGCACATTTATCAAATAACTCCAGCCCTGTACCATCCTTGTCTCTCCATGAATCCACTGTGATCCCCATAAAACACAGTCAACAACTCTCACAAGCAACCAACAGTAAATACAATACAAGAACTTAACAAAAGTTAAATACTAGCATAAGTGTAGCAGCTTGAGTTTAGGAGGATTTCTTACCCATAAAAGCTTGATGGTTCTTAATTAGACTTGCTTAGTCACTTGAGGATTGCTCTTGTTCTTGTTTGGTACGAAAAACATTATTGATGCTTCTATTCTTCTTCTGTCTATGGAACCCCTTCCATTTCCTTAGGTAACTTGCTTTGGTTTTCACACAAACACTAAACCATCGGGAAAGCAAGGAACTCCCAGTGTATTAAGGCTAAGAGCATCTCCAGTAGATGGACTATATGCTGGACTGTATTTAGTCCATGTGATATCAGCAGATGTCCTTTAGTCTTCAATCATTCTAGCAGATGGACTGTCTCATGGACTATCCTGCAAACTATAACATAAAAAGATTAAAATAATCAATTAATTTAGAAAACTTCAATGGCTATATTCCAACGGTCATATTCCAATGACCATATTCCAACGGCCATATTCCAACGAATATATTTTAACGAACAAACAACCTCTAAAAATATAAGTCATATCCAGTTTCTCATATTCACTCATCTCAACTTTAATTTTTCAATCAAATACGTTATTTTAAATATCTCTCATCAATTCGAATTAGCTATGTTGCACATGGATGAAGAAGAAGATGAAGAAGCATATGGGCAATTTTTAGGCTTGGCGGCTATTGAAGAAGAGCAACAAAATGTCAATAAGCATACATCACGTCATCGTGGTTCCATGCAAGGTCGTATTACTATTGATCATGGTAGACATGAAGGTCGTAATCAACTTTTTCGTGATTATTTTGTTGAACATCCTACATACACACCGTCTCTATTTCGGACAAGGTTTCGAATGCGGTGCCCACTTTTCCTCCGAATTCAAAGAGCAGTTGAAGCGTATGATTCATACTTCGTCCAAAAAATGAATGCTACAGGACAATTCGGTTTATCTTCTCTTCAAAAGATAACTACCTTAATGCGGATGCTTGCCTATGGTGTTTCAGCAGATTCCGTTGATGATTATGTGAGGATCGGTGAAAGTATGACTATATTGAGTCTCAAAAGATTTGTAAAAGTACTCATTGCAATTTTTGGTGATGAATATCTGAGATCCCCCAATAGTGATGAGATCGTTAGATTGTTATCAAAAGCTGAAGAGCGTGGCTTTCCTGGGATGTTGGGCAGCATCGACTGCATGCATTGGAAATGGAAGAATTGCGCAGTTGCGTGGCATGGTATGTATTCTAGACATGTGCATGAGCCAACAATTATTTTAGAAGCAGTGGCTTCATACGATCTTTGGATATGGCATGCATTTTTTGGATTACCAGACTCTCATAATGATATTAACATTTTGGAGAGATCATTTATATTCTCTGCTCTTACTGAAGGTCGTGCTCTAGTTGTGAACTACTCAATTAATGGAAATGATTACACGATGGAATACTACCTTGCTGATGGTATATATCCCTTATGGGCAACATTTGGTAAAACCATTTCAGCACCTCGGGGAACTAAAAGAAAACTATTTACTAAGACTCAAGAGGCGCTTAGGAAGGATGTTGAGCGAGCATTTGGGTTACTCCAAGCACGTTTTGCTATTGTTCGTGGTCCTGCACGTTTTTGGGATCAAACAACACTAAAAGAAATTATGACTGCATGCATAATACTACATAATATGATCATTGAGGATGAACAAGATGAAAATCAAGAACCAGCAACCTATGATACACATGACGAGATTCCCACTGTAGAAGTGTCTCGTGAGCGTACCCCACAATTACTTGAATTCATTGAAGCCAATCATCGTATAAGAGATAGACAAGTTCATTCTCAACTTCAAGAAGATATTATTCAACACTTGTGGTCACTACATGGCGGAGCGTAATCCATTACATTCTACTACAATAATAAGCAAATCATGATTCTATAATAATAAGCAAGTCAACAAATGGATGTAACTATTTTCATGATTTCTTTCTTGCATTGTTTGTAATATTCAGCTACTTTAGGCTCCATGTTAGTAGTGTCAGTCATCATGATCCTTTCATCCTCTTGTGCTTTCATTATATTCAACATCTCTTGCTCTTGAAAATATATTTTGTCCATGCTCTCTTGTCTCTTTTGTTGGTTCAATTTCAGCTGATGCTCGAACTTCTTAAACCTCAATTCCATAGGTGTACTAGTATCACCGGTTCCTTTGCCCTTTTTATCTTGTGCTTTCGAAGCCTTTCTTCCCATTGGACTCTCCAATCCTGCATAGATTGTATCTTCAATACCATCGTCTTCATCCAAACTTACTTCTTCTACGGTTGATGGAGAAGATGCTGCTGGACTTGACTTTCTAGTACTTTTCTGTTTTTTTCCAATATTATCTTTTCTCCATTTTGGCGCATCCTTTAATAGTCTCCAGCAATGCATAAATCCAAATGGTTGCTTTTGGATACTTTTGAACATCTCTAATGATTGACATATCTATTTTAAAAATTATTTACAAAGTAGTAAGTATAAACTATAAGAATAAACTTATTGAAATTTTATATGAAAAAACTAAAATACCTTGTCTTGTTCACCTACACTGCTTTGTTGCATTCTTTCAATTGAAGCATAATATCAAAAAAAAATGTTCATCGCAAGTTGAATTGTTGACCAACGTTTCGCCAAAGCAATAGAATTGCATTCAGACTCAAAATTTTTGTATTCATAAAAGTATTTATGAACTCTTTCCCAATATCTTCCATGTTTCTGATCGTTTCCTTGAATTGGATCCATGATTACATTAAGCCATCTATAAACAAGAAGGACATCTTCATCAATTGTGTAATTTCCCTTTCGCCCTGTTCTTTTGTTGGACTCATTTTCAGGAGTCTGAATTGGTACATCAGTTTGAATTGAGAATTCATCCAACAAATTTGGATCATCAAGTGAAAAATCTTGAGATAATAATGAAGAATAATACATAGGAGGATCATGATTTTTCATCTAAAAAATAAATTAGAGAGATATTATCAATAAAAAAAAACAAAAAACAAATATAATAAAAATACAAACTATTTAACCAATTACTTACAATTACTAAAGGTTGAAGTTGTTGATTAAGAGATGGTAAAATGTATTGAATCATTGTACATATTTATAGATTTTTCGGACAGAATTTTTAATTATTTCCGTTGATGATAATTATTTACCGTTGCAATTATTATTAATTTTTTTGATAGCCGTTCTGTGACTTCTTTTTTTTTTTACCGTTCTGTGACATTTGCATTCTATCAGTTACTGGACATATATATATATATATATATATATATATCCGTTGAACTTGAAACCAGCCTTCATCTTCTTCCTCTTCCTTTGTAGCCTACGCCTCCTTCATCTCTCAGTCATCCCCACCCCTAAAAGCTTCATCTCCTTCTTCTTCTTCACTTTTCCATTCTCTGCCATTAAAATATATTAACAATTTTAGTCCATCAAAATCAGATTCGTGGATTTAGTCGCTTTATTCCGCCGAAAAATTGAGAAGACTAAATTTACTCTGCCTGCTGGAGTGGAAGAGTTTGTCCTAGACTATATTTAGTCTAGGATGCGTGAATCTTTGGCCTGCTGGAGATGGCCAAAGGCTGGGAATGCATATTCATTCCCTCCCTTCATTAGTTGTCATCCCAGCTAGTTTTGACCCCTAAAATAGTCTAGTGTGACCCCTACCTTAACTCTAGCATTTCACCTCTCTTGCTGACATCCCTGGGGGCTGGGGCTGTCAAAATAGCCCCCCATCCATCACTTCCATGTCATGAAAGGTCCCCCTACTTGGCTTCTCTGTACATCCGAAAGTCGTGTCCCAAATTAGCTTAATTATATTAACACAAACTCAAGTGTTGGGCTTCTCCAATTGCTAAGGAACCCTAGCCATAAGGCTACCGAATTGGGTTGAGAAAAGGGCAATAGAGCTGACTTTTATTCATTAACATACAAGAGTTTGGGCCTTGATTTAAAATAGTTCTCATTGGATAACAATTTGGGTTGAAACATATTGAAACATTTGGGCTTATTTGAAAATAATAATTAACCCAATTTAGTTTTTAATTTAATTGTCTCCATAGTTTGTAACCAAATTGATAATTAATAATTTGGGCATTAATATAATTATTGGACATTATCCCAAAACTGATTAATTAAACTTAGTGTTTAATTAATCAACACATCAACTAAGACTTTAAAGACCCACCTTTAAATTATTAAATTAACAACATATATTTAACTCATAACTTAGTGAGATTAATTAATTAAATTAACTCACATAGTCGCCTCTTTTTGGCTTTTCAAGTAAAACAATTATTCTGAATTAATTAGATAATATACCTCACATATCATTTTCAATTTAAGCCAAGTTGGCTTTCCTTTTCATTGCATTTTATTTGTGAGATAATAAATACCAATAGATTCCATCCACCTTATTTTGACACAAACAATGCAACATAATCATGCTTCTTATTATAAATAATCACTTATTTTATTTATAATGTCCCATATCATTCTTAGTTAGAGCCTTTTATCTTAAAAGTCTCTTTACAATTTATAATATACCATATAGGTTATTTATGGCACATAGATTAAATAAGAATTTAATATTCTTTTTACACATTTTTTTTACCAAGCTAGGTTTTTATATCTAACCTTTATTTAATTAATTAATATTTCCTTTAAAAGAAATATTGCTAAAATCCGGGATATCACAAGGATGTAGGGCATTAGTAAGATTAACTGATCTTAAAAGGCTTAAGCTTGGAACTAAAGCAATCCAGTGTGCTTTTATAGGCTATGCACAAAATAGCAAAGCCTATAAATTCTTGACCATGGAATCCACAGATTTTGTTAACCAAAATATAATTTTAGAGGCTAGAGATGTTAACCAAAATGTGTTGGGTTTCCACTATAAAAAAAAGGTCATTACCGACGGACATATCTGTCGCTAATGACCTTTTTGTCGTCGGCAAAGAGGTCTTTAACGACGGATATGTCCGTCAGTAATACCGTCGCCCCCCACAGGTCGTCACCCACGTTCCCTTCGACCACCATCGATAATGAGTAAATAGCGACGGTTTTAATAATGACGGTATTAATAGAGACGGATAGTCCGTCGGCAATGAAAATATTGGTGATGGATAGTTTGTCGCCAATGATTACTATAATAATAAAATTAAATAGTATTTAGCGACGGAATTTTTGTCGCCAATGACCATTATCCGTCGCCAAAAACTTTATTTTTTTAAAGTTGAGTCGGTCATTTGCAACAAAATATGCATTCATCATTGTCGACGGTCACTGCCGTCACCAATGACCTTTTTTTTTTTAAATTTACAAAATCCTCTACTTTTTTCTCATATACATAATTATACCTGTTATAAACCATAAATAATAAATAATTCTTGACTAACGCATACCAATAAACATTCAAATGCATATACAACGAAAATTGCATAAACCATAAAATGTAACTACATATAAAATGTAATCATTGTATAACCAAACTACTAGATAGCTACATAAAAGTAAATATAAGCTATCAAACTAACTAGATACAATACCTTAGTTTGTACAACCAAAACTGTAGTTAGATACATCAAAGAAAAAAAATCTAAAAAGTGTTATATCCCCAGGTCGTCATCATCATCATTGTCATCGACAGACAAGTGAATATCATCCATCGTGCCACTGTCGGTCCCACCCTCAGCACCATCATCAGCATTGGCTTGATGGTCCTCACCATTTCCTCTGAGGTCCTCACCATTGTCGCTGGCTCCACCAATGCCATGAGACTCATCAATAAGAAACTACAAAATTAAAATACAAGTTAAGCAAACAACGTTCTAACTTGGACATCGGAATTCAGAATCGAGCCCTGTAAGTTTTCACGCATTTGAAATATGTAAGAGGTGTTACGCCTACGGTTTTGTGCCGTTACAATGCCCGGGGAGAGTTTTGGTCTACCTTTCCTATATTTGTTTAAGTTTTTTTAAAATAAGTTAGGCAAACGAGGTTCTAACTTGGCCATCTGAACTCGGAATCAAGCCCCATAAGTTTTCACGCGTTTGAAATATGTAAGAGGTGATATGTCTATGGTTTCGTGTCCTTTCGATGCCCGGGGTGAGTTTTGGTCTACCTTTCCTATATTTGTCTAAGTTTTTTTAAAATAAGTTAGGCAAATGAGGTTGTAATTCGGGCATCGAAACTCGAAATCGAGCCCGTAAGTTATCATGTGTTTGAAATATATAAGCGGTGCTACGCATATGATTTCTTGTTGTTTCGATGCCCGGGGCGAGTTTTGGTCTACCTTTTTTATATTTGTCCAAGTTTTTTTAAAATAAGTTAGGCAAATGAGATTCTAACTCAGCCATCGGAACTTGGAATCGAGCCCCATAAATTGTCACGTGTTTGAAATATGTAATAGGTGTTACGTCTATGATTTTATGTCGTTTCTATGCCCGAGGCGAGTTTTATTCTATTTTTCCTATATTTTTTCAAGTTTTTTTTAATATAAGTTAGGAAATTTTTATTTTTTTATAACTTTTTAACAATTTAAATAATCAATATAATATATGTTAGTACAAACTATATATTGAAAGACATAAATTAATATTTTTATTTACCTGTCGCATATGTGGGGGAATGAGGTTTGAAAGTACAACCACTATTATTTAAATGCCATCATGCGCTACTAGACCCCATGGCTTGTCTCGTGAAACTGGATCAATGGAACAATGTATGATCTCTTGAGCGAGGTGGAAGACACGCTCATGTGATGGTACGCATGATCGGATTTGACTGTTCGCCATGCACCCATCGATGATCCTCCAAAAGAAATTGTCCAATAAGGATGGATCAGTTACCTATCCACTCGCACCATTTGATCCAGTAAAGGGGCGACGTTTGACTCTCGTAGCAGAAACTACAGTGTATGTTGGGACTCCTGGCATGCCCAGAATCCGATTCTTCTTCGGTCTTCCTATAGCCTATAGCTAGCCATCAATCTCCTTTTCTTTACGCGTGGAGGGATCTGCCTCGGTATCAGCTCTCTGAGTATCCCGTGCCTCAATAAGGTCTTGAAACCTAGTCTGAAATAAAAACATAAAAATGTGAAAGAATATGAATACTAATTTCATGAATTAAAATACAAACAAAATAAACCATGATATTTACTTACAGCTATTTCTTGTGCCTCATGTGAGATAAAATCATCATCACCTTTCTTCTGGTAGGCGTGCCACCAAGACTCCAAGCGAGAAGGTGGATGCTTAATTTTAGTCTGTAGTCTCTCCCTATACAGCTCGTAAGACTGGGACCTCGTGCAATACAGAATCCAACTCTGTAAGCGAGTTGCTGAACGCTATGCTTACATCTTCTTAAAAGCATCCCCCTCCCAAATGTCTTTACTTGGACTCTTTTCACTCGGAATCAATAAAGTCACGAACATATAGGGATCTTTCATGCACATCAAAGGTGGGAGGTTATACATAATAATGATCACTGGCCAGGTTAAGTAAGGCTTGGTATAAGGCCTACTAAACGAATTAAAGCCATTCGTAGCAAGTCCAAGCCTAACATTGCGAACCTCTTTAGCAAATGAGGGGTGCTTTCTCTCAAAAAAATTCCACTTAAGCCCATCCGTCAGGTGCGTCAGTTGACCTTCGACTATGTCCTGTGTTGAGTGTCGCCTCATATATTCGGCGGTATATGTTGACATGAACAATCGCTGAAGCCTCGGTGCTATAGGAAAGTAACGTAAGATCTTTCTCGGCACGTCTTTTCTCCTTTTTTGACTATTGTCAAAGTATCTACTTGTACCGCATATATCATATGACCTCTTATATTTATTCTCATCGTCGTAATACAACATACAGTCATTTTCACAAGCATCAATCTTCTCATACTCTAGATTGAGCATTTTAACTAGTTTTTTCACAGCATAGTACAATTCTGGTAACTTATTGTCTGCCGGTAATAACTCATTCACAATGTTGAGTAGCTCATTAAAACCTTTCTCGTTGTAATCATGCTTATTTTTGAAGTGTAAAAGCTTAGTCACTGTGGATAAGACTGTGTGCTTTTTGTGTCCATCATACAGTGGCGTCACTGATTCCTGCAATAACTGATAGAAACCCTTAGCCCCATCATTTGGATCTTGCTCGATGCTACCGTTATCCCTATTTGTATTCCACTGAAAGAATGAACTAACAGCTTCGACTATTATGTTAGTACAGTCATAGGTTTCGTCAGCTTTGGATGCCGGTTCAAATTCATGTTCATCTAATCAGGATTCCCCATGATAAATCCATGTGTTATATCCCTGCTTGAACTCAATCGCAAATAGGTCACACATGACATCACTCATTTTCTTCCACACTTCATTCACATAGCTCTTACAAGGACATCTAATCTCATCATTGCTAACTTGCTCAAATGCAAAATTGAGAAATTGTTCAACCTCACTACGGTACTCAGAGTTAAGCCCATTCTTATTGGTGGCTACCCTACGCTCCATCCAACTTCAATCAACAGACATCTTCTGTTATGGTCTGCTATATATATATATATATATATGTGTGTGTGTGTGTGTGTGTGTGTGTGTGTGTGTGTGTGTGTGTGTGTGTGTGTGTGTGTGTGTGTGTGTGTGGAAAATTAATACACAATCAAGTAAGATTGTTAATGTTAACTAAATTAGATGTAACTGGGTTAGAAACCTAACTAAGAACTAAAACTAGTTACATACTAACTAAACTTATTAATCTAACTAAATGTTTTGCTAATCTAGTTGAAATAAAACTAAGTTAGATGACATATAGTTGATATGGAACTAGGTTAGATAAAACCTAGTTAGAATCGAACTAAGTTAGATGTAACTAGGTTACATTTTAACCAAACTAAAGGGTAACTAAACTAAACCCTAACGAGAACATAAGTATACTTATTTAGATTAAGGCTAATCAAACTTAAGATTAGCCTAAGATAAAAGTTAAACTAATTGGTGAATTAAATACCTAATCAACCAATCATGTTCCTAGCTTTATTCTTAATTAAACTAAGCATTAATTAAGCTTAAGTAAGGCCTTCTAACCTCATCAAAACCGTTCACCATTCAAGGAAGCAAAGACCAAATTGTTCATGTCTTACTTTAGCAAAATGTAGGATTGATCTTGGCCTTTGAAATGGTAGATGATGATGTCATAAAACTATATTGATTATATGAAATTAATGGCATTTAAAGCCCTACAAATCCGGCCAAGCAAGGGGGAAATGTGATGATCAATTTTAGATATTTATCACACAATTACCATTTCATACCTCAGTTAAATGTAAGTTCATACCCCGGTTAAATGCAATTACCTACTTCCCTTATTTTTCCTAAAAATAAAGAGCTAGGTTCTTCACAAAACCTTACTATGTTCAAAGCTTAAATTCATGTATCAAAGCCATACACATTTGAAAGAGTAGGTTCTTGAGAGTTCTTATCAAAGAAAGTGCAAAGAAATAGTTAAAGCTTATAACTTCAAGAGGTAAAATCCTAGTCATTATTATGTTCGTTTATTTTTAGTTAACAGCTCAAGAACGCGAGTCGTAGCCATGTACGATTGTTGTTGTCTGTGTTCTTCACGTGTTCTTGAGCATTTCTTCATTTTATAATAGTTATAATGTTGAAATTCATTTCATAGTTTATAACTAAAGCTCAACGAAAGCAAGTGGTAGCCATGTACGATTGTCGTTCTCTGTGTTCTTCGTGTGTTATTGAGCAATAGTTATAAATTGTTATAATCAATTATACAAGCCGTTGTAATGACCAAATTATTTTAAATATAACTGTTATAATTACTTATGTAAGAAGTTATAATGCTCAAATTATTTCAAGTATGAAATCCAAAAGCTCAAGAACATAAGTCGTAGCCATATACGATTTTTCGTTCTTCACGTTCTTCGTATATTCTTGAGCAAAAGTTATGAATCTTTTTATGAGAAGGTTTATGTTTTGTTATTTTTATGTTATAAAATGTTATTGAGTCTTATAACATGATATCTTAACCAATTAAAGCTAGTGTTACCATGTTTCACATGGTTAACCCTAAAAAAATTGATCAAAGTAAGTTTATTGACTATTTTAGCCAATTTACAAAAACTTAAATTCATAATCTGCCTTAGCAATCTGAAAGAAAGTTTTATATCATGAAATTCTACTGAATTTAGACTCAAGAATTATCCCAAAATATTTTCGTATGACAAAATTATGGTTGTTACCGAAAAAGAGGTCGAAACTAAAAATTTAAAGGGGTTCTCGAATTTCTATGCTTAAAAATGAGATTTTTAGTTAGCCATTTGTCCTAAATATTCCATCAATGGAAATAGTCTATTTAAGTTATAAAAACACTTATCAAGAAGTAAAATTCGATAAACTAACATTTGGGAACACGTAACCCATTTTGTATGATTTTAACACTTCGCCGAGAAACCCTAGTTTCAATTCCAGGCAAGTTCTAAACCTTTATGTGTTATTAGCATGTTCTAAGATTTTTCATGTTATTGATAGATGATGTGTGAAAGTACATGAATGAAGGTCTTATGTGATTAAATAATTAAGTGTTAGTTCTTGATTAACTGTTAAATGTTAATTGATATTTGATGATGCATATGAGTATGCATAAAATATGCTTATTGTTAAGCATAAATTAATATGATTATTAACTATGATGTATGTTCAGTCAAAGCATGTTAAAATTTATATGAAAGCATAAACTGTATATGTGATAATATGTTAGACTTGCTGAGTCGTCGTGTTCATTTTTGTGAATAAAACTTATTTACAAATTAAGAAAAATGATAAGAAGATCATGAACGTAAAGAAGAAGCATAGATTAGGTTTCATGTTTAATTTTATTTACTTGAATCTGTATAAAGTCATAATGAATGTTGTAATACGAACAAGTAAACCATGTAACTGAATATTATGAAATGATATTATTGTATTAGCATCAAATGTTGTTATGTCTTTACTTTGATATAACCTATAATTGTTAAAGAACTATAAATTTGAGTGAGGGTATTGGTAATATGGACTGATCATGTTATGTCAATATTATGAACTTCAGATAAATAGTAAAACGTTAATACAGTATTGATAATGAACTACTTATCAAAATAAGGATGGTAAATAATATTTGTGAATGTTGTAAGTGTCTAAGACAAGACTAATCGATGTGAAATGGTCAAATTCATCGTTAGGTTCCTCGGACCCAAGTACAAGCTTGTTATTACTATTCTGAATGTCAGATAAGTAAGAATATTGATATGAAGAGATATCACTATAACCAAATGTGTTTCAAGTGAAGGTTTTAACTAATTGGGTATGTTTTGTACGAAAAGAGAATTTTGCATCGGACAAATATATAAATATTTTTTACAGATAAAGATGCAAACATTTATCACGAATGAAGATACAAACATTCATCGCGAGATTCTTTATTTTCAAGAACCGTCTTAATGATTTAATGCCATAAATCTTGGATATATAAAGTTATAGAATATTTATATCTTAAGGTTAAAATTGGACCGTTATATATGGTGTTATCCATTTATACGGATGAACTACAAGATACTTGTATAAATAATGAGATCGAGATCAAGTTAAGATCTAGGGATTAAGTAAAAGAAATTTTTAATGTATAGTCTAAAATAGACTAATTCAACCAATATGATTATGTGATCATTGATGAGTGGGTTAAATACCTACGAATTTAGTACTTGTAGTCGTGAATTAGTGTTTGTTTCTATATGTTGCATGTTACTTTTGATGTGTTTATGTCATTTTGTAGGAAATATCATTTTGGAGGAAAAACTGGACATTTAGGAGCAAAAGCGTATGAAAATTGGAATTTTGGAACAGTAGCGAGCCCGCCCCACATTCCCGCGCAGCCACCCCACTTGTGCAAAGCTTCACTCAAAATTCTGTGAGAGTAGCGCAGCCGGCCCATGAAGTAGCGCGGCCATCTGTGGGGGTTGGTTATGATAAAAATCCGTGGGGAGCTAGGAAAAAGGGATTAGGAGTATAAATAGCAGTTTTATGACCCTAAGGAAGGGGGAATTTCTCTTTAAGAGGCTTGGGCGTCAAGGATTGCAATTGGAGGCTAGAGCTTGGAAGCATACAACAAGAGGAGATCAAAGAGTTTATTCTTATTTCTTCTCTATTATTGTTATATTTGATACTCTTCGATGTTGAATACTTTTATAACTATAGCTTTTAATTATTTTATGATAAACTAAATTCTCGTTTAAGATTACAACAGAACCTAATGCATAGTTCGAATTGAGTTTGTTCTTAGTTACTTTATGATAAATATATTTGGATTGTCTATCATATTTGTGCCTAATTTTAATTACATGGCCAGTAATTAGCGTGGGAATCTATATGAACTTGATGAACGGAGTATAGATTTAGACATTGGTATGATAGCATCTGATTGTAATTTCTGCGTCGATGGGAATTATGATTTGTGAGTAGGATAGAGATATGCCTATTTGCCATATGTAATTTTGAGGAGAATTTGCATTTAAATCTTCTTTAATATAATTCATATAGAGATATAGTGTTTTAATTAATTTGGATGCTCTACGCAATTCTATTCCTTAATTGGAAGAATTGAGTGGAATATTTTATATGTTATCGAGAGATGCACATGAATATTATAAAGAATTCTTAATTAACAATCCAGTGTATTTAATATGAAGTAACTAGAGTTAGTAATATTTCAATGAAGCATTGGGGGAAGTTGTAGTCTTAATTCTTTAAACATACTACATGATCTTTGATAATTAGTTGTAGTTAATTTTAATTTATTTTTAATAGATCAGTATCAATCTCAAGGTGTTAGTTCAGTTAAGATTAGTTTATTTGGAAAATTAATTATTGATAGTTATCAAATATAATCTATGTGGGACGAAACTCTTCTTGTCAAGTTACTACAATTTGACCACGTATACTTGCGTGTTAAACCTAGGGTTAGAAATAGGCAACAATCATTGGTTAAGCTGGTAAATGTGTGAAGTTTAATGCACAAGATCCACCGTAGCGAGTGCAAAAAATTTTGGGGGCGTTACAGCACACATCATTATTCTCATAACCAAAACCCACTATGTGCTTAACTCACAAGTGTCGATCAGTTGAACTTAACCCACTTAATATATGGTCTTAGTTTAAACACAACTCACAAGTTATATCATATCAGAAAATTGCAAGGGAATAGATGGAGTGATTCCAGAATTACTACTATAAGATATTTAGCACAGCACAATGACAAACCAAACAAAATGAATTGCAAAAATCATGAACAGAGCCAAATTGACAAACCTCTTCCTCACAAAATGAAATGCACACAACCATTTTAAAATTTCCTACAAAACTGAATAACACTCCCTCCATCCATTTGTTAATGCACAATAAAAAAAAACATAATTAAATTAACAATAAACCTAAAACACACATAATTCCACAATAATCGTAAGTTCTCATTTAGCGAAAAAAATAAAATAAAAATAAACCATAAGTTGTCAAATGGATGCACAATCAGGAACCACAATGTGTGTGCTCTTTGGGTGATAGTTAGCGGGTTTGAAACTTACCAACAATCCATGAAAAATCCTCAATGAATCAATTCCTCAATCAATCCCCATTTGTAGCAGATAGTGGAGAGGAATAGGGATAGGGAAGACGGAAATTAAAGGAAAAGGAACAAGGAAATTAACGGAAGAGGAAGCGGTAGAGGGAGAGGTCACCCGAGAAGGAGAAGTCGTTGGAGACGGCGACGTCGCTATTGCAGTGTGTGGGCTAAGAGAGGTGTGGCGCGTAGGGGAAATTAAAGGGGGGGGGAATCAACAATGCCTTTTGCCACCGAGCATAGGGTTTTAACATTAGAAAGTCAATATCAATGTCGTCGATAATGATACCATTGGAATAAGCAATCAGTCATTGTCGACAGCTATCATGTCGCCAATGATGGGTTTTTTTGTCGTCGCCCCTGAGTTTCCTTGGCCCACGAAAAAAGACGCTTAAAAGGAGTCAGTGATGACCGAAGTCATTCGCGATGGCAGTGCCATCGTTTTTATTGTCATTATCGACGGCTATATATCCAGCGACAATAACCCCGTCGCCAATGGCCCATTCCCTTGTAGTGTTCCTTAAACTATAAGCGATATTGTATATGTCTATTAAGTAAGATTCACTTTAAGATTTCTTAGTTCAAAGCTAACGCTATTACGAATTCAGATATTTTGTGAAATAGACTATGTAAAGGTTCAAGTCGAAAGACATCTCTTACTTTTGTATGCTATATCTAAATAAGAGAAAGAAGAATGTCAATGGAAAAGGATTGCAAGATTGTAAAAATAAGGGAGGATTGTTAGATAATTTTAAATCTGGAAAGCATATAATAAATATATTATATGTTGTAATAAAAACTAAAAGACGTGTTGGTTTAGTTGGTTTGGTTTGAAATATTATAACTCTTTGAACAAGAGGGATTTATTCGAACAAGGGATGTATTGATTCAGGCTAAGAAGTAATTGAACCGATACAATGTTTCGAGATGAAACCAATGTAATGGTTCGGGATTAAACAATTGAATCTATGTAATAGTTCGAATTGATAAGACCATTAAATGAATCATTATAATGGTTTAACATATTATAATGACCACAAATCCGGGCTCCTTTAACCCCGGATCTGGTCCGTTAAAAGTAACCTCAATCCTGAGTTTAAACTAATTATATTTGACTTATAAACCACAAGCAAATACAATTATTACTATACACCAGGTATTAAACCTTAAATGGGTAAAAATTTCAATATCATTCTATTCCAAAATCGAAATCTTTAAACATTTTTATTACACTTTCTAATCATATGAATAATGATTTAGCATACCAACCTGTCACTCTTATACATAAAGGACAACATCTGAAAATGATTTAAAATAATCTATATATGTTCTCTTAACATTTCGATTTGCTAATCTATAGCACATTTAAGACATAAAAATCTTCATAAGTAATACCCACAGAGATAATTTATTATGTCGCAGGGTTTTACTATAAAAACACATACGCTTCGATCTTGATGACTCGTTAGTCAATCTTCATCTTCGCCTCTACCAGAGTAATCAGCTTCCTCAAGTTTTTCTAGACTTGCATAACCAGCTTACGCTAACCTTTCGCGTTCCTTGCACCACTTTTTTGTTTTGTGTGCTTGCTTCCTTCTCTACCCGAGTAGCTTATGAACATCCCAAGCCTATCTCCTTCAAAAAGATAAGCTCGACTCGCTTGACTCGGCCTAACTCGGTTGACTTGGTGGATGAACTCACCTTAACTCGCTAACTCACTACTAGAGTTATTATTGGAACTCATTTCCAACTCATTCAACCAATTTGTGAAGAGAGCTTTCAATCCTCCCAACCCCCAACACATTAGCAATGCTTCATATTTATAGAGGTAGAAAATGATAGATATAATACATGTATATATCATTTTTGGCTAGCAATTTACAAAGTCAAGATTTGGTCCTTATTTTAAGGGATCTCTTGGAAAAATTTGCAACAAAATCCTTCCTTGAGCACCACACCCAAATCAACCAACCGACCATGCCCCTTATTTCTCATATTTTTGATTTATTTTGATAACTAATTTGGAAAATAAGGAGGCTTCTAGAAGGTAGTCAAATAATTGACTTTAAATTAAATCATTTAAACACAAAATTTAATTTAATTAGACTAATAATTCTACCAACCTGTTGGACTTGACCAATTAAGTTATTGGACATCCAAATAAACTTTCATTAATTTGTTTATAATTAATTTAATCAAGCACAATAAATCGCAAATCCTTAATTAAATAGCTAATTGAACTTGTTAAATAAGCAATTATACTAGTCCATTAATTATTTATTTAATTTGGAACTTTAAATATTATTCCCACTTCACATTAATTAATAATCACATTAATTAATTTACCCATTTTGTTACCAAAACTTTATTCAGATTTAATTGAATAATTAATTAATTTCCTCACTTATCAATTTCTTGATATTAAATATTTCTACGTTAATACACTAATTATCCAAATATTTTGGACTTATTAAATAATATATTAAATGCCCTACGTAAGTTTTATTAATGACTAATTATATTAATTAGTTTACTTGATTTATAATCACATGCGATGTTCAAAATTAATTGAACATTTTTATCAATGAACTTACGTAACGATTTCTCGGCGTATTTCTTTGTTAGAAATATTTCTTAATCAAATTTTATTCTCTTCATATTCATCATATGACCTTATTCCTAAAATTCTTTATCACACTTATTGAACCTTATTAGTTCTTGCTAGCTCATATATTAACCAAATAAAATTTTAATTCAATCCAGTTTTTCACAATTCTAATCTCCACAACTAGGTTATCAAACTCTAACCTTTATTAACTATTAGAAATCTTATTTCTAATTCTTTCAAATATCTGGGATATTACACATATCCTTTCAGAGGAATATATCTCTAAAATTTTAATTACATTTTCAAAAAGATATGTATCTTTTCTAAAGGGTACTTGAAAACCTATAAATATATTGTAAATCCACCAAAGTTTTCATTCAAAAAAAACCTTCTCAAATACTTACAAGAATTATCATTCTAATATTTTTTTTTTCTTGCTATAATTTTCTTCAATCATTTATAATTTTGCACTAAATTTGTTTCTACACAATAAATTATAGTACAGAGTAAAATCTGGGTCTGTCTTATCTTGGGAGATTAATTCATAGTAAACCTATGCAGCAAAAGTAAGGGGCAAATATAATCTTAAGGAAAGAGTGGTCAACCATCTGATTCAGACGATAATATTGTTGTTCTACTTTAAACTACGAAGCGGATTTTAACATTATTTGAGTTATTTAAAGGTTTTTAGATAGTGAAACATCAAATAAAAACCTTCTCGATGAATGAATGTTTTATAACTAATTTCAAGAGGCTTTATTTTTAAATGATCTTATAATTAATACTTTCAAAATTATGTTACAGAATTGTTGAAGTACATCTATAATTAAGTAGTCAACAAGGAACATAATAAATAGCAAAATAATTGACACAATTTTTTTTTTATAGTTATAGATTTTGAAGGCTGTACATTATTGAATTCAATGTGTTGGAAAAACTAATAACTAGGAATCCTACATATTTGACAATTATGAAAGAGGAGGTATACTTTGTTCGTGTCTAAAAAAGTTACTAGGATCAACTTTCGACTTCACTTGAACTAATCTGTCAAAATTATCCTTGAAGTAACTTTTACCCCACTTGCTCGCTTTTGCATAGCTCGTACTACCTTGCAGATTGTTTACTCCCAAATCAAGATCATTATAACTCACATATGCAGTTCTTGGAGACTTGGTAACATACGGAGTCAAGTATTCGTACAAGCCTCTAATCCATTTCATACGCTTTGTTGTATCTCTATCCATAAGCACCCTCATGTACACCATGTACAATGTTCCTGCCCTATGTGGAAATGGGATTGCGGATTCTGAAATCTCATCCATTTCCCCCCCGTACGATGTAAAGATCATATTATTTGTTCCTGGTTCCTCTTTAAGAAGTATGTCCCAAATCCCATTTAGACCATTTCTTGAAATTGGTTTATCTACAAAACCTGATTTTCCTTTAAATGGAATCCTAAATGAAATTCTGTCTAACAAAACATTAAGAAAATCTTCGGTTGAGAAATGCGAGAAAAATAGCACAGATTGGATATAACTAACTTCTGCACAATCTTCTTTCACTAAACCCAACTCGGGGAACCTTTTTTCCATCAATGGAAGTAGTTTATCCATTCGGCCAAGGAACAAGGCAATGAATCTTAAACGTACTGTTTTATCATCTTTACGATCACTTGAATCGTCGCCAAGTACTGTTTTGGCATCTTGATTGACTGAATTTGTCCACATGCTTTGTGCCATGATTCGGATTTCGAGATCTTTAGGCAGCTTAGGGGCTACAGTTTGCCACCTATGAACAATTTCAGTTGCATTTTGTTCCAAAGTTCTGTCCACTTGAAAAACAGTCACAATTTTTGGGACAGAAACGAGCCTAATTTTCCAAGAGAGAATAACTCCAAAGCTAGAAGCACCTCCTCCTCTAATAGCCCAAAAGAGATCTTCGCCCATTGTTTTTCTATCAAGAATTCTTCCATTAGCGTCCACCAATCGAGCATCAATAACATTGTCAGCAGCAAGACCGTACTTTCGTCTCAACGTGCCATACCCTCCACCACTAATAAGTCCACCAACACCAACAGTTGACCAAACCCCACCTGGAAACCCTAATGTGTTACTTTTCTCAGTGATCTTGTAATAAAGTTCACCTAAGGTTGCACCACCTTGAACCCATGCAGTTGCAGATACAGGGTCCACATTAATCGATCGAAGATTACTCATATCGAGTAACACAAACGGCACATGTGACACATAAGAAAGACCCTCGAAATCATGACCACCACCTCGAATCCTCATTTGAATGCCATATTTCTTGCAACAATAAATAACGGTTTGGATTTGTGATTCGTCCACGGGTTTAACAATGACTAGGGGTTTAGGGGTTTTAGGCGATGAAAATCGGAGGTTGTTTATGCTGAATTGCAAGACAGATGAGTAGGAAGAATTGCTTGGGGTGTAAGTAACTTCGGATATGAAAGCTGAGTTATGAGAAAATCTTGTTAGGCACTGAACAAAATCTTCTTGTGTCTTGTCTACCCATGAAGAAGTTACCAACAGAAGAACAAAAATGAAAGAGAGCTGGGAAATAGTTGGAGTCTTCATTCGTGTTGATTTGATATTTTGTTATATGAAATGATCATATTATGGATGCTATTTATAGTGCATACTCAAATTTCATTCTCTCTAAAAGGCCACGTCTTGTAAAGACATCAGTATATAACATAATTAGACAACACCAAGAATATTTAACTTTTTCTCTTCGGAAGGTTACAATGTTACACGACAAGAATGACTTGAAATTGGGGACGAGCTTCCAAAAGAGGAGTGGTTAATTTAGCAAAAAAAAAAAGGAAAAAGAAAAAAGAAAAGTGGTTCCACTATATATATACAATTGCAACTCGTGTGTGGCACGGTTAGTTTTCAAAATAATTTTAAAAATATTCTCCTTGTAGTTATTAAGCTTCTATTAAATGTCAAATTTTTTGAAGCACTTTTGTTAATCCTACAGGCTATATATAGCAATTGCATTTCTCAAAAATTACATAATCCAAACTCAGAAATATTAAAAAAATTAAAAAATAGAGAGTGAAGAATCCATATTAATTATATTTGTGGCATTCCATCATACACATACTAAGCACCACCCGAAACACAATGCCAAATTAATTGTACGGAAAAAAAGGAACTGAGAAGAGTGAAGCCGTACATATATCTTTTATTCAGATCGGTTATGATGAAGTCAACTTCATAGTAAGTTGGACAATAGACAAATACAGTACTGATACGTAGAGAGAAAGAGTGAATATCCCCGGCCTGCGTGTTAGTACTGTATTGATCTATTGTCCAACTTACCTTAAAGTTAACTTTAGGCTAACGGTATCCCTTTTATTCATTGTATAATATCTTTGTGTATAAGTATGTTGTATGCTACTGGGCAATATTGAATATATGTAAAAAAAATTATTGTGAATAATATGTATAAATAGTGTAAAGGAAAATATGCACTTAAAGAAATTTGTAAATGTGAATGATTATATATCTTTTATTCAATACAACTATTATAGTTATACTGATGAGATTGAAAGATGTTAAATTTTTAAGTTTTACCACCTAACAAGAAAAGGAAAAGAAAGAGAGAATATGTATGGCAGTGAGAGACGAAGTGAGTGAAATGGAAAATGAAAGTTCAATGAATAATTCACTAATGCAAGTTCAATGAAATTTATTAGCTTAATTTGAGTTAACTCATTTGAGTCAAATCGACCAACTTAATTCAATTGAAAATTAGATACCCTCTTGGCTTATTATATATAGTTATTCATTGATATAGCAATAATACAACGCATGCATGCACGTACAAGGCATAAATATTAAAACATCGATACTGACTCACATAGAGCTGCCATTTCAGGTGATATGGTTAAAAGGAGTTTAGTTCTATTGACCGTATGTTATTGACAAGTGTATTTTATTTACTTATTTACATATGTTACACTTATATGTGTAAAATGAATAAGATTAATTGACACTAATACATGGAATATAACAGGGATGGACCCATGAGGGGGGGGGGGGGGGGGGGGGGGGGGGGGGGGGATGTTGAGGAGGCTTTTATTAATAAAAAAAAATTGCTGAAAAATTATTTGATGGTGAATGTTGAGAGAGAAATTGTTGGAAAATTCTCATTATAAACAATTGCAAAAGAATTAATATGTATAAAGAACGAAGGTCACAATTTTTTTAAGTTGTAAGAAAGGATGAAAAATATATTTCAATGTTTAATATATATATTATCATTATTTTTGTTAAATAAATTTTATGTTCTTAATTATTAAAAGACTTTTATATTTTTATTAATTACTAAAATTATTTAAAATTTGAGCATGTAAAATTATTTTTTCGGTCCCTCCGGCAAAAAAATAATTTCGGCCTTCGTCCGTGTAATAGAACAACAAATGAGACATATTATGGGACAATTGATCTGAATTCAGTAAAGGCACTAATATCACCCGAAGTAGCATCCCTATACAAGTCAGTAACCATGTTTGAATATTTATATATGCATTGTACTTCTTACTTCTACATGCATGTAGCGGAACCACTCCACTCCTGGATACAGATGAAGTATATGAGACAGGACAAAATATAATACAGAAATTGAGACGGGAGATCTGAATTTAATTTCAAGCCATTCTTGTCGTGTAACTCTGCGGAAATGCCAAAAAAAGAGAAGGAAAAAAAAAATATTCTTGGCTTGTTCTAATTGTTCTACTTATGTTCTCTTCTAGCATTTCAGATAATTTCGAACATAGTTCAAAGTTGGACTATGCCAACTTTAGAAAAGCGAAAAAGGGCAAATATTCTTGGCTTGTTATTATTGTTAAATTAATGTTCTTGTTCTCTTCTCAAATATTTTTTCCAACATAGTTGGAAAGAAATGAGAATAATAAAACACTTTTTATATGACGAAATACATCAGTCTAACACTAGGGAGAAATAAACTCTCATAAAATAACATAAAAAATCTAAGGGAAGGTTTCTCAAAACAAAGAGATGAACCCCCGAAGATTTAAAAACTTTGTGGAGGCTAGCTAGGACTTTTTTGTTAGTATATGATGGCACTAATTAGAAACAATATTTTCACATTGATGGGACGTACGGAATCAACATTGAACCCAAATAATAATAATATATGGATGATTCCATCGGTTGAATCCTTATAAAAATATATTGTTATTTTTACTTTTGTTCCAAAACATGAGATCACAAATTTAGCCATTAATATTTTAGGATACATAAATTTCATTATCTCTAAAAAGTAATGTCTTGTAATACTATAAGTGACTATTATTTTTTTTATGGGCAATTTTTTTTTGTTAAGAACCAAAATTACATGCTATCCAGAAAGTCTTGGACATAAACATACACATCCAAGATACAACCCACCCCAATATCCCCCAAATTAAATATTTTAATCTGAACAGAGCAAATAGATCTTCAATCCTTTCTCTCTAAGGCCTCCATTTCTTCAAGAACTTTAATTTCTTCTCTTCATAGCCGTTACTTCAATTCATTCTCTATGCATCAGTTTTAGAAACAAAATAATTACAGATGATTGCTGCTTAAATTATAAAAAATTTAAATGCTAAGATCGAAAAGCTCAACAACAAAAAATCACTACTCATATTATTCACAAAAGCAAAAGCCATGATACATAAATTATTTCTTAAATCGTGATTACGATGCAGCGGAATTATAGTTAGATTGTAACGCTCTAACACAAACGTAATTTAAAGGTTAACTTACCAACAAGAACGGAATAAAAACTCTTGAATCTACAAGAAAGATAAAAAAAACTCACAAAGAGAACGAAAGATAATATTATCAATTGATGAATAAATGTTTTTTGTAAGTAAACCCTGGAAAATATATTTATAGTACTAAACTACTTTCCTATAAATAATTGAAAAAAATAAATTAATTCTAAACTAAATAAAATTATCAAAAACTAAAGTTCAAAACATAAATGAGCTAAATAAAAATTAAATAACTGAATTTTTCTAAATAATAATTAATAAAATATATTAAATATCCAAGCATACTAAAATATATGAAATCTGATTTTTCATTGTTATTTTCCACTGTATGAAATTATACTCTCTTTAATTTCATGATAAATAATAAAAATATGCGCACTACATAAAAAACACGAAAAGAATGCAATTGTTTTGCATACAAGATGTATAGGGAAACAAAAAACAAAGTTGCATTGCGATCGTTTTCGTATATTTCATCTCGTGCTTGAGTTCTTAGCCACAAAATTTTAAAAATGTTTTTTCTTCGGGATAAAAACTCCCTCCGTCTTCGGTTTGGATTTAATTTTTTTTGTCAATTTGATCAATTTTAGAATTAAAAATTAAATTTATTTATTTATATTTTTCAACTCATGAAAATTGAAAGTAGTAATAAATTCGACGTGATTTCTTATTGTTATAGTTATTTAAAAAAAATGATATAAATTTTGATTATAAAAATTATCAATTTAATTTATAAAAATCAAATTAATCCAATTTTTTAAGAACGGAAGGAGTATATCGTACCAAAACAGAATAATCTACATCTTGTGTTAAACTAATTATAAAATGGTTGAATTATAGATTTGTCCTTCAAATTTTAAGTAACAGCCCGATAACCAAAGTGAATAGTTGTCTATTTATAATTGCAATCTTTTGTCAATTATTACTCTGTTTAACTTTTTCCCTAACGTTGTGAAATGTGTTAGCCATAGACATGGCAAAAAGGTTCAAGCCCGATGTTGATTCAAAAAACATAGACTATGGACTTCTTTTTTTCAACCCAAAAAAAAAAAAAAACGAGTCATTTTTGTCCGACCCGTTTTTAATCTGACCAGGCCCGCGGCCCAAAATAATTTTTTTTTATTTCAAAAAAATTAAATACATCAATGCATAAAAAAAAAAGTTAAAAATAATTTAATTTATTAATCATTTAGATTAATTTATGAAACAAAACTTCTATTTATTTGTTTAAAATACTATTATCTCCAAACATATGACTATTAGATATGAAAGAACTGAAATAAGGGAAAATTTAAAATATTATTGATTATCAAATGTTAATAAAAAATAATAATTAATTATATTTTTATATACTTACACATAGCAGAATAGTGAGAATACATTACATGTATAATCAAATAATTTTCACTACATAAATACATATATGTATAATGTGTTTGTGGTATTATTCTAGCATTTTTTTAAAATTAGTCACTTGATATTTAATTACAATTATTAGTTTAACATATTTAATCAAATAAATAATACTCACAATAGTTTATAATATTAAAATTATTTCTTAATTAAAGTATTAAACATAAGTTTTTTAATATTATTTGTTAATAAGTATATTTTTGTTGAATAAAACAAATTGTATGTTATACTCAATAGCCCAAAATCAAAATATCATGTTATGTATCGTAATTGTATTAAAAAATAAACAAATAAATAAATAAAATAAAATAGTAAAATAATCAATTGGCCCACAGGATGGTCCAGCCCTGCCCTTCCGAGTGACAGGCTAAGATTTTTTGGCCCAGAAAAAATCGAGCTATTTTGATCCGATCTGTTTGCCAGGTCTAATTACCCATGTGCTTATTTAATGAGATTTCTATTGTTTTTAGTGTACCATATTGAAAATACCTACTTCACATGTTAGTCCTGTGAATTAGGTATAATACAAAGATACCCTCATCAAACAACCACATGAATAGTTAGCACGTGATACAAAATTAAGAGAAACCGAGATAACCTAGATAATTTTTATTTTATTTATTTATTTATTTATTTATTATTATATTTCTTTTGAGAACACCAAAGGGAAATAATTGAAACAAAGTGACAACTATAATAAGCAACTTTAAAAATAGCTGGTCACTTGGACGGACAAATTTATAATTTAACATTACATATCCAGTTAATTGCATAGATTTTATTAGTTCTTATTAGCTTTCTAGAGATTATTGCGTTTTTAAGATCCGTCTAAAACTATACAATTATAAACCTACCAATATCTAAGCTAAATTTCAAGTAAATATACTGATTTATTTAACTTGCTCTAATCATTTTCTGTCAAAATGTGTAACATAATTATTGGGTTGGAAGAAAAATTTGATAAAGGAGACGAATAAACATGGGTTGATCGACTTTGAGGGATTAATATGCTATTAGTCCACTAAATTATGCATATATTATCTGTTGAAAATAATTTATTGGACCTCATATTTAATATGGGCCAAGAATTATTTTATTTTTAGATTTGGGTTGAATTATTTCTACATACTATAATGAAACTGAGCCAACTCATTTAAGTATTTTTATCTTTGAGGCAGTTTGGGATAATAAATTATTATTTTTTTCTATTTAATAAGTTGATGGGACTCCATGCGGTGGATAAAAGAGTGTATATATATAAAATCTCGACAAGTGAATCAAGTAATGCAATACATGCATAACTGAGCTATCAACTATCCTTCGTCTTTTGCAGTAATTATTTTAGTTCTCTATTGTGACGTTTTATCGCCTGTATTTATTCTTACACCAAAATATTTTCGGACGTCCCAAGTCGTTATCTGATTTGTGGGGTGTTAACAATTTTTTTCTGAATGTAAAAATCTTGTTGTTGAGGTGATTTTAGCGGGGGAAAAATTTACGCGTCAACATTACATTTTAATTTAAAAATTCAAAAATGTCAATGTAGACAACTGCTTACGCTTGCAACGGTTAGGTTAAGGTTTGATGAATGTTTTGATGAATGCGGGAAACTAATTTTGGCAACGCATTCCAGTGTGACTTACATAGTCAAGTGACAACGTTACCCTCATCAAAATAGCACATGACACTGAATTTAGGAAAAGGCTAGGCTGAATTACAAATCTATTGTTAAGTTACCTAAGGAACAAAATTGACAATTATAACAAGAAGGTACACCAAAATATCTGCGCGTGAGTCACGTGGGGGATTTAGTTTCCCTGGCAAAATGACACGTGGCAACTATACCCTTTTTCTGCTCTGGATTCTTGCTATATTCTGCGTGATCACTCATTATCCCCGTCGAAAAGAAACCAACACCAAAACAATAAATGAATAAAGTAATAGTGACTTGATTATATGTAATGACTTGTGTATATCTTTTTAGGTAATGACGTGGGTAAAAAATCCACCAATGGAAATGTGTAACTATTTATTTCTACAACCTTATTAATAAAAGATAATATAATAATTTTGTTTATTAAGTATTTTAAAAATATATTAAATTTAATAAACGATAGAATTTTTAGGAAGTTTAATCAATTAAAGATTAATAACCTGAAAGGTCTCTAAAACCATTTAAGATTTTAATTCAACTCCTAAAAGAGAGGACTTTCATACTATAAATAAAAGATATTCTAACACAATTAAAGTATACTATTTGCTTTAATAATAATTCTTTTCCTCCATATCAGTGTTCTAACTTAAACATCAGAGAGTCCTCTCAGAGCCCCCAACTCCGGTGGGCTTTTTGCAGGTTTTCCGACAAAGTCAAGGCAGTCAAGCGATGGTCAAAGTTCATGAGTTGACCAAAATCCTAATTTAAAGGTAACTGATTAACGCACTAGATTGGCGCTGTTTGTGAAAAACGAATAAAAAAAATATATCTTTCTCACAAGTCAAAGAAATCAATATTGTGAATTCTCGCGCTTCAGCACGAAATTAAAATTCTTCACATCCACCACCTCCTAACAATCCAGAACAAGAGGCAAACTATGCTCATGTTCCACAACCCTCTCATCATCACCCTCCACCTCCTCATACCCATCAAGAACTTATCCATACTCATAGTGGGCTCTATACTGAGTGCTAACAATGTCCAAACCAGGTGAATCATTAGTCATAAATCAATCAAAGTCATAGTGATCTAAATTCGCATAGACAAATACAAAATAGTTATTAACGACGTGATAGAAGGAATAGCCCCTATAGGCGTGATCGTTCAAAGGCAGATAATATAATTAACCAACTAAGGGAGAATATAACCCAATCTCTAGGAGTAATTGCAGAATCTAAAATGGCATCCTAGGCAACCCTAAATGTCATAATATCATCAGAGTAATAAGACTAACAACTCGAGACTAGTTAATAAATCTGATGCTCACGAGGTGGCAAGGATCAAAAGGGAAGCACAAAGACGATTCCAAAACCATTAAGGAATCATACCATCCCAAGGAATTTAAGGAGTAGGGACTAGACAGACGATATATAAAGTAGGACCTCTACCATTCACTGAGGATATTATGAATGAGCCTCTCTCCAAAGGCTTCAAGATACCCTAGATTGATAAATATGACGGAATAAGTGATCCTACAAACTATATACTTTTGATATAATTTTGTTGCTACATAAAGTTTGATTAGCTACAATAAATACTAAAGTTTTTTTGCTAACCTAGAACGGTCCAGTCAAAACTTGGTATAGACAACTTACTGCAGTCTCAATTAATTAGTTCGATCAACTGAGCGAATTGCTTGTAAATTAATTTATTAGAGGAAAGACGCATGTTAAGAGTTCATCCGTGGTTCAAAGGAATGGTGAGTCCCTAAAGGACTAAAAGTTCCCAACTCGGATCAATCTGTAGCAGTGGTGGCCTTAACCAATGGAATAACAAATGAACATCTGAAGTTGTCCTTAGCTAAAAATCCCCAAAAAAACCATGACGGAGCTTCAAAGGAAAGTAGAAAAATACATGATCGTCAAGGATATTTTTCAACCCAAAAACAATGACGATAGGGAAAAAAAAAGAATAATGAATTTGAAAATAGGGACAATAATAATGGAAAAAGATCAAGAGATCTTTTACACTCCTATACCTAAGGTGTCTAACACCAACAGAAGCCATCTACGCACTGAGGGAGGTCTATGAATGCATTAGTGGTTAACACTAGGGGGCAGGGTTTTATCCTATAAGATCATGGAACCCAAAATTAATGAAGGCCCAAAATCAAGGTCGTGGAGCCCAGAATCAAGGCCATGAAGGCCCAAAATAGAGCCCATAATCAAGGCCATGGAGGCCCAAAATCAAGCCCTTGGAGGATATAATTAAGGCCACGGAGGTCCAGAATTAAGGCCTTGGAGCCCAAAATTAAGGCTATAGAGGGCCAAAATCAAGGCCATAGAGCCTAGAATTAAGGTCATGAAGGCCCAGAATCAAGGCCATAGAGCCCAATATTAAAGCCATGAGGGAAAAAATCAAGGCCATTGACCTAGAATTAAGGCCACGTATGTAGGCCTAGAATTAAGGCCATGTAGGTCTAGAATCAAGGCCATGAAGGCCCAAAATAAAGGCTATGGAGGCTCATAATCACAGCCATAGAGGCCAAGAATCAAGGTCTTGGGGCTTAGAATTAAAGTCATGGAGGTCAAGAATTAACGTCATCGACATTCTAAAAAAGCGTCATAGACATACTAAAAAATCTTTATTATTATTTGTTTACTCCCTTAAAAGTATATTTTTAAAGGAGTAAGGGGCAAATGATGTGGGTAAAATAACCTACTAATGGCAAGTGGCAACGTGTTATTTCTATAACTCTATTAATGAAGAGTAATATAATAATTTTGCTTCCTAAGTATTCTAGAAGTATATTAAATCCAGTGAATTATAGAATTCTCAGGAAGTTTAACCAACTAAGGATTGACAACCTAGAAGGTCTCTAAAACTATTTAGGATTCTAATTCCAAACTCCTAGAGGAGAGGACTCTGATGGCATAAATAGAAGATACTCTATCACAATTAAGGTACACTATTTACTTTAATAATAATTATCTACCTCTATATCAGTGTTTTGAATTAATTATCGAAAATTAGTCCCAGAGCCCCCAACTATGGTGGACTTTTTGCAAGTTTTTTGACGAAGTTAAGACGGTCAAATAGTGGTCAAAGTGAACGTTAATGAGTTGACCAAAATTTTAATTTTAATGTAGCTGATTAGCGCATCAGGTAATTTAACAAGTTCTATTTTTTGTCATGATGGAGATAACTTGAGATATTTTTAAATTTAAAATTGACATTAATTATTTTAATTTTAGTCAATATAATAATAAATATTGTAAACTCTTAAAGAGTACTATTTATCATAAAACTTATTATTTCATAATTTTCAACGAATTATCTCAATTTTAAGTATATAAAAATATAGTAAATTGACTTTTAAAAATTAATAATAACCTTATAATTTGAAACGGTGAGAGTACGTTAGAAAACATTTTTCTTTCTTTAATTTTGTATACCATATTTAAATATTTTTAAGAATAAATTAGTTATATATAATATTTTAATTTAATTTAATTATATTTTATAGGATAATATTTTTTACTTAAATTTTTTATACGAAGGAGAGAGTAATATATACTATGTTCGTTATCAGACTTCCGTGCTTATCTATGAAAACTATGCACTAGCTAAATATAAAATGTATGTGAGCAGATAAGATCAAGAAAAGTTAAGGCCCACCGCCCACCATCATCATCACCTTCACCTTTATATAGGATTTTCTCCAATTTCATTTCATAATAGTAACACAGTTACAGTCCAGTGTGTTCTTGTTTAATTTTGTGTTGAAGAAAATAATAATTCAAGGAGTTTTGTAGATCATAATTAAGCAAATGGGTTCTCTAATGGCAGGTTGGGCCTCACCTGTCCCAGATCCTAGAGCATGTAGTAAGCTATTTAATTTTCATAATATTCTTGAATCTTTTTTTTTTTATTACAAATGGTAAATTAATTACTTTCTCAACTTATTAGTAAATTTTACAATAATATTATTATTCTTTTTTTCCTACAATTTTTTTCCAGTAAAATTTCAAAGGACAAATATATAATTGAGTCGTGGCAAAAATCTCAATTGATCCAAAATCCTTCGCCGCTGGATTCACCGTACCAGGTGGATTCAATGGAAATAAAGGACCAAAGCAAGGGATGTGTAAGGATTGGAGGACCAATTTTCCTTACTAAGCTCAACTTCAGCTCAATACTGAGCAGAATTGGATAATTGAAGAAGGAGAACTAGAGAAATGGAGGATGAACTGAGAGAGAGAGAGAGAGAGAGAGAGAGAGAGAGAGAGAGAGAGAGAGAATTTAGAAGTTAGAGAGGGAAAACAGAATTTCATTTCATCATTCACACGTTACATCACCTCCAATTTGATGTTATATACTTGGTATTCCTTACCAAAAGAAACAACAAAATACGCATGAACTCAATAAAAGAATTAAAATGAAATTACAAGGATGACCTTCCGATTACAAGAGAAATGACAACTATGACCCTTAAGAAATAACTAACTAAGGCTGCAACATGTATCACCGTTCTATTCCTTCTCAGCAGCAACCTTACAATCGACCTCCCATAAAAACAACCTTGTCCTCAAGGTTGGAACTGAGGAAACTGCTTATGAAATTTCTCCCAATCCTCCCATGTGGCTTCAGAAGGAAGTGTGTTGGACCATTGCACTAAGACTTCTATAGCAGCAGCATTTTTCTTCTTAATCATCTTCCTGTCCAAAATAGCCATTGGTTCCACCGGGAATTTACCTTGAGCATCCAAATGAGGTAGATCTAGAGAACTAGAACAATTTGTGCCTAATTTTTTATTGAGGAGAGACACATGGAAGACAGGATGGACTTTGGCATACATGGGAAGTTGCAGTCTATAGGCAACAGTTCCAATCTTCTCAACTACAGGGAAATGACCAAAGTATTTAGGATCCGATTTACCTACACCAGTCGGAGCTAGAGTATGTTATTTGTAGGGCTTAATTTTCAGATACACCAAGTCCCCTACTTCAAAAGATCTTTCATTCCTTACTTTATCTGCATAGAGTTTCATCCTGGATTGAGCAGCAACCAAAATGTGTTTGAGTAGCTATAGATATAGAGTTTTGTCCTTACAAAAAGCCCTCCCTAATAGTAGCATCATGAATTTGTCCAAACTGATGGAAATTAAGATGTGGGGGTTTATAGCCATACAAAGCTTCAAAAGGAGTGGATTTCAGGCCACTGTGATAGTGAGTATTGTACCACCACTCTGCCAATAGAAGCCAGGTAACCCATTGCCTAGGTTTTTGAGAGACCATGTATCTCAAGTAACATTCCAATACTTGGTTGAGTCTTTCAGTCTGTCCATCAGACTATGGGTGATATGCTAAGCTCAAATGAAATTTGGTGCCCACCAGTTTCAAAAGTGTTTGCCAAAACAAGCTAACAAAAATCTTATCTCTATCAGAGATAATGGTAGATGGAAATCCATGCAGCTTGTATATCTGATTGATGAAGATTTGGGCCAATTCCTGAGTAGTAAAAGGATGATGTAGGGGTATGAAACGCCCATACTTGGTCAACCTATCCACTGCCACCCATATGATTGTGTAACCCTTAGACTGAGGTAGCCCTTCAATAAAGTCCATAGGTATATCAATCCATGGTCCTTATGGAATGGGTAAGGGTTGCAGCAACCCTAGTAAAGGTCTGGTTTCATGCTTATGTTTTTGACATATATCACAGTTTTGAACAAACTTAATGACATTTGCCTTCATGGTAGTCCAAAAAAAATATTTGTTGAGTTTCTCATAAGTCCCTTTGATCCCAGGCAAAGATTGTGGATCCAACTGAATCTGAATAATCATTTCCCTCAACCCTAAGTCTAATTCCCAAGAATTAGCTATTTCATGTATCCAATGAGGTACTACTATGGTAATGGTTGTGCAGGTAAGTTCAGGTTCTAAATTATTTACCTGTCTTGAAAGACAATCCACAACCACATTTTCTTTCCCTTTCTTATACACAATCTCATAATCGAATCTCATTAGCTTAGTAATCCACTCTTGTTCATTTGTGGTAGTGACTCTTTGATCCAAGAGGTATTTCAGGCTATGATGGTCAGTTTTGATCAATACCTTATTGCCAATCAAGTAGTGTCTCCATTTAGTTGTAGCATTGATTACTGCCATTAATTCCTTCTCATAAGTGGACCAACTTAAGTGTTTTTGTAAGACCCCGAATTTTAATAAATAGATTTCAAAATTTTCTTATAATTTTATGCTTAACAGTAAGGTGTTAAATTAATAAAAATTAAAGTTAAGGATGTTATATGCAAAAATTTTATGACGGACAATATTCGATTGGTCGGGGAATATTCGTTTTGTTGGGGAATATTCGTTCTATCGAGCAATATTCGTTCTGTTAGGGAATATTCATACGACGGCGCCGAAATATTCAGTTATGGGTGGACCCCACAACAAAATATTGTTAGATGAAGAAAACGACAGTAGTAGCCTTTCTAAATAAAAATGGTCAACGGTATTATCCATTTTAACTGTTAAAATACCCAGTGATAAAAGTATGATAACATATGGTATTTTACTGTAGCGCGCGGTATTTTACTATAGATCATGGTATTGCATTGTAGCACACGGTATTACACAATATTTAAATTATTGAACTGATAAAGTGGCTATTGCACAATATTTCATCAATAATTGTCATCACACAACATTTTACATTATTGAATCAATAATTGTCATTGCACAATATTTTACATTATTGATTGCACAGTGTTCCATATCATTGAATCAATAATTGTCATGATGCACAACATCTTGCATTAGTGGGCCAATAATGTTACAATAGTAGTCACGAGTATTAAACAATTAGACAAATTTATTATTTGAAAAACACGATATCTTTAATAATTGATATATTAAATCAATAAAATGATATGAAAATGTGTAACGCGTTTACGTGTGCAACACGTGTAAATGTGTAACACGTGTAAGTGTGTAACACACGTAAATGTGTAACGCGTGTAAATGTATAACACATGTAGGTGTGACGCGTGATAGTCATTGAGCGGTGCAGATTAAAGTGTAAAACGTGTGTTGGGTGATGAATGGTTCAGATTAAAATGTGTAACGTGTGTGTGAAAAAGTTGGTTAGGCTCTGGCTATAAATAGGAGGCTTAGCATAAGAAGTTTCATACATTCCTCACTCAATCTTCTTTCCACTCTCTAGGTATTTCTTAGTATAAGTGTCTCCATAAGTATATTAAAATTATCTTAAGCGTTGAAGATCTGGAAGGGTACGAGTATTATTCAAGTAAGTTTTTCTTTTAAAAGTTATAACTACACACACATTAATTTACAACTCTTCCTTTAGAAGACTCTTCTATTAGAAGATTTATTTTGAAAAACTTCTTTTGAAAGATTTTACTTTGGAAAATTATTTTCTTTAAAATATATTCACTTGGATGATTTTATATACATAAAATTAGTATGTGTTACTTTCTAATTAAATTATGAATATACATATAGGTTGATCAACCTCATAAAAGTTGTATTTAGTCACGAGATAAGGTAAGGGATATCATTTTCTTTCAAACTCTTAAATTTATTACGGTAAGGGATATTATTGATACCATCTTTTTCATCTTCTATCACTTAAACTTACTACGGTAAGAAAGTATCTCATTTTTATCTCTAATATTATTAAACGGTGAAAATTCTTGAATTAATAATTCATTAATATTCCCTTAATAGTTTGCACTTCATCTAATACCCTTTGATAAGAACATTCCTATTAAATTTTAATCATCATATTTGAACTGTGAACTTATGAACTTTGAACTTTTGAACTGTGGACATTTATTTGGACTGTAAACTTATGGACCTTGAACTTTTGAACTGTGGACATTTATTTGAACTGTGAACAGTTTGGACTAATTCTTTGTACCGTAAACCTTACCATTGAATTTCTCCGTATGGATCTTGGACATTACTCTTGAACTTGAACACATTTTTCTATACATCATGTTGATAATTTAGACATTATGTGAATTTGGACAAAGTCAAATTTGTTAACTTCTCATGTTATTGTTTATCTTGTTTCTTCTGTTCATTATTTATATCTCTATTGTTATTTTAATCATCAAGTATCAGGTTGTTCTGAATATCTGTGACTTGGGGCACAGATGATAAGTTAAAGGCGATATAAGTTAAAGGTGATATAGGATAAAGGCGATATAATTGTTGGTTGTCTTTGGTCGGATGACAAGGACACGTGATGAATGTTCTCTTTGGTCAAGGGCAAAGAAGAACTGTTGTTTGGCATGATCATGACCAGTGGTGTTTCAAATGATAAAAGTTGATGATGATTTTCTTAGAAAGAGACACTAGTACACATCATGACCCACTCGATTCTCTTAGTGGTGGTTATTTCGCTGTAGTGAAACTTTGTTTAAGAACTTAACTGCTATTGTTAATCTTGCTGTTTATACTCAACTGCAGCTGTTGATTTAAAACTTATTATCTATTATATTCAATTAAGAACTCAACTGTTGAAGGCTAAGAATAATTTATTTTTCATTATCTTAGTCATGATATTCCTTACTGGGCTATTTGAGCTCACCCTTTCTTTTTTGTTCAATTGTTCAGGAAATGAGAGCGTAGTCGGGACTAGCGGGGAGGAAATGGGAATAGAGTAGTGGTCCGAGATAGTTGCTATAGTAGTTTTCACTATATTGTAGCATTATAATAATTGTGAAGACTTAGTTGTGTATTATTGAACAGTGTATTGTAATAATTTTGTTGTAATCTTTTGACGACTCAAATTGGGTGGTGTGGGCCCGATTTGGGAGCGTCACAGTTTTGAGGCTATAACTTTATCGAGATATACTATGGGCCTACCTTGACGCATCAAAATGGCCCCAATACTAGTATGGGAAGCATCTGTCTCTAAAATAAATGGCATTTGAAGTCAGGCATAGCTAACACTAGAGCCTTAACCATTGCTTCTTTAAGTGCCAGAAAAGCCTAAGTAGCCCCTTCATGCCACTGAAATTTGTTCTTTTTTAGTAGTTCAATCAGTGGTTTACTAATCAAACCATAATTTTTAATGAATTTTCTTTAGTAGCCTGTCAGCCCCAAGAATCCTCTCAAGCCTTTGATGGTAGTATATGGGGGCCAGTTGGAGATGCACTGGATCTAATCTGGATCAGTAGAGGCCACATATTGATTAATGATGTGCCCCAAATACTGGATTTATTCAGTCCCAAATTCATTTTTACTCCTTTTGGCAAACAATGAATTATCTTTTAAAAGTTGTTAGGTTAACTACAACTGTTGCAAATGCTCCTCATAAGTTTTGCTATAAATTAGGATATCATCAAAAAACATTATGATAAACTTCCGGAGGTAAAGCTTAAAAGTCTGGTTCATCAATGACTGGAAAGTAACTGATGCATTGGTGAGTCCAAAGGGCATCACCGAGAATTCAAAATAACCTGTGGGGTTTTGAATGCAGTTTTAGGAATGTCTGGTGTATGGACTCTGATTTGATGATAACCAAACCTAAGGTCTAACTTGGAATACCATCTAGATCCATGAAGCTCATCCAACAATTCATCAATTATTGGGATTGGGAATTTATCCTTGATTGTCATGTCATTTAGGGATCTATAATCCACACACATCCTCTAGGAACCATCACGCTTCTTTACCAAGAGCACTAGAAAGGCATAGGGGTTGTTACTAGGTTAGATCTGTAGCGCCCCGAGATCCCACCTTCTTAAATTATATCTGATTATCTCTGGATAACATAATCATCAATATTAAAATCATAATTTATAATCATCAAACATTTTCACGGCGATCTCATGCGTTAAACTTAACCCTTAATCCTTTAATACCTTTTTAATTGACCATAAATGCGGTTCATATTATTTTTTTAATAAAACTTTATCTTACATTCCTTATCTGCCTCAGGATCGCAACGTTCACTTACACTTTATTAGAACTTAGGTCAAACATTTATTATTGACCTAGTCTATTACCATTTCATAATCATATATATATTATGATTTTGCATAACTTGTAAATAAAATTTCGCCATGAACTATTCATGCGTGGCCCTGTTTATTATACCTGTTATGTACCTGGTTCTGTTCATATATAAACCTGTACATATACATATCCTGATCCATACATATTTACCATACATTCCATATTACTATCATAGTTTGGCATTTAACCAACTATTACATAACTTGCACATATCCAACTTTACATTCATCCGTTAAATTTACATTACATCATTTACAAATATCAAATTTTCCTCAGGATTATCTATCTATCCACCTTCCTTTACCGTAGTTGCACCGGAACCTCTGGCCTTCTTGTACTGTACATGAAATGTTAGTTTATAACAAGAGTGAGCACATGTGCTCAGCAAGTAATTCAGTTAACACCTTACATATTTACAGTTTATATCAATGCGTCATGCATCATTTACTTATCATGCTATGCTTAATATCACATATTGCATTTAACAGTTAGATCATGTAATGGCATGGAGTGCCCATTTCAACTATCATATAGTTCACGTAGTACAATTAGTACACTTAAGTCTGAAAAACTTGCCTATTTAGCATTTATTTTACTTAACCTTTATTGCCTCGCTTGGCCCGACTATCCTTCCTTGACTCAAGTCGTTTGTTTGAACCTCATCTGAAAATATACAATCTATATTCATCATTATAGGATCATAACTTAATAATCTTTGTTAAACTCAATCCATAATTACATAATCACTAATCTCTATTCACTTCACTTTTGATGTATTATACCTTATGTAGGTTTATAATACACCCTAGCTTGCTTCCGACCTTTTTCATAACCTATAACACATTTTGGCTTAGCTTTAAGCATGTTACATTATGCCTTTATTATCTCATTATACCTTTACATCCTTTTCTTTGGTCATTCTTTAGCTATATAGGGTTTACATAACCCATCTTTATCATTATGTATCAAAACACTACAAGTTGGGACTTTAAAAAAAAATTCAGATTTCAGGACACTGCGCCCCGGCGCAGTGTTTCTTCTTCTCAATCTCGCTGGCTGCGAAATCCTCTCGGCCGATGAAAAGTTACACTGCGCCCCGGCGCAGTGTCCAGTGTAAATAACTGCGCCCCGGCGCAGTCCCCTACTTCAGCACACTTTGATTTTTGCCTCTGCTTTGCTGATTTTTTAACTCTTTAACCACAAATCCAATTAACACTAACTTTGGAACAGTGCTAGACCTTACTACATAGTATTTTATAAAATTTTCTCTTGCCTCATTTGGCTTCATTAAAACATAGAAAAACTAGCCCATTGAAGGGTTGTTCAACTCAATTCCAGACTTATAAAATTTTCAGACTTTGAAATCCAACTTTGTGATTTTTGGCCATAAGTTTTAAAACTTCAATCCAACACTTGACATAGCTCACATACGTCATATATGATATGTTCAAAATTTCAAAACGATAAAACTTCGCACGAGGCGAGAATTGTCCGTAAAAATCCGTTTAGGGTCGAATCGATCGATTTCGATATTTCGAATTGCCATTTCTTTCAAATTCTCATCCGTTGATTTCCAAATCAACGTAGACACGTGTAAAAACATAAAACTAAGTCATATGACTTCATTTCACCTTTAATTCCTCAAAATCGCCAAAAATCACCTTTAAATCGGTTTTTCCTTAACTTTTCAAAACTTTTCAAATGTCAAAACTTAAACTCCATTTGACACTTAAACTCAACACACCACATAGGTTACTAAAAACTCATTTAACAACTATACAAGTCCATATAACTTCTAACTGCACATTCTAATGCACTTTACAGATTACGAATTGGTTTAATAGCAAATTATAGCCTAATATTGTACTTTACTCCAACAATTCATCATTTTCAAGTATGTTTGAATCTTTAAAGCTATCTAGCATGCAATCTCTCATGCATCAAACATGTAACCTTCCAAAATAGGTTTTCATCAAATCTAGCAACACATAACATATGATCATGCCTTAAATCATGATTTCTAGCTTGAATAAACACACGATTCTCCATAAATCATGATTTCTATCTCTTTAAACACCATCATGCTATCTTTCAAACACATAAACCTCATATACACATGTAAAACCTTAAATATTAAGGTCTAATCATAAACTTTAAATTCTAGCCACCTTTTCTTACATAAATCATATATTTAACCACAAATACATGTTTTGACATACATCAATTAAAGTTTCAAGCTTATAAAACTTTTATACCTTCTTGGATGTCCAACTTATTTACATCCTTAGCTTCCTCATGACGAGGTCTTCCTCTTTTCTTCTTGCTATTTGATCATTTAAGCAACATAGCTCCAAATCTTCAAGCTTTTCTTCCTACTTTCATGGCTTCTTTCTCTTTTTTCTTTCTCTTAGGGCTGCTCTCCCTCTTTTCCAGCAAAAAAATGTAATCTTGCTTTGCTTTAGTGACTTTTATGAGCCTTAACTAGGCTTGGTTAAGTTTAATAACCATAGTTAACTTCTCCAAGGGCATTTTGGTCATTTCACATATTAAATGAAGGGCATTTTTGTCATTTCTTCACTTGGGACGCATAGGTCATTACCTAATTTGTCAAGGGTATTTTGTTCATTTTACCCTTTTGGACACAATGGTCATTATTTAAATTGTTGAGGGGCATTTTGGACTTTTGTCACTTTTGCTAGATTTTGGATTTTCATGTTATTTTCCATTTTCAAACAACTTTGCTATTTCCTTTCGTTAATCTATTTCATGCTCGTTTAAATCGATTCTTCTTTCGATCGACCGATTAGGTCACTCGCTTTCCATCGTACTATGTTCACATAGCCTCGTTTTATGACTTAAATAGCCATTTAATTGCAAATCAATTGAAAGTAGTATGCCCTTAAGCCAATCACATTTGATGTGATAAGCATATACTTTGTAATCTTATTCGTTTATTAATAAAAGAATCAAGGCATTTCTTTATTCATGATTAATCACTTGAATTAATCAAATGGATAAACCCATAGTTTTCGAGCAATGCTTTTAGAACCATGATGAGGATCATGCTAATGAGATCTAAATTCAAGATAGCTCAAAACTAAAATTGTTTCTAATCATTAGATCACTAAAATGGGTATTAGTGAATCTGGATAGATTAGTACATACTATGCTTGCTCTTATGAAGAGGATGATTGATCTCATAATAATTTGTGTAGAGACACTAAAGTAAGTATGTAGGTGTTTATTAGAGAATAAGTTCACTGAATATGACTTGCTCAAGGAACACCTAATGGAGTCTTACTTGCCTATCAATAGGAGTTCCTTTTGTGATAGTAGTACAAGTGATCCTTGGACTTGAGATCATCATAGTATCTTGTGTATGATGAATTATATTTTGACATATTCCTTAAAACCTTTAGGGTGTATCAAAGGGTATGATCGGATATAATAAGTCATGCATGGAGATAGGTGAGTGATCAACAAAGAATCTACCACTTCTAGTAAAAGAAGGGAATGTCCTATGCGATTCGATAAATGACAACTCAGTAGTCCTTGGCCAAGGCAGAATGGAAATTAGAAAGTAGTTTTTAATTTACATTAATTAGAGTTATTCATTTAAGGATTGAAATGCATATAATCAAATAAAATAAGACTTGACAGTAATACCATGTCTTATATTTAATTGGGACGTTGTGAGGTAGAAGGATTGAATTGTACGGTAACTATTCGCTGAATAGGTTCTTTTGTGATTAAATGTTGAAATCTATATTATCTGGAAAGTCGTTGATCGCTAAGGGGGCTTACCCTTATTATGGAATAAATATTATTTATTTAAATGAATTAAATAGTTTAATTTATTTATATAAATAAGATTAGAATAGTTCTAATTAGTTTATTCTATAACCAGTTTAATATGGAGAACCTAAAGGATCACACCACAAAAGGAAAATAATTATTTAAGAAGTAAATGGCATAATTGTAATAATGAATTAAGTATATTTAATTTATACTATGTGGATAGAATAAATTAAATAGATTAATATTTATTATTTAGTATTTTAGAAATACTAATTATAAATTAATAAAAGGAGTCTTATTATTATTATTATTATTATTATTATTATTATTATTATTTAGTTCCTAAATGGTTTAGGAATTAATTAATAAGAGTACTCTCATAATTAATAATTAAGTTCCTAAATGGTTTAGGAATTATAATTATTATATTAAATTAATTAAGTTCCTAATTAGATTAAGAGTTTAATTAAAAACCCTATTCCTAAAGGTGTTATTAGAGTTTACTAAATCTATAAATAAGAGAAGTCTTATTATGGATTAAGGTTACACACATACACTTCCATAAATTTTTGGGAGAGTACTCACATATTCTCTAGAGAGAAAAAACTAGGGTTTGCCATCACCCACTTCTTCAATTATTATTATTCCTTGGTGGATCACCTCTAGAGGCCAAACACTTGGGTGGCTAACGTTGATCATTGGAATCCAATCGGTGAAATTCAAGGAGAACGCGAAGGACTTGGAGGTGAACTTGTACTCGTTGAAGCTTTGAGTTCTACAAGGGTATAATTCTCTAACTTCTTTTTTATTAATTAATAATTGCGCATAAAGGTCGATCCTAGATTATGGCTTGTAAAATTTTTTTAAATTTGATTTTACCATGCTTCCGCTATTTTATGCAATTTGATTGCAAGTCTTCGAATTTTACAAACCAACATCAATTACATAACTTCCTTTTAACCATAAAATATATTTCTCATTTCCTACGAACCTTCTTAGTTTCATACTTCACAAAATTTATTTGTGCTTGTAGATCTTTAATCTTTCAGTCAAAGTTATGTTTTGTTGTTTATTAATGACTGTTATGATGTTAATAAGTGATCTAGGCGGTTAAATTATGTTTCTATAACATCTAGATTCATAAAATGATAAGATTTAGCTATCTGTTCTAGGCAGTTAAGAACAGTTTAACAAGGCTCCTTGTAAGACAATTTAATTTGAGCATGTTGGTCGTTTGATGTGTTTTAAAGTTTTTAGTTGTACTTTTCCATGTAGGGTATACACAAAAACAAACCACACACCCATCAGATCACTATGCTAGGAGATATGTTAGATAGAAAGTGCCTGGTTGACCACGAATTCTGGAATTTCTAGAATTCTGGGCAACCCAGAAATCGGAAGAATAGCCTGACAAAACTGTTTGACCGGTTTATATATATTCCAAGTTTAATATTTTTAAGGTCTATTATTGGTATCTCATTGTACCTTACCATTATAATATAACTAGGTTCGATTAGTTTATCCAAAAAGTTCATCATCTGCAAGATAAATCAAGTCAAAAGTGGTCAATTGACCATGACCGACTGTTCTGGGTAGATGAAGAACATGGACCTATAGCGATGGACTAGGCGACAATCTCCTTCCGGTAATGAAGAACAATGACTTTTAGTGGCAGGCCTGTTCGTAGCTAATTCCTATAGCGACAGACTTGCCCAGAAAACCTTAAGAACAATCTATAGCAACAGACTTGTTCAACCTTTGTTATACACTGCCTTTAGCTGTAGACTTATTTGTCGCAGTAGCTTTTAGTGTCAGATTGATTTAAAATTAATTAAAACATAATTTAAATCACTAAAATTGCAACAATTTTATTTAAATTAATTAAAACCTAATTTTAAACACTTTTAGTGACGAATTTGGTCCGTGACAATAGCTATACATGACATAATTAAATTAAAGTTAAATAAACCTAATTTAAACTATCTTTAACGACGGATTTAACTAAAAATTCATTAAGGTAGCTTCTAAATTAGTCTTTAGTGACGGATTGAGTTATGAATTAATTCAGTTAACATAATAAACTATATTTAATGATAGATTAAGTAACCCTTAGGTTTTAATCCTAGATTAGGTTTGACCCTAGATTATGGATTAAGTTTTAGGGTTTAATCTTTTATAGGTTTTAACCTAACTCTAGTTTAGGTTTTTCAAACCCTAGTTTATGTTTTTACCCTTTAAATTAGGGTTTGGATTTTAATGATTTATCAAATTTAGGTTTTTGCCCTAAATTAATTTTCTTGATTTTTAATAAATGTTAAGTTTAACTATTTTTAAACCAAAACACCAAATCTTACACATAAATAAATCATTTAACACATTTGAAGCTCAATTCATGCTTTGCACATCAAATTATACGTATTAGGTTAAATATTTTTACCTCTAATTGTATACGATCATAGTTTCAAGTCGTATTTTTCCTTTCAGATAGTTCAATGTTTACTTGAATCATCATTCTCAGGTTTTGAATTAACAACCTTAATTAGATATTGTCATACCATATTTGAAATTTTTGAGATATTACATTTAACCCAACTTATATAAATTTCGTCCTCAAAATTAACTTTACAATTAACTTTAGTCATTTAATATCATATTTAGAAGCTCTATAAATATTCAGAATATTACACTAGCGACGAAATATCAGTAGCTAATTCAGTCGCTAATGTATCAGCGACCGCCATTGTCGTCGCTAAAAGTGCCAGATCATTACAAATAATCAGCGACCGATAGCGGTTGCTATTATGTTCAGCCCTAATTTAGGCGCCACCCCAGACGAAAACAAAAGAGAAGGAAGAAGAAAGGGGAAAAAGAAAGAGATAGAAGAAAGAAGAAAGAGAATAAAGAAGAGGTCGCCCCCTCCCCCTACCAGACGCCGCCCCTCCCCTCCCTCTGCCGGACGGCTCCCTACCAGACCCCCCCCCCCCCCCGCCCCGGTCCCCCTGTCAGACGCCGCCCTTGCCTTACCCCCAAATTCAAGTGAGTTCCTTTATGTCTTTATGTTTCTCTTTTTCTAGATTAAATAATTTTATGCTACTTTTGGTTTTTGTTTGATTGTTGAACCATTTTCAATGATTAATTAGAGTACCATTTGCAATCCACCGTGTTGATTTAAGGAAAAAGGAATTTCATTATTTGAATTCATTTCTTGTCTGTTGCTCTGTTTGATAACATATTGGATTTTTGTAATACGATTTGATTAGAAAAGAAGGTAATTTTCGTGTCTCACTTGGCAAAGTTAAAATAAAAATGAAGAATTCTTTGCTTTAACCCGTATTACCTGGGACGTAGTTCATAGAGAAAATGAGACTCTTTTGTTGAACAAAGGGAGGAACAAGTTTTGTAATTAGTAAAATGTTTAACATACTTTACAATTATAATAATTGTATTAACAAAATTTAAATGAATTGATCGAATTTTAATTTTATGATTTTACAAATTGACTAAAAGTCAAATTTGACTCCATTTTTTTGTGGGATGGAGGAGTAATGCAAATACAGCTTCGCGCTACTATTTCATGATATTTTACTTCATAAGATTTTCTTATCTCCTATAAATGAAAAAGATATTACAGGTATGACCGCTTAAGTACCTGGAAAAAAAATGTTAGTATTTCGTTTGCTTTTTATGTGCCCCAACTTGTTTTCCATGTTCCAAACATGGTAACCCTTAAAGAGTTTCTGAAGGTGATGTTTTAACTATATATGTATAAAGATTGGCAGTAGATTGAGTTTAAGCATAAACTATGCGGCTAAGGATATTAGATTTGGAGTTGAAGCCCGTCTTTAATGTTTAAGGGTGTTGAAGAGCTTGCTGATGCAGTTAAAGTTACTATGGGCCTTAAGGTACTCTTCATTTGTTCTCTTAATTATCATTTTCTTGAGTTTTTTCTCATTCATTTCGGGTTGTGTTGTACAATTGCAAAGATTTAATTTTTATGTATGTGGATTAATCAAGTTCAAGTTAAAGATGCCTTTGAGTTACTGATTGCAAGTAATCGTGTTGGATTTCCATTCAGTTCTAATTGCATCTATATGCTTTGAGTTCACTTCATTCAATTGTTACTATTCTTTCATTTCATTGTTACTATTCAGTTCTAATTGCATCTATATGTTGGTATTCTTTCATTTCATTCAATTGTTACTAAATTCTTTCATTTCATTCAATTATTGGTATTCTTAATGCCAGAGGCACGGGTTAATGCTAGTTATATAATATAATATAAAATAATATAATAAAATAAAATAAAATACAATATAATAGCATTCAAAATAATATAATGATTTAGCATTCAAAATAACCTAATGATTTAGCATTTATAGTGAGCACCAAGTCAGTTATAGTAAGTATAGTGATTTGGGGGCGTCACGGGTTGGTATCAGAGCTGTAGATTATAGCTCTAAGGTAATAAGTATCTTAGGATAGAATATGATGAAAGTAGGACTAAATGGACTTGTGAAAAGTCTATAGATAATTAAAAGACAAATAAATCTTAAACATAAAATGTTATAAGACAATACGTAAATTTTAAAAATGAAATGTTATTTGAAAGAAATATACTAATTAAAACTAAATTCTTGTGTATGATGGCTGTTATTCCAAGTTGGGAAGAGATAAGGCAAGCGAACACACATCCTATGGTCCTCGAAAGTGATCCTGAGGAGGATCCAATTGAAGATCCAGTAATAGATCATGCGAGTGACCACCCCGTGATCAACTTTGTGGACATATCTAATGATGATGATTTTGATGAAATGCAACACGACATGGATATTTTTGACTCCGAGGATGGCAATCCAGATTTGAGTTGCATGAAATCATCGAAGAAATGAATGAAGAAGAAGCTGAGCAAGTGGCATTGATGGACGCAACTACCGAAAGAATTGAAACTCTTGAAATGTTGTGGTTGGAGGAAGTTGAGAGAAACCATGCACAAGAGCTTCAATTAGACATCAAAGAAGCTGAAAAACTCTAGCTATAGGAAGCACTTGCCCATGAAAGGAATGAACGTCGCTATTCCTATTGGGAACTTCACAAGGAGGTGGAAGATTTCCCCACAACAAGGAATGAATTGGGCTACGAGATCAATCGATCTGTAGTTTCGAGTATGCTAAATAGGGCTTTTAAGAAAGTCAATTAATAAATTAAAAAAAAATTGTAATCTTGCTTTATGTGTGTAATATTAGCATTCCCATTTTATAAAGGATGTTAATAATAGTAAAGTGAAATTATTCACTCGATTGATAATAGTTTGTAATGTGTGGAAGTTTATAAATACAAATTTTGTTATGAAATATGATGTGTAAAATTTTCTTTATGCTTGCATATTTATACTTGTCTTTATTTTATTTTAGAGAAATGGCACCACCAAACACAAGAGCAAGAGTGACAGCACATGCTAGTAATAATTGCAGTGAAAGTGTTGAGTAAACACCTAGTGATAATCAAACCACCGAAAATCCTATGCAACAATTTGTTAATATGTTAATGAGTGTCATAGTAAATCAAACAAATCCACCCCGAACACACACAACTATGTTTAAAGACTGTAAGAACGTAGGACCTCCCGAATTCTAGGGAACCACTGAATCAATTAATGCCCAAAATTGGGTTACCGAAATTGAAAAGGCTTTTGATATAGCCGAGGTTGGGGAAAACCAAAAAGACAAAATTTGCTGCCTATTTGTTAAAAGGCGAAGTGAACTTTTGGTGGGAAGCCAACAAATCAAGGGCGGGAAAAGGTGTAATCACTTGGAAAAAGTTTAAGAAATTATTTTTTTAGAACTTTTTCCCAACAAGCACGCAAAATCGGATGGAAGTTCGGTTTCTAAATTTAACATAAGGGGACATGACAGTGCCCCAATATGCCACCAAGTTTAATAAACTCGCACGTTTCGCTCCTCATCAAGTGGCGACGGAGGAACGTAAAGCGAGAAGGTTCGAAAAAGGGTTAAAACCCTAGATTTATGGCAAAGTTGTCGTATTACAGCTAAAGAATTTCTCTCATCTTCTCGAGAAAGCCATCATTGTCGAAGGCGGTACTAATGCCTTTAATAAATATAAAAAGAAAAAAGAAAAAAGAAAATAAAAAGAATCATGAGGGGGGGTCTAGTAAAGGAAATAACGGTGGGAGAAATAACAAAAGAAAATTTAATGGTGGGAGAAATACACAAAAAGAGGGAGATAACAAAAAGAAAATAGAACCCTGTAAGACATGTGGCAAGGACCACATAGGAGTGTGTCTTAAGGGAAAAAATGGTTGTTACAACTGTAAACAAGAGGGAGACTTAGCCACCACCTTCCCAAACCCAAAGAAGGACACATGCTTCAACTGTAGAGCAACGGGACATCAAGCCAAGATGTGCCCTAAGAAATGAGGAGAAGCAAAAGGGAGCAAGGCGAATAACATCGCCCCAATGACTTACCCGGTCTCCCACTTGATAGAGAGATCGAGTTTATCATCGACTTAGCACCAAGAACTACACCATTTTCAAAGGCTCCATACAGGATGACACTTATGGAGATGAAAGAGTTGATGGTTCAACTACAAGAATTATTGGAAAATAAATACATTCAACCTAGTGTTTCTCTATGGGGAGCACCTGTGTTGTTTGTCAAAAAGAATTATGGAACTTTAAGATTATGTGTCGACTATTGTGAACTGAATAAGTTGACCATAAAGAATAAGTATCTATTACCTAGGATAGATGACTTGGTTGATCAATTGAAGGGAGCTGAACACTTTTCTAAGATTGATCTACGGTCGAGGTACCATCAACTAAAGGTTAGAAAGGAAGATGTGCCGAAGATAGCGTTTCGAACACGTTATGGATGTTACGAGTTTCTAGTAATGTCCTTTGGATTAACGAATGCACATGCAACATTCATGAACTTGATGAATAGGGTTTTTAGGTCTTGTTTAGATAAGTATGTTGTGGTGTTTATCGATGATATTTTCATATACTCGAAAACACTGGAAGAACATGTTCTAGAAACCTTATGGAGGGAACAACTCTATGCCAAATTTTCAAAATGTGAGTTCTGGCTAGAAAATGTTCAGTTTTTGGGTCACGTGATTGACAAGAATGGAATAACGGTGGATCCATCAAAGATAGGAGCAGTTATAAACTAGGAACAACCAAAGACCCCAACCAAAGTGAGAAGTTTCTTAGGTTTAGTGGGGTACTATAGACGTTTCATTAAAAACTTTTCAAAAATAGCAACCCCGCTAACCAACCTAACAAGGAAGACGGTGAAGTATGTATGGACGGATAAATGTGAAGAAAGTCTATAGTGATGCCTCACATAAAGGATTAGGTTGCGTGTTGATGCAACATGGGAAGGTCATTGCTTATGCTTCGCGGCAATTGAAAGATTATGAGATAAGGTATCCTACTCACTATATATAATTAGCGGCGGTAGTATTTGCTTTAAAGATATAGAGGCATTACTTGTATGGGGAGGAGTGTGAAATTTATATTGATCACAAGAGTTTAAAGTATATTTTTATACAACGAGAGTTGAATATGAGGCAAAGACGATGATTGGAATTGATTAAGGATTATGATAATAAAATCCTATATTATCTAGGAAAAGCCAACGTAGTTGCAGATAAACTAAGCAGGAAGAATCAAAAGAAACTAAATGTGTTAACAACTCAGGATGAGTTGCTCAAGGAATTTGTTAGACTCGATATTGAAGTAAGGGTTCCTTCCATCCCAACGAGAAAATTATTTGTAATGGAGGATCACTCAACTTTGTTGGGAAAAATCAAGGAAATACAAGAAAAGGATGGAGAGTATGAGGAAATGAAAATTAAGATAACAAAGAATGTGAACAATAGGTTTAAATTGGACAATGATGGAATCATTAGGTTTGAATCAAGGATATGGGTACCTTCGGTACAAAAGTTAAAGGAAGAAATTATGTCAGAAGCACATAGTACTAAGTTTTCAGTCCATCTAGGTAGCACCAAAATATACAAAGACAAGAGTCAACATTTTTGGTGGCCAAACATGAAGAGGGAGGTGGTTGAATTCATTAGTAGGTGTTTAACCTGTTGTAACGCACCGAGATCCCACATTCCCTTAATTAAGTCCAATTATGTCTGGATAAGATAATCATTACTTTAAACCACATTAACTGGAATCTCGTGCGTTAAAACTTAACATTTAATCTCTGAAACCATTTAGTTGACCATAATGCGGTCCATATTTTTTTTTAATTTTAAACTTACTATCAATACCTGCCTCAGGATCGTAACATTCACTTAACTAAAACTTAGATCATATACAAATAAGTTATGACCTAGTTTGTTACATTTCATAATCATATACATATAATGATTTTACATAGCATACCCTATGCACACATTCCACCATTAAACTATCCATACATAATCTTGTCTGCTAATTCTGTACCGTACATGTGAGTGTATTACATATAAAACTCAACCAACAATAATACCTTCACCTTATCCTCTTACAACATTTCTCTGAGTAATACATACCTGTACATTTATCTCTATGGATTTACAAATCATATAACCCTTATTACCAATGTAGATTTACATTTAACTATCTGAATAGCCACATTACATAGATACACATAACAATTCCCTTTCACAATTATCTATGCCTTCATCGATCTTTACCTTTAGCCGTACCAGAACCTCCGGCCTTCTTGTACTTTTACCTGAAATGTTAGTTCATGGCAAGAGTGACCATAAAGCTCAGCAAGTCAATCAGATAACACATTACATGCTCGCAGTTTATAATATGCATTATGCCTCTTTACTTTATCATGTTATGCTTAATGTCACACATTTCACTTAATAGTTAGCACACGTAGTTGCACGGAGTGCACATCTGAACATTTAATGTCATATAGTTCACGTAGAACAATTATCACATTTAAGTATTAAAAACTTGCCTGATTTGCATTTATTTACTTAACATTTACTTCCTCAGTCATCCTTTCATATCCGTCTTGTCGGCTTGCTACATCGAGCGCTATCTGTAAACATTGCACAATATACATCATTATAGGATTATAATTTTATATGATTTATTGAACTTAAACCAAAATCTCTTAACCATTAATCTCGATTCATATCACATTTGATGTATTATACCTTACATAGGTTAATAATACACCATAGCTTGTTCCTGGCCTTTACATAACCCCTAACATGGTTTGGCTTAGCTTTAGGTATGTTATATTATGTTATTCATTATCTCATTATACCTTGACACCCTTTATTTTGGCCATTCTCTATCTCTCTAGAGTTTACATAACTCATTTTTATCATTCCATGTCAAAACGTCACATTTTGGACCCTTAAAAATTTTTCAGGTTTTAGAACACTGCGCCCCGGCGCAGTGTTTCTTCTTCCCAATCTTACTGGCCGCGCATTCCTTCCAGCCGTGAATAGTACACTGCGCCCCAGCGCAGTGTTCAGTGTTAATCACTGAGCCCCGACACAGTCTGCTGGTACAGAATTCTGTGATTTTTGACTCTGCTTTGCTGATTTTTAACTCCTTAGCTACACATCCAATTCAGTCCAAATTTGAAAAAATGCTAAACCTTACTACATAGTATCTTATAAAATTTTTACTTGCCTCATTTGACTTCTCAAAATCAGAGAAAAACTAGCCCATAGCAGGGTTGTTCAACTTGTTCAACACTTAGAAAATTTTCTAACTTTAAAATCCAATTTTTCCAAGTTTGTGATTTTTGGCCATAAGCTTCAAAACTCAATTCCAACACTTGACATACTATAGGATGTGTCTAAGCCTTTCAAATCATTAAATTATACCCGAGGCGGATTTTGTCCGTAAAAATCCATTTTGAGTCGAAACGATCGATTTCGATCGTTCGAATCACCTTTTCATTCTAGCTTCCATCTGTTGATTACCAAATCAACTTAGACACGTGTAATAACATTAAACTAAGTCAATTGACTTCATTCCACCTTTAATTCCTCAAAATTGCCAAAAATCACCTATTAGTTGCATTTTTATCAAATTTCATAAACTTTTCATTTCCAAAACTTATGTTATTCTTGGCCCCTTTTTACAAAACTTGATTCTAACACATCATTTAACACACATAACACATATTTGACTTACATGGGCTTTCAAAATATTTAAAACTTTTCAAATGAACTTATTTTTTCAAATGACTCAGTTTAGGTGTGGGCAAACACTTTAAAACGTTTAAAATCTTCAATTGTCGCCATAAATGCCAAACGACTTCCAAATCATTTCAAACACGTGTATTAACATCAAACTTAGCTTTTTGGCCTCATTTGATCACCAATTACACAAAATGGTCAAAATTCACACATTGATGGCATTTTGTCATCTTTACTTGTTTCCATCCTTAAACCAACTTCAATCTTTGGACTCCATACACCACATAGGCTACCACATATACATTTAGCAACTTTTTGTATTCACATAAATTCCATATGTACCTTCCAAAGGACTTTACAAATTATAATTTGGTCCATTCACAAAGTATAGCCTAGTATTGTATTAATTCTTAACCAAGTCACACTTTTGGACCATTAATAAACTCATGATGCTATTTAGCTAGAAATTTCACATGCTCTAAATATGATCATACTCTCCATCTAGGTTTTCATCTCATTTAACCAAAATTAACACATGATCCTCCATGAATCATGCTTTATAGCCTTGAAAACATGCATAATAGTGCACCACCTTTGCTAAACAGCCTTAAAGTATAGGGTTTCTTCATATATCAAAGAAATAACACATAAATCACATAAACTTCATAATCAAACCCTTATATATCAAGGATACATGCATGGCTTCCTTCAAACTAACATTTAATCTCATAAATATCAAATTTTAAAACTTAAACATGCTTATACCTTCTATATACTCTCTTTCTCCTAGCTTTAGACTTTGTTAAGGTTGAACCTTCCACTTTGATGGCTTCTTTACTCTTCTTGAGCACTTTTTCTAGCTATCTTCCGTGGCTTACAAGCAAGCCCTAGCTCTTTTTCTCTCTTTTCTCTCTTGGCTTTCAAAATTGCTAGAAACTTGACAAAGAAATGAACTTTGCTAGCTTAATACATACATATATGCATATATAAATCTCCAACAACTAATCATGGTTGGTTAGTTTAACTCTAGTATTGTTAAGGGTATTTAGATCATTTCACATTATAATACAAGGCTAACTTGGTCATTACACCATCATAGGACACAATTGTCATTCCATTACTTGCTAAGGGCAACATGGTCTTTAGCCTAAAAATCTAGATAATTTATTCTCTTTAATTCATAATTTGCTTAATTTTGCACCAATTCAAGTTCATTTGATCCAAACTTGTTTCATTATACTTGAACTTTATTCCACGTCAAATTAATCCATACTTGGCTTGTCCCATATCACTTGTCACACTTGACAATTGAATTTCACTAATTAATAATAATTATCCATAATAATTGTAAATTTTCATAACATTGCACTCTCAATTATCTACTAACCCTTTTGGTTCTCATTCAATCAATTTCACTTTTCAATATCTCAATATAATCGAATTGCTCATCTTTTTCATAAATCGCTTCCTCAAGAAGCGAACCTCGACCAGATTATCAAAATCCATCGTCCTTTGTCCTTTTTAAGCTCGTAATACATCCATTACAACTTTACGCACCTTTACATATTTACTTAACACCCCGGTGCCAAATTTGCACCATACCTGCATACTACATTCTTTCTATATATTCTCGGGGTATTACCTTCCATATTTATGATTCGCATAAATACATACCTTATTCAAATCAATTATATCCATTTCTTAATAAACTCCAAATATTCGTATATCATCCATTTAATCCTTTATTCCCTAGCTTTAAACTCCTCTTTCCTTCTCAACTCAAATACATACATATACACATATTCATACATTCAAGTTATAACATGCTAACATATCATAGCGTCCTACATTAATTATTTTTCGTCGTTAGCCTTTAATACATTTTACTTCCATTCAACCACATAGGTCTCTTTAGCACATTGATTAAATCATAATTATATTTAATCACCTATTAATACATCATAGCCTTCTAGCCCAGGTTTTAATCTTCTAACCTTTACTTAAATAATTAAATTCTTATTTAAAATTCTTGTACAAATCTGGGATATCACACCTGCCAACGGGTTAAAGCAGAGCATCAAAGACCAAGCGGATTTTTATAACTGTTGGAAATTCAAGAGTGGAAATGGGGGTATATTACAATAGATTTTGTAGTAGGACTTCCAACCATACAAAAGGGTCATGATGCAATTTGGGTGATAATGGATCGACTAACCAAGTCTGCTTACTTTCTACCAATTAAAGTTAAGTTCACCCTAGATAGATTAGCCAAATTATATATTAAGGAGGTTATATCTAGGCATGGGGTTCCAATTTCAATCGTGTCCGATCAAGATCCAAGGTTCACATCGAACTTTTGGAAAAGTCTTCAAGAACATTTCGGGACACAATTGAGATTAAGTACGGGTTACCACCCACAAAAAAATGGTAAAAGTGAAAGGACTATCCAAACTTTGGAGGATATTTTGAGAGCTTGTATGATGGATTTTGAGGGAAGTTAGGAAGATCATTTACCTCTGGTGAATTCACTTACAACAATAGTTATCACGCTAGTATAGGAATGCCACCATATGAAGCTCTATACGGAAGGAAGTGTAGAACATCGATGTGTTGGGACGAAGTCAGTGAACGGAAGATACTTGGGCCAGAATTGGTTCAACAAACAGCGGAGGTAGTTCAAATAATTCAACTGAGGTTACGAGCTGCTCAAGAAAGACACAAGAGATATGCCGATCTACATCGACAAAAGAGAGACTTTGAAGTCGGTAGTCATGTTTTCCTGAAGGTATCTCCTTGGAAGGGGAAGATTCGTTTTGGAAAGAAATAAAAACTGAGTCCAAGGTTTATAGGACCATTCGAGGTATTACGAAGAATAGGCGAGGTAGCTTATGAAGTAGCCTTACCTCCAGAACTGGAACGTATAAATAATATATTTCATGTTTCAGTATTACATCCTTATAAACCCGACTACAAACACGTAATTAATTACGAACCAATCCAGATTGAGAAGGATCTCAACTATGAAGAGATTCCTATTCAAATCGTTGATAGGAAGGAACAAGTCTTACGAAATAAGGTCATACCTTCAGTCAATGTCATATGGAGAAATCAATCCATGGAAGAGGCAACATGGGAATTAGACGATAAAATGAAGATAGAATATCCACATTTATTTTCTTAATTATATAAGTTAATTTCGGGGACGACATTCTTGTAAGGAGGGGTGAATGTAATATTTCAAACTTTCGAGTTAGTTGTAGTCCTAAAATTATATGCATAAATAAATATTGAATTACATCTAATGTGTTATGGAATTTTCATGTGTATTTATTTTTGTGTTTCATTTTAAGAATCCAACTTAAACAATTTTAGAAAAATAAAAGTAAAATTTTTAAAAACCTAAAACTAGGGTTTGGAGAAAACTTAAACCCTAATTTTAGAAACCTAAGGTTCAAACCCTAAACCCTAGAAAGTATTATTCACAAATACACGTATAAATACAAAAATTATACAGATAAAATACGAAAATAATACGATAATAATACAAAAATTATACAGTATAAATACGAAAAAGTCAACTATAAATAGTAATAGTCAACTATGGAAACTAATACACTTAATTAAAATTAAGCCTAATCTAAGTAAAATTAATTGGTGAATTAAGAAACTAATGTACCAAACAAATTGCTAGTTTATTTAATGACCAAACTAACCTTGAACTAAGCTTGGTAAAAGACCATCAATGCCCCTCAAATAAATGGTTAATCAACCAACCAAATAAGCCCTAGAAGTATTCATTTGGTAGGCTAAGTGTTGGACCAATTAGAAGCTAACATGTGTAAATTGTTGTGTCACCAAAAATGTGATCATTTCAAGCAATTAATGGCATTAACTAGCTATAATGGCCGGCCACTTTAGGGAGTTGAATGTGATGATCATTTTGATATTTGTATTACACATTTGCACTTTCATACCTTGGCAAAATATAAGTCCATACCTTGGTTAATTGCACTTGCCTCCTACCCTTGGTTTTCCTATAAGTAAGGAGCTTAGTTCACCATTTCTACCATTCATTTTCAAAGCACAAATTTAAGTATCAAAGCTATACATATATTGAGAGAAAGTTCTTGTGAGTTGTTACCTTGAAAATTGCAAAGAAATAGTTAAAGCTTGCAAATTCATAAGATACAATCTCTAGTAGTTATTATGTTCAATTTTTCTTTCGTCTTTAATTTTCAAAAGCTCAAGAACGCGAGTCATAACCATATACGAATGTCGTTCTCCATGTTCTTCACGTGTTCTTGAGCCTTCCTTTATTTTATAGTAGTTATAATGTTCAATTTTCTTTTATTGACAAGCTCAAGAACATAAGTCGTAGCCATGTACGATTTTTCGTTCGTCGTGTTCCTTATGACTTAAGCAAGTCATTGTTATGTCAATTTCATTTCATAGTATATAACTAAAGCTCAATGAACACAAGTCGTAGCCATGCATGATTTTTCGTTCTCTGTGTTCTTCATGTGTTCTTGAGCAGTAGTCATAAACTGTTAAAATCAAGTAAACAAGCCGTTATAATGACCAAATTATTTCATATATAAATGTTATAATCACTTATGCAAGCAGTTATAATGCTCAAATTATTTCAAGTATGAAATCCAAAAGCTCAAGAACATAAGTTGTTACCATGCACGATTTTTTGTTATTCGTGTTCTTGTATTTTTGAGCAAATGTCATAAATCTCTATATAACAAGGTTTATGATTTTTTTATTTTATGTTATAAAGTGTTATTGATTGTTAGAACATGTTATCTTAGCTAATTAAAGCTTAAGGTATCATGTTTTATCAATTCAGTCAAAAAAATATTGAACCAGTTTTTACTTTGATTAATATTATCCCTTACCGACTCTATGTTAATATTATCAAATTTCATCACATATTCTTATTACGTCTTTACTTTGATTAAACCTAGAATTGTTAAAACTTAACATAGTATTGATAATGATCTATTTATCTGGATAAGGATTGGTAAATAAATTGGGAGTGTTGTACATCCGAGACAGAACTAAGCGATGTTGACTGGTCAAATCCATCGTTAAGGTTCCTCGGACACAGGTATAACTCGTTATTACTATTTTGAATGTCAAATAAGTAGGATTATTGATATGAAAAGATATCACTATAACCAAATATGTTTCGAGTGAGGGTTTTAACTAGTTGGGTAATGTTCTGTACAGAAAGAGAATTTTGCACCGGACAAAGATACAACAATTTGTTACGGATAAAGATGCAAACATTTATCACAGGTGAAGATACAAACATTCACCGCGAGATTCTCTGTTCCCAAGAGTCGTCCTAATGATTTAATGCTGTGGATATTGAAACATGTGAAGATATAGAATATCTAAATCTTAAGGATAAAATGTCATGATTGAGTATTAAGTCTCTTGTATCGATTACAAGGACTTGATATAAAATAATGAAAGATCTTTGAGAATTAAGATGAGAACTTTGTTTATGAATAAAGGAAATCATCCATAAACCTAATGATTTAGCATTTATAGTGAGCACCAAGTCAGCTATAGTAAGTATAGTGATTTGGGGGCATCACAGATACTGCCAAAATTTCTTTAGAACAAATAGATGTATTTGTTTAAGTCATTGACATTAGTGGGACGTCGCATACAAGAATGGGATAGAAGTCTAACTAGTGTAATAAGGGTGGAGACGTATTTAGATAGAAAACATGCATTATACCTATATAAAGATAACACGGTTTAATAAATACAATAAATCTTGTCATAATAGGTACCATACTATCATGAATTTCTATTTAAACCATAGTTGGATGAGGCGACGAAAGTCAAGTGGGCAGAGAGTTGCTACAGCTAAATTTAGAACTGGTTGTCAAGTGTTTTTGGATTACGCCTATAGTAAAAAAGAATGTGTTAATGCTAAGAACAAGATAAGATGCCCTTGTTCGAAGTGTAAGACTGTAAATTATGAGGACAGAGATATAGTCTCCTATCATTTACTTGTTAATGGGTTCTTGAAAAATTATGAAGAATGTTGGTGGGCACATGAACAGAAAAGAGAGAGTGACTTGCACAGATACATAATCCAGCAGATAGTAGTACCCATCGTATGAATGACATAGTTCATGATATTATTGAGCTCAATTTTGATTGGAAAAAAGACAGAGATCAACTTATGAATTCTGATGCCTAAATGTTCTTTAAGTTCTTAGAGGAGGGTAGTGAACTATTAAGGCCTGGTTGCTCAAACCAAACTATATTATCTGCAGTGGCGACGTTACTTCACATCAAGGCTGAACGAACAACAAGTAAGTTATTAACCATATAGTAGTATTAAATTAAAATTAATATTATTGTATATACTAATGTAAATTATTATATAATTTAGAGATTTTGTAGATGTTAGGGTTGTTAAATGTATTCACAACTATGCTTGCAAAACTGGCCTACTGTAATGTTTCGAACTTAGAAAAATATTGTAATCCAACTTTATATAAATAAATAAAAATTGAATTATATTTTTTTTATGTACTATCGAATTTTCATATGTGTTTATTTTTGTGTTTCGTTTCAAGAATTCAACTTAAACAATTATTGGACAACTAAAAGTTATTTTTGAGAAAATCTAAAATTAGGGTTTGGAGAAAACCTTAAAAGGTTAAAACCTAAACCCTAACCCTAAACCCTAAAAATAAAAAATAAGTTAAAACCTAAATCCTAAGGTTCAAACCCTATAAAGGTACTATTCATAAATACGCGTATAAATACAAAAATTATACTGATAGAATATGAAAATAATATGGTATTAATACGAAAAAGTCAATTATAAATAGTAAAAGTCAACTATACAAATTAGATATTTAATCAAGATTAAGGCTAAACTAAGTAAATTTGATTAGTTAAATGAATCATTAATCAACCAATCAAATGCTAGCATATAAAGGACTAAACTACCCTTGAACTAAGCTTAGTAAAAGACCATAAATGCCCCTCCAATAATCTGTTATGTGAGCAACCAAACAAACCTTAGATTATTCATTTGGTAGGCTAAGTGTTGGTCCAATTAGAAGAGAGGAAGTGATGTCATTTTGGTGAGGTGTTTAAGTGTGATAATAAATCATTAAATGGTGTATAATGGGGCACAAGGGGCGGCAATGGCTGGTGGAATTGTGATGATTCAAGTGTGATATTTTAGCTTAACTTAGCTAGGAAGTATTACACTAAAGACCCTTTTGCTCTAACCTTACATTGCCTATAAATATAAGATCATTTCATTCATTATTTCCTACTAGTTTGATAGCAATTTAGAGAAAATCATATATTGAGAGAAAAATTGTGAGCTAGTATTAAATTTTAAGTATTTGAAGCCTTGTAAAAATATTGTCAAGCTAGCACTTTAAAAAGGTACATCTTTAAGTTGTTATTTTGTTTCTTTTCAATTCATAGTTTAGTTAAATTATAAATAGTTATAATGGTGATTTTTATTTCATAGTTAGCATAGTCTAAATCGCAATATATAGCTATTATTCAAATTATTTTATCTTTTAATCGAAAAGCTCAAGAACACAAGTCGTCGCCATGTATGATTTTTCGTTCTCCGTGTTTCTTCATATGTCTTGAACAAGACGATTTTCTTTCATAGTATAAATATATTAGCTCAAAATACAAGTCGTTACCATGTACGATTTTTCGTTTTTCGTGTACTTCGGGTGTTCTTGAGCACATCTTTTTATAAGTTAAGTTTATCAATTTAAAAGTGTCATAAATCAAATATACAAGCCGTTATAATGACCAAATTATTTCAAATATAAAGTATCATAATTACATATGTAAGCAGTTATAATGCTCAAATTATTTTAAGTATGAAATCAAAAGCTCAAGAACATAAGTTGTAGCCATGTACGATTTTTCATTCTCCGTGTTCTTCGTGTGTTCTTGAGCAAAAGTCATGAATATATGAAGGTCTATGATTTTATTATTTGTATGTTATTAAGTGATATTGATTGTTAAAACATCATATCTTAGCAAATTAATGCTTGGGGTATCATGATTTATCAATTAGATCAAAGAAATAATGAAATAGTTTTGTGCAGTCACCTTTAAGCTAAAATCTGTGCCAATCTATGAAGAATTTTAAACTTTGGTCTCAATATGAATTGTTGAGACGGAAGTCATGAACACGTGAAATTTTGTAAAACTCAAAAATATTTTAAAATGAATAAGTTATGGCCGTTTAACTGAGCCGGGGTCTGACAACAAACAATGTTGTCCACTTTTTAAAAAGTACCTTAAAAATGAGTTTTTGAGTTAACAAATTTTTCGAAAAAAACCACCTATGAAAATAGTCTAAACAAGTTGTAAAAACACTTATTAAGAAATAAAATTCGATAAACTAACATTCGGATATGCGTAAACAATTATGTAGGCATTTAACGCTTTACCGAAAAAATCCTAAATTGCTTCAAGGCAAGTTTTCTATCATTAATCTTTGTTTGCTTGCTTTTTATGTGATTTATACATCTTGTACAAACAAAATATTATAAATCATTGATATGAGAGTTATTGCTTCTTGTTTCAGCATAACTTGAAAAATGAAATGCTCATTCGTGATATATTTCGAATCGTGCTTTATTTTATCAAACCAAGTTGTCTTAAGGCGATCCTGACATGTGAAGTAAACTGAGATGAACAAATATGTAGCACTGTTCATGATTAGTCCAGTGTAGTATATGTTATGCATAACATAGGATGTCGTTAGGTTGATCCTTTTTCTATATCCACGGTATATGATTCTAAGTCGAAAGACAAACGAACAGTTCAAGGTCTAACCGCCACTCAGTATTGCTATGTTAAAACACTTGTGATATCAATTGTTGTACCATGAATCCTTACAATCCATATCGGTGTGAGTTCACTTATATGCTATGTGTTAGACTTGCTAAGCTTTTGTATGCTCAGCCTTACAATTAAACCTAAATTAGAGACAAATTAGAGAGCTTCGGCTCTAAGAAGAAGAAAAGAAAGAAGAAATGCGTAGATTAGTTTACATGTTTTATTAAATTTCTTAATTTTTTGTTTTAAAATCTTGATGACTTATGTAATATGAACAAGCAAACCGTGTAACCGACTCTATATTAATATATATCAAGTTTCATCACATATTCTTGTCATGTCTTTACTTTTATAAGACTTAGAATCGTTAAACATTAACACAGTATTGATATGAACTACTTATCAAAATGAGGATGGTAAATAACATTGTGAATACTGTAAGCATCCGGGACAGGACTAATCAATGCTAAATGGTCAAATTCATCGTTAGGTTCCTTGGACCCAAGTACAAGCTTGTTATTACTATTCTGAATGCCAAAATAAGTAGGATTATTGATATTAAGAGATATCACTATAACCAAATGTGTTTCAAGTGGGGTTTTAACTAGTTGGGTATGTTCTGTACGAAAAGAGAATTTTGCACAGGATAAATATATAAACATTTATCATAGATAAAGATGCAAACATTTATCACAGATGAAAATACAAACATTCATCGCGAGATTCTCTGTTCCCAAGAACTATCCTAATGATTTAATGTCGTTAATCTTGGAATATGTAAAGTTATAGAATATCTGAATCTTAAGGTTAAAATATTAGAGATGAGTATTAAGTCATTTGCATCGATTACAATGATTAAGTATAAAATAATGAAAGATATTTGAGAATTAAGATGAGAACTTTGTTTATGAATAAAGGGAATCATCTATAGCTTTAATGATTTAGCATTTGTAATGAGTATTAAATCAGCTATAGTAAGTATAGTGATCTAGGACGTCACACCTACCCCGTCTATTACGTGGGCCAACACACCGCTAGCCCACAAGGAGGCCTGTTGGCAGGAGTTTCAAGTATTATTTTTTTCGTAATTTAAAAATATTCTATTGAACTATTCTAATGTTTAGTATTATCAGATTAATTATATTACAATTATTTTAATGTTATTATTGTATTTTCATTTAGGAAAAGATACAAGTGGGAAGAAGCACAGACATAAGTTATACAGACACTGTTCTGGCAAAAGTGTGATGTCCGCACAAAAGATAGCATAAAGAATGAACTGGAAAAAGCACTTTACAATGCTGGCATAGGCCATTCTGGCCACGCTGAGGAGTATATGCATAAGTTCGGCCAGTGATGATACTCGCACGATTTTTGGGTTGAGATGTGCCATCAGTGGCAGAGTGACGAATGGGTGAGGAAAGGTAGGACTACTTCCATAAATAGATCTATAGGTGTAGCTGAAGGGGAAAAGGCCAATGGTACATACAAAAGCGGTAGTAGATCACAGACACATCATTTCGTTGATAGGGAGGTACGGAGTTCATCAAATTTATTTTATTTATGTTTACGATCATTTTACTAGTATGCATTTGCATGATATATATATTTATACACCTGTCATATTTGTAGTCAGTTAGTAGGTCCAGAGGCCGAATTATCAATTGGTCGGAGGTGTACGTGGCCACCCGTGATGGTCTGCCTGATGCTCTGCTAATACGGGTTATTAAGTTTTTATTTACATTACATGTTTATACATTAATTTTGATGTTACATTATATTTAACTATTCAATGTATTACTTGATTACAGGACACTTACAACCAATTAATGAACTAGCGGTATCCCCTTGGCAACCATCGCCCCCCGATTGATCAAGAGTTGTGGGAAAGGGTGTCGATTGTTAAGAAAATTTTTGTTAAGGGCCAAGGACAGTGAAGACGGCAGAGTATTAGTGCCTCTGGCAGCTCGAGTAGCCAATCTACACAAGCATCATACAATCTGATGACACATAATGCTGCGGACTGTGTTAAAGTCATATGTAGAGATCCTGCCCTTCTGTGTGAATGGGAAAATCATTTGAAAACGCTGAGTCCCGATTCCTTAGCTGATGCAGTGGCGACAACAGCAAGTCAGTCAGACGAGGAGGATACTGAGCAGGACGAGGTAATCTTATTAATTAATACAACAAAATTTACCCGCTCATGTTGTTTTTTCACTATCTTGAACATGTTTCATTTTTTTGTTACAGGAACGTAGCAGTTAGCTAGATCAATGAAGTTTGACGAGCTACGTATTGCTCATGTTGTTTTTTTCCTCACTTTATTTTGTACCACATGTACGGTTGGATTTTTATCTTATTGTATAAATGGATTGAATGTTGATTTTATGTTTATATAAAATGCTATTTAATTTGGTTTGAAGTTGCTATTTGGTTGGAGATATAGATGAGATCATTTATATATATATTGTCTGGTGTTGGGATTGAATTTATAGGTAAAATATTTTCTAGGAATTGGAAAAAAAATGGGAGTATCAACGATCGATTCGGTCGCTACATGTCGGTGCTATTATTATTATTATTATTATTATTATTATTATTATTATTATTATTATTATTATTATTATTATTATTATTATTATTATTATTATTATTATTATTTTCCTATTTTGTTGGGAATGACATTAAAGTAAAAAAATAATAATAATATCAGCGACTGTGTTGGTCGCTGATATTCGGTCGCTAATACCTCTTCGATCACTGACACGTGTCACACGTCTGCCACGGGGACAGATGCACTGACTCATCTTAGCGACCAAATTGATCATTAATATTCGATCGCTAATAGTCCTTTTAGCGACCAACCTATACGCGATGGGCATCAGTGATCGATTGGAGTCGCTGAAAGCTATTAACGACCGAAATCGGTCACTAATAGGCGATTGCTGATAGGCCTTTTTCTTGTAATGACTGAGACAGGTTTTGTATCATGCACCCCAGCCTTAACTCTTTTAGCTGCTTGAGGATCCAAAAAGTTGTTAGTACTCCCACTATCAATTAGGATTCTCAACATCCTTCCATTAGCCATTCCCACAATCCTTATAGTATTATTAGCACTATGTCCAGACAGTGCATAGAGTGTAATATAGGCCTCTTGCTGCTCCACAACCTTACCATCCCCCATTACCTCCTCAATTTCATAGCATTCATCAGAATCACAATCCATGTTGTGTTCCTCACTAGATGGCAACATCATGAATAATTGTTGTTTTCTGCATTGGTGTCCCAAGCTGTAAGGCTCATCACAGGAGAAGCAAAGTTTCTTTCTCCTTTTCTCAACAATCTGCTCCCTGGTTAGCCCCCTAATTGGCAGTATGCTCCTAACCTTCATGTTAGGAAGCCCAACAAATTGGATTACAGCAAAACCTCCTTCTTTAATTTTAGTTGCTAGTGTATGGCTAGCATTAAGAGAATTACCCATAATAGTTTTAATTCCCATCCTACTTCTCCTTAACCATGCCTCCAGTTTAGCCTCCTCAACCCTAGATAACCTGATCATGTCATTTAGAGTGGTAATTTTTAATTCATGGATGCCTAGTCTGATTTCTTCTTTTAAGCCACCCATAAAACAGTCCATGAAAAATGATTCATTCAGCACTGGATTCCTTAATAGAGACCAACTCTTCATGTCCTCAAATTTCTTCCTATATTCATCTATAGTTCCAAGTTACTGCAGATTTTTTAGTTCCTCTATAGGATTAGTTTGAGCTTATTGACTGAATCTAGTAATGATTTCTTCAATAAAGCCTTCCCAAGTTAATTCTACTCCTTTATGTATGAATCCAGAATACCATTCTTCAACCTCTCCTTCCAAATTCATAGTGGTTAAGTATATTTGCTGACTCTCAGCAACCACATGATGAGTGAAGAGTTTATTACATTTTCTAATCCATAATCTAGGGTTAGTACCATCAAACTTGGAAAATTTAAACTTAATTGCTTTGAATGTATTAGTATTACTAGTCCTTTCATTCCCAATACCATCAGAGGATCCCAAGATAGAAACTACTGGATTTCTTGTATTACCTGAAGTATTATGTGGTTGAGGTAATCGAACAACAAGAAGAACTTAAAATCCCTTCATCATTTTCTGCATTTTCTGCTCCATCTTCTGTTCAAGTATATCCTCAAGGTCCTACTTAATACTGATTCCTGTAGTTGAGTCTTCAGTTGATGGAAGGAATTTGTGTGCTCACCCATTTGAGCTTCCAAGTTACTGAGACGCTGATTGTTGGTTGTCATGGCTGGATCGAGTAGCTCTGATACCAAATTGTAAGGATTAGAGGACCAATTTTTCTTACTAAGCTCAACTTCAGCTAAATACTGAGCAGAATTGGATAATTGAAGAATGAGAACTAGAGAAATAGAGGATGAACTTAGAGAGAGAGAGAAAGAGAATTTAGAAGTTATAGAGGGAAAACAAAATTTCATTTCATCATCCATACGTTACATCACTTCCAATCTGATGATATATACTCAGCATTCCTTACCAAAAGAAACAACAAAATACGCATGAACTCAATAACAGAATTAAAATGAAATTACAAGGATGACCTTCCTAATACAAGAGAAATGACAATTATGACCCTTAAGAAATAACTAACTAACTAACTAACTAAGGTTGCAATATGTGTCTATGTTCTATTCCTTCTCAGCAACAACCTTATAGGATGACGATTCTTACTAGAAAGGAAGCTTTCAAGGCCTTTATGATAACAGATGCAATTGCATTCCTATACGACAATTTTGCAGAATTACTAATATTTTATGGCACTGCTGCATATATCAATATTGTTGCAATTGGAGCAATGATGCTTGCTTTCATCACAGGGACTTATGTCGTGAACGTGATAGCACATTCATTAGGCCTTGCAGTTACTGTGTGTGTCATTGCTTGTTGCCTTTTTCTTACATTGTTTCTTGTAATAGGAAAACGTTGGTGTGATTACAAGAAAAAGTATTGTTATGGTGGCAAAGAATTTTATAAAAAAAATAACTTACAAAATAATGTGGCAAGTTGTAATTAATTGATGATCTGTCGTACATGAGTGGACCTAGTGATAAGAATCAATTACAACCAACGACATCATTTTATATACATCTTTAGTAATCATTCTTTAGTCATCAAAGTATTGTTGTTACAAGAAAACGTTGGCGTGATATGTAAATTATTTTTCTCTCAACTTTTATTATTATTTAGAAACAAATTAAATTATAATACAAAATAAAGGTTGAATTACACATTTGTCCCTCTAAATTGTCTACTAATTTTAAAGTAACCCCTCAATTAGCAAAGTGGACACTTTCAGCACCACAATTGGCATTAATGCTCAACTCTGTTTCTTGGCCTGATTTTTCCTCAATTTCTAGCCATATGCATTTTAATAAGGATATGATTGTATTTTAACTATATAAAACTCCCAAAAGGTTGCATCATGTGGTGAGAGAAACTTCAAATGCTTCAATACTTCAATCTTATACAGTCGATATCCAATTATACCTACATTAAAATGCACGTCGTGACTAGCACATAACTTGAAATTAGGGGGGGAAAGGCCCAAAGAACAAAATTGAACATAATTGCCAACTATGGGGGTAAAATTGTTCACTTTGCTAATTGAAGGATTACTTTGAAACTGGTTGACAACTTTGAGGACAAATGTGTAATTTAGGTTAAAAAAAAGGGAAAAAAAATAAAAATTCCCTATTCTTGTTGTTTGGTTGAGACTTAGTCAAGCCGATTGAGAAGATTATACAACCATGCATAGTCTTTCTACTTTACAATTGCGTTATCATCATTGAAGAGACTGTTAGCATCATGCATTTAACAAGTAGATGCTAAATTTTGATATTTAGTGTATATATATATGATCTAAAACCTGTTCTTATTTGATTGTCATTTTATAACGGAATTGACGAGAACTATGCAATAATAACTCGTGAGGGTTATGTTGGATTTTGATATAAAATCCTACTTATTTAATATTTTTATGATATCATTATTGATTAATAAACACTAGCATCTACACCTAGTGCAAAGTACGAAATCTTATTATATAGTTATGATATTATAAATATTTTATTATTTTTTAAAATTTAGTATTGGATTTATTAGGTAAAATAATTGTCACAAAATTAATACTTTTCTATAAAAAAAATATTATCGAAGTAATAATAATATTCTACTTATTATTGAAATATAATTACATTTATATTTAATTAATAGTAACAAATTCAAGTTAGTTAAGCGAATCTATGTGGAAAAAAAATAATTTTCTTCTCAAACAATATTATCTAAGTTGTAATAAATTGTTATTTAATAATGATAACAAATTAGTATTAGATAAGATGATTTTATTATTTTTTTTTCTTGTAAACTATATAACTAATTCTTATTTTTTACACAATTGAATTGAATGAAGGGTTTTGTTATAGAATTATAATTTTATTGATGTTTTTAATTTTATTTTTATAAATTCTTATTGGATTGGGTAATTGATTATTAGTATTTGTTTAATAATTGAATCATATGGCCAATTGGTGTATTATATTTATATTTTAATAATAGTAACAATTTAATATTAGGTAAGATAATCCTCGAAAGAAAAATTATTTTTGTAGTGCCCTAAGAAACCTTGTACCTGTTAGAGTTCATGCCCTAGAGGCCAATTATTTGATGTAATTACTTAATATTTTTGATATTATATTTGATTAAATAAATAAATTATTTGATTTTATTTACTGCGTTATATAAATGTTAACATAATAAAAGTCCTTAGAATAGTGATACGAATTATATAGCTTCAAGTATGTGACTTGAACAAGAGATTATATAAATACAATTAGTATCATTGCTCTTAAATGTCCCTAGTCGAGTATCATTGTTAATGGGACAACAATGATGCATTAAGACTAGTATGTGAATTGACTGATGGCCAAATCTCATTGGTCATAAATATATGAGATATTGAGTCAATGCATAGGTACATGTTAGAGAACAATGTACTGGACTGACCCACCATGAGAATTCTACGTGGAGCATTATGCAAAGTGTCATAAAAAATTCTCATAGTGATAATGATGTAATGATCCTCCGACCTGAAATCACTATATTATTACACTAGAATTTATGTACTTTGATATCATCAAATGTCACCTTTAATAGAGTGGACAATAAAGGTGATTATTAGCTACATCATGAATCATGTGAGAAATATGAGTGATCTAAATGGAATTTAACCCTCCTATATATTATGGGTGATATCTATAGGCCTCTTGATTGAGTAGAACTATGAAAAGAATGGTCATGCTCAAATAGTGATTTGTTTCATATAATCTACTCATTGATCAAGAAAACTCAGATTAAATTATGAAGAGTATGACACATTCCATGCCTCGAGTTTAATCTAGCATGTCAATGTTAAAAGGATTAAATTACAGTGAAACATTGGTCACGAAAGGATTGCATCGAATCACCGATCTTATTATTATTTAGGTAGCAGTGATGCATTACTAGATGCCGCTCATTGTTTATAATTTTATAATATGATTTTAAAATTATTGCCAACATAATAATAACATATAGGGTCACACACTTAGAACGTATTTAAAAGGGAATTAATTTAAATTATAAGTACTTAAATATGTCAATATGATTGATAGTATTTAAATTACGAATTTAAATTAATAAGATAATTTATATATATATATATATATATATATATACATATATATATATATATATATATATATATATATATATATTCGGATTTTATTTTTCTATTTATTTTAGGTTTTAGTCAATTCCTATTAACTGTTATATATACATAATATATCAGTAGCTTTAAGCACGTAAGGAAAAACTAAAAACCCTAGCCGCTTTCAGAAAGAGGTTAGAGAGAAATATAGTTCAGAAATCCTGATCTTGGTGGCTAGTACCGCAGCTCCCTTTTTGCTGCAGATCTTGTGACGATTCGCAGAGCACTCGTGTGGATACCGTAGAGACGTAGTCATTAGATTGCGTTGAAGATTCGAAGCGTTCCAGAATTCTCAATCGTCTCCATTCAAACACGACTAATCGGTAAAACAAATCTAAACCTCTGATTAATATGTTTTCACATAGATCCTATTTTAGGGTTTCAGAATTTATTTTTTTTAAATTACGTTGCTTTTCGATCCGAAATTCCTACAGTACCTGCTATAGGCGACCTTGTGCTTCACTGTACAACCTCATTCGTATTCCTTACAGCAATCACAACAATATAACTGCTAAAAACTCAATAAATTTAAAATTTTACAAATTTATTCGTTCATTCATCCCTGAATCGCAATCTTTACATAAATCCTTACAACTCAGATCATTTACATCATGACCTAATCTATTACAATAAAAATGAGTACAAATAACTCATCAAACAACTCTAAGTCTTTCCAACTATACACGTCTTCTCTCATTTATTCGAGTCCGTTAATAATAACACTCGTCTAGCTTTTCTAACTTTTAACATTACAAAATATAGCTACCTTTATGGGTTACAACCACAATTTTTAGTCATTTATATAAGTAGAGTTTTATTACAAAAGTTAAACTCCAAGTGCTTCCGTTCAATAGTCATATCTTTTTATTTGTCTTTATCGACATCTTCAAAATTTCTCGAGTTTCAACTGAAATGTTTAGTTTTAAAGCAAAGGTGAGCATGACGGCTCAGCAAGTTTAACAGTTAACACATAACACATTACATGGTTCACATGTTATATCTACTATGCATTTATACGCATCATACTAATCATGTTTTACATTATATGCATTATACATCACATACTGTGTATTTTATCAAGTTATAAAATCCACATGAACAATCATCTTAGATCATCAACTGAATGACAACAATTATAATCACATAGTTACACAAAGACATGCTCACAAGAAGTTCACATATATAACAATGAAGATCTTGTACATAAGTAAACAACTAGTTTATACAACAACAATTTAACACATAGTATAAATTCTGAAAAACTTGTCTGTACCGGCGTTTTACCAATACACCAACCTTTCGCGTTCCTTGCACAACCTACACTGTATGTGAGATCGATAACAAAACACATTATCAATTAAAGTTTGACTCAATGCTTAATCTTATTTTAATATTCTAATTTTATTTTTATCGCCCTCTATATTCAATAATTATAAAGCTGTCATTTAAAAATGTCTACGAACCATAATCAGAATCCCACATAATAGCTTCCTATCCTTTTAAACTTAATCTTTTAAGAAAACATCAATTATATCCTTCTTGGGTTTCACAAAGATAACATTTTAAAAATAAAATTATTTTTCAAAAAGGCCAAGGTGGCGCACCCCGCGCTAGGAAACAAAAGAAATTGGTGTGCCCCACGCAAATCCTGCAAAACCCAAGAACGAATCTTGCACGCCCCACGCCATCCTACCAGAAATTTTTCAGCTTTTATTTTCTAGATTTATCAATCTCTTAACCTCTTTTGATCATGTATTACCCCTAGGTTTATTTAACTTAGATTATAAAAAATAATAGCAAGTTATTAACACCTTTAAACACTTCTTAAATTAGTTCATTTATCTTAATCTTTGATTAAATTCTAAGTCTGATGTATCTCCACCGTGTTGGTTAATTAATACATCATTAGGATTTAGATAACATAGTTATAATGTGAAAATTACATTACAAATCACCAAGCTTCAAAATTCTGAAAAATCTCTTTTTGTTCGTCTTAACTCTATGATTTTCAAAGCTGCTTCAATGAATTTTAATTTCCTTTCTATTAGCTCAAACGTTATCCTTTTGGACAGAAATGTAGTCCCTGTTACATAGTATATTACAAAATTTTCATTTGGTCAAAATCACTTCATTAAGATTTCCAAAACCCAGCATGAAAGTCCCTTGTTCAACACAGTTTTAGACTTCTAAACATTTTTTTTGTTTCTGCACAATTTTATAGTTTCTGATTTTTCATGCTCCTTTGATGAATTTTAACTTTCTGTCCTTAAGTTCTTTTGACCCAATTCTTGGACATAATCATAGTTCATATATCAAGGTATTTTACAAAAATATAACATGTATAAAAAAATTTCATGAAGACCTCCAAGTAAGGCCATGAAAATCCCTGCTCATAACAGAATCTGATTTCTGCATATTTGATTTTCTGCAAAAATTTTGATTTTCGTACCTACTTTGGGGAATTTTAACTCAGTCAATAATGATCTGATCGCTCCCATTTTTGGAAACAACCAAGATCATGTTACAAGGTATTTACTAAAAATTTTGTTTGACTCAAACAGCTTCTTTAGCGATCTAGAACAGAGGCTTGGAAATCCCTGTTTAACACGGAATCAGATTTTCTACAATTACCCAACTGCAGCTTCTTCATCTTTTAAGCATACTAGTTATTAAAACTTACTATCTTATTCAGTAACACTCATATTGAGCCTTAAGTACATGAACTTGTTTTGGTTCATATATTTTTCACCTAAACTTGATTCTTACCAAAACATTATTCAATCATAGAATACATTCTTAACCAAGATCAGCATATCAATAATACATGGCTTATTTCACTTCCTTATTTGAGTTTTTGTTTTAATCTGCTAGAACTGCTAACTATGGATATGATGCCGGAAATAGACCGATTTTATATCACCCTTCAATTCGAATTAGCAAAAGCGATGTCTCCTTGCATAATATGAATTTCAAACATTCATGATCTAGATGTGAATGAGTCGAATTACTTATCTTTCGATCTGTTAGTGAACCATCTCTCCAGGGATTGTGAAAGATGTTCCACTATAAATATTCTTGTTATTGCTTCAACTCATATTTCCCAAAAAGTGGATCCCGCTCTAATAGCTCCGAATAAATTAAATACGTGCATTAAGATAAGAAGGCTTCTTATTCCACAACAACAAAAGCACTTAACAAAATATAACTTAAAGTTTTTAGGCTTAGAACTCATAGCTTACAAGTTGAACATGTCAAGCTTAGCAAAATAGTTCATATAATGTTCTAACCAATATTCATGCTCAAATACATTACTCCCTTGAATCTTGATAATATCATATATGTTTCATATAACATTACATATATACTCTCATGTATCCATTCATTGGATTAAACACTTTGAGTTTCCAAGTTTAGCAATTTCAGTCCTCTCAGGACTTTTGACGAACAGGTAGTGTGCATTCATTATTCAATCATAACTTTAACCCTATATAATCACATATAAGCACAAAACTCCAACCATAATCCAACCTTATACTTCCATGGATCCTACACGATCCCCAAATCACAACAAACAACTCCAACAACAAATTATGGAAACAATTAACCATGAACACATAAACTAGTTCAAACTTTCGGGTATGAGTCTTTTATACCTTAAGTTTAATGGCCTTAGATTCATTTGCTAGATGGCTAAAATGATTGGTTAGAGTTGTTGTGGCTGTGATTTCTCTCCTTCTTCTTGAACTGCCAAGTTCTCTTTCTTTCTATTAACTCTATGTATTAGCTCTCTTCCCACTTGAAAAGATATACTAAGGGAAAGGTTTCAAGGCGGAGTAAAATAAGCACATTCCTTCCTTTACATCAGCTAAGTACTCGTACACACGTATATTATTTAGTATAGGGGTAGCCTATTATTGCTCCTAAATGGTTACTAGGCTCAATCCCTAAAAGAGCTACAAAGTCATGTCACCAGTAGCTGTGCAAATTGCAATGGTAATAACTAGACCTAGCAAACGGGCGGGTCGGGCCAGGCCGGCCCAGTTTTTTGGTGGGCCGGGCCAAAAATGGCCCGGCTTTATGCGGGCTGCAAAACCCTTGGCCCGTGCGGGCCGGCCCGGCTCGGCCCGCGGGCTTTTTGTGTAATTTTTTTTTTTTTTTTTTTAAAAAAAAAATTTTTATTATGACTTATTATTTAAAATATTAGGTAAGACATAAAATATTCTTCATGTGTGTCATGATTTCTTTTTCCAACTCACGAAAAAACATACATAACTGATTAACTTTTTATATTTGTAATAAATATTAACACTAATTATTTATAATTATAACACATTATTTTTTATATTCTTCATAATTCTCTATTTGATTCATTTTCTAAGTTTTTTTTTTTTTGTCAACAATGTCAAGCAATATAAATTTTTAAAAAAAAAAAAAAAAATTTATCCCGCGTACCGAGCCGGGCCAAAAATGGCCCAGCTTTTTTTAGGCTGTATTTTTTAGGCCCAAAGCCCGATTTTTTTGGCCGGGCCCTTTTGCCAGGTCTAGTAATAACCGAACAAATCCAATATAATTGAAACTTGTGGAAGGAAGAAGAAAAAGAGAGAGACGAGAGAGGCAAGAGGGGAAGAATATATATATATATATATATATATATATATATATATATATATATATATATATGATTTGGGTGTAAGGTTTTCAGATCATTTTGGTATTTCGCATTGAAAAATTACCCATATTTACATATTCTGTATTTTTTAAGGAATTTGACAGCATTTCATGTACTTTTGATGTTCACTAATTATTCCTGCGATTGATACATACTCTTCTTAATTTAATATTTATTATTTATTTGAAGGGATTTTATTTTTGTTATTTACGATGACCGTTGAAATTTTTTATTATTGTAACAGTCTACAGTGACGAAGGTAAGATATACTTTTAATGGGGTCAAAATTATTATAAGATTACAAATAATTTAATAGGCATCCAGAAAAACGGTTCAAGGAAAAATTTTGAAGAATAAGTCTATGTGCACAAACTCTATTCAAATCATCCAAAAGTGAGGTTTTGCACAAAAATCCGTGTCAAACTCTACTTTTTAATGGTGTAGATGAAGTTTGTGTTTGAATTTATGTAAAAAAAATGTGTTTGCAGACTTATCTAATTTTAAAGGCAATTTTACATGACTTTCCTTCCAAGTTGCATATATAGAATACATAGTTCCTTTGTTATAAAATTAAATATATTTACTTTTTATCAGTTTCCAAATTAGAGTATATTTTTATTTTAAAATTAAATAATAACATGAAATTTTTAACGTGCCATTATTTATATACTAACTAGATCAAGTTCTATTATGTCACTACTATTACATTTATAACAAATATCAGAAATATGTTTGAAAACATAAAATGGTTTTTTTTTTATAAAAAAGAATCATTTTTAAAATGTATCTAATCTTGAAAATAAGGTAGTATTTGATTGCAATAAATGATAATCAATAGTGGAATTACATATATATCCTATTGACAACTAATTAACAAGCTTTTTTAATCACAAAATTGTTCATAAACAATTGATTCCTTTAATATTTTAAAAATAATATAAATAAAATCATTATCCAATATAAGAAAATTAGAAGAAGATACATATATAAAGGAGGTAGCTAGGAGTGATATGATATTGAGAACATTATAAATTGACCCCTTATATTAAAAATAATTGTGAAATTCCAGTGAAGTTAATTTATATATTATATTTAAAATTTCTTAAATTTGTCGTATACTAAAATAAAAATAAAAAGTTTAGTGGGGTCAACCCCACAACCCAACAAGTGTCTTCGTCCTTGTTTTTTTTTTAACCTAATTATATGTTATAATTTAATTTTAAGAATACATTTTATCTTTTAGACTTTAGTGACGGAATCTAGGAAAGGGGCTAAGGACAGAAATAGGGGGAGAACCCACGGGAAATATACTTTTCATGTAACGCCTTGATTTCTAAAATTTATTGACTTATAAAGGGATATATGAAACTGTGAATTTGAATAGTAAAATGAGGTATTTACTACCAACTAAATTTTAAGAGAATAAAAAAGACTATGTCTTTGCCGTATGAATATTAAATAATAGTAATAGCATAACATTTTAAATTGGAAGAGAAATTATGCGTTTTTAAAATCTGCGTCTCCCTTAAATTTATTAATTAAACGTATGAAATTAACTAAATATTTTATTCAAACAAATATAAAACCACTGTCACATTTGTTCCCTGGTAGCAGATTCTAGTATTTTGACTGTTTCAAGTGCTCATGTAAATTTTTGATCGACCTATTTAGGGCGAGCTACTTATAAGTAGTTTAGCTATAAAAAAATTGTTCCGGAGCAAAAAAAAAAATTCTACTTATAAATTAAAAAAAATTAAAAAAAAATAAATAACTATTTGGTGTTTTAAAAAAATAACTTATAAATTATTTTTTAAAGTCAATAACTATGAAATGACAGAAATACCCTCTTTTATTTTTCTAATATATTTTTTATTGAAAGACATTTTAGTAATTTTTATATTTTATTTTAACTTATAAGTCATTATTAGCCGAACACATCCACAACTATTACTTATAATTTTCTATTTATAAGTAAAAGTGATACCGAACACTTTTATTTATAAATTTATTAACTTATAAATTTATCAAAATTTTAATTTTAAATCAAAAGAAATAAGTCATTCGAGGCTACTAGCTATTTTTATCAATTAAAAAGTTGGGTATCTACTCTATCGCTCTCTCTTCAACATTGGTTTCAAGTTTCAACGACGGGGAAAGGGCGTAGCTCTGTCCTCCAAGTCTATCCCCCTCGACAGGCGGGAACCCCAATTCAATCTCTCTCCCTCCTCATTTTCTCTCTCTAAAAAATAAACACATATACACATTTCTCATTTCTCTTCAAAAAAAGCTTTGGGCAAAAATGGCTTCTTCTCTTGCAACAACAGCCTCCGCTTCTGCTTCTGTTGCCAAAACCAATCCCAATTCCGCCTATTTTTTACCAGTCTGCCCTCGCCATTACTATCTTTCTCACTCCAACCTCTCGTTTCGGCACTCTTCTAGCCAATTCTTCGCTTCTCCGCCAAGGTATCTTTTCCCAATTCTATATACACACACACATAGGCGGGCATGTATGTTAACTATGTTTTGACGAGCAAAGATCTGACTTTTCTGATTCCCTTTTGGTTGCTGACAGATTTGAGTAGAAAGAATGAAATTACATGTCATATGCTATTAGCTTTTGCCTATTCTTTTTTTTAAAATGAAGAATTTTCTAAAAAAAAATGGATTCTCTTTTCTTTGGATTGCAACCATATGAGATTTATAAAGTTTTGATTTTTCTGTGTATTTATAACATTTTTTCACAGGAACCAAAATGAGGATTAGTTAGAATGTGTTGTTCTGTATTTGGGTTTTCTTGGTATGGTTTTATTTCGGTTATGATGCAAGCACCTGCTCCACCACCAGTTTTCCAAGCAGCCTCACCAGCAGCTCCATCAGCACCTTCTGCTCCAGCACCTTCTTCCGGAGCAGCCCCAGCAGTTTCACCACCTTCAGCTAAGTTGTCTCATCCACCTCTTAAATGCCCCATGGCAGGGACATTTTATCGAAGTCCTGGACCCGGAGAGCCTGCATTTGTGAAGGTGATTCATCTTCCCTTTATTATTTATATGACTCTGATTGGAAAACCTTATGATGAGCTGTCTGTTTAATTTTATACATGCCCTTAATGAAGGACTGCCCTTCAGTCCCTATGTAAATCTGAAATACCTACTTTAGAACCACAACAGTCACAACACCCGAGTTCCTCTTTAACCTCATTAGGCACTTACGTAGCATCTAGGATTTCCCCCAACACCACTCCTAAACGCCTTGATAAAACGTTAGTAAGGATCTTACACACACTAGATACCTGACTAATAGACCTAAAATCCTTTGTCCAAATAGATCTAATGACAAGGAACTTGAGTGATATAAGAAGAATTAAAATCCTTTGTCCAAATAGATCTAATGACAAGGAACTTGAGTGATATAAGAAGAATTAACGCTTTCCCTAACAATACTGTTTTTGTGAAACTCGTGGGGAAAAAACGGGGGAGGGATAAAAGATCACTCCTTATTCTCCCAAAACTATTGAAAGAAGCTACAGTAAAACCATCAGGACAACGGGACTTATCTCCTTTCATGTCCCCAACAACATGCCAAATCTCCTCTTCGTCAAAAGGCCTCACAAGCCTCTCCTACTAATACTCGAATTGGTCTCCAATCACAACTTCTCCTCAGTAAGAGACTTATAAAAACCTGTAATCTATCTCTAGTGAGGCTCAGGATCCGAATCAACACCCTGAATCCATTTGAATGTGAATCTCCTTAATAAAGTCCGCTTTCGACAACCAGTCAACCATTAGTAACACTATTCAGAAAAGCTTAGAGTTGCCATCACCCTCCTGAACCCAGTTACCTCTCATCTTCACCGACAGCTCCTCAAACTTAATTGCAAGCCCAACTCATTGACCAACTAAACTTCAGACAGAACCCCCTCCCCAAGCTGTTGCATCAATATCTTCTAGCTCCTTAAGAACATTAATTTCTGAATATTCAAATCACCAAAACATTGCTATTCCAACAATATATCAAATTATGAATGCCAACAATAGAGATTACATTTCTTGAATAGACCGTAACACACTAATTTTAATACAGCTTTGATAACATAATTCAGTAAGGAAACAAATTCCAAATAACTAATCTACATAATTAAAAGATATATAGTTATTAGCTAATTAAAATAGCATAGTTACAATCCATTTATCCCTTAATAATGCTATAAATAATATAATAATAATCCTTTGCATTTTCCAATAATCTTCACTCCTCATTCCTCATCACCAGTTCACCACCCCTCTGCCTGATACTGTCCACTATCCCACTAGATTCTGGAAAGTGGAAGCTGCCTGTTCTCAAGTCTGAAAGGAGTGGGACCCCACCCCACTTACAAGGATTAAAGTCTAGCACAATAGGGAAATGTTCATACACAAGACAACACAACACATGATTAGACTGGGACACTCACCTTCCCACTCATTAGAGAAAAGAAACCTATTGATACAAGTAGCAACCTGTCAGGTCTCCCAACGTTCTGACTGCTGAGCATTGGAAAGAGGAAAATCCCTCAAACTACAGTCCTTGATAACCTCGTTAAACCCCTCATGCTCATCATGACCGTGGAGACCCCCTACTTCTCATCAATATGCCTAATCACATTAAAATAAGCTCCCATGCACTACACAATCCAAAAATATAATGCCACTCACCCAATTATGAGGATCTCTCAACAGAATATTTAGGACCATAGCCTGAAGTAAACCATACTCTCCACAATCCGTAACAACTAAGCAACACACAGAGAGAATGAAAACCCTGAAGAACACTAACTCTAGTAGCAAACCTTGTATCTTAAAAAAACTATAGTACCTTTAGAAGCACCACAATGTGGTTATTCTCTTCATCTTTTTTACTTATCCATATCTATCCACGAAGTACTTAACTTGATGGTCATTCTCTTCAGGTTGGAGATAAAGTACAGAAGGGACAGGTTTCTGTGCATCATCATTGAGGCCATGAAGTTGATGAATGAAATAGAAGTAAGCAAATCTCCATTTCTATCAAAATTTTATTAGACATGTTCTGTGACGATTCCAAATTCGGGTTCCATAACCTCAGGTTTGGTTCTCACTATCCAAAACATAATAACAACTAAATACATAATCTTCATTTAAATTTCGCGGAATAATACATAATGGTTCCTTATAAAAAGAACTACAATTTCAAGGTCTACAAACCTTAACATAAACACTACATAACTTAAGGGATTACAAAAGATTTACAAACTGATCCCCTAATCCCCTAATCTAGGGTTGTTCATTCTCAGACTTACTATAAGAATGGTTTGGATAAACTTTTAAAAGTATTCAAGTTATTGAATTTATACATGCAGTGTTTTGCCAAACAATTAGCTTAGACATTCTTAATATGGTTCATAAATCAAAGAACTATAAAGTTTCAAATGCACTATGTGCGAATTCATAAACAATATGGATGTGAATCAATTTTCAATAATTAAACCACTTACGCTCTTGCAAAATAAATACAAGTTCAAGTATAGGAAACTTGTTCAATATAAAGTTGAGTAAGGTTAAGGAACTTACCTCGATTGTTGATTACTGCTAACCAATACAATTTACTATCATTTAAATAAACCTAACAATTTAACAAGTTGATCTTTCAATTAGTATCATATCTAGGTTCATATAATAACATTTGAACATCTTAACCTACTAATACTTAATTACATAATTAAATAATTAAGTTATATTAATCACTTAAGAAATATTATTATTACTTGATAATATTTTCATCACATAAAACATATATTAATCATTTAATATAGTTTAAACTTCTATCTAATATTGTTAACCATTTAATAATATTTTATTAACTGTATAATATTATTAATCATTTAATAATATTTTATTCATTTCTTAATATTATTAATCCCTTAATAATATTTTGTTCACTTTATAATATTATTAATTATTTAATAATATTTTATTCATTTCTTAATATTATTATTCATTTAATAATATTTTATTCATCTTATAATATTATTAATTATTTAATAATATTTTATTTATTTCTTAATATTATTATCCATTTAATAATATTTTATTCATCTTATAATATTATTAATCATTTAATAATATTTTATTCATTTAAATCTTGTTACAAATTAATGTTATAAAATTATATTTTCTAACCCATTTCATTTCAAAAAGATCTGACCCGACCCGTTTTATTTGACCCTACCCGACCCGGCCCAGTTAGTAAAATATTATTTTTCAAACAAACTGGTTCACCGCTGCGGTGGCGACCTACAGAATATTTTACCGCTGCAGCGGTAACCTTAAATTTTCAATTCCAGAATATTTCATTGTTGCGGCAGTAACTCTGATTTTCAAAACCCTAATTTTCTAACTTTAATTTCTTTGGTTTAATCTTTTATAAAATGAAATATACATGTCCAAAATATACCAAATCAGTTTTGTTATCTTTCTAACTTCTTGTTTTTCAACATTTTATGGTTCGATCTCGTTTTCAAAAACGTTTTTGACATAGTATTCGAGATCGATCACTCTAGGGTTTTAAAACGACATAGTTTGCGATAAAAGCTACAACTTTCTCATTTTTTTATATTTTTTAGAGATTCAAGTTGGGTTATCTGCATAACTCATAAATGTAACTTTCTAGTCATCAAAATCATATAACCAACTTGTACATTTTAAACTATAACTATTTATAATACATAGCTAGTTAGGGTTTTACCTGTAAACCTTTATATGCACATTTCTACAACTTATTTCCATAGTAAGCATATAAATACCCACATTAAACATACTTAACCATGAATATTCATATATGTCCAAGATCTAGCATTATAGAACATCAAAATAAGTTTGAACCGTTAAAAAAACATATTTTGACCAATAAAAATACATTAAACATACATAGACACTTATATACGTTTATTCACCAATAAATCTCCATCTTTATACCTTCGAGCTCACTATAACTCCATTAAACACAAATTCTCCCACAACCAACCATGACAAACATTTTTACACTAAATATAAACCATAGAAATGAAGAGATATAAAGAAGATAGCACTTTTAAACCTTCTAAGCTTGAATGCTCTTCTCCTTCTTCTTCCAAAGTAAACTACAAAGGATGATGACTCCATCTTGGTTACTAGATACACACTCTCTTTTTAGAGTATGTTGTCGACATGGGTTTAACTGGTAGTCTTAATTAGTGAATTAATTTAATATAAAATAATATTTTTTAGCTCTTTGTTTTAAACTTCACATTACGTTTATGGTATGTTATTCTCTTTATTGTGCACACTTGAGAACTTATGAGCAAACAATTATGTTTGGACCATATGAATGCGTTTAATTTATTACCACTTATGTAAACTATATTCATACATGTTAGCATAAAGTTAATCCTTATTCCAATAAAAGTATTAATTGTGTAAATAATAGGGATTTTGTGTTAATAGTGACACAAAGATTGTATTAATTTGCATTGGCTATTTTATTTAAACATGATGTAGACATTAAATTAATGGTTGACCAAATTAATGATAATAAGTATTATATTTTGTATCTAAATAGTATTTCGGCCAAGTGAGAAAATGTTATATTATTTTAATTTAATTTAATTCCTTATGTGACCTGTAATATCCCAGATATTTTCAAAATTTTAGATAATATCTTAATTGATTTAATTAAAGGTTAAGGTTTAAAACATAGAATTGGAGAAGTAAAATGTGTAGAAAATGAGTAAACATTTTTTTTTAATATAATTTATTTGTTTGAAATTAAATGTGGAAATATTTTAATGATGCATGTAGAGAATTTATTAAGGAAATAAATTCAATTAAGAAATGAAGGTGATTATATATATATATATATATATATATATATATATATATATATATATATATATATATATATACCTAAAGCGTGCTTGTTAGCCAAATAAGAGGATGAGTAAATTAATACTCAATTAAACTAATAAATTAATTAGTTTAAATATGAAGTAAGAAGAAAAATCATGGAATATAAATGTAATTAACTTAATTATTAAATTATTGTATAGAATTCAAAAGTGAATTTAAAACAAGTCCAATATCTTAATTGTTGTAAGTCTTGTTGATTAATTATAAAGAGGTTCAAATAATTAAAGGATTTAATTCCATGTAGAGTCCAAGTAATTTATTTGCTACTAGTGGACTAGCCCAAAATGTGACGCCCCCAAATCTGGGCCCACACAGCCCAAACTTGAGTCGTCAAAAGACTACAACAAAATTATTACAACAAAGCACAACGTACTACAATACAGTGTATAATAATACACAACTAAGTCTTCACTATTATTGCCACACTATTTTACAAAACGTGAAGACTATGATAACTATTCCTCGGACCCTCACTCCATTCCCCGGCTAGACCCTGTTATGTTTTCATCTCCTGTTGAAAAACAATGGAACAAAAGAAAGGGTGAGCTCAAATAGCCCAAGTAAGAAATATCATGACTAAGATAATGACGAATAAATTATCATTAGCCTTCAATAGTTGAGTTCTTGATAGAATACAATAGAATACAAGGTTTATATCAAAAACTGCAGTTAAATTCTTAAACAACGTTCAGATCAATAATAGCAGCGGAATGAGTAATCTATTAGAAGAATAATGCAGACTATAATGTCCACTCGGTTCTCTTTTTAGGAAAAACATCATCAACTTTTATCATCTGAAATATCATTAGTCAAGATAATACAAATTCACAGTTCCTGATCATAATCATGCAGATCAACAGTTCATCTTTGCACTACGGGCCAAAGACATTCAATATAACACCAACGGTCATGATTATACCAGATTCAGCCTTTGGTCATAATCATACCAAACAACAGTTCATCTTTGCACTACGGGCCAAAGAGAACATTCACCACGTGCCATAAAAGACACCGAACAGATGTATCGCCTTTAACCTATTATATCGCCTTTAACCTATCATCTGTTCAACAAATATATCACATCTGTGCCCCCGGCCACAGATATTCACAACAGCTTGATTTTTGGATGATTAGAATGATATAAATGATGAACAGAAGAAATAGGATAACAATAAGTATCGGAAGTTTACTTTGTACAGATTCAAATAATGTCCAAATTGTCAACATGATGTGGAGTGAAATTTAAAAATGATATTCAAGATCCACAGTTCAGAATAACGGTTACAATTCAATAGAAAGGTTCACGTAAATAGGAAGGTTCAGTTGAAATAATGAAGTTCAACTATTATGGAACATATAATATTTTCAGGAATTATAGAAGCAATAGTTCCATAATAAATTTCGATTTAGGAGTATGAAAGAAAATAATATCCCTTACCGTAGCAGGTTTGATTAACAAAAGGTGAAGGAAATTAATACAAAGGGTTATTCACCAACAGGCGGCAATCCGCTCCGTAAGGTTATTCCCACAATTTAATAGAATTTGAGTACAAAGAGTTATTCCCCAAACAGGCGGCAATCCGCTCCGTAAGGTTATTCTCAGAGATTAATAATGAATGAATACGAAAGGTTATTCACCAACAGGCGGCAATCCGCTCCGTAAGGTTATTCCCACAATTTAATAGAATTTGAGTACAAAGAGTTATTCACCAAACAGGCGGCAATCCGCTCCGTAAGGTTATTCTCAGAGATTAATAATGAATGAATACGAAAGGTTATTCACCAACAGGCGGCAATCCGCTCCGTAAGGTTATTCCCACAATTTAATACATGGAAATAAAAGGCACATCTTATGAGTAAGAAAGAAACAATATTATTTTCGAGAATCAAATAATGATAATCCCTTACCATAGTACGTTTGAATAATGGAAGATGAAAAAGATGGTATCCCTTACGAGTAGTAATTTTAAGAGTATGAAAGAAAATGACGTCCCTTACCGTAGTAAGTTTAAAAGTGTGGAAAAAAAATGATATTCCTTACCTTGATATTGTGAAACAAGTTTATAGCCGAACAAATCCTTCCTTGTTTGTAGCAGTAAGGAATCTGACTTTTGAGTCTTTTAGAGTTTTTAAAATCTCTTTATGCTTTTAAAATAATGTTACTCTCGGAAAGATAGACGACATAGACTCAAGAATCACTCAATTCGGAGTTAATATGAATGAGTTATGAATTTTCAAAACTAAGACTGAAAATAGCGACGAAAATCAGAATAGGTTACGGTTTTTAGTATTTTAAGGCATGAAGATGATTTCAGATGACTTTTCTTCCTTCTTCAAAGTTGTAGAGGACGAAAAACTGAAGAGACAGGCTTTTAATTCATTAAATTCTGACAAATAATGAATTTACTATGATTTTTCGAAAGAGTTACTGTACATAAGAAAATTCCACTCGGGAATTCAAAGGAGAATGCAAAAGATTTCAAAACTAGGAATGACTTAAGAACACTTAGAGAGAACTTACACAAAGAAGTATTTAGAGAGAGAAAGAAAGAACAAGTAAGGAAGTTTATGAAAAATCCTTAAGTTAAGGCTTCTATTTATAGCCAAAAATCTTATCATTCCTTTAATCTAAACCATTCATTTAAATATCATCTTTTAATCTACACCATCCATTTCAAATTTTATATTATCTTTAATCTACACCATTCATTTCATATTACCTAATAATCACCTAACTTTATATTATAAACAAATCAATTCAATTATTCAACAATATTTCACACTTTAATCTACACCATTCATTTCATATCACCTAATAATCACCTAACTTTATATTATAAACAAATCAATTCAATTATTCAACAATATTTCACACTTTAATCTACACCATTCATTTCATATCACCTAATAATCACCTAACTTTATATTATAAACAAATAACTTTATCAATTCAATTATTATGACTAATTGTTATAAATACAGTATAGTTAGCTCTTAGATATCAAGTCAATAAATTAATGAAATACAACTGTTTAAAAAACATCATAATAGAGATAACAATAATGTAAAAGAAAGCATACGTTACTGTGTAATGACAATTATTGATTCAATAATGTGAATTACTGTGCATATGTTACTGTGACAATTATTAGGTTCAATAATTTTAAAAACAGTGCAGCAACAATTATTGACTCAATAATATAAAATACAGTGTAATGACAATTATTAAATCAATAATGCAAAATACTGTGTAACAACAATTATTGAATTGATAATATAAAATATTATGCAGTGACAATTATCGATGAAATGATGCGTAACAGTTACGGTGTCAATTATCAGACCAATAATATGAGACACTATGCAATACCGTGTGTTACTGTAGAGTACCGTGTGCTACAGAAAATACCAAAAACTACCGTATGCTACTATTCTTTTATCATCGGTATTTTAACAGTTCCGTTGACTATTTTTATTTAAAAAGATTATTTCTGTCGTTTTCTATATCCGACAAATATTCCGTTGTGGGGTCCACCAATAATTTGTTATTTCGGCGCCGTCGTACGACACGAATATTCCCCGACCAAGCGAATATTGTCCGACAAAATAAAATTTGCACATAACATCCTTAACTTTTAACTTTATTAATTAAACCACTTACTGTTTCAGAAAAAAATATATATATATGAAGAAAAATTAAATTTTATATTTCATAAAATTCGGGGTCTTACAACCTCCCCTCCTTATGAAATTTCGTCCCCGAAATTGACGTACCGGGCATTTCATAGTTATCCTCCTGATTTTCAGATGCCATACTAAACTATGGTCACAAAATAATTGTTAGTTCAAACAAACTGACTCATCACTTCCTGTTCCTACATTCAAATCGATTCGTTAGATAACAAAATCTAATTTAGGTAGGACACACTAGTGACTGATTCTATTCGTCTCTCCCCTCCTAGTTCTAACCCCAGATCTCCATTAAAGACCGTATCCCTAAGCTCTGATGCCAACTGTGACGCCCCCAAATCTGGGCCCACACAGCCCAAACTTGAGTCGTCAAAAGACTACAACAAAATTATTACAACAAAGCACAACGTACTACAATACAGTGTATAATAATACACAACTAAGTCTTCACTATTATTGCCACACTATTTTACAAAACGTGAAGACTATGATAACTATTCCTCGGACCCTCACTCCATTCCCCGGCTAGACCCTGTTATGTTTTCATCTCCTGTTGAAAAACAATGGAACAAAAGAAAGGGTGAGCTCAAATAGCCCAAGTAAGAAATATCATGACTAAGATAATGACGAATAAATTATCATTAGCCTTCAATAGTTGAGTTCTTGATAGAATACAATAGAATACAAGGTTTATATCAAAAACTGCAGTTAAATTCTTAAACAACGTTCAGATCAATAATAGCAGCGGAATGAGTAATCTATTAGAAGAATAATGCAGACTATAATGTCCACTCGGTTCTCTTTTTAGGAAAAACATCATCAACTTTTATCATCTGAAATATCATTAGTCAAGATAATACAAATTCACAGTTCCTGATCATAATCATGCAGATCAACAGTTCATCTTTGCACTACGGGCCAAAGACATTCAATATAACACCAACGGTCATGATTATACCAGATTCAGCCTTTGGTCATAATCATACCAAACAACAGTTCATCTTTGCACTACGGGCCAAAGAGAACATTCACCACGTGCCATAAAAGACACCGAACAGATGTATCGCCTTTAACCTATTATATCGCCTTTAACCTATCATCTGTTCAACAAATATATCACATCTGTGCCCCCGGCCACAGATATTCACAACAGCTTGATTTTTGGATGATTAGAATGATATAAATGATGAACAGAAGAAATAGGATAACAATAAGTATCGGAAGTTTACTTTGTACAGATTCAAATAATGTCCAAATTGTCAACATGATGTGGAGTGAAATTTAAAAATGATATTCAAGATCCACAGTTCAGAATAACGGTTACAATTCAATAGAAAGGTTCACGTAAATAGGAAGGTTCAGTTGAAATAATGAAGTTCAACTATTATGGAACATATAATATTTTCAGGAATTATAGAAGCAATAGTTCCATAATAAATTTCGATTTAGGAGTATGAAAGAAAATAATATCCCTTACCGTAGCAGGTTTGATTAACAAAAGGTGAAGGAAATTAATACAAAGGGTTATTCACCAACAGGCGGCAATCCGCTCCGTAAGGTTATTCCCACAATTTAATAGAATTTGAGTACAAAGAGTTATTCCCCAAACAGGCGGCAATCCGCTCCGTAAGGTTATTCTCAGAGATTAATAATGAATGAATACGAAAGGTTATTCACCAACAGGCGGCAATCCGCTCCGTAAGGTTATTCCCACAATTTAATAGAATTTGAGTACAAAGAGTTATTCACCAAACAGGCGGCAATCCGCTCCGTAAGGTTATTCTCAGAGATTAATAATGAATGAATACGAAAGGTTATTCACCAACAGGCGGCAATCCGCTCCGTAAGGTTATTCCCACAATTTAATACATGGAAATAAAAGGCACATCTTATGAGTAAGAAAGAAACAATATTATTTTCGAGAATCAAATAATGATAATCCCTTACCATAGTACGTTTGAATAATGGAAGATGAAAAAGATGGTATCCCTTACGAGTAGTAATTTTAAGAGTATGAAAGAAAATGACGTCCCTTACCGTAGTAAGTTTAAAAGTGTGGAAAAAAAATGATATTCCTTACCTTGATATTGTGAAACAAGTTTATAGCCGAACAAATCCTTCCTTGTTTGTAGCAGTAAGGAATCTGACTTTTGAGTCTTTTAGAGTTTTTAAAATCTCTTTATGCTTTTAAAATAATGTTACTCTCGGAAAGATAGACGACATAGACTCAAGAATCACTCAATTCGGAGTTAATATGAATGAGTTATGAATTTTCAAAACTAAGACTGAAAATAGCGACGAAAATCAGAATAGGTTACGGTTTTTAGTATTTTAAGGCATGAAGATGATTTCAGATGACTTTTCTTCCTTCTTCAAAGTTGTAGAGGACGAAAAACTGAAGAGACAGGCTTTTAATTCATTAAATTCTGACAAATAATGAATTTACTATGATTTTTCGAAAGAGTTACTGTACATAAGAAAATTCCACTCGGGAATTCAAAGGAGAATGCAAAAGATTTCAAAACTAGGAATGACTTAAGAACACTTAGAGAGAACTTACACAAAGAAGTATTTAGAGAGAGAAAGAAAGAACAAGTAAGGAAGTTTATGAAAAATCCTTAAGTTAAGGCTTCTATTTATAGCCAAAAATCTTATCATTCCTTTAATCTAAACCATTCATTTAAATATCATCTTTTAATCTACACCATCCATTTCAAATTTTATATTATCTTTAATCTACACCATTCATTTCATATTACCTAATAATCACCTAACTTTATATTATAAACAAATCAATTCAATTATTCAACAATATTTCACACTTTAATCTACACCATTCATTTCATATCACCTAATAATCACCTAACTTTATATTATAAACAAATCAATTCAATTATTCAACAATATTTCACACTTTAATCTACACCATTCATTTCATATCACCTAATAATCACCTAACTTTATATTATAAACAAATAACTTTATCAATTCAATTATTATGACTAATTGTTATAAATACAGTATAGTTAGCTCTTAGATATCAAGTCAATAAATTAATGAAATACAACTGTTTAAAAAACATCATAATAGAGATAACAATAATGTAAAAGAAAGCATACGTTACTGTGTAATGACAATTATTGATTCAATAATGTGAATTACTGTGCATATGTTACTGTGACAATTATTAGGTTCAATAATTTTAAAAACAGTGCAGCAACAATTATTGACTCAATAATATAAAATACAGTGTAATGACAATTATTAAATCAATAATGCAAAATAATGTGTAACAACAATTATTGAATTGATAATATAAAATATTATGTAGTGACAATTATCGATGAAATGATGCGTAACAGTTACGGTGTCAATTATCAGACCAATAATATGAGACACTATGCAATACCGTGTGTTACTGTAGAGTACCGTGTGCTACAGAAAATACCAAAAACTACCGTATGCTACTATTCTTTTATCATCGGTATTTTAACAGTTCCGTTGACTATTTTTATTTAAAAAGATTATTTCTGTCGTTTTCTATATCCGACAAATATTCCGTTGTGGGGTCCACCAATAATTTGTTATTTCGGCGCCGTCGTACGACACGAATATTCCCCGACCAAGCGAATATTGTCCGACAAAATAAAATTTGCACATAACATCCTTAACTTTTAACTTTATTAATTAAACCACTTACTGTTTCAGAAAAAAAAAATATATATGAAGAAAAATTAAATTTTATATTTCATAAAATTCGGGGTCTTACACAAAAGGATTATTGATGTTAGCCCAATATGAAAATATTTGCATGAAGTGGGTGTTAGGGTTTCAACACAGTGAAAGCAGCGGAATTTTAAAACTATTACGAAACCCTAAGACAGGATCCAAGCGAAAAAAAATTAATTCAGAGGTTTAGATTATTTTACCGATTATCCGAGTTGAACAGGAGACGATGGAATTCTGGAACGGCTTCGAATCTTCAACGCAATCCAGCGACTGCGTCTCTACGGTATCTACACGAACGCTCCGCTAATCGTCCCACGATCTGCAGCAAAAGGAACTGCGGTACTAGCCACCAAGATCAGGATTTCTAACCTATTTTTCTCTCTAGCCTCTTTCTGAAAGCGGCTAGGGTTTTAGTTTTTCCTTACGTAACTTTTAGACTACTAATATATCATATATATAGTAGTTAATAGGAATTAACTAAAACCTAAAATAAATAGAAAAATAAAATCCGAATTTATATATATTATATTTTAATTAAGTCTTACTTAATTAATATACATATATACAAATTATCCTATTAATTTAAATTCGTAATTTTTAAATACTATCAATCATATTGACATATTTAAAATACTTACAATTTAAATTAATTCCCTTTTAATTACGTTCTAAGTGTGTGACCCTATAGGTTATTATTATGTTGACAATAATTTTAAAATCATATTATAAAATTATAAACAGTGAGCGGCATCTAGTAATGCATCACTGCTACCCAAATAATAATAAGATCGGTGATTCGATACAACCTTTTCATGACCAATGTTTCAATGTAATTTAATCCTTTTAACCTTATATCCTAGATTAAACTCGAGGCATGGAATGTGTCATACTCTTCATAATTTAATCTGAGTTTTCTTGATCAATGAGTAGACTATATGAAACAAATCAATATTTGAGCATGGCCATGCATTTCATAGTCCTACTCAATCAATAGACCTATGGATATCACCCCTAATATATAGGAGGGTTAAATTCCATCTAGATCACTCATATTCCTTACACGATTCATGATGTACCCAATAATCACCTTTATTGTCCACCCTATTAAAGGTGACATTTGATGATATCAAAGTACACAAACTCTCGTGTAATAATATAGTGACTTCAGGTCGGAGGATCATTACATCATTGTCACTATAAGAATTTCTTATGACACTTTGCATAATGCTCCATGTAGAATTCTCATGGTGGGTCAGTCCAGTACATTGTTCTCTAACATGTACCTATGCATTGACTCAAATATCTCATATATTTATGACCAATGAGATTTAGCCATCAGTCAATCCATATACTAGTCTCAATGCATCGTTGTTGTCCCATTAACAATGATACTCGACTAGGGACATTTAAGAGCAATGATACTAATTATAATTATATAATCTCATGTTCAAGTCACATACTTAAAGCTATATAATTCGTATCATTATTCTAAGGGCTTTTATTATGTTAATATTTATATAACGCAGTAAATGAAATCATAATAAAATAATCCATTTATTCAATCAAATATAATATCAAAAATGTTAAGCAATTACATCAAATAATTAGTCTCTAGGGCATAAACTCTAACAGTGGGTAATTAAATAAGAGAGCCTAATAAAAAGTAAATTATGTAGCTCAAACCATTAAAAGTCAAATGATGGTCAATGTGTTGGGAGAAGCATTTCAAGTATTGATTGAGTGTAGAGAATTAACTAATGTAGGGTTAATTGAATAACCCTAGTTAGTAGACAAGAGAGAGCATTAACCAAACGTTAGTTAATTGCTAGGTAAGTAAATATGGTGATGAGAATTAACTATGGATGAGTTAATTGAGTAAACCAATGTGGTAGAATTAATTAAAGCAAGTCTAATTAGATTATATTATAAGTCCAATTGATGTATTAATCTATGACAAATAAATTTACCTAGTAGTTCATGTAATTAAATAAACCTTGATCCATGTAATAATTAAACAAGTCCAATGCTTGTTTTAATTAAATGTAACATAGGGTATTTAATGTTAGCCCAATATAATAAATAAATTGAGCCCAAACAAATTAAATGAATGAGCCCAACTTATTTAATTCATAAGTCCAAAGTAGAGCCCAATAGGAAGTCAAAATGTTGGTTAACATTTATATATATATTTAAACTATAAAAATAAAGCAAAAATGAGAGATTTAATCCCATTTTGCTGAGATTTAGGGGGCCCACATGGTGGCTTGTTGCCTTGGTGTTTCTTAAATGTTACAAAATTGATAACTTGTAGCTAGTTTGATGGATGTCAATCAAGAGGGTCATTCAAGGTGGTCATTCAAGGTAATAGTAAGCATGAATTAAGCTCCTAATTGACTAGCATTGGTTGATTAGGAGATGTTAAGTAAGTGTAGAGAAGTTCTATAAATAAGAGATCACACTTCATTTGCTAGAGTTTGCTCATTTGTTAGTTCTCTAAATTATAGAGAGAAAGGTTCTAGAGAGAAAAGAGAGTTGTTTGAGAGAAAAGGCTAGAGAGCTTGTGAGCTAGTGTGCTAATGGTTCACTCAAGAAGGAAGAAGAGACCAAGCAAAAAGAATATCTCCATAGAAGGAACTATGAAGGTTGAAAAGTGTTCTAACCCTTCCTTAGTTAATTTCTATGGTCTATATATGTTTTAATCGGTCAAAAAGTATTTTTAACCGATCAAAAGTTTTTTTGATACTCTAGAAGTCTAAATCTATGATATATAGGTAGATTCATGGTTTAATATGTTTAGTACAAGTATTGGTATGTGTGGTAAGCAAATAAATGGAAGAAAATTACATATTGTGTTACCGGTAAAACCCTAAATGGTTCGATCTTAAAATTTCTTGTCAAAACGTTTTCAAAAATTTGATTGAATCATAAAATATTGTAAAACAAGAAGTTAGGAAGACAACAACACTAAGTTGGTATCATTTGGAGGTGTAGAGTTTATTTTATTCAAGTTTGAACCTTTAGAACCAAGGATTTGTGATTTTAGTTTTCACTTTGTCCTTGTGAGCCGTTTTTAGTATAGTTCAGTTCGGAATTTGGATTTTTGATCTAAAGAGAAATTGTAGATCATGAAATTCTAATGAATTTAGACTCAAAAAACACCTCAAAATATTTTCGTATGACAAAGTTATGACCAAATTAGTAAAAGAGGTTCCGGCAGCCAAAGTACACGGCGTCTAGACGCCCAAATGTACGCCCGGACATTGTTTGGTTCTGTCCATTGGCGTCTAGACGCCCCAAAACAGCCTTGGTCCGGCATCTAGTCGCCCATGCTAGGAAAAAAATAAATTATTTTATTATTATTTTAACCAATAAATGTATTTTTAATTATAAATAATGGATTTAAAAATTAAAAGAAGATAACTATTATTAAAGGTTTAATAATATAATTAAATTAATAAAATATTATTATTAATATAATAATATTAGAAAATCAATAAAATATTATTAAATAAGTAATAATATTAGTAAATGAATAAAATATTATTAAATGATCAATAATAATAGTATATGATTAAAAAGTTATTAAATGATGAATAACATTAATAAATAATTAAAATATTATTAAATGATTAATAATATTAATAAGAGAATAAAATATTATTAAATGGTTAATAATATTAATAAGTGATTAAAATATTATTAAATGATTAATAATATTAATAAGATAATAAAATATTATTAAATGGTTAATAATATTAATAAGTGATTAAAATATTATTAAATGATTAATAATATTAGTAAGAGATTAAAATATTATTAAATAATTAATAATATTAATAAGAGAATAAAATATTATTAAATGGTTAATAATATTAATATGTGATTAAAATATTATTAAATGGTTAATAATATTAATAATGGATTAAAATATTATTAAATGGTTAATAATATTAATATGTGATTAAAATATTATTAAATAGTTAGCATTATTAATAAATGATTAAAATATTATTAAATGGTTAATAATATTAATAAGTGAGTAAAATATTATTTAATGATTAGTAATATTTGAATGTTGTTGTATATTATCAAAGGTAGATAATATCTTGGGGTATTTGGTACATTATTAAATGTCCAAATCATTAAGTTATACAAAAGAAGAATGTTTAACCGATGTAAATAGTCCGCTTGTGACTAATTAAGACAACTTAATAAAAGTGGGTCGTACGATGAACGTATAGTGAATGCGTAAGTTGGTTAAGCGTACCCATTATGTCCGAACTGTATTTGAGCTAAGGTTTTGTCCGGAACTTAAGAGTTCGTTTGTCGGACATCTTAAGAGATAATAATTTAAAGTTAGAGTCTTATATAAAAGCTAAGTAATAGTCATTGCATCTAATGATTATGTCAATTTCCTATATAAATTATAGGTTGAACGAAAGACGCAAATAAGCATAACTGGTAGAAGGGAACCAAACAAGTTTTTCAGATATTGTTGCTATGTGTATAATTGTTGTATGTGCACTTGAAGCATGTGAGAATTTGAATTAAATATGTTTTTGTGAAACCATATGAGATTTGTTGATTCTATACAATAGAAAGACTGAATTAATTGAATAAGTTGAACTGTATGTCATGTATTTATTCCAATGCATGATAAGTATGTTGCATGAATAAATGCAAAGCATGAGAAGCATGATGCATTCATATAATGTAATGCATGAAGCATGTATAAACATGAATTATGTGCTATGTGCTATCTGTTAAACTTGTTGAGTCGTTGTGCTCACTCTTGCCTAAACCAACATTTTCAGATAGTGCAAATCATTTGAAGTTCTCGATAAAGATCAAAGAACAGGAAAGCATATTACTTTTACTGAAGATCTAAATATTTGTTATAGATATTAGTCCGAATTGGACAGGTAAATGATTGTGTAGTATGAGACTTTAGTTGGTATGTTATATGAGTGTTAAATACACAAGTTGATTGTAATAGAATGTCGTATCATGTATGATATTAAGACATACTAGAAATGTATAAAGATTTCGATTCTGAAATAAAAAGAGATGTTGTAAAATTGTAAATAAATGGTTATTTACCAATTATAATATTGTTGTAATTCATGAACAATAAGGAAAAGGTTGTACTCGTGTTGAACCGGATCCGAGGTTCAAAGAATCCGAATTTAGGGTCGTCACATGACCTTTACTATTTATGAAATTATTAGACTTGCATGTTGTATTAATTTAATCACTTTATCTATGAATTTAGTAATTATGTGGCCCATAAATATTATTACTAGTATTATTTTGGTATAATAGATCCTAGAATTTTATAATCTTGAAGGATGCTTTTGAACCTTAATTATTCTATAAATAAAAACAAGTAGAATTTGGTCACAATTATCGTCTCAAAAGTTCATATACACACCTATGCATCCGTCTTAAAATTAAAAGAGACAATCAAAAAATTTCACCTGTAAAGCTCAAGAAACCTACACAAAAGATATTTTCTCTCAATTTATTCTATAAATAAAACATGTAAAATTTGGTCTTAATTGTCGTGTCAAGAATTCCTATACACACATACACATCCATCTAAAGATTAAAAGAGATAATTAAAGACTTTTCGCCCTTAAGTTCTAGAGATTGCAATTACATACAAGATATCTTCTCTTAATTCATGTAAATATTTAATATAATGATTATTTTATTTTATTTTATTATATGAAAATCTAATATAAATTTTAACATATTTAAAAGGGTCCATGAGGATTTAGAGAAAGCCACGTGTTAATGATCATTTGCAGGACCGAGTTTTTCCTTTTCTTTTTTGCATTCCTCCCTTATACGTCCAAAATTAAACACTCAATAATCAAATACTTGTACGTGCCTAATAAGAAAGAGTTACTAGTGCCGACTTAATAATTAATTATTTGATGATAGTAGCATGGTAGTGGAGGACGAAAAAAATTAAAAACTAATATTTTCATAATAATTTTTGATATTTTTACACATAAACTTTACATATTAACTATTATGGAGACATGATTAATTTTTATGTAAACCCTGTGAAAATATTAAAAACTACTGTGAAAATGTCAGCTTTCAAAAAGTTTCAACACAAGGAAAATTCAAGAAGCTAGATAAGGAAGCAAAGAACAATTTACATTTTGCACCAGCAAGTTCAGTTAATTTGTTATAACAAAAAAATAGATCTTCCAAATCTTAGAATATTTTAAGCCATAATCTCCAGCAAAAGGTTTGATCAGTACAATGGCTGGGGGGGCATAAACCAATCCACTCTACAGCTAAAATCAAGTCAACAAAACAAAATCACCTCCAATTCAGTAGCCAACCAACTAAACAAGGCTATATAAGTAGGGATTAGTAACCAGCTAGTCATAACCCGAAAGGTCAAAAAGATATGCCCTAATAGCCCTCCAAACGGTTTACCACGGAATTCTTATAATTCTTATTGCCCCGCGTTACACGCACAGGGTACTATCGGTAAAATGCCTTGTGCATTATACCATACTTAACATTTCTGGTACCTGACTTCGTATTCCTGTGACCCTCCCTGACCAAGATGACAGCCCCTTTGAGAGAAAGCAGCTCAACACTTAACATCCTCACGTCAAGGAATACACATTATCCTTTCACAAACATCAACAGAAAACAGTGAACCCAAAAGATTGGGTCATTAGCCGATGATCCAATCATAAACCTGTCAAATCTGTGGTCAACTGATACAATTTACACATGCAGCCCCTTCTTAAGCTAAAGTGCTTCAAAGAATAAAAACTCCATCTACAGAGAGTAAACAGAATTGACCACGACCATAATGTGCATGACTGCCAAAATCCCCAAGATCAAAGAATAGATGCAATAATAGATGCAGAAAGGCAGTTACAAAAGCAGTAGCAGAAAAGTTGGCTACCAACTAAGCAAATAACTAGCAGGTATTCAGTTTGTACGGAGAAAGGATTCAGCTTCTAACACTACTTCTTTGGAAATATATTCCCAATCACCGCTTGGTATCTTTCCAAAGATTACAGTTAACTTCAAAGGATTTTTCCTTGTCAGTTCATTTTCCAAATGCGATAAGCTGATCAAGCATTGGACACTAAAACAATACAAAGAAATCTAACATATCTTACAAAGTAAAAGATAGCGAATTGGCTAAAGCAAATCCTTAAGTCAATCAGAATTTGGATGCCCCTACAACCAGAACAAATAATTATATTCAAATTGCATGTTAGCTAGTCATTCATATTTACCCAACCACAGTCTGTCTCTGGACCAAAATTCACAAAATCTCCATGCCTCTTGCTTTAAGATTGATAAACCACTTCCAATCAAACATTAAAGAAGTAGAAGTTTAAACACCATATCACAACTAAAAATGAATAACCCAATAAAGTTCAGCTACATTTGAAAAACCCATCTCATTTTTTCACAATTACACTATTCTTTTGCAACATAACAGCACATTTCCCACCCCATTTTAAAACCCAACATTTTCCCACAAAAAAGAGTGAAACCTCCCTTTAGAGTTGGCGGCCAGCAGCATCAGCAACAAAGGGCAAATAAGGCGTCCGACCTAAAACACTATACACCAAACTATAAACAAAACACAACACAACAAACACAAACAGCGCGTTATGACCCATCACCATCAGCTTAAACCCGATTCCAGCCCGACCCGGATTGAAAATCCGCTCTATCAGCATCGGCAACACCAAGAGAATATCAAGAACCACCGCCTGCATAGCATTGAACCTCGCGTACCGGCTCAGATTCGGGTTCCGGGCCACCCCCACGTACAGAGCCAGAAAGGCGACGTAGCTGGCGTAGGGGATGGAGCGGTAAACGCTGAGGAAGGGCAAAATGGGTTCTAGGGCGGGACCCAGGACCCTAGGGTATTGGGCAAAGAGGAAGCGGCCGTATTGGAGGCCGTTGAAGAAAGGGAAGAAGTACGCGACGGCGGAGAGTAGCCGGTCGGCAACTGGCGTCGGATTGTAGGATGCTGATATGGCAGTGAAATGGGATTGCTGGGAGCGGGAATTGGGGTCGGAGCCGGAGCCGGAGCGTGGAAGGGAGGGGATGTGGAGCGTGGATTTGAGAGGGTGATGTATGAAGGGTTTTCTGGTTAGGGTTTTTGGTTGTGGGAGAGAGAAGCGGAGGACAGACAGGGACGCCATTTTTGGGCGGATTTTGTGAAGGTGGGTTTTTGGGAAGTAAGGAATGAGGGGGGGTTATGATGGATTTTCTTCTTTAAATTGATATTTTTGCGACGAACAAAATTGATATTTCTTCTTTAAATTATTAGTTACTATTCTTATTCTTGTTTAATTGACAATTTAAGAGAAAATGCATAAATTAAAAAATTATAATTAATAAGTTATTTGTTTGACTAAATTAAGTATAAAATTTTAAGATTATTAATTTTAATTTTATTAAAAAGAAGATTTTTTTTTTTAAATATTTAATGATAAGAAAAGTATACAATATTATGTCATTAGTTCTTCCTTAAATATATCAACGGTATATAGAAAATAACAAACCTTCTCTCCCTAAAAAGACGAATAACAGGGAAAGGAGTGAGCATAATTTAAAATTTTTGGCTTCACAAAATCAAATAACAATACATAGATCACAAGTTGTTAGTATTTTTACCCCATTTATTTGGAAATTACCTTTTTCTTTTAGAAAAAGGTAAACTGTAATTAACTAATAACTGAGCTAGATTAATGTTTCTTGTCACATAAGAAGTATGATGCTTGTGACCCCAAATTTTAACATCAAGAAAATGGGGGGGGGGGGGGGGGGGGGGGACATTGTGTTGTGTTTTGCCCAAGTGAGCAAGATTGCTAAATGATACACTAGTCACATGTGAAATAACATTAGCCGAGGAATAGATTGCAAAGCTAAAAAAATACATAAAACTCCAAACATGTCAAACATTAAGATGGGTATATCAGAGAATATTATGTAATCTAAGAGAATATATCAAGTTAAATAAAATATAGTACAAGAGAAGTTGGATAGCTTGAAGTACAAAGATTGAAATGCCCAACAATAAGTGCCAGTCTATACCATATAACATGTACATTAGACACCAGATGGTTTTTGCCAACTAAAAATTTCATCATCTTTTTTTACTCCAAGAGGCAGATGTGCCGCTTTACAGAGAGTTTCCTGGAGCAGCAAAATATATCTTTGAGTTTGATATGGCCACAAGTGAGGATGCAAACACTCAGAAAGGAGATGGGCACAAACAAGATTTCAGTATTCCGAGGCTTTTCTCCTTAGTTCATTTAGCTCTTTCTCAATCTCAGAATCCCGGAATGGAAATCCAGAGTTTGTGCTGGCAACAGTGGTTCTCCCTGGTGGGAGCTCTCCTTTCTGTTTAGCCAAAAAATAGGGAAGTCTCAAAAATGAGAGAGAATTCAAAAAAAAATGAAGCAATTAATCACCCTTCTTCCTCCTCCTTATTCTATGTATATATCTTTGCGAAGAACAACCATCAGTATTGCATTAAATATACTTGTTGACAAATACGTAAAAGAAGTAGAAAGAAAACCTGGAAAATCAACAAACATTACATAGCTCCCAAAATATTTCATGGAAAGTTCATAAAGTCTGTGTGTATGTTTGAATTACAAGTATATCCATAACCTTATGGTCACATGAAGAGTCAAGTAACAAGAACCTCAAAAGTAGTCATGGCATTCAAAATATGTAAAGAGTTGTGACACTGTTCATCTTTCTCTTATCTGAAATACAAAAGTACACATCGAGTTTTCCTCTTTCCTTCCTTTGTTTTTACTTTAAGGGTCCGTTTGGATACACCGATTCAATGCCTTAATATTGATATTGGGGTCCTTAACACCAAATCGACAGTTTGGATAACCAAATTAGTATTAAATGTGTATTGAATTATAACACAAAACATCTCAATACTATAAAATAATTACCATGACTAATGTTGAGATTTTAAAAATCAATTCCATCTAAAGTTCATGATCGATCTACAATCAGGCACACAGACTAAACACCATCGAAAACACACATTTGCTCGACTCTCTCTCTCTATCATGCGATCGATTCTCTGTGTCATCTCTCCAACTTCTCTATCAACTTCTACATTATCTCTCTCATATCTCCAAAACTCTACTGCCTAACTTACACATCCCTCTAATTTTTAGGATTTTTTCTGTAACAACCATCTCAAATTTCTCACTCCGGCACTGTGGTATATATAAATTGCCCCAAATTTGTTTTTCATTCAAATCGTATTTGATTATTCTTTAATTGGGTACAAGTGTATATGTGTATATCTAATTCTGTACCAACAAGTTGCTAATTTTGGATATTTAGAGCTTGATTTTTATTGAAAAATCAAGAGTATTGTATGAAGGTTTTTTTGCCATAATGCTCTTAAATTACAGTTATAAGGGGATTCTTTTCTTTTCTTTTCTTTTTCTTTTTTAATTAAACCGGATAAATATGTTATGGGATTTGTGAAATTTGACATTACTCATTTGACCTTAAAACCATTGCTTTTGGAGGAGCTGGCACTTTAGAGTTTGGATAGTTTTTGGTTTCCCTTATGCCATGAGGGGCCGAAAGGGCATATAAATTTTTTTAGGGGTTGTTTGCCATTTAGGTGGGATTTTGGTGTTGTGTATAGGTTTTTCTGCTCGGTTGTGTAGGACTGTTTGTTGCTCTGTCTTTATGTTTTGCTCTCCTTTGGCGAAGTGAATAAGAAGTATTCTTAGGGAGAAAAAACCATTACTACTTATTCAGAAGTTAGGCATACTTTTGGCTTGTCCATTTGTTTTTAACCCTTTTTTTAATTCAATTCACATTTAGCTTGATAAGCTGTAGTTCATACCTCCTAAATCCTTTTCTTTTGCATTAACATTGTTGTACATTCACGTGCCTATACTAGTAGAAGCATGTAATAGTTTTACCTATTTTATTTTCAATGAAGGTATGTGGTATGTAGTGTACATGTTATAATGTTGAATGTAGCATATAAGTTTGCCACATGTATTATAAGAGTTGCTTGATTAACAATTATTAGCATGCTATAACTTTGAGTGAACCTGCGTTGAGTTAATTGTTTGTAGTTATTTGTGTTTGTGGTCGACAATTATGGCATTTGTCATGATTGCTCTCTTTGCTAATGCAGGGGAAACTAAATCTGCGAATTGCTTTATTTGTAATAAGCGTGGGCACGTTTAACTTATGCATAAGATATGAATATGTATGTGTGTATTTGTTTGTCATTAGTATATATACATATTCATGGTTTCCTGTTATTGATTGTCCAAGCACACATTCAGTCCTTTCTTTCTCTCAACTCATTTCATTAAGTCAGATATCTGACGTAACCCAAAAAGGAAAAGAGAAAGAAAAAAGCTTTAAACTGGCATTTTTTGGGTCTTATTTATGTAGGGCGGTGGTTGTAAAATTTATGGTGGTGCGACACATTTGACCAGAGATTGTCCTAACAAAGGCAACATGAGTTCTAGTGCAGCTATTGGTTTTGTACAACTTAAAATTTGTGGTGTTTATTTAGCTTATTAGTTTGTCTTTTGGGAGATGTTTGCTTATGTACTGAGGTTTATATTATCTATTGATTCAGGGTGGGCTTATAATGTATGTAGCAACTCATGATTTGTACAATTTAAAACCTCCAACAGTGTTTGTTCCTCCTTGCATTAAAGAGAATGTGGAGAAGTTTATTGATATTCATAGGGTCATGGGCCAGTTTTCCAATGCTTTGTAGCTTCTTAGCATCCGTTGGAGTCTATTCTCTCTTCCCAAATTAAGTGTAAACTATAGTTCCTCAATATATGCTTCGTTTTCCTACTTTATTAATGAGAGGGACTAGAATGTATCATTGATATTTTGACTGGTAGAAAATAGTGGGCTACAATCATATGCAAATTCCAAATCTTGGCTTATTGTGTGTATGCATACTTGTGAGAATAAGATAATTCACATGCCTTGAGCAACAGTTTACGTTGCTAACTTTTTCAAAGAATAACTGAGGATGTTCAGTAACTAAGATGAGATAGCAGAGCAGCATACATCCAATAGACATAATATGCCCACGGTATGCATCACTTTCATATGTCCTTGTATAATTCTTTTTGATACTCATCAGTTATCATGTTCTTTGTAGATGACCTTGTTTTCTAACCGACATTGCTACACTCATTTGATGCCTCCACTATGTACTCATTTGATGGCAATGTTGGAATACAAGTATTCATGTTTTTTGTGATGTTCTTGAAAGTTCTTTGTGGAGTCTCTTAATCACTGGTCTTCAATTATCAGTGTGGTCAGTCTAAATTTACTGTTGCAGGAAGGTTTGGTATATTGCGATGGGATGATTCATTTTATGGAGCATTTGGGAAGCTAGAAACAATGTTATTTCAAAATAAAGTGTTATGTTGGAAGTTAGTTGTTTTTGCAATTCAAATCAGGTCTTATCAATGGCTTCAAGGTTCTTCTACATGCAAAATTTAATACTTCATGTAGTAGTAGACAAAAAAATGTTGGTGTGTTTATTAACAACATTTTTTCTATGGTTTGTATTTGTGTATACTTTCTATAACAATTTTCCTTAACAATAAAATGTGAATGTTTTTACCAAGCTTAAGATTTTGTTACAATTTAGTTGAAGAACCAATTATAATAGCACTGTCCATATCTAATTAGAAGAATCACTTTTCATGATTAGAACATATTTCATACAGATTCATTTTACTTGACTAATCATTCTTGTTTTCATAATTAAAATCCTAGTTTAGAATCTTTAGAAAAATGTTCTTGTAAGGATTATAAACATGTTTTAGAATACCAAGGATGAGGATATTGTCATTCTGCAATATCTAAACAGATGCAATAACATCACTTAATTGATTGATCTCTATGTATGAAGCAATATCTTTTATTTTAGGCTGAGAAATTAATCAATACGTTCACATGCTTTATTAATACTAGTTGTGTTTTATTTTATATGAATATATTTAATTATGTTGATTTTTTAATATTGAAAACAAAAACTACCCAAACATTAGTTTTCAAATTTTAACACAAATACAATATGAATTTAATATGCTAACCAAACAATAGAATTGTTATGTTTTAGTATTGAATTCACTAGTTTTCAATTCTATAGAGTTACAATTCAAATTGAATTTCAAAGCAATTTATCCAAACACACTCTAAGTAATTTTTTCCTCAAATTCATTAGTTTTGTTGACTGTGGATAGACATGTAAATCACATACAAAATCAGCACTAATTTCTTATTTTCTACAAGTACACAGCTGATTCCTAAACCATAATTGCTTAATTTTGTTTCAAGCCACTAAAAGGCCCGACTATTTAAGTATATTGTTTCTTGTGTTCTGTTTTTGTTTTCCTGAATTGTTCAAGTTTTTTATTTAAGAAGTATGTCTTCAGATTCTTGTTCAGATATCAAAAATAGTACTCCATATCTGAGTTATCTTAATTATGAAAAATAAATGAGGTCTTGAGCAGTATTTCCTGATTTCATGCTATTATAAGCAAATCCCAACTGCCCAGACCAAGCAGTCAGAACGAATATACATAAGTTCTACTTAAACCAAAACAAATAGTTAGCAAAGAAGAAAATTTACCTTTGTGCTTCCAGACAGTTCTTTCTTTAAGTCTGCAAGATCATCATCGACTGACGAGCTCTCCAGCAATGCAAACTGAAAAAGGTACAAAATGTTCGGAATCATATAAATCATATGACAAACAGACACACACACAAAAAGTGCTTCCTTGGGAAAATTTTCATAAGGGCAAATCAAATTATGAAATATAAAATCATAGGGAACAAAAAGAATGCAACAAGTATATGCTGGCATCCAAAAATATGAATCTGCTTTTCATATGCTCCTTGCACAAAAGAATGGTAGAATTAATACGTGTTGACATTAACAAGGCAATTACATATAAAACGATGACATGCTTCACCTCATACTGCGTCTTTTTAGAGCAACAGCTTAAACAACTACAACAGGGAAAAACTAAAGAAGAAAGTTCCCTTGCAAAAAGAAAAAAAGAAATCTATTTTTTATCATAGTGGGCCATAAAAAGAATCAACAACTCAAAATTTACGAAGTGTTATCGACATAAAGTAGCAGCTACGTCCAAGGTAGATACTCCTACAAAGATACTTATGAACTGAATGGAAACAAAATGAGCTCCTCTAGCAATTTTAGCTCTGCTTCTTTATTTTCCTTTTCTTTTTGGTTGACAAGTATCTCTACTTGTATTAATGTTTCTAATCCCCCACAATCAACCAAATCTGTGAGCATGCTGGTTTTGAAGTACCACTAACTCAATCTCAAGAATAGCATAAAGGAAACGTAAATTCAAGAAGCAAGAAATTTGGAGTTTCATTAAACTTCAAGATGGAGCTTACTTGGCCACTTTATATAAGAGTTTCAGGCTTTAATAGTCTGTAGAACTTTCATCCTATTTTTTTTAAGTTGCTGTTAAATTCATAAAGTTTTCGCGTGCTTTTAGAGGGTGTTCGGAATTTTTATTTTTACTGGATATGGGCATATTGTTGACTCATGTATTCCTTTATTAGTTTGATTTATTGCTTCTTTTAATATGGTTACTGTTAATCTCTTCAAAGATTTTTAAGACAAGTTTAAAAGTTTACTAATAGAAATCTAAATCTCCCACTAGCAACAGGGTTGGCAAAAAGTCTACAGAAGACCTGTAATCCCCCCCACCCCACCCCACAAGTTAAAATAAAAAAATATAAAGATGAGTTCTACAGAATTATTTAGCAAGCTATTATGGAAATGTCTAATGCAATTCTCAGCCAAGATATGATGCCTAGTTTCTCTCTTCTTCTATCTTTAACTTTCTGCTTTTTAATCTTACAATGAAGAAATGAGATTAACTCTTCTGGACTCTAAAACTCATAATTTACAGAGCCCAATAACTTGATTAAATCTGGAAGCCCAAATGACACACAAAAAGTCACTTCTATGATTTGCAGAAACCCACTCATTTTCAGAAACACACTCAACATTCAGCGCCAGGACAGCATTTAAATATACTTTAGTTTGCTCCATTCAAGACTCAAAGTATCACCCTTTCATTCAATTGTGGAAAACCTAAATATCGTGCATCAATTTCAGCCAAAACTTCCCCCAGAAGGGGAAAAAAAAATCCTCTAAAGATTCCTCTTCTCTTGCTTCATAACACAGCTTTGCATTAATTACCCAATAAGAAATGAAAGGGAAAATGAAAAAGCACAGGCAGATGCATTGAGACATAAGAGGAAACTGTTACCTTCCCTTCAAGATCGTCAGTAGTTAGCTGATTAAGTGCGTCTGCTTGAGATTCCATTGCCAAAACTGTATGAAAATAAATAGAAAGTATATATCCATTAGTAATGTAGTTCTACGCCTATGCAGTTCTTTTAAGTGCTTAAACTATTACGATAATAGAAACTCTCCCCAGTAGGAGGCTTTGATCGTCGAATAATCATTTCTTCATTATAACCATAAAGAAAAACAAACGACAATTCGTTGTGATTTACAATCGTTTGCACAAAAAGTTAATAAACTGACATTGTTCAGATACAAAATAAGGTTCAAATACTTGCAATTTATTAGAAAATTAACTTTGCCCTAATGCTATTGGAAACAATTAAACTAACAGAGATAATCATGTTCATATATGGACACAAGACATTAAATGTAGGACAACGGCTGAAGATTCAAGCAAAGAGGTCAAGCATGGTTTTCTAGGAGTTTACAGAGAACTTCTGTCAAAAGATGTGTGAGTGTAGTTGACTATTAGAATGTAATTTATAATAGTTAGTTTCGTCTTCTTCATCTTCCGCTTTTTCCTTTTGTTTTTTTTTTTTGTAATTTTATTTCTTCTAATATTCAGTCAAAACTTAATTGTAAGTTAAGCGGTAGTAGTTGTCTGCTTCAGTTGTAAGCACTCTTTCATTTATGAAATTCCAGAGCACGTTTTGCTCTTTCTTACTTCCTCCTTGAAAACAAGTTAGCAACATATCTTCCGCTAAAGCATTAAACAGCCACTCCTCCCCAACAATTCAAAAGATGGAGATCCATGAGCCCAATGAAAAAACAAATGATCTTATGTTATGTCTCATTACTATGCTTCCACATGTAAGAGATATACGATGTAGGGCTTTATTGGGTCGAGTCTTGACTCTTGGCACAAGGAGCAAGTCAGAAGAGAAGAATAACTCTTATAATAAAGGCCCAAAGGGTACACTTTCAAGATTCATTTGGAGTTGACCTTTATTTCCTTTTTAATTGTGCTGGATTGGAGGAGATTGGGTGGGATAGCATTTTGCATCTCAACAGTGCAATTCTCAATTTTGGGGAACACAACCTCGTCTAGGTTAAAAAAAATCCTTTTCACTGTGGTGATGGAGGTATTGAGTCATCAGTTGGAGAAGGCGATAGGGGAAGTTCTATCCAATATGGTGGTTTCATTTTAACATAAGCTTTTGGGACGGATGTTATACTAGATATTTTCCTTGAAAGGTTTAAGCAAGTGTATAGTTAGAGTTCATTACGATTATGCTATCAGCCTAACAGCGTATGGAGAATGGATATGTATCTTTATTTTAAGCTAGCTGTAAATAGGCTATCCAAATTATATTCTTGATTATCACATATTTAAAACTCGGGTTGTAATCCACGTAAACTATCTGTACACAAAATTCATTATCCATACTCAGGGATTCAAAATAACAATCAACAGCTTTTTTTTAAGGAATTGATTCGCAACACACTCTTATTGGGATGACTAGGATTCATTTTACTGGTCTAAGATTATCCAATGCAGATATTTTATCCATGAAAATGACAGCGGTCAGTTTATTCTTTGAGTATTCATTTACAACAGAAACATAAAATTGAATGTATATAAGCTCACAGTCATTTATCTAATGGAAAGAGTAAAGTATCTAACAGGGAGAGAAAGAGAAAGAGAAGAGAAGAAAATAAAATGCTAACCTTTCTCCTCCATCTTTTCAAAAGCTGAAAGGGCACTGCTTGTATTGACATTACCCAACATTTCACTAACTTTGGTTGCAGTCCTGAAGAAGAAGTGGTCATTCAGCAGTAATTGTGAGCAAGCATGCTACATTGGAAGCAGGGAAAACACAAGTACATATTTTATAGAGGTTGAGAACAAACTTTGCAGACTGCGCACGTGCTTTTAGAGTATCTTTCTTTGACTTTGCCTCCTGTATTTTGCTTTCTAAAAGCTGTCAACAAGTAGATAGATGCGGTCAACCCAGGTTATTCAATTTCCTTACATATTTAGGCCGCTAGGAGGCCTTCCTAAACAAGTGTTAAGCATAAAACATAAAAAAAGGAAAATGGAAACTTGCCCGTGTATTGGACACGAGGTTATCGACAACACTTTTCTGCTGATCGAGTTGTGCCTTCAAAGCATTAGCATTATCCTGTAGTATGAATAAAGTGACATTAGGTAGATAGGTCATTCTTGTTCATGTGGGAGAAGGGACTGAATGAGAGTGAGTGAGAGAGAGAGAGAGAGAGAGAGAGAGAGCAAATTTAATCACAGATCTTTGTCAATAAAAATATAAATATCTTAGATGATTTTATTTGTATGTGAATAAGAAGAAATTGAGTGTTGAAGATGGCACGAGTTGCCAGACTCATTTGCAAGAGACTGGTTTGTAATGCAGAGAATAGCATAGAAAAATATTTGTGAGTCGCTAAATGAGAAGGAGGATTTTAAGAAGTTTTTTCAGTTTTTTTTCAGATCATAAACTTACACAAGTGATGAATTAAAATTAACTAGTAAATCTACAGAAAATGTAAGGTCCTATATACGGAAAACTTGTCAAATTTAATCAGACTTCACATTCACAATTATGCAAATTCTATTGAAATTACATACAGCTATTTAACGTCTGGGACAGTTTCTGAAGAGAGATGGGGTGTGTGGAGGTGGTTGGGGAGAACTTACAGCATATGATTTACGCCTTTTCAGAGCCTCACGAGCAAGATCCTCATCTCCCTTCCCAAGAGCAAGTTGCGCTCTGCGGTACCTATGATCAAACTATGATGAATACAAAGCTGTTGGAAACAAATGTACCCTTTTCTAGAGCAATACATAAGTGATCCTCTGAAATTACCAATCCTCAGATGCTTGTTGTGCAGCTTTGTATTTATTTTCCAACTGCTTCTGTGATGCCAGAACCTTCAGAAAAAATGAAATATGTAAGCATCTTCACCTCCCTTCCCTAAAATCTCTTTATGCGGAAATATTCTTACTTAAAGAAGGAATATACACAGAAAAAACTTGAGCAAAGGTAAACGAAAGATAGGAAATCAAAATGAACATACTTGGGCTGTAGCTTGACGCATCTTAATTAAATCGTTATTCATCTCGATAACAGATTGTTCTAAGATCTTCTCAGGGTCTTCAAAGGAGCTTATAATTGCATTTGCATATGACTACACTTATCAGAGACAGAAAGAGAGAAATAGCATTTTAGCAGTGCACGGCCGACAGGGAAGGCTGAAGTCATGAGTCCCACAATAGAATGATAATATATGAATATTCAAATGACCTTAATAACCCTGGCAAATCGATCGAAAAGGTTCATGCGAGCACCAAGAGCACTCCCACCAAGAGCATTAGATCTGGATCTATTAGAATGAACTAGTCGTGTTCCAGTAAAATTCTGAGCTCCCACTAAAAGAAGTATGAATGAACTCTATAAGAAATATATTTAACTAAACAAAACAAGGCACAATTACGAGCCTTGAGATTACAAAAATCTGCATTAAAAAAATCCAACTACATGACTGATCAAAAGAGCACAGTAGCAAGTATAGTAAGGATAGAGCCAAGTTGCTTTCGGCATCACAATCCGGAGCCTACAGATTGTCATTAACATTGAACAAACTAGCCTTCAATTATAAATCAATGGCATCAATTTATTGCCTCCAAATAGTATAAGCTACAACATAAATACCCACAAATCGAAATTGAGAAAACCCAGAAAGTTTTAGCGTTAGAACTCAAAAGTATCTATACATAATGCACATTTAGTTGCATAATACTATTAATTAACTCTAATTCAATGTCATCAATTGATTACTTCCAAATAGCATAAGCTACGAATCAGAATTGAGAGACACCCAGTAAATTACAGCATTAGAAAGTCATGTTTAGTTGCACCGTACTATTAATTCAAAAAAATTACCTCCACTACCAAAGAAAGCTGTTCTGAAAGGCCGTGCCCTGACGATAGAAAATCTACTAGTGGGCGCCTGAAGTGAAGCAGATGCTGTGGACGCCATGTTTGTTCCTGTAATGGGTGCACTAATAGCCATTTTCTTCTGATTTTGAACAAACCCAATTCGCAATTTGCTGAGGGAGGAGAGAAAAAGAGATGGTTGAGGGATTAATGGTATAAGAATCTTCGGCGCAAGGTTTTATCGAGTGTGTATGTGTTCACCGTTCACACTCTTTTGATTTCTTCATGTTTGTGGAGTCTAGCGATCAGGAACGAACGATGATTTCATATCTGAATTTTTATATTTTTATTGGCAGAAAATAAAACTTTATTCGTAAGAATTTTATCAGCGTAATACATTCTTATTAACCCTAATACATATTAGGTTTTAATATGATAATAATGGATTTTTTTTTTTTTTTAATTTCACGTTTTGATATTTTTACAAATCACTCCTCACATATGATGGTGAATTCAATTCAATTTCACATGACAGAGAGTTTTTATTAAAAAATACTTATTTAAATATCAAGTCTCAACTTATAAAAGTCGAAAATTTAATTTTTATTGACAACAAGTAATTGCGATGAAGATTGAAGTTAATAAATTTTCCCTCCCTCACCTAATAGATTAGGACATTTCAAAAAAAATACTATGTCCCAAAATAATACTCCCCTGTACCCTTAAAAAAAGGAGCTATTGTGTTGATACTTTTTTGAATATTAAAATTGAATACGATAATACTTATATAATTGTTAACAACTCTTTAGTACACTCTCTGTTTTAAATTATAAAAATATTAATAATTTTTTAAGTTAAATCAAAATAATTTTTAATTTAAAATTGATACGGAGTTCTTTAATTTAAATTAAAACAATGTCAGATTTATTGTTTTAGAATTTTTAATAAATTATATTAATTTTGAATTTAAAATTGAATATATCTCAAATTAATTTTTAAAAATTAATAATAATTTTATAATTTAAAATTGAGGGAACGTTTCAATATTATTGAGAAAAAAATACATCAAAGTGTGTTTTTTATAAATATTAATGTCTTTTTAGAGAAAAATAAGATTTGTCTAAGGACAAGAAAGTACATTATAATGGTTCTTTGCTTCTACTATTACCATGGCTCATGAGTAAAAGTTTTTTAGTAGGAGAATTTGCTCAAAGCTACTAAACCATTAATTTTTTTTGGCATTAATTGTAAGATCCCGACTTTTATGAAATATAATTTAAATTTTTCTTCATATTTTATTTCCTGAAACGGTAAATGGATAAATTAACAAAAATTAAAGTTAAAAATATTTTGTACAAATTTTATCTTGTCAGAGAATATTCGTTTTGTCGGAAAATATTCGTTCTGTCGGGGAATATTTAATTCGTATGACGGTGCCGAAATAACTAAATATTAATGGACCCCTCACAACGAATTATTGTCGGATATAGAAAATGACAACATTAACCTTTTTAAATAAAAATGGTCAACGGTATTATCATTATTAACTGTTAATATACTCGGTGGTAAAAGAATAGTAACATACGGTATTGCATAATTGCACAGTATCATACGGTTTTGCATAGTAGCACACGGTATTGCACAGTGTTTCATATTATTGAACTGATAAAGTGACAGTTGTACAATATTAACTCTATTAAACCAATAATTGTCACATGCACAATAATTTATATTATTGAACTGATAATTATCACAGTAGCATATCCACAGTACAATAATTATCATTATACAGTAACGTGTTCTTTTTTATTATTATTTTCTACATTATTGTTATCATTATTATGATTTTGATTTAACTGTTATATTTTAGTATTAGTTGGTATTTCTGCTGGTATTATGAATCTTTAATTTAGAAGGCCAATTACACTGCATTTATAGCAATTAGTCATAATAATGAATAATTGTGAATTATTGTTAAATAATTGAATTGATAAAGTTATTTATTTTTATTATAATAAATTATATAAAGTTATTTGTTTTTATTATAATAATTTATATAAAGTTAATTACTTTATATAAATTATGTAAAGTAAATTATTTTTTTATGATAAATTATATAAAGTTATTTGTTTTTATATATAAAGTTAATTGATTTATATAAAGTTAGTTATTTTATATATAAAGTTAGTTGTTTTATATATAAAGTTAATTGAATGGTATAGATTAAGAGAGATCTGAAATGAATGGTATAGATTAAAGATAATGTAATAATTATAGAATTTGAAATGAACGGTGTAGATTAAAGATGATCTTTAAATGAATAGTTTAGAATAAGGAAATCTTAAAAGATGAAATGAGTGGTATGGATTAAACATTATCTTGAAATATACGGTTTTAATTAAATTAGAAAATTTTGGTTTATGATAAGATTTTTGTTTATAAATAGAGGCCTTAACTTAAGAATTTTTCATAAAAATTTCCTTGCTTATTCTTTCTTTCATTCTCTAAATATGATTTTATGTAAGTTTTCTTTGAGTGTGCTAAAGTCATCTTGAATATTTGTGAAGATCTGTAAGTATACGAGTATTGTTCAAGTAAGTTTTTTTATAAAGGTTATATAAGCAACCACACACATCACACGGTGTTTATAAATATTCCTTTAGAAGACTCTTCTTTTAAAAGATTTATTTTGAAAAACTTCCTTTAGAAGATTTATTTTGAAATATTATTTTCTTTCAAAAACTATACTGAAGTTATTCTACTTTATTCTATCAAATCACTTTTGATGATTTCATAGGAATTGGTATACACCATGAAATTATATGTAATAGTTACTATTGAAGGTTGTTTGATTTGATGATGATAACTGTTGTGCAAAAATGATTGCGATAAATGTGCTTATATGGTTGATTGTCCATATGTATCTGACTAAGTGTTAATGTGCCTATGTGCTTACTTGATTATGTGCGTATATGTTTTAAAGTGCTTATGTGGTTAATTGACTAAGTGATTACATGTTAATCTAGATATGTGTCTACATGATCATGTATGTATGATATATATTACCTGATTCAAATATTATGATTTGCACACTTATATAGCACAAATATGATCTTGTTAAAAACTATCTGCTGCTTATAATAAGAGTAAAAGTTATCTGGTTCAAATGTTGTAAAGTCCTTTTGAAAAGAATTATGTGTACAAAGGACTTAGATAAAAGATCAGAAATGTTAGGTTGATCTTTCCGTAGAAGTTACTCGGCATTAAAGATAAATATTATAAACAGAGTAATATAAGATTAAATCATTGTTGTATGACAAAGTTTGTAAAGTCCTTTCAATGTAATGATGTAATGATGTACAAGGACTTAGTTAGAAAAGATCAAATCTGTTAAGTTGATCTTATGTTATATATGTTCAGTCAATATAATCGTAGAATGGACTCTACGATTCCAAACAAAGAAGACTCAACGATTCAGTCTGTTCGTAGAGTGGACTATACGACTCCATACCAGGATAACTCTACGATCATCAAGGAGAGACAGCTGTGCAAGAGTTCTACAGAATATACAAGCAAAATTGAAGAATTGATTAGGTACAAAACGTAGAGCAAAACTCTACGATCGTCGAACAGACAGCTAAACAAGCCTTCAGAAAACGTAGAATCACAAAAGCAATGAATTCCACGATATGCACAATCTGGCAAGATCGTAAAGTGAATTCAAAGAGCAAGCACATACGAGAACTCTACGATTTGCACAAATAGAATAAATCATAGAGTGAAACCAGGAGATAAGACAATGTAGAAAATTGTTCTACATGTGGTATAATCGTTGAGCAGAAATAAAAGATGTGCTAACGAAGACAACAACTCAACGATTCCACTGAGAAGCACTGCAGTCATCAACTCTACGATTTGAACAAAATGACAAGATCGTAGAACGACATCATAAAGCAAAGTCTGTAGACAGCAACTCTACGATCTGAACAGAATAGCAAGATCGCAGAGTAAGAGAGAAGATCACTCCAACTCAACCTTTTACCTGACATACTTCAAGTAACGAGTGGAGCTGAATTCATAGAGTCTGGATGGACAGACAATCACTCTACGAATTCACTATCAGAAGCAGTAAAGGAATAAAACTGCAATATGGTGCAAAAGAAGAGAGAATATTCCTCTTCCAGATTAAAGAAAGATTAAGTGCTGTTAAGGAACAGATGCATGTCAGAGTCACAGAAGACTTTGTGACTAGACGACTATAAGTCAGGACCTACTACTCAACAAGATGGTGAAAATAGTCAGACTATCAGGACATCTCTGACAATAATAGAGCAGCTGGTTATTAAAGTCAATGAAGACATTTAATGATGGATCAGAAGGTTAAATATATAATAATCCTTGATATACAACTCTAGAAGTGCAACGGCTAAAAATGCAGAAAGCTGAGCTACAGTGTGATGTAATGTCAGGAAATGGAAAAAGCACTGACACAAGCAACAGAAAGTTAACATCAAAGATATCAAGGATCTGCACAAAGCCAAAGGAACCCAATAGACCTTTTCAAACGGTAAAATATGCACAAATATATAAAAGCATAAATTCTCACAGAGAAAAGAGTTGTTGGAAAATAAAATAAGAGGATGGTGGACAACAACAGATCGTAGAGTAAAACAGAAAATGAATATGCTGAAGAACTCTACGATCCACCAGAACATTAACACTGAATTGAGAGAGACATAGAGAGAAATGACTCTATTACAAGATAAGTGTTCAAAGCTGCTAAGCAAGTGATAGAGAGAAGCCTAAACGCCAACTTGATACAGATATGTTAGCGACTGAGTACAAAAAAGAAGAAGTTTTACAGTCATCTCAGAAGCTCATCTCGAGAAGCTATAAACTGTCAATGATAAGAAGGAACAACTGAGTACCAAAAGGAAGGAGCTTCACAGTCATCTCAGAAGTTCGTCTCGAGAAGTTATCAAGTACCAAAAGAGCTGAATTGCCAAAGCTTAGCAATACAATGGGTGATCACAAGAAGATATTGAGCATATAAAGAAGCCAAGCATCATTGTCGAACTCAATATCATTTCAAGCATGATCACATCCTGCTACTGAGTATTTAAAGACAATGGAACGTAAAGTACAACTCAGTAGCAACTCCAACATCTATCAACAAATAAAGGAGCCAAGTCTGCTGGACTTGAAGATGGCAGTTGTGTCCTTGTCTTAGTGACTAAAGGAGCCAAGTCTGCTGGACTTGAAGAGGGCATTTGTGTCCTTGTATTAGTGAATAAACTACCTAAACCTGCTGGGTTTGAAGGGTTCTTAGTGAACCACAGATTCCAGGCCTACTGGGCTTGAAGGGTTCTGTATGAGTCATCCTTAGTGGATTTCCTACTCGTTGAAGTAGAAGAGTGGAGTAGGAGTTATTCAGTCTCCGAACCACTTAAACTCTCTGGTGTCATTTACATTCAATCATTCACATTCTGTCATTTATAGATATAACTGCTATGATTGGTTTTCTTGATAGATGACTATCTTCAATACAGTCTAAACTCAACTAAGAAGTTTTACAAATCTTTAAGGGGAGTTTTCAAACTAATATTCTGTTGTGCAAACTAATCTTGATTAAATGAACTATTTGGTAATATTATTTAATTTAAGTAAAGAGTTTTTAAGAGATCTATTCAACCCCCCCCCCCCTTCTTGATCACTTGTATGCCTCTGGAAACTAACAGTTACTAATTAAATTATAAATATATATGTTGATCAACTTCATATCCAGTTACGTGTTAAGGTAAGGAATTATCATTCTCTGATTCTCGAAAATAATATCGTTTCTTTCTTACTCATAAGATGTGTCATTAATTGTGGGAATAACCTGACTACGCGGACTACTGCATGTTTGGTGAATAACTTTTCGTATTCATTCTTACTAATCTCTGAGAATAACCTGACTACGTGGACTACCGCATGTTTGGTGAATAACCTTTCGTATTTATTCCTTATTAATCTCTGAGAATAACCTGACTACACGGACTACCGCATGTTTGGTGAATTACTCTTAGTATTATTTCTTATTTGTCTCTTGTGAAAATAATTTGTCTACACGAATTATTGCATAACACTTTTATTCCATATTCGTTTGTAATATAATTTTCTTTCATATTCGTAAATGATATTATTTTCTTAAAAGATACCATCTTTTTTATAATGACTGCGAATATTACGTCGCATTATAAATATATTTAGAAAATATTTATCAATGAAGTGAATTAAATTTTATTTAACTATGTCGTGTTTTATTAATTTTGCATTTAATTAAGCATCATGTGATTTAATTGATAAACCAATCAAGTAAATTGCCTAGCCCATTGATTTAATTATTGGAGGCCCAAGTAGATTTAATTGGTAGCCCAACCAATTTAGTACTAACCCAAGTGTTGGTAATAGTAATCAATGTTACAATTAGTAGCCCACATTGGAATTTAATATAAAGTCCAACCAAAATTAATGTTGGAAATAGTTGTAGGCCCAATCATGAATTAAATTCTAACCCTAGACTTAGCCCAACATGTGTGTATTGGTAATTATATATATATATATATATATATATATATATATATATATATATATATATATATATATAAGCACTTGAATTGGGCATTAAAAGAAAAGAAAAAAAATGAAGCAATTCTTGGATCTTTTGCTCATATTTTCACCAGCTTTAGTGGACTGATTGGGGTTGGTTTATTAAGTCATTTAGGAGCTCAATGTGTTAGGAAAAACTAAAGTTAGTAGGCCTATAAGTTGATGGATGGGTGATGCGTGTATACTTACACCAAATGTAAGTATACCTATTATCTAAAAACAACTAATACACTCTCACTCTCTCACATTTTCTATCATCTTATTCTATCATCCATTCATTTCTTCTAAGTTGCTTGAGAGAAAACTAGAGAGCAAAGGAGAGAAAAGAGAGAAAGTAAGAGAAAGGAAGAGGAAACCATAGAAAATCAAGATCCAAGCAAGGAAATAAAATCATCTAGTCATCAAGATAGATCATCCAAGCTTGGTTAAGTTTCTAGCAAGAAGAAGGAGAGCTATTAAAAGGTTTTAAAATGTTCAAACTCTAGCTTTCATTTAAATCCTTATGTCTTTTATACTTATAGTGATTTTGTTGGTCAAAATATGTTTCTAGTGGTTCAAAGTTTATTTTATGAACCTATAATGTTATATCTATAAAATATATGAAGATCCATGTTTAAACATGCTTATCATATGTTTTGATATGTGAGTTATGTGACTTAGTATAAGAAAAGTGCATATAAACACTTTTCGGTAAAAACCCAGCTTAATTTGGTGGTTTGATGTGTTGTGTTGCAAGTAATGGTTGTTATTTTTATGAGTTCTATGGCTTGTTTGATAACTTTAGAGGTTATAGAAATACTCCATCTTGAATCATTGAAAAAGATGTTAAAATGAGTGAGTTATGCTTTTTGAAACCAAAGTGGTTCATTGTCAAGCCCTAATGCGCAACAATCTACTTTGTGGCTATTTTTCATAACCAAAACTTTTCCAAAAATTTGATCCAATGATGGAATATTGTAGTTTAAGAAGATACGAATCCATCGATACCAATTTGAGGTCATTTGGACTTGTATTGAAGACTTTATGAAAGATGGAATCAAATGGACAAAATTGGAAAATCTGAAAAATTCGCCCAAAAATGTTTTTGTTTTGAAAATCGGGGCTTTCAAATCAGTGCAATTTTGGAAGCCGGGGCTTTGATGGCAGATTTTTGAAAATGATATTTTATTATCCGGGTCGGGTCAAGCCTTTTGAGACAGGTCGGGTCAGACTTGATATAACCAAAATGGGTCAAAATGTTTAAAAATTGATATAATTAATTTAGGACCCAAGTTAAATAATTATTTATTATTTTATACTAAATAATAAATAAAGGAAATAAAAGCCATTAATATGATTAATTATTATTTAATTGATATTGAATTATAATTAAAGCAAATAAGAATAATAACTAATTATTTATTATTAAATAATAAATAAAGGAGGATATAAAGTTAATAAAATAATTATTCATTATTTAATTAATAATTAAATAAGAAATAAGAATAATTAGTTAATTAATTATTATTTTAACAATAATAAAAGGGAGATAAAGTTAATAAAATAATTATTTATTATTTACTTTATATTAAATAATAAATGGTGATAATTAATTAATTAATTATTATTTAAATGATATTAAATAAAGGAAAATAAAGATTAATCAAACTTAATTATTTAATTAATTAATATTAAATAAATAAAGCAAAGAGATTAAGGAACTAATAATGTAGTTAAGCAATTTACATTAAAATTGATTTGATTTGTAAAAGTTACTAAGTGTTTAAAATACTATTAAATAATGGCATTAACTAAATTATTAAATGATTAATAACAATAACAAGCGATTAAATTATTATTAAATAATTTATAATAATGGTGATTGATTAAATTGTTATAAAATGATTAATAATAATACTAAGTGATTAAATTATTATTAAATAGTTAATAATAAAAGTGGAGGATTAAATATTATTAAAAGATTAATGATATTAATAATCAATTGAGATGTTGTTAAATAATTAATAACATTGGTAAGTGAATTAAATATTATTGAATGTAGTATAATATTGTTTAATAATTAAGATATTATCCAAATGTGATAATATTGTCTAGTAAGCTACGTGTTGCTAAATAGAAAATTATGTGCTTACGTGGCATACTGTTTAATAGTGATATATGAAATCATATGTGCGTTACTAATTGATAGATAAACCTATTTAATACTAAGTCTTTCAAGGACTGTCATTTAAGTCGTGTAAGCTGTAGACTACGACTGAGGTAAGTTTCCTAACTCAAACTCGAACTATTATTTTTTAGCATGTCAAATAGTTTAATTTATCGCTAATTATTCCATGTAAATGTCAGTATTGATATTCGTTCGTACATTGATACATTTGAAAAATATGTTCTATCATTGAACAAGTAAATTATTTAAAGTTATTTATTTTATGAACTGTTCAACAAATGGGTCTACGCCATTTGTTTCGGCTGGACATATAAAGTAAATATTTTTAAAAGCTATTCCAAACCAGTTGATTTGGTGTAGAAGTCTTGTACTGAGAAAACAAACCCTAAATGGGAAATTATAAGTGTCATAGTTCGACATGGTCAGAGTTTAATGTTATGTATATACATGTTGTACAAGAGGTTGATCCCCTCAAGTACAGTCTGATTTATAAAAGGATAATTGGAAGGTTGTTTCCTTGGAAATGTTCAGGGTCGGTTGAACCACTCAGCAGTAAATAATCATATTTCATTCATTCGTTTGGATTTTGATTATCTAATCAGTCATTTCATTAACTTCTATAAATTGTTGAGCTTTCACTTTATTTGCAGTTATTCATGATATGCTTGTATTATTTTAAATTTGCTGAGCATATTAGTTGTTCACTCTTGCTATATATATCATGAACTAATTGTAGTTAGGCCTGAGCACTCCAAGAAGGACAAAGGCAAGGGCAACCTTTAAAGAATAGTTTAAACATTCCTATTTCTGTCTTGTAAATCATGGAACCCTAATTGTATTAATAGGTTTGTCATGATGTATTTTATTAAGTTTGAGACCTTGGGACCGTAATAAGCCTTTTGTAATGAACAACTTATGTTTATTTATTCCGCATTTAGTAATATATGTTGTTTAAGGGGTGATGTATGTATTTGATCGTGAGCACCAAATCTGAGGTATTGGTACTTGAATTTGGGGGTGTCACATTTTTCATCTTCCATTATTCAAACTTACTATAGTAAGGGATATCATTCTTTTCATACTCTTAATTTACTATGGTAAGTACTATTTGGTAAAGTTTCCTGAAATGATTATATATTCTTTAATAGTTTGCGCTTCATCTAATATCATTTCAATTGAACCTTCCTCTTTTTCTAAATCTTTCTATTGAACTTTAACCGTTATTCTGAATTGTGAATCTTGAATATCGTTCTTGAATTTGAGTCCACATCATGTTGACTATTTGGACATTATTTGAATCTATACAAATTAAAATCATAAACTTTCGATATTTATTGATCATCCTGCTTCTTTTGTTCATCATTTATATCATTGTTGTTATTCTAATCATCAAGAATCATTTTGTTGTGAATATCTGTGGCCTGGGGCACAGATGATAGGATAAAAGCGATATAATTGTTGTGTCTTTTAGGACACGTGGTGAATGTTCTCTTTAACCGGGGGTAAAGAAGAACTGTTGTTTGGTATGATTATGACCAAATGCTGAATACTGGTATAATCATAATCGTTGGTGATATTTTGAATATCTTTGGCCCGTAGTGCAAAGATGAACTGTTGCTTGGTATGATTATGACCAAAGACTGACTACTAGTATAATCATGACCGTTGGCGATATATTGAATATCTTTGGCCCGTAGTGCAAAGATAAACTGTTGACTTCCATGATTATGATCTGGAACTGTGAATTTGTATTAACATGACTAGTGGTGTTTAAGGTGATAAAAGTTGATGACATTTTTCTTAAAAAGAGAAGCGAGTGAACATCATAGTCTACATTATTCTTCTAATGGATTGCTCATTCTGCTGCTATCATTAATCTGAACTTTGTTCAAGAATTTAATTGCAGTTCTTGATATAAAGCTTATTGTTTATTATATTCAATTAAGAACTCAACTGTTAAAGGCTAATGATAATTTATTTTGTCATTATCTTAGTCATGATATTTTCTTACTAGGCTATTTGAGCTCACATTTTCCTTTTGTTCCATTGTTTTTCAACAGGAGATAAGATAGTAGGTGAGTCTAGCCGGAGAATGGAGTGAAGGTCTGAGAGATAGTTATAGTAGTCTTCACATATTGTAAATAGTATGACAATAATAGTGAAGACTTAATTGTGTATTATTGAATTATGTATTTATGTGCTTTGCACTGAATCGTAATAATTTTGTTGTAATCTTTTGGCGTCTCAAATTGGGCTATGTAGGCCCGGATTTGGGGGCGTCACATTAGTAGTCTAAAAATCCTTCATATTCCTTTTTAATACAATTAAGTAAAATTATAAATTATTTGATAATATATCTTAATATCTTGTTATATATAGTTATTGATTATAAAATATAAAAAATTGTATTACATATACTATGAAAAGCCGGAACTATAAGCTAACAGTTTTGAATCATATATATCATTTAAGAATTAATATTTTTATAAGTTAATTTGATATTTTCATAAGATCAAATAAAACTCACTTGTGAGAATATTAAATTAACTCATGTAAATATTAATTCTCATATGGAATTAATATTTCTATAAGCTAATTTGATATTTCTACAAGATCAAATAAGACCCACTTGTAGAAATGTCAAATTAACTTGTAAAAATATCAATTTCTTATCATTTTTATCCAACTCAAACAAATGTGACTATTATGTTAAAATCACAAATTTGTAAAATAATTTATTTTAATAACATTAAATCCTTTCTTGCCTCTGTAACAAGTTTATTGGTTAATGAAAATAGTGCCAATCTTGAACTCACTAATAACGTGCTAGTGTAATTGTATTAGTCGAAATAGTGACAATCTTGCACTAAAAAATAACGAAAAATAGAATTATGCTAATGTGGTCTTCTCTAAAATAAAATAAATAAAAAAACCTTTGAAATTTAGTAGACAAGAAGCTGATGAAATAATAATGGAGTACATTACACTGTGGGTGCATGTGGTACAGGGGAAATTAGGTTTCAAAGAATATTGTCCTCCATAATCTATTTTTGCATTCAAGTAAGAGATAAGAAGAAAAACAAGAATACAGATTCTGACTATTATTATATGATAAAGCTGTAATAAATATCATCACATCCAAATTACTCAAATTAGACAGGCACAAAAAAAGATAATTCAGCAATTTAATTCATATCAGTGCACCAAAAGTTAACTTAAATCATTGAAGTTATCATGTATTTGATTTGCCAAGAAAACAACCAAAAACAGGGAAATGCTATTACAAATTGCTCCATCAAAAAGTATATAACATTTCAACATTCAATATCTAATAGGGAAATACAATCACCACTCTCTACTTGCAGCAAACCAATAATACCATCCGGGTTTCGGGTCGGGGTCGGAAGGGGGGAGGGAGGGTGGTTGGGGGTGATGTTTTTGACTTGACCTTATCCAATGACCAGACCCTATGGCTTGTCAAGATCTTCAATTTGACAAATTATGCCTCCTATAACTCGTGTTGAATCCATAGTTATGCCCATTAGAGGTTAGAGGTTTATTCACGAGAACTCCTATTCCGAGAACTCCTGTTCTGATGAGAGCTCCCATCCCGTTGAGAGCTCCTGTCCCGATAAGACAAGCTCTTGTCCCGATAAGTGCTCCTGTCTCGTTGAGAGCTCCTGTCCCGTTGAGAGCTTCTGCCCCAGCGAGAGCTCGTGTCCCCGTGAGAATTCCTGTCCCAACGAGGACTCGTATGCCGATGAGAACTGCTTTTGCAATGAGAGCTGCTATTCCGATGAGAACTCCTCGACTTCTGACTCTGTTCCTACATTAATTTTTTTTCAAATATTAAGGTTTGCATGAGTATATGCAAACCAAGTTATAAATATTTTTTTCCCAGTGATCTTTCTGACTATAAAAGTTTGAAGACTAAAATTATTTGGAAAAAAGTACAGATTTTTTCGCGGATGGAATATAAGTTACCAAAACAACTAATTGTTTATTAAATAATATCCTTGTTTCACACCACATCTACTTGCTCTAATTGTATGCTCACTTAGAAACAAATAATAAATCTAACATGGAGTAAACAGTCTTTGGTTTGAACAAACACCATTAATCAAACTAACATGCAGAAAGTTATGATAACAAACTTTAGAGTGGGTCCTTAGATACCTGTATCAAGACCATCGCACCCAGAGAATTACTGAGTAAGTAATTTACGATGTGCTTAGGAGGAATATTTGGGTTGGAATGTTTGCGTGTCTTCTGCTGTAGCTTAAGACACTTCAGATTACCGAATGGACATGGCTGATATTTTGACAAATCCTGAACCATCGAAAGAACCTAGGAAAATAATTGATATGACAAAGCAAAGTCATGAGAATCATTAAATACCATGTTTGTAGGAACAATGCATAACATGGTCCACGGAGGACGAACATTAACAATGTACCTTTGAATTTAATTATCTAGCATATTAAATATTACAGAGTTGACAAGGGTAAATTGCATCAGCCTCTATCAATATAGATTAATGGACATCAATTACTTTTGAAAAAAAGAAATTACGAATGAGAAAGAAAGTATACCTTTGTTGTACTTGAGGAGAGTGAGAGAAACTTGGTTTGACAGAGTTCTTGAAACATACTAATAAGTTGCTCAAAAATTATTTGTTTCTTCTCTTCCGAGTACTTCTTGCTGCCAAAATCGTCTATATCAATATCAATATTCACATCCTCTAACCGAGGGAAGCCATTCTCAGCAACAAACAATAGTGGAGAATGACCACAATATTTAAAACAAGATACATTGGGTGCAGAAACAAGAAAGGTACAAGATAGGGATTCATAAAACTTCTCAACGATCGTGAGGTTAGTAAGACTTGGTAAAGTTAACCTGAAAAAGTCCATACCAAACCACATTCTACATCCAACTAAAGTTAGATTCTTCAAATTTACAAAACCCTCGAAACTCAAACTTTTTTCTCCCACAACTATTATCTCATGCAGAAGTAGAGTTGTTAAAGCAGGCAAACTCCAAGACATTAGAGGTAATGTGCAATTTGTGAGATGTAAAGTTGTTAAAACCGGAAAACTCCAAGGCAAATCCGGTAAAATTGAACCAGAAAGCTGTAAAGTTGTTAGGGAGTTTAATTTACAGGATAATTGATCTCTATTACAAATCCAGGGCGAATTCAATACGAGTTTTTTCAGGGATTTACAGCTGAAAAGACAAGGTGGGAGATCTATGGGGAAAATAGAGGAATCTATTCTAAATTCCTGCAAACTGTGAGAAATTGCATAATATATAATCTTATTCATAGCCGCTGGTTTGATTCCATCGAATAACGTGAACACAATTGTAGAAACATCGGTAACATTATTGCGATTAGAGAGAAATTTTGCCACAAATTTACCGAATTGATTGATACCATCTGTTCCATTGAGATTGAAATTGAGATATGGAAGAGTTGCCCAAATCGGAATCCATCTTTTCGACAAGACGCAAGTTTGAACTGCGTCCTTGATTGGGAGATGAGAGAGAATGTGATGAATTAGATCATCTGGTAAGCTGCTTATTATGTCTTCCCCTTCTTCTAATGTTCTAATTTTCACTTTCTTATGGCGCTCCATTACTCTTTTTCTCTCTCTCACAAAACCCTAACGAAATCCTTTGATCCGAAACACAAACCCAGAACAAGGTTATAATATATAGAGAGGTTGGAACAAAATTTCCAATTTCGAATTGGAATTATTTTGAATATAGAATAGGAAAAGGAAAAAAAAGGCACTAATGAGCAATTTGGTTCGGAGGAAGGAATTGGGCAAAACATAGGATTATCCGCGGGGTTATATCACTTTTAGCATTTGGTCACTACGATTTTAAAAAATAAAATTGATGGATTATACTTATTTTAGATTATATATATATATATATAGTTAGTTAGTTAGTTAGTTGATTAGTTAGTTAGAAATATTTTTATTATTAATTCCATTTCATTCTATTCTGATATAATTTTTAATTAACGTATCAAACACATAAATGAAGTATTAGATTTTGATTTCATTATGATATGTTTTCGATTTCAACCAGCATTACATTATGTCCTAAAACGCTTTTATTCAACCAAACGACCCGTAAGTACAACTACTTAAGAATATTCCATGTAGTTTAAATTATATATATATAAAAAAAAATCAACTAACAATTAATTTTTACTGAATTTGCAATATTTATTATTTTATTACTTAAAATTAAATAAATTTATTTTTAAAATATCTGACCTTGACTTTAAACATTAACACTGAGCTACTGTTTTTTTTTTTTTTTTTTTGCATATCCAAGTATCCAACAATTCATCTAAGATAAAACCCGAAATATATATATGCTACTCTGTTTTTTTCTTCACCCAAATCCCCATTTGTAATACCCTCTTTTCATATTATTTGATCATTATTGACTTTTTAAAATTAATTTAAAGATTTTTAAATTTAAAATTGATATAAATTTTTTTTTAATTAATATATTAATAAATATTATAAACTATTTAAAAAATATTACTCATTATAAGTTTAATTGTATCATAATATTTAATGAGTTATCTCAATTTTAAATTTAAAAATATCTTAAATTAATTTTTAAAAATTAATAATGATCAGATAATAATTTAGCAAAAAAAATAATGAACAGATGATTTGAAATGAATATATAATAAAGTTTGACAATTCATCTCAAATACAACCCAATATATGTTAATGTTACTCTATTTCTTCTAAATCAGCGAAATACCTATTTGTAATATTATAAAGTTCACTTACTTATTGATAATGTTTCACTTCTTCATCTTATTCCCTTTCCCATCTTCTCATTAGCTTTAAGATTTTAAAATTTTGAATTTTAAGGAAATAATGGAGTTCAATATTTCAGCAAATTAGGGGGTATAATTGAAAGCAAGCAGCACAGGATTGGGAGGAGAGAGAAGATGGAGAGGAGAGGAGAGATATAAAAATGGTTACGAGATGGGTTTCATCACTTCAATTTGAGGGGGGGGGGGGGGGGGGGTTTCAATTTGAAACCCTAGACCCTAATTCTACTATTGTTGATGTTTATTCTTCTTTGAATTGATTTTATTTTCGTTTTATCAGGGGGCTGAAAGAGTACAGCATGATTAAGAATAAATAACATGTCAAATGTTATATGTCATATTTTTATCCATAACAAATTGAAAAATAGTACCGAATAAGCATTTTTGTTAGATCAATCTTGGTCAACTCACAATTATTGACTTTTTTTTTGAAATTTCTGAAATTTGGTCAAATTTTTATTTGATCACTTGTTATTTAAAAACCTACATTTAAACGTCTGAGTTTTTAAATTGAAGTGAAAAAGTGACATTTTTCATCCAAATTAACCAAGCGTGTCATCCACTCTCTAAAAGTGCATGAGCCTGAAAGAAAAGTGTCATATTGCTCCAAATAATATCCAAAATGCCCATTTGAACTTTACCCTCTTTTTTTTAAACTAAACTTAATCCTCTCAAGTTTATTGTCTAAAATGGAAACAAAATTAATTGATTGTTACAAACAAAAAGAACATAAATTTTGGTTGATTTTATCATTATAAACCCTTCTAAAATACAAGAACAATTATGATTTTTTGAAATCAATTTACAATATTTCTAGATTTAATATAGAAATAAGATTCATCTTATACTCAGTGGCGGAACTAGAACATTTTTAGAAAGGAGTTAAAATATATCAATAAAAAAATTGGAAAGAAACACGATGGAGTCCATAATATCATCTAGAACATGAGTAATGTACATGATAACAACCATTTGTGTATGAGGAGTGAGGACCTCAAGTAGTTTCATAATTTACCAAAAAATTTGTTTGAAACCATTTTCCTGAATAGCACGTTAACACACACTTTTATTTAGTTCAAAATGACGAATTTCAGCAAGGTCTGCACCAATTTATCCATCAATTAAAATGAAGTCTTTTAGAAAGAAAAAAAAATTCAGGAGACATATTAGGTACCATACCAGTCCATATATACTGCCGAAAGCAATTGCATAAAATTAAAAGAACATGTTTGTACTTAATTTTATTCTTCCCTCAACCTAACAAAGATCTACTTTGCATATTTGCTCATTAAAGTAGTAAATAACCATACTGTTTAAGTTTTCTAGATTAACACCAACTAAAATAAGAAAAAAAATCATCAACACATAAAACTAATAAGGACCGTTCATCAATCTTAATTTAGGAATCCCATCCACAAAACATTTAATTTGTCAAATAACATATCTTGATCATGGTTTTCCATGCAAAACCCAAATATAAATTAAAATAAAATCTCAACTTCATGTAAATAGTTGAAAGCTGAAAAGATTCAAAACATGGCTCCATTTATTAAAATCCACAGACCATTTAAGATCTAACAACTTTTGAAATTAGGCATCACCATATCTGTGAATTATGATGAAATTTATGATAATTTATTTACATGGACCATCAGATAGAAAAAAAGGATGTAGCTGAAATTGAGAAAAAAAGCCATTGATAAACCCAGACAATAAAATTTCCATATTTAGAGACACAGATACATAAACAGTAAAAGAGGAGGGGAAATATATAAACAAAACACAAAGACCCAAGTTATTAAAAATGGTAACCAAAATTATTAGGTGAATATCTGATAACAACACACAATCAAAGCTAAGATGATATGAAACTGCGTTGCAGATGACAGTATCAGGCAAATTTGCAGATTGCAAGGTCATGAACGGCGCCGGAATACCGGGGTCAAAAAACTTATAAATATCTCACTATTATTACAGGTGTTGATTCTATTTGCGGGGCAATCTTATTCTAAAAATCTTGAAATTCTCAACCAAGAACAAAAGGATTGAACTAATAAATTCCATTATTGTTTCTTATTTAAACCAAATTAGCCAACAGTTCAAAATGATCTTGTCCTATATTATTTTTTTGGGTACTCAAGTCTGCCATTATCACAATGCTTTACAATCAGGGGGTTGGTGATTTAAACCCCGGAACGTTGTTATCACAGTGTTTTACAATCGGGGGGCGGGGGATTTAAACCCCGGAACTATGCAAAGGCCAAGTGATACCAATTTTACTCTCAACCATTGGTGATTCTGTCTTATGTGATCTTCTTCCGATCGCTCCTATGTCTGGGAAATAGTCTCTTCACCTCTGTGTCGACAACAATTTTATGTCCGTCTTGAAGCTTAGCCTCTTCAACTTCTGTATATCTTCATCATTTAAACCGGAACAAGTATAAGTAGATAACATCCACACGCTACATCTATCTTAACCATTTAAAAGTGAGTTATGACATTGAAATTCATGTCATACCCCACTTTTTAATAGTTAAGATAAATGTAGTAATTGATTTTATATTTAAATGTTATGTATGTAGACTTGTACTTTAAACTGCTATTATCCCCAAATACCATCATGGAAAAACTAGATCCCATAAAGCTCAACGTATGCACTTCTGGGTTGTAATTTCTAACCATCCCATCAACAAATTTGAAAGACAAAGTTCAGTGTATGTAAGAAGTCAAGACTTGGTAACTGTAGTTTGGAGCAAGAGATATGGAGACTATAAATACGACTATAAATGATGCAAGAATTTTAACTAGAGGCATAACAGGTAAAGTACAAATTTTTTGCATATCAAAGGTTATAGATAGCAGGGCTGTATAGGTCACCTAACTATTTTCCACCGGGTGATGCACTAGTTTCAGTGTGAGAATTGTACGATAATAATCTGAAAAGCAAGTCATCAAATTTCAATGAATCGATTCCAACTCATACCTTATGCAACACTAAGTGTGACAATTGATAGCCTAGAAGATAGGAAAAAAGATAAACATACAAGAAGTAGAAGCTTTGGTCCAATAGTTATTTCCACCCGCTGTGTACCAAAAAAGTGTGAGTTTAAACATTTACAATGACAAAATAATATAAATAATGTGCGTGAGTTTAATTTATACAGCAAGTTATATGGAAATGTTGCCATCCTTAAGTTGAAAATTTGTTTTTTCAAGATGATTAAAGAATTTTGTTATACAAAATGATTCATACAATGATCTATACGAATGATTTAAAATATAATGGCATCTGAGACATTTTTCACATATTTTGTTGTTATAATTAAATATGTTATGTCATTTTATATTCTCATCATAAAATTATTTCTCTCAAAACAAATTTATTATTATTATTATTATTTATTTATAAATAATTTTCTTTCTTTTGAGAAATAAAGGTACAAGAAAAACACCTTTTTGTCAGTCACTTGCCAAGTTTCTACATAAATTCACTCTGCTATTTATGCTTGTCGTGGAAGGAAATTGCGGCGAAGGAGGCTACGAATTGACTGAATTGGTGAAGTATCGCAATCAATCAATATCAAAATATATATTAAGATAGAGATCAGACCGTTTTTTATTGGCTTTGATTTGACTTATCAGGTCAAGAATCTTTTTGGTGAATTAGCAGCAAATTAAAGTTTTTTTTTTCGTTTAATTCCTCTGGACCATAATTTCGCCAACCAAACGAGTTGTAATCAAAATGCATATGAATAAGTTTACTTACAGTACATTCACCCACAACTTCTAACACAATATTTTCATCTCATCATTAAAAAATAGGTCCTGACACGTAAATCACGTAAATCTGTGTTAGATTCCACTTTTTAATAGTGAGATGGGATGTTGTGTTTAGTGTTATATTTGGATGTAGTGTATGTAAAGTGGTTCAATGCATATACATGCTTTTTTTTTTAATGTAAACTAAAGCAATGCATTCAAGTGGGTCGAATGCATGAATTTTTTAGATTTTTTTATTTAAGAAATTAATACATGTAAATCGTTATTTTTTCACGTGTTATCAAACTTGCTAAATTCAAAACTTGATAAACCCTCTACAAAATCCATAAACATGTGTTAACATTCTATAGTGTTGTAAAGATTTTTCTAATCAGTTCTTATATATTCTCTCTGTTCTGAATTATAAGGTCACTTTTTAAAAATTAATTTAAGATATTTTCAAAACTAAAACCGACACAATTTATTTAAATTTTAAAAATAATAAATTTTATAACTAATACTATATTTTAAGTAGTTTATGAGTTTCATAATTGTATTGTCATAAATTAAAAGAATTTATGTTAACTTTAAAATTAAAAATATTTAAAGCTAATTTTAAAAAAAAATTAATATTAATGTTATAATTTGAAACAGAAATAAAATTTAATAATAATTTTACGGTTATCAACTTTGTAGCCAGAACATCTTCTCTAGCGAGCAGCGCCGGCATCTCGTCTAGTTACTCGCCGTATACCTTCTATGATAGCGCATCAATAAATCCAAGTTACTATGGGAGCGTTCATAAATCAAGAAAAATGCACTAAGAAGTAAATTAATACTCCCTTTTGTTCCACAAAATTATTCGTATATGTAATTATTTTAATAATAATATAGATTGACACAATATCTTTAAATTCGCAATTATTATTCATTCGTACTATATTTAAAAGTAAATATAGAACAAGGATGCATTCTTGATATTTACAAATATTGCAAATGGAACTAGATTTTCTTGTATAAGAAGTATTAAATATGTAAAAAAAAATGATACAATGACAACGACTATTAATTAAGATGAAATTTGATTCACGTCAAATTAATATAATAACTCGATAATGTAATAATAATGTAATAGATTATTACATTGATACGATATTTATAATGTTTAGTTCACCTATTACATGTATTAAGTGACATAATGTTATTACATCAATTTTTAAGATTTTCATTACATCTTCCGATTAATGTATTAATCCATTACATCCGTAAAGCAATAGGTTATAAAAGACAAAATAATTATAATTATAATTGATTTGACATTTTAGTTTAAAATTTATTTTATTCATTATATACAACTAGTGGTGCACAACGGGCCGGCCTGGTTCGATCTGACCTGGGCCTGCCAGGCTTAAACCGTTGACCAGGCCAGGCTTCACTTTTTAACACACCAAACCAGGCCAGGCCAGATTTGGCTTAAAAAAACACAGCCCGATAGAGCCTGCAGGCCAGGCCATACCAGGCTCTAGTATTTGAAAAAACTTTAAACTCACTTGAAAAATAAAACAAATGCCCAAGTTACTTTGGACTCACTTGAAAAATAAAATGAAAGCCCAAGCTAAACAGCTAAGACCAGCTTTAGACAAGCGAACCAAAATGGGAAGTAATGTTAGCAAGAGGCCATTGCCTCTTTTATAGACTAACAGTTTGTGAATTCTCCGCTGGTTAATGATGTGGGACTAAATGACTTATACACTGTACAGTAGCTATTTCTTTCATCCTCGCTACTTGAATAGCCCTCCTTTCGTTCTTATCACATGTTCCAACCATCCCGTGAGTTGGATCAAGAAAATAGTTGTTCACAATTCCATGGTCAGCTGGATACAAATCGGTGACAATTGAGTAATGATTTGGGAATGTTAAAGTTGGGAAAACAGGAATCAAACCCCTTTCAGCTTCAGTCCCATTATCAATTAAGCGATGAATGTTCGGAGTTGTTTTGTATTGGTACCCGAATCGAAATCCGTCCGATGAAACCAAGAGAACAACTGGGTGTTTGAGTTTGGTGAGTGGCCGGGCGAATTGGGTTTTAAACTGAGAGGATTGGGAGGAGATGGTGGTGGCGACGAGGAGGATGAAAAGAAGAGGAACGCAAATGTGACGGCGGCGGAGAGAGTGACACAGGCGGTGAGGACGAGAGAGATGAAGAAGACAGTGGTGGTGGTTGGTAACGTGGTATATCAAGCACGTAAGAGGACAGGTCAAATGGGTTATAAGGGAATGAATATAGCGGCAGCGATTCCAGTGGAGAAGGGAATGAATGTTGGTGGCAACGGCTGGAGTAATGGTAGTTCAAATGGTAGCTTCAGTGGGGACCTTGCCCCTGAAGAGAATTTCCTTGGTATATGTAATCGAGAATTTCTTGCCAGAGATAATGAGCTCCTCAACCGCACATGCAAAGGTAACTAATTTTGTTTATTTTTTGGTTGTTGAGCAAAACTTGAAAATGCAAAGAATTTGTTTGTTTTGTATGGCTGCATTAATCATATGAGGATACAAACTCCACTGTGTTAGACACTATTAACTAACATATTGGGTGAATTGGGTATTTGATTTCTATGAATCCAAAGAGCAAAGATTTTAGAATTTGGTTTTTAATATATTCGGAATGGTTGTATTGGTATATTAATACATAATGGTAGCTTGATAATGTTTATGTTATTGACAATGCAGGTGATCTTCATTGGAAATTAGTGTTAGTTTATATCAACAGGATGGGCCAGGTTGGTTTCTCTCTTTTTTTTTTTTACAATTGTCGATTGGCTAAATACTCTTTAGGTCTCATGAAATCTAAACACTTAGGACATGCTGACATTATGAACCTCTCCAACTGTTAAAGAAAGAATAACTTTGTCCCACATCGAAAGGTTAAGAAAATAAAGACTAATATATAATAAACATAAAAAGGATAGAGTAATAAGTACTAAATAAAAAGGCGTCCGTTGTTGGTTGGTAGATAGGGTGGTTCTTAGTGCTAGCGTTTAGAGATTTTAATCATTCAAGCCGACATAATAGACCTCTTTAACTTTTAAAGAAATAAGAAATTTGTCCCGCATCGAAAGGTTAAGAAAATAAAGACAAGTACTTGGGGTGGGCTTTAATGGCTGCGTTTTGATTAGTGATGCTACAGGCCTGGCCAGGCCGAAGGCCGGGCTAGATATTTACGCGAGCCGGGCCAGGCCGGATCATAGAAGAAAAATATAGGGCCTGTTCGCAGCCTTCAGGCTGGACCTGACCTGGTCCAGGTCAGACCAAGGCCGAGCCTCAGGCCGCAGGCCGAATGTGCATCACTATAACCATATAATTTAGTAAATCAAACACAATTTTAAATATAATGTAATAACATTATAATTAATATACAAATACCAAGAACCAACTAAATAAATATGTTGCAATATCCTATTATCATTACGTTATCACTTTATTGCATTACATAAACTATTGTATTAAATCAAATTTCTTTTCGACAAATCAAATCCCATCTAAAAGTTTGTTCGCTACTTGAGTATCAGTATTAATGCATTTAGACCTCTAAACATGTTGCATTATTTCTGATGCATTGTGTTTAAGAACCAAACGTTACATGTGAGTAGAAAGGCTACATTTGAAATAAGTTACATGTACCAGAACGACTACATAAAAAGTATGCACCATTCTAGCATAGCCTAGTTGATCCATTGATGCATCTCTCAAACTCTGCTGAATACTGAGCAAGCCAAGGCAGGTCCATTATTATGTCACAAAGCAAATGTTACCATTTGGGCAGTGGGGAAATTTTGGAAATCAATATGCTAAAGAAGCAAACAATAGTCAAGTAAGACGCGAACATCCAAGCTGAAAGATTTACTCTTGACCATCAAGGCTAACAATTTGCTCAACGTGCAAGTTGAAGCACCATCAATGCTATCAATTTGCTCAATGTGCAAGCTGAAGCACAATATATTGATCATGCAGATCAAGAACAAAAATGACACAATAATAAATTGTGATCACTTGTTGGCTATTGCAGTCACAAAAAAAATCATATTTTTCATGTAATAAAACATATTAGACTTGGTCATTACTTCCCAAGAACACCAGCCAACAAAGCAAACATAAAATCAACATTTGTGAACACCTCCACAAGCAATTTGGAGATGTTTCATCATAACTTAAACTTCAAAAAGATGGAAGCAACGTAGCATTGTATTAGAATTATAAATTAGGCGGAGGTGTCAGAAAATAGTTTGAAATGCATTCAAACAGACTAGGAACTAGGAACAAAGAAAACAATTTAAGTCTTTTTGACCAGATAATAACTAATTCACAATGACAATCTGCGGCAAGTTTGGTCTCAAAATGTCTGAAAGCTTAATGGATCTTATCTGGCATCTTCGCCACACGCAAAGCCTGCAGTTCTTGTACTTCCTTTTGAGCCTTGTCAAGACGAGACTGCAGTTCTCGTACTTCCATTTGAGCATTGTCAATACGATGGTCAATAGAACAATATTGTTTATCAGCACTGTTTAGATGAGTCACCAGCCAATTAGTGTTGAACCCCCATCTCTCCAAGTCAGTGAACAGGCCCCTGTAGTGGGTGATAATTGAGTTAGTAATATTGGTTCTAGAGACTTCATAAAAGTTGCTTACCGAGGTGCACAATGTATTCAGCCCCAGGGTATATATCATCTCGGTTTGGGGAGCAAAATGCTCAAACGTTTCTGGGTACTTTCCCTTAATGTGCTGTAGCAAATCCACAAACTCAGGACAAACCTGATGGCCCTCCCATAAAGACAAACTATTCTTCCTGCTATAAGAGTAAACCTGGTCATTGACTCCTCCCTGAACCAATGGAATGGCATCGCTATTCACATGAATATTTCTCATCGCATTCACTTGTCCTGGAATCCATTTTGTGACTTCAGTTATTGCTTCTTGCTGAACCACATCCGCTTTCCGTTCAGGATCCTGTCTTACATGATCATCTTCTATTCGCTCCTCATTTGCGTGTTGAACAATGGCGTCATCTCTGCCATCTTTAGTATGTCCACCTTGAACCATAGCATGTTTCTCATCAGCATGTACTTTTTTATGCTCTGCTACTTTTCCAGAATAATCCACTACATGCGACACATGATTCGCATTACTTGACGAGATATTATCATCATCTGAACTGCTATCCTCAGGTTCCATCACAGAGTAACAGGATCCCATCCACCGCAACATATTCACTTTTGGGTTGTAGTTAATAAATCCACACGTGCCCTTTAATAAATTTGAAAGACAAAGCTATGTTACATAGATTCAGATAGAGTGTCCGGTCAGATACGAATACTTTGAAGAGTTAGACATAGGTACTCCTTAATGTCGCCATTTTTTACACTAACAGGAAGTGTCCATTACCTACACCCTTGTCCGAGTGTTTAGTGTCAAAATGAAGACACTAGTATGCAAATATTTTTCAAAAAAGTCAGAATTCCAGTAAACCAACCATTGAATTTAAACGACAATGCAAGATTTAAATTGCATAGCATTTCCTCAAGAACAGTGGAGATGTATGTATCAATTATAGGTCCCTTCACTCATTCACATCATCCACCATATATAGTGATTAAAAAATATTATAAATCCTGCTTTTATCTTTAGAAAAAATAATTAAATCCTAATTGCAAAAATAAAAATAATCAATCACTAATAGTTGAATTAGATAAGAATTTACGTTTTTGACTTTTTGGTGTGCGTCAATTATGCCACCATGCATCGTTTGACTAAGTAAAATATTTGTAATAATTTGAACCAAAATAAATATTGGAAGGACTTCCTAACACAAGATGCAATGTAATGCCATCAACTGGCATAAAAGGTAAACGGCATGATTTTTGAAAATATGAAAAGTTCGACGGAGCACAAGGTAAAATAAAGGACCTAAAGCTTTGTAAGCCGATTGTAAAGGGAACCTAAATATGTTCCACATATGAACAATTTTCAGATAAGTCATGCATGGTAATTTTCATTATCTGAATGGAACGATAATAAGCTGAAAATTAGATCAAAAGGGATAGCCTAGTGATACCTCTCCCTTTATTGTGCATAGTTATAGGTTCGAGTCTATCCAATAGCAATTTCACCAAAGGAGCTACATAGCGAACCTAAGTTTGCCCCTAGTTCTCTCTCCTGGTATTCCGGTAGGGATTGAAGTGTAATAGTATAAAATGTTCAATTTTTTTTTTACAATGAATTAATTCCAATCATACCATATGTCACATGACGTGTGACAAAACGATGATTAAACATAAAATTAGCATAATGAATTAAGGAAGCTAAGAAGTGGAATACAAGTGAGTAGTGACGTAGATAGGAAAAAACGATGAATAAACATAACATTAGCATAATTAATTAAGGAAGCCAAGAAGTGGAATACAAGTGTTGCCATCCTTGTAACCTACATCTGATTTGTCAAGATGATAAATATATAATGCATCTGAAACATTTGAGTTTCCCATATTTAAAATGCTAAGAGGCAAGAGCTCTATATCAGCCTAACTTATAGATCTAGGCTCAAACTCTCATCTCACTACCCCCAAAATGAAGAGTTAGTCATGAAGCTGGCTGATCAGCAAAGCTCAGGCACATAGCAAAGCTCAGGCACATAGGTGGTGCCTGAACTGCTGAACTTGCCTAAAGAAGGGGTCCGAAACTCAATTTGAAAAGCTAAGATTCATGACAGACATAAATTATGTGAATACTCACGGAAAACATTCGTGAGTTCCCATTTCGCTGAAGGTTGAACCATGACTAAGTTTCTTCTCTTCTTCTTTGTTGACTTTCCTGGAGTTTGTCTTGTAAAATTTCAAGAACACTCATTTGATCTTTGAAATATCAGTGTAAAAGCTTTCCTTCCATCTACAATTATAATAAAACAGTAGCATTTTCTGAAATTGCAAGAGGCAGTAATTATCTTTTGTTTATAAGCAGTAGGACCAAGGAGCCAAATCATCACGTACAAGAGATTTTGGAAACAATGGCCAAATTTCTCCATTTAAAGATTTAATTCATGCATGTACAGGGAGCCTTGCATGGGAGTGATCGCTGGTCAGTAGTTCTTGGAGGGTTCAACACCCACCAAAAGTAATAATGGAACACCCTTGAATCCGAAACTGTTTTGCATGTGGGACCGGAAACTGCACAAAGTTGGAGTTTATGGTGTAGCCATAAACCTAATGTGACATGTAACTGACAAGTTTCTCATGAGTTTATAGATGGAGATAAATATATACACTTACTCTTACTTGGCTTCAGATACAAAGCATCAGTGATGCAGACCAAATTATTAAGAAGAAAATCGGATACAAAAATCAAAATATGTAGCTCAACTTTGCAAATAACTATACATCATGCAGCCTTAGAGATTATTCTTGCTATTCCTTTTTCCTCAGATAAATCTTGTAACCATATCTCTCAATGTGATTCTGGCCATGGACCATATCTTAACTATTCAAGACTCCAAATTTCCTGTTGATTCCATCAAATGACCTTCGAGGACTATGGCACTGCCACCAAAGTTTATTTTTTGTGGAGTTTTGATATCGCTGACTTCGCCACTAAACCATTTTATAGCGTAACGAAATTATCCTCGATCCAAAAAGTCTTTCATTCACTTCCTACCTCTTTCACTAAAAAGCACGGATACAGGTGTGTCATACGGAGTCGTCATATGGGGATACAAAGATTCGTCAAATCTCAAAATATGGGGATTTGGGTGTGAAGGGATTCGACAAATTTTATTACTAAATATTTAAATACATTTGATAAAATAAATATTACAAGATAAAAAAAAATCCAAAAAATATATAAATTTAATGTTTTGAAGTCATAAAAATAACAAAAATAATCATAAATAATTCAAAACACATAAGTTTAAAGTAGGGAAGAATCCATAAAAGTCCTTGAGAATTGAAGTATCCAGTGTGGGGATACAACAGCATCCCTGCTTCCTAACTCTTTCACATTCTTTAGTCTATTTCTGTTACCTTTTTCCATAAATTTTGCAATGCATCAACACATTCCTATTTGAAATCCACACCTAGATTTGAGCAAATTTCCAAAAGAAAATCCTTCAAGAATTTCCCCAACAAAGGTTTCCATGAATTTTTTGCTCGCCTCTTCAACTAGAAATTAGATTTGGAATTAGACCTATCTAAATAAAATTCAAATTACCGAGAAAGTCGTCTTGTATAAATACCAAGAAATAAAAGCATGATTCTCCAATTAGATGTAAAATAAATCATGAATCTAGCTCATATACCTGTCCAAAGCAATTATAGAACATACATAGCACATAACTATTAGAGTAGGAAGACCAATTATTTATATGTAACAAAATGAACTTAAACCTGTACCTAAAAAAAGTACATAATTTTTTTCTCATTTGATTTGATTTTGTTATTCCTGAATATTAAAGGCCTGCATACTTGCAACAAATATAATTTTTATGAAGGGCTTTTTCAGTAGATGTTAGTTTGAAGACAAAAATTCATTTTCAGATTTAGATATTGAAAAATAGTTCAATGTTTGAATGATGCCAACTATATTGTAGTAAAAATAAAATAAGAAGAAGGTTTGCCAAAAAAGTAACAGGTTTTTGAGTATGGGACTATGGGGTATAAGTTGCCAAAAACAAGTACTAGAATTATTCATTACATAATGCACCTTATTCACCACCACATCTACCGTCCTTTCCATTGTATGCTCAATAAGAAACAATGAATAAATCTAATACAAATAAAACAGCGAGGTTTGAAAAAAGACTGAATCAACAATAGAGTGGTTCGTTAAATACCTGTATCAAGATCGTGGTGGCACCTGGAGATTTATTGAGTAAGTAGTTTATGACGCGAATAGGAGAATTAGTTGGGTTTTCACGTCCTTGCGTCTTATAAAGCTCAAGAAACTTCAGGTCACCAAATGGAGAAGGCTGATATTCTGAAAAATCCGGAATCCTCGAAAGAACCTAGGAAGGTTATTGAATAAGTCAAAAGCAAACATTTGAAAATTATACTCATGGAAACTACACAATAGATTTAATATCTATCTCACATGCATGTTTCTTCAGGTAAGGTACAAATGCTATATTTGCACGAAGAATGTACGCCATGGTTCAGTGACAATGAGAATGAAACACTAGGTTAAAAACATTTGTACTAAATCTTACAAAAGTGAACCAAATAAAAAACATTAGCCTCAATTAATATAAATTAATTGACTCAACTGCTTCTACAAGATAAATTAAGAACAAGAAGAAGAGTATACCATTATTGTACTGAAGGAAAGTTTGAGAAACTTGGCCATACGGATTTGTTGAAACACACTAATCAGTTGCTGGAAAATTACTTGTTTCTTCTCTTCACAGTACTTTCTCCACAGACGCATCAAAAAAGAAATATCAATATTAGCTTTTTCTAAACAAGGGAAGCCATCCTCTGCAAACAACAGTCGTGGAGAGTCATCTCTATATTCCAAGCAGGATAGATTGGGTGTCGAAACCAAAAACTTACAATTTAGAGTTTGCTCAGCACAGCCTTCGAAGATGGTGAGGTTTGTGAGACTACGAGAAGTTATACTAAAAACCTCCCGACAATTCTTCATATCCAGCATTTCTAGAGTGAGGTTCTTCAGATGGTTAAAGTCCTCAAAACTAAAACTCTTGTCTCCGAGAAATTTTACCCTGCCGAGAAGTAGAGTTTTTAAAGCCGGTAAACTCCAAGACATTAGAGGTAATGTGCAATATGTTAGATGTAACATTCTTAAAACTGGGAAACTCAAAGGTAAATCTGATAAAATGGAATATGAGAGGTGTAAACTAGTTAGAGACTGTAACATCCGCAATGATGGTTCGAAGTTGCATGGTTCGAAGTTGCATGTGATATCCCATCTGAGTTTTTTAAGAGATGGGGAGCTGAAGATACAGGGTGGTAATGCACTTTTCAAAGGGAATCCATCAATGTTGCGTGTCATATCAATATTCACTATTTCCAAATTAGGGAAGCCATCCTCAGAAGACAACAATAGTGAAGGATCACCATCAAATTCAAAATAGGTTAAACTGGGTGCCGAAACCACAAAATTACAATTAAGAGGTCCGTAATAGCACTTAGGTGAAGAACGACCATCAAATTCAAAATAGGTTAAACTGGGTGCCGAAACCACAAAATTACAATTAAGAGGTCCGTCATAGTACTCAGATGAGGAGATGGTAAGGTTTGTGAGATTAAGATTAGTTATACTAAAATTCATCCTTGATGTAGACCACAAACGGCCAATAGCTAAAGTTAGATTCTTCAAATGGATAAAGCCCTCAAAACTCCAACATTTTTCTCCGAGAAATGTTACATCTTCCAGATGCAAAGTTGTTAAAGCCGGCAAACTCCAAGACATTAGAGGCACTGAGCAGATTGAGAGATGCAAAGTTGTTAAAACTGGAAAACTCCAATATAAATCCCCAGGGAAAAGGAAATGTTGGAGGTTTAAAACTGTTAAACAATGCAAGTTCCATGGTGATTGTGGTGAGGTCCAAGAAATATCAGTAATACTACCAATATTACCAATCAATCCAAGTATTTTCAGGGATGGATTGTTGAAGAAATATGGTGGGAATTTTTCTTTAAAAACTGAACACTCAATAATCAATTCCTCTACATTGTGACAAATTGAATAGTTTATAACCTTTTCAATTATAGATGATCCGAATTCATCGGGTGAAACCAATCTAACCCTAAAAACATCAACATCATGATTGCGATTAGAGATAAATTCACTCACAAAATGGTGAAAATCGAATCTCCTCCAATCAAAATCTGTATCGAAAGCACTGAAGTTGAGATTTCGAAGAGTAGCCCAAATTCGATTCCATCGTTTTGACAGTACGGAGGTCTGAACAGCTTCCACGATTTCGACGCGAGAGAGAATGTCGCGAAGCAGATCGTCCGGTAAACTGCTGATTCTGTCTTCTTCATTTTTTGCCCTAGAATTTCTCACTTTCTTCTTACGCCCCATTGTTCCTCTTTCTCTCTCAAGAAACAAACTCTAATTTCTCACTATCTCATGTGCAGGGACTCTTCTTCTGCGCCTGTTCGGCATCGACTGATAAGTTCGTCATTTTCCCCAAAAAGTATTCGGTTAGAACTTATAACCGGACTTATAAGTTAATTTATAAGTCCAAAATAATAAGTAACAATTTGTTATTTAAAAAAAATAACTTATAAATTATTTTTTTAAGTTCGTCAACTTAAATGAAATAACAAATATGTTCTATTTAATTTTTCTAATATTCTATTTATTAAAGGATATTTTAATAATTTTATATTTTATTTAATTTATAAGTCAGTATTAACCGAACATATTCACAACTGTTACTTATAATTCCCGACTTATAAGTAAAAGTGATGCTGAACACTTTTACTTATAAATCTACTAAAAATTTAACTTATAAATTTACTAAAATTTTAACTTTAAGTCAAAAAAAAAAAGTCATTCTCGAACGGACAATCTTAACGGATAATCTTGGTTTTTCGGAGATATTTTAGCTAGTTTACAAAGGACAAAATTTCTATAGTCGACACTTTTTATTTAGGGAAAAAAAAATAAGAAATTGATATTTTTATCGGGTCTCATTTATATAAATAGCAAATAAGGTCCACTTTTATGAAAAAGTATAACTGCACAATATTCAATGATAAAATGTATCTCAACTATTAAAAAATAAGTTTTAGTATGAAAATTCGTATCAGGTCTCACTTTTAATAGTTGAGATAGATGTAGTGTTTGATTTTGTCGATGGAGATTATATATGTAATATTGTGCACTTTTATATTAGTAAAATTTATTGAGAATATCATTTTTTTTAGAAATATCAATTCTCTTTATTTATTATATCACAGATTTAAAAAAAAATGTGATTGTCATATTAAATTAAATAAAATATTAAATTTAAACTATTATATTAAACCTCCATAAAAAAATGCAATTGTCACGCGCATCCCAATTAAATATTAAAATTGAATCATTATATTAAAATGATTAAACTTTTGTAAAATTGATTTAATTTCTTTTTTAATATGTGGTAGGTAAATAAAAATGGAAAATATAAAGGGAAAAATGTTAAAATTCTGCTCAAATTACCAACAAAAAAATAAAAATAAAATAACATGGAGCGTCTTACATGTGTTATGTGGTGGACCCCATAAGCCTCCAACATCTTTCTGCACCAAATTATTTCTCCTTATAAATTGCGGTCCATACGAAAATCGCTTGCAGGAGGGGCTCAGATCACTTTACCTATTACAACAGTTTTTAAGATTTATGGTAACAGTATGTTCTGTTATCGTAGATCTATAAAAAAAAATAAGACTGTGACGACAAGACATACCATCGTCATAAATCTTAAAAACCGTCGTCATAGGTCTCAACACATAAACACAGAAATTTAGTAAGAGATGATCTTGTACCTTGCAGGAGAAGCTTAGGCGTGATTTACGCAAGAGGAATCGATAATTGTGAGTGTTCTGAGGACTCCTCCATTTCCATTCACCATCATGTTATTCGGTCTCCTCTTCCTTATCGAAGAACGTTTATTCATTTTAACAGAATGGTCCAATTCTAATATTTTAATGTGATAATTATAAAAAAATTCTTTTAAAATTTAGTTTTATAATAAACAAAAGGTACCAAATATAGTTAGATAATCCTTAGTTTAGCCGTTTTCAGACTATAGTTGGTTTTCACATTTAGTTATTTAATTATTTTTTTCACATATTTTATCTTCAGATTTTATAATTTCTGCTATCTTTGTCTAACTTTATAATAATAGAGTAATTAAACGGGATTAAATATGAAAAATAACTATAGATTGAGGACTCAACGTAAAAATACTTGCAGTTTAAGGACTAAACATGAAAAGGCTACTATTCTTTAGGTACTAACATGAAAGAAACATATAATTTGAGGACGAAATATGCGGAAAAAATAAATGGGGACTAAATATGAAAATCAGTTATAATTTTGGGGACAAATGAAGAGATTATCCCTATTTAAAAAGAATATTGTTATGTTTTGACCAAGAATTTAAGTTTAATATATTGACGGGGTATAAAGGAGCAATGCTATGATCATTACACACCAATAAAATAAGAGAAATTATCATACGTCATTAAAATAAGGATAATTTTGCTTAATAAAAATATTTTATTAACGAAGTGTCGTGATTCTAACATTATTAGTGTATATATTGTCAATGTATCAAGTTTTAATCATTTTCACAATAATAGATTGCAAAAAGAGACATTTAAACTCACAAAGCGTCCACGTTTAATTTGTTCCAGCAATTGGTGGCATAATTTACATGTGTAAATAGTATATTGAAAAAATAAAATTTTATTAAATTTAAAGAATTAAATAAGAAAAATATTAAAGTTGTAAATTAGAAAAGCTATAACGATAATAATATATTTAAACTTTTTAAGGTTAAATGAGAAACAATTATGTAAACTAGTTACCCCATGGTGACATCAACGATCCGTTTTGTTAATGGTGATTACATGTCTTTTTGAAGTTTAATTTACACAACGACAAGTACTACACAGTAGGAACGAATATAGAAAGAAGAATAACGGAGGGTACCAAATATTAGTTTTATAATAACTCCTTGCAAATGTATTTTAAACTTTATAATTTTAGCAAAAGTTCTTTTGGTCGAACTTTATACTTTTAGCAAAAACACTTTGGTTGAAGTACAACATAACAATTTTTCCTTGAATTGTTAAAAAGAAAAAGAGTATACTATTCATATCTCGCAATATTGTACAACTTTCTCTCATACTTTTTTAAAAGCACTTTTACAATTTTGTAATCAAACACTTGTTTAATTTTTTTTTTATTGCAAATTATTAACACCAAATTTTGTATGCCCATTAAAATCACCAAACAACGAACAACCTGCACAAAGAACAGTTAAATCGAAGAGTCTGATAACTTTGGCCGTCGGGAGATAGCTTTGGCCGTTGGGAGATAACTCTGGTGTAAAAATCAATGCAGGCCAAAAACTAATAATAATGATGGAATTGAATGAAATTACTGGAAATAATAATAATGACTGTGTTAGTTCCTAATGACACTATAGAAATCTAGAAGGGGGGGGGGGTTGAATAGATTCTTTTCAAAAAATTCTTTTACTTAAGAGGATCTTACTTAATTAATCCTTAATCAAAAAGTTTAACACGGTGGAATACGATTTAGTTACCATTTTCTTGATATGTTAGAGTAATAATTCAACAAACAATTATATGGCAGATATAGCAAAATAAAAGACACAATGAGAAAGACTCTGAGTTTTAAGTGGTTCAGAGCTCACAAGACTCCTACTCCACTGTTCTGCTCTTCCAGCAGCAAATCCACTAAGGATTCTTTTACAATATCAGAATCACTAAGATTCCTTCAAGACCCGCAGTCTTGGAACTTTAGTTCACAAAGAACTCTACAAGTTTAACAGACTTGGATACACTAGTTCACAAAGAACTCTTCTAGAGTGATGTATATTTGAATGTGCTACTAAGTTGCTATAAGCTTGAGTTTTTGAAGGACTTAGTAGCAATGCAAGCTTTCTTATCAGTTTGATCTTTTTCACTACTTGCGTATACTTTTCTTTGTTTAGTTAGTTCGTTTTTCTCTTTTGCCGATCTTAGTATTTAAGAAGTTAAGGCTTCAGTTTTCTTTCCGTTGGACCATCTGCTTGAGCTTGTGTTTCTTTCCGTTACCTCACAGAGGAGAGCTGTTGTATATTATATTAATATTGCTCATTAAAGCTCTGATGAGATTTTATTTGATCTGACCTGTTAGTCCATGAAATGTTGTTTTCTTTTTCCTTTAGGACAGATATGTCAGTCGTAGGTTCCTACCAACTTTCATAGAGTCGTTTGGTCCTTCCATACTATAGGACTGATAGGACACAGTCCTCTGACTTTTCTGCCTTGAAAGTCTTCTTTCTGTTCCATAGTGCGCTTGGGTCAGTTCCCTGACTTTTCTGACTTTGATCGATTTGCAGAAGTTTCCTTTTTGGTTATATCAATGTAGATTGAATTCCTGAATAGAAAAGCTCCTGATCTGAGAGTCGTGATGTCTCTTGCCTTTTTGCTCAACGACCTTCCATGATTAACTCTACGAATATCCTTGCTGTCGTGATTGATCTGTAAAGGATCATCTCTTACTGTCATCGTAGAGTTTACTCAACTGTTAGACTGTTGATCGTAGAGTTCAATTTGAGGTTTTTCGTTTAGAACAAAGTCTGTTTGGTCGTAGAGTCTTCTTGACCAAAATCGTAGAGTCCGTTCTACGATTGGTCGTCTTGATCGTAGAGTCTGTTCAAATCGTAGAGTCTCCTTGACTGAAATCGTAGAGTCCATTCTACGATTATATTACACCAACAGATCAACCTAACAGTTTTGATCTATCTAAGTCTTAGTACAACACACAAGACTTTTATACATTTATATCAAGAGATCAACCTAACAGTTTTGATCTTATCTAATACAGCTCTTGTACATTATTTCTTATCATCAAATTTAATCATTCAATGTTCAAAAATCTCCCCCTATTTGATGATGACAACATAAATAACAGATAGTGATTTGAACATATTAAATAGGCAAAATGCAAGAGTAATTGAATGCCTAATCATACAGTGAGCAGCTGTATTTTCTAGAGAAAAAATATGAATTTTATTGAAGTTTTTGGTCAGTTGATACAATTGAGAAAACAACAAAAAAAACTTATCTCCTTCTGCTAGGAGGTCTTCTACTTTCGTCTTCCCTCTGCCTGAAAAGTGCTCTCCTTTCTTCATCTGCTTTTCTCAGTTCTTCTTCCCTCAGCAAGATTTCTTCTTCTTTAATTTGAAATCATTCTTGTGAGCTAGATGGCCTCACAGTTGAGGAAGAAGGTCTTGCTGTCACCTCCTGTCTAGGACGAGATGGTACTGCTTCAAATCTAGGAGGATGTATTGATGTTTGAACCATCCTCATCCCTTGAGCTGCTCTTCCTCTTCTGCTGTAGTCTGAGCTCGTTCTTGTTTGTTCTGCTGTGCTCAGTTTCTTCTCCCCCTTGTTGGCATCATTAATTGTGGCTACCTATTCTGAAAGCTGCTGTATGCCCTAAATAATTTCTTGAAGTTGAGTCTTAGTGGCAGCGACATCATCTTGGTGGGCTTGCAGTCGTTCGCCAGCCATTATTTGTTTTTGCTCCACCAATGACAAGGTGTCATTCGACCGATTATGTTGTTCTGTGAGAGAGTTCTTCAAGGCAATGATCTCATTACTGAGGAGAGTGATAGATTTGTCATTGGTTTCTTGAAGAACGACAACGGCCTACTGATGTTTGTTTAAGGCTTCTAGAAATTTTTTATCCCTTTCTTGGAGATTTTCAGAGACTGCTGCCGTTAACTGCCTTAATTTTGTGGAGAATTGTTTATTCAGGCTGTTAGAGAGATCGTTGGCAGCATCAATGACATCGTCCATTCTACGTTGAAGGTTGTGGGATTTCGATGCCAGGTTATTCTGTATCTCTGTATGGATATGGCTTGTCAAGTCAGTTAAGCCCTCAGTGGTAGGAAACCGAGATACCTTGTCTAGAATTTGCTGGAGGAGTTGAGATGATTCTCCCTGGTCAGTCGTAGAGCTTGGAATATGAAAGTATTCGTGACCAGAGGTGGAGGGAATATCCTCGTAGGTTAAGATGAGTCTTGAAGATGGAACTGGAGGCATTGTTTGCTGAGTAGGAAGAATTTCGGGAGAGTCTGGAGGGCATTCTACATTTTAATTATTTAGGCTTCCTTGACCACTAGACGTAGAAGGTGGGGACTCTACGATCGGGGACGTGTTGATCGTAGAGTTTGATGCAGAGTTGGTATTTAAGGACTCCTCAAATTTATTGAACATTGGTGAGGGTGTATGAATTTGAATGAGGGCTAGAGGGATAAAATGTACCTTTTGCCCTAAATAATGTGAAAAAGGGCTGCATGAAATGAGCTTCTGGGCAAAAAATAGGTTCTGAGGATAGCCTTGAGCGATAATCACCACATTTGGGTATGCTTTGAACGTCCAGAAGACCTGATCCCAAGCATTGTGCACTAGAGCTCGGTGGAATAGCATCAGTGGCAAAAATTTCAGCAGACAGTTGTAGTTAAGATGCCTTTGCTCATTTCTTCCAACTGCCACTATTTCGATGTCATCCTCTTCATCATTATTCATTGTGGCTGAAGGGACTGAAGTACCTTCGTGAGTCTCCCCCTCAGCCAGAGCATCTGTTGGCTCAGAAACTACTGGTGGCTCCCCCTTAGTTTGAGCATCCATAGGCTCAGCTGCTTTAGATGACTCCTTCTCAACTGAAGCAATGACAGCTTTTTCAAGTAGCTCCCCCTTAGCTACTGAGTCTTTGTCAGCTAATTTAACTAGTCTTCTTCTCTTTCTTTTTGGCTTTTTTGGGGTGGCCTCTTCAGCTTCATACTTGCTGCGAGTTTCCCTTCGCAGATCAGACTCTTCATCCTCTGATGCAGCCTTTTCTTCAGGAGCAGCATCAGGAGCCTCATTAGATGAGCCATGAGGTTCTTCAATCTCAAGGGCTTTCTTTCCTTTCCTCTTTCTGATGAGACCCTGGGATTGTTTGCTGACTTCCTGAGATTCTTTTTCTACAGGAGTGTTCTTCAATAGAGATGACCCTGCTCCACTCTGCGTTCCTTCACTATCCCCTGACCTGGATAGTTTTCTATTTTCAACTGGATTCCTCCTCTAGTTGTCGAAGATTCTCTAGGTGATTCTTTTGTTGGTATTTAAGGCTTCTCCTTTATCAGGCTCAATCAGATCCCCCAAAGATGATCTAAGGAGAATGCTGATGAATCTCTCATAGAACATTTTTCTGGCTCCCTTTGCTTTTTCCGCATTTTGGACCCAGTTCCCTATCCAATCCAACAACAAAGAGACATAGTTGATGTTTGTCTTCTTGACTATATCTGTCATCAATTTCAGCTGTACCTCACTGACTGAGTCATGAGCCGAGTCTTTGCAGAGTAGGCATTTACCAACCACATCTGCCAGGAACTCATACTTCTGAGGAAACTCTTTCTTCTTTAAACCTTTCAGTCCTGGATTCTTTTGGTGGTGCATTCTTCTCAGGCCTTCTTCGGTATTCACCATATTCAGAGATGTGAGGCCTCCTTGCTTGAATCCTAGGGCAAGATTAAATTCTTCCGCAGTGAGGTTGAGCTGTACTCCTCTTACAGAAGTGGTTAGAGTTTCGTTTGCATATGATCCATTGATGTAAAACTCTCGGATAAGCTTTGACAGAATCCTTGTATTTGTTCCCAGAGCTTCTCGTAGACCCGCCTTTTTTAGTAACTGGATTATTCTCTTGAATTGCTTATCTGCCGTTGTGAAGGCTTCGAAGTTGAGCTCGTTTCTAGAAATGACTTGAGCAGGTGCCATTTGATAGTTTTCCTGAAATAGTAGGAACGATTTATCTGAGTATTGAAAACTTAGGGTTTTGGATTGAGAGAGAGAGAGATAGAAATGATAGTTTTTTTTATTTTGAAGAAATAAACGACGTGCAGTTTTCAAAGTATTTAAAACTTCCCTCTATGTTTGCTGAGATGCGTGTCATGTTCTGATAGGAGCATTTCAGTTGGTTGATGACCTCTTTGCCCCTAGAGCTTTACGATCCTTCTTGACACATCGATTCTTTTGTTGATGTTCGTTGAGTTAGCTTTACGATAGAGGAATACTCTGCGATCCTTGGCTTGCCAACCGTTAAGTGAGCTTTTCGGTTTGTAGTGTACTCTACGATTCTTGGTTTGTTGATCGTTGAGTGAACTCTACGATCTTCAGCGTACTCTACGATCCTTTGCTTGACGATCGTTGAGTTTTTGAAAGACTTAGTAGCAATGCAAGCTTTCTTATCAGTTTGATCTTTTTCACTTCTTGCGTATACTTTTCTTTGTTCAGTTAGTTCGTTTTTCTCTTTTGCCGATCTTAGTATTTAAGAAGTTAGGGCTTCAGTTTTCTTTCCGTTGGACCATCTGCTTGAGCTTGTGTTTCTTTCCGTTACCTCACAGAGGAGAGCTGCTGTATATTATATTAATATTGCTCATTAAAGCTTTGATGAGATTTTATTTGATCTGACCTGTTAATCCATGGAAGGTTGTTTTCTTTTTCCTTTAGGACAAATATGTCAGTCTTAGGTTCCTACTAACTTTCATAGAGTCGTTTGGTCCTTCCATACTATAGGACTGATAGGACACAATCCTCTGACTTTTCTACCTTGAAAGTCTTCTTTCTGTTCCATAGTGCGCTTGGGTCAGTCCCCTGACTTTTCTAACTTTGATCGATTTGCAGAAGTTTCCTTTTTGATTATATCAATGTAGATTGAATTCCTGAATAGAAAAGCTCCTGATTTGAGAGTCGCGATGTCTCTTGCCTTTTTGCTCAATGACCTTCCATGATTAACTCTACGAATATCCTTGCTGTCGTGATTGATCTATAAAGGATCATCTCTTACTGTCATCGTAGAGTTTACTCAACTGTTAGACTGTTGATCGTAGAGTTCGATTTGAGGTTTTTCGTTTAGAACAAAGTCTGTTTGGTCGTAGAGTCTTCTTGACCAAAATCGTAGAGTCCGTTCTACGATTGGTCGTCTTGATCGTAGAGTCTGTTCAAATCGTAGAGTCTCCTTGACTGAAATCGTAGAGTCCATTCTACGATTATATTACACCAACAGATCAACCTAACAGTTTTGATCTATCTAAGTCTTAGTACAACACACAAGACTTTTATACATTTATATCAAGAGATCAACCTAACAGTTTTGATCTTATCTAATATAGCCCTTGTACATTATTTCTTATCATCAAATTTAATCATTCAATGTTCAACAGACTGTAATAATGAATGTACCATGATCGTCTGCTTATGACTGTATTTATAGATATTATGCTCGCTCGAAACCAATTAAGAGTGAAAATCCTTATTAGAATCCCCTTATAACTATACTGTAATTCATAATTGATTAAATCCCTAATAAATTAAATTTCCTTATCCCTAAGAAAACTCAATCATATATATATATATATGGACTTTGACACTTCCAGAATAACAAGCTGCAAAAAATATATGTAGTGGGCCGATCCCAATAACGGGCCCAATGTGTAATTAAGATATAGACCAAACAGGATCCGGGTCTTTAATACAAAAATAATTTGGGTCTGCACCTAAACTGGGCTTTGAATAATTTCATCCCAATATTTGCCCCCACTCTCCTGTTATAAAGAATTTATAATATGAGAGTAATCAAAAAGCCCACTATGCCTTCCAACTGCCACGTTTGTAAAACCGATTACCAATTTCAAAGTCACTTCACACGTGTTTCAATAAACCCTATGCTTCCCCACTGTAAATGAGTCGTCTTTATTATCTCTGATTCTTTCCTTTTACTTTTCCTATAGTAGTAATATTTAAGCTACAATCTCAAACCACATCTCATCCCCTAATTATAAAAGCCATTGGACCCTTTCCTATCTTAACACGATCCTAATCACATCTACATCAAATGAGGATGAAGATTATGACCTTCAAAACATTTAGGATAAAGTTTATTCATGGGTGCTTAAAATGGAGCTCAATTCAATGTTAATTTAAGTCTCAAGGGTTCATCAAGTGATTCAAAGTATTTGGGTTGAAAAATACTTCAAGAAAATTTTGGACAGAAACTTTGATCAACGTTTACACCCATTAGAACACAATTTCTTGGCTTGGAGCTTGAATTTTATTGTAGAGCTTGTCAAGAGCTTCAATTTGATAGATGACACATCCCGTAACTCTTCTCGGAGCAAAAGTTATGGCCGTTTTACCAACAAAAACAAAATTTGGAAAAATTAGAAATGAAGCCTAGAGCCTAAATACTACAGGATAATGCCTAAGTGTTAGAAATCAGTAGGCCACAGTGCTTAGGCGCTGCAAGCCAACGCTAGGTCGCGAACTAGTGACGCATTTTTAATCCATTTTTCATGATTTTCAGCATATTTAGGTTATTTTCTTCCTTATTTAATTAGGATTCTTATGTAATTTGAGTTCCTATTGATTAAAGGATTAAGATTTCATAGAAGTAGTGTGACGCCCCCAAACCACTATACTTACTATAGATGACTTGGTGCTCACTACAAATGTTAAATCAATAGGTTTCTAGATGATTTCCTTTATTCTCAAACAAAGTTCTCATCCTAATTCCCAAAGATCTTTCATTATTTTATATCAAGTCCTTATAATTGATACAAGAGACTTAATACTCAAACATAACCTTTTTATCCTTAATATTTAGATATTCTATAACTTTACATGTTTCAACATCCACGGTATTAAATCATTAGGATGGCTCTTGGGAACAGAGAATCTCGCGGTGAATGTTTGCATCTTCACCCGTGATAAATGTTTGCATCTTTATCCGTGACAAATGGTTGTATCTTTGTCCGGTGCAAAATTCTCTTTCCGTACAGAACATTACCCAAATAGTTAAAACCCTCATTCGAAACATATTTGTTTATAGTGATATCTCTTCATATTAATAATCCTACTTATCCGACATTCAGAATAGTAATAACGAGTTATACCTGGGTCCGAGGAACCTTAACGATGGATTTGACTTAGTCAACATCGCTTAGTCCTGTCTCGGATGTACAGCACTCACAAGTTATTTACCGATCCTCATCCAGATAAATAGATCATTATTAATACTATGTTAAGTTTTAACAATTCTAAGTTTAATCAAAGTAAAGACGTAACAAGAGAATGTGATAAAACTTGATAATATTTATATAATATTCGGTTACATGTGTTGAACTTGTTCTTATTACAAAATGTCATTATGACTACAGTTAAGAACAGTTAAGAAAAGCAGTAAACTAGTCTACGCATTTCTTCTTTCCTTTCTTCTTCGAGCCGGAGCTCTCGGGTTTGTCTGCACATTAGGTTTATATGCAAGGGTGAGCTAAAATGCTCAGCAAGTCTTAAACACATAACATATAAGTGAACTCACAATGATAAGGATTGTAAGGGCTCATGGAATAACAATTGATATTTACAAATGTTTTAACATAGCAAGACTGAGTGGTGGTTAGACCTTGAACTGTTCTTTGTCTTTCGACTTAGAACCTTTTACAGTGGATATAGAAAGGGGATCAACCTAACGACATCCTATGTTATGCATAACATACAATACACTGGACAGATCAAGAACAGTAATACATATTTGTTCATCTCAGTTTACTTCACATGTCAGGATCGCCCCAAGACGACTTGGTTTGATATAATAAAGCATGATTCGAATTTATCACGAATAATCATTTCATTTTGCAAGTTATGCCGAAACAAGAAGCAATAACTCTCGTATCAAAGATTTATAACACGTTGCATACACAAAATGTATAAATCACATAGAAAGCAAGTAAACAAAGTTTAAGGATAGAAAACTTGCCTTTAGCACAATTTAGGGTTTCCCGGTAATCGTTTAAAGCGCCTATACAAAGGGTTTCGCGTACCGAATGTTAGTTTATCGAATTTTTTCGTTCTATATGTGTTTTTATCACTAAACTAGACTATTTTCATTGGTGGAATTTTTAGAAAACTTGGCTAGCTCAAAAACTCAAAATTTAGTGATTCCACCCGCGAGCCCTTTAAAATTTTCAGCTTTGACATCCTTTCCGGTAACTGCCATAACTTTGTCATCCGGAAACATTTTAAAGTGATTTTTGAGTCTAAATTGCTTAGAATTTCATGATCTACAACTTTAATTTAGGTTACTAAGGCAGATTCTGACTTTAAAATTTCGTAATTTTAGCAAAAAGGTCAGTATGCTTACATTGAACAATATTTTTAGGGTTAACCATGTGAAACATGGTACCGCTTGCTTTAACTCTTTATGAAATCATGTTGTAAGACTCAATATCACTTTATAACATAAAAATAACAAATCACAAACCTTCTCATAGAAAGATTCATGACTTTTGCTCAAGAACATACGAAGAACACGAAGAACGGTTAAACCGTACATGGTAACGACTATGTTCTTGAGCTTTTAGTTTTCGTACATGAAATAATTTGAGCATTATAACTGCTTACATAAGTGATTATAACACTTTATAGTTGACAAAAATTGGTCATTATAACGGCTTACATAATTGATTAAAACAATTTATAAAAATGCTCAAGAACATACGCAAACGTGGAGAACGGATGAACCGTACATGACCACTACGTATGTTCATTAAGCTTTAAACTATGAATTGAATTTCGACATTATAACTACTACAAAATGTAGAAAGGCTCAAGAACACGTGAAGAACACGGAGAACGACAATCGTACATGGCTACGACTCGCGTTCTTGAGCTTTTGAAAATTTAAGACGAATGAAAAATCGAACATAAAAACTATAAGAGATGGTACCTTTGGTGTTTGCAAGCTTTAACTATTTCTTTGCAATTTCCAAAACTAGAAATATAACTAAGAGTAATAGATATAGAGAGTGATTTTGCTCTTGATTTTGCCTTAGAAATGAATGAGAAAACAAGTGAGTTAAGCTTGCTATTTATAGGCCATTCAAAGCTAGGGCAAAATGGTCATTGTTACAAGACTTCTAGGCTAAGCTAAGGCAAAGTGCACTTCATTTAGTCACCTTGAATGGCCGGCAATATGGACTGATCTTCAAGCCATTAAAGCTAGCATTCATCACATTTTTGGTGACATTACATAATCCACATGTCGGCTCCTAATTGGTCCACCACTTAGCCTACCAAAGGAATAGTTCTAGGCCTTGTTTGGTTGGTGAAATAACCATTTAAATTAGGGGTAGTCAAGGTCTTTTACCAAGCTTGATCAAGGTTAGTTTAGTCCTTTTGATAATCTAGCTTAGTTAGGATTATGTTAATTAGCAATAAACCTAGGAATTTAATTATTCGATTAGGTTATTTAATTGACGAATTAATTTAACATATAGATTAGGTTAATCTATAGTTTAATTAATCTTAATCCTAGTTAGGTTAAGTTTAATTACATGTTAATTAGGTTAAATGGTAATCTAGTTACCTTAACCTAGTTCAATTCCAACCGGATTAGTGATAATTACCTAATTAGGTTAATTAGTTAGATAATTTAATTATTCTGTAACTAGGTTTAAGTCTAGATTAGGGTTCCTAATCTAGTTATCTCTAACCTAGTTCATTTCTAAGTATTCTAGTTGAATTGGTCTTTACTGATTTAAAAAGTCAGATATTACGGAGTTTTGTTCCGAATAAACACTATTCTGTAAAACGAAAAGTCAAAAAGGCGTTGCACGTTTTTCGGTGAATAGTGTTTTTGATTTCTATTTCTCAGAAAATGGTTAGACGATCAAAAAGGCAAAAAAAATATTTTTCGTCTTTTCCCTATTTCGTCCTATACCCGACGCGTTTTTCGAGAAAAACTTTTATCGGCTATATCGTGTTTTCAAAGTGCGGGAAAGATGAATCCTGAAACAGAATGTCATTTCGATGTCTATGTTTCGTTCGAGGGCTTAGGTTAGATTTCCTAGGGTTTAGACCCTAGGGTTTAGGGTTTAGGTTTTATCTTCTTTTCAGATTTTTGAAAAAAAACTTTTATGCTCCTTTTTCGTGCTAAAGCTGGATACTTGAACCGAAACACATAAATAAACAATAACGAAGATTCCATAACACATATAAGATGTAATTCAAGCTTTATTTATTTACATAAAGTCGGATTACAACTCTCTCGGAAGTTCGAAATATTACATTCACCCCTCCTTAAAAGAATTTCGTCCCCGAAATTAACTTATACAATTAAGAAAATAAATGTGGATATTCTATCTTCATTTTATCTTCTAACTCCCACGTTGCTTCTTCGATGGATTGATTTCTCCATATGACCTTGACTGAAGGTATGACCTTGTTTCGCAAGACTTGTTCCTTCCTATCAACAATTTTAACAGGAATCTCTTCATAGCTTAGATCCTTCTCGATTTGAATGGGTTCATAGCTGATGACGTGTTTGTAATCGAGTTTATAGGGACGTAATACTGAAACATGAAATACATTATGTATATGTTCCAGCTCTGGAGGTAAGGCTACTTCATAAGCTACCTCACCTATTCTTCGTAATATTTCGAATGGTCCTATAAACCTTGGACTCAGTTTTCCTTTCTTTCCAAAACGAATTTTTCCTTTCCAGGGAGATACTTTTAGGAAAACATGACTACCAACTTCAAAGTCTCTCTTTTGTCGATGTAGATCAGCATATCTCTTCTGTCTTTCTTGAGCAGCTCGTAACCTCAGTTGAATTGTTCGAACTACCTCCGCTGTTTGTTGAACCAATTCTGGCCCAAGCATCTTCCGTTCACCAACTTCGTCCCAACACATCGGTGTTCTACACTTCCTTCCATATAGAGCTTCATATGGTGGCATTCCTATACTAGCGTGATAACTATTGTTGTAAGAGAATTCCACCAGAGGTAAGTGATCTTCCCAACTTCCCTCAAAATCCATCATACAAGCTCTCAGCATATCTTCCAAGGTTTGGATAGTCCTTTCACTTTGACCATCTGTTTGCGGGTGATAAGCAGTACTCATTCTCAATTGTGTGCCTAGATGTTCTTGAAGACTTTTCCAAAAGTTCGATGTGAACCTTGGGTCTCGATCTGACACAATTGAAACTGGCACGCCATGTCTAGAGATAACCTCCTTAATGTATAGCTTTGCTAATCGGTCCAAAGTGAACTTAACCTTAATTGGTAAAAAGTGAGCTGACTTGGTTAGTCTATCCACTATTACCCAAATGGCATCATGACCCTTCTGTGTGGTTGGTAGGCCTACTACAAAATCCATTGTAATATGCTCCCATTTCCACTCTGGAATCTCTAACGGTTGTAACAATCCGCTTGGTCTTTGATGCTCAGCTTTAACTTGCTGACATGTCAAACACCTACTAACGAATTCAGCCACCTCTCTTTTCATGTTTGGCCACCAGAAATGTTGACTTATGTCTTTGTACATTTTGGTACTGCCTGGGTGTACTGAAAATTTAGTACTATGTGCTCCTGACATGATCTCTTCCTTGAGTTCTTGAACTGCAGGAATCCAAATTCTAGATTCAAATCTAATGATTCCCTCCTTGTCCATCTTGTATTTGCCGTCTATAACCTCTGTTGACTTTTTCAACTTCCTATAATTTCCATCCTCCTCTTGGATTTTCTTAATGTTACCCAACATGGTTGAGTGATCTTCCATTACGAACAATTTCCTTGTCGAAACTGAAGGAACTCTCACTTCTATGTCGAGTCTAACGAACTCTTTAATCAATTCCTCCTGAGTTGTTAATACATTTAACTTTTCTTGATTCTTCCTACTCAAAGCATCTGCAACTACGTTGGCTTTTCCTGGATGATATAGGATTTCACAATCATAATCCTTAATCAATTCCAACCATCGTCTTTGCCTCATATTCAACTCTCGTTGTGTAAAAATATACTTTAAACTCTTGTGATCTGTATAAATTTCACACTTCTCTCCGTACAAGTAATGCCTCCATATCTTCAAAGCAAATACTACCGCCGCTAATTCTAGATCGTGAGTAGGATACCTTAACTCATAATCCTTTAGCTGTCGCGAAGCATAAGCTATTACTTTGCCATGTTGCATTAAAACACAACCTAATCCTTTATGTGAGGCATCACTGTAGACTACAAGACCTCCACTATTATCAGGTAGTGATAATACTGGTGCCTCACTTAGCCTCTTCTTTAGTTCTTGAAAGCTCTTTTCACATTTATCTGTCCAAGCATACTTCACGGTCTTCCTGGTTAAGTTAGTTAACGGGGTTGCTATCTTTGAAAAATCTTGAATGAAACGTCTATAGTACCCCGCTAAACCTAAGAAACTTCTCACTTCAGTTGGGGTCTTTGGTTGTTCCCAGTTTATTATTGCTTCTATCTTTGATGGATCCACTGAAACTTCATTCTTGTCAATCACATGACCTAAGAACTGAACTTTCTCAAGCCAGAACTCACATTTTGAAAATTTGGCATAGAGTTGTTCCTTTCGTAAGGTTTCTAGTACACTTCTTAAATGCATAGCATGTTCTTCTAGTGTTTTCGAGTATATAAGAATATCGTCAATGAACACCACAACATACTTGTCTAAGCAAGACCTAAAAACCCTATTCATCAAGTCCATGAATGCTGCCGGTGCATTTGTTAATCCAAAGGACATCACTAGAAACTCGTAATGTCCATAACGTGTTCTAAATGCTGTCTTCGGCACATCTTCCTTTCTCACTTTTAGTTGGTGGTAACCTGACCGTAGATCAATCTTAGAGAAATACTCTGCTCCCTTGAGTTGATCAAACAAGTCATCGATCCTAGGTAATGGATACTTATTCTTTATGGTCAATTTATTGAGTTCACGATAATCAACACATAATCTTAAAGTTCCATCCTTTTTCTTGACAAACAACACTGGTGCTCCCCATGGAGAAACACTTGGTTGAATGTATTTCTTATCCAACAATTCTTGTAATTGTACCATCAACTCCTTCAATTCCACAGGCGCCATTCTGTATGGGGCCTTTGAAACCGGTGCAGTTCCAGGAGCTAAATCAATAACAAACTCAATCTCCCTATCAGGTGGAAGACCGGGTAGATCATCGGGAAAGACATCCTGAAACTCTCTAACCACTGGTATTTGGTCTATATCCAACCCTTTCTGTTGGGTGTCTACGATATATGCCAAATAGCCCTGACATCCCTTCTGAAGTAATCCCTTTGCTTGATTTGCAGTTAGACATCGGGATTTTCTTGGTGACTGACTTCCGTTGAAAACTACCGTTGACTTGGATGTTGTAAGAAGTTTAACGGACTTTTGTTGACAATCGATCATCGCTTGGTGATTGGTCAACCAATCCATGCCTAGAATTACATCAAATTCCCCTAATTGGATTGGAATAAGATCGACTCTCAGCTCATGACCCTTGATCACTATGCAACAACCTTTTATGATCTTATTAACAGGAATTAGTTCTTTATTAGCAATCTCTATCATTAAAGGACTTTCTAACAATTCACTAGGCACGTTTAGTTTTCTAGCAAATTCATGGGAAATAAAAGAGCAAGTAGCACCCGAATCAAATAGCACGTAAGCACTTATGGTGTTGATCGGAATGATACCTGACACTACATCCTGTGATGCCACAGCATCTCCCACGGTCATGTTGAATGTCCTTGCCGTTGGACGACCTGGATTAGTTGTTGGGGTAGATTTGTTGCTATTGTCCCCTCCGGCATTTCCTCCCTTTTTGGGGCACAACTTAGCTGGATGCCCCGTGGCTCCACAGTGAAAACATGTGTCTTTCCTTGGGCTAGGACATGCGGTTGCTATGTGTCCCTCTTGTTTGCAATTGTAGCAAACATTTTTCCCTTTTAGACACTCTCCTGCATGTTGTTTACCGCAGTTTTTACATGGCTCAAATGTTTTCTTTTTATTTTCCCCTCCTTGTTGGGAGTTTCCGCCATTAAACCTTCTTTTATTATTATTATTATTTCCTCCCCCATTTCCTCCCTTATTATTTTTCCCCCCTTCGTTCCCTCCTTTATTATTATTCCTTTCCTTATTAAATTTTGTGATGGCGTCACTACTGCCTTCAGCAATGATAGCCTTTTCTAGAAGATGGGCGTAACTATCTATTTGTAAGACAACTACCTTACCATGAATCCAGGGTTTTAAACCCTCCTCAAACCTTCTTGCCTTTCGTTCCTCCGTATCTACTTGATTTGGAGCGAAACGAGCAAGTTTATTGAATTTGGAGGCATATTGGGGAACAGTCATGTCCCCTTGTTTTAAATTCAGAAATTGTACCTCCATTCTATTCTTCAAGCTTCGAGGGAAGTAATTCTCAAAGAATATTTCCTTGAATGCTTCCCACGTAACCACACCTCCCCCAGCACGGGCTTTGGTGGCCTCCCACCAGAAGTTTGCCTCCCCCTTCATAAGATAAGTGGCAAACTTTGTCTTTTTATCCTCAGCAACCTCTGCTAAGTCAAAGGCTTTTTCTATTTTATTTATCCAGCACTGAGCCTCTATAGGCTCAGCGGTTCCTTTGAATTCGGGAGGACCTACATTTTTAAAGTCTTTAAATAAGACTTTATGTGGTTGGGGTTGTGGCTGAGGTGGTGGTATTTGTATTTGTGGTTGTGGTTGTGGTTGTGGTTGTGGGGGTGGTGGTGGGACATTATTTGCAGTTCTATTATCTAAGACTCCTATTAGCCTATCTAGGAATTGTTGCATAGGATCGGGAGTCTGAACATTACTTTCGTCACTAACACTTGCTGCTGTTGCCCTGGTTCTTGGTCTTGGTGGTGCCATTATCTAAATAAAACATACGTGTAAATATGAAAGCATTAAAAAGTGCAAGACATATTTCTTAAACAAACTTCTTATATAAATAAAATTTGTACAGTACATTATCCGAATGAGCTTAATTACTTAACGACTATTAGCATCCCTTATAAAAATGGGAAATGCTAAACAAAACATTTACAACATACTAATATATTACACGTTATTTGACTAGATCTTTCTAGCCTTCTTTTTGATCTTGTGGATCATACTAAGTACCACAGACCTATTGATTTCGAACCCCAAATCTTTGGCTGGTGAGGGAAATTTAATTACTTTTTTCTCGAGCTTGGCATAAGAAGCACCATAAGCTCGTTTAATACGAGCACGATTTGCTCGCAGGAGGTATACTTCCTCTTGGGAAGCTTCTAGCTGCATCTGTAGTTGGTAGCTTCTTTCAGCTTCATCCAACCACCTCCTTTCTAGTACCTCCATAATACCATTGGCCTTGTTCATGTTGGCCTGGTTTTCATTTTGGAGTTGTTCCACCCGCTCTTCTTGAGCTTCTCCATAGGCCATCATTTCAGCAGCATCCTCTTCCAACTCGGCGATGATCTCATCGTAAGTTGGTAAGTCTATTACATCTGCATCTTCTATTAGGTTTGCCTCTCCAGCATCATGTAGTTCCAAGTTCTGATTTGGCTCCTCTGCTTCAGATTCACTACTAGAATACTCGCTCGGATCACTTTCGTAGTCCAAGGCTTGAGCATTGTCTTCGTGTATGTCAGCCATTTCTACAAAACAAGATTGACTTTAATTAGTATAGTTCTTTCACATAATGTCTTTTAATTAATTAAGATTTAAAGTTTATTATCATCTTTTAATTATCTATTAGACTCTTCACAAGTCTATTTAACTTAAACGATCAGATTATATCCTAAAGTACTTGCTACTTTAGAGCTATAATCTACAGCTTTGATACCAACCTGTGACGCCCCCAAACCACTATACTTACTATAGATGACTTGGTGCTCACTACAAATGTTAAATCAATAGGTTTCTAGATGATTTCCTTTATTCTCAAACAAAGTTCTCATCCTAATTCCCAAAGATCTTTCATTATTTTATATCAAGTCCTTATAATTGATACAAGAGACTTAATACTCAAACATAACCTTTTTATCCTTAATATTTAGATATTCTATAACTTTACATGTTTCAACATCCACGGTATTAAATCATTAGGATGGCTCTTGGGAACAGAGAATCTCGCGGTGAATGTTTGCATCTTCACCCGTGATAAATGTTTGCATCTTTATCCGTGACAAATGGTTGTATCTTTGTCCGGTGCAAAATTCTCTTTCCGTACAGAACATTACCCAAATAGTTAAAACCCTCATTCGAAACATATTTGTTTATAGTGATATCTCTTCATATTAATAATCCTACTTATCCGACATTCAGAATAGTAATAACGAGTTATACCTGGGTCCGAGGAACCTTAACGATGGATTTGACTTAGTCAACATCGCTTAGTCCTGTCTCGGATGTACAGCACTCACAAGTTATTTACCGATCCTCATCCAGATAAATAGATCATTATTAATACTATGTTAAGTTTTAACAATTCTAAGTTTAATCAAAGTAAAGACGTAACAAGAGAATGTGATAAAACTTGATAATATTTATATAATATTCGGTTACATGTGTTGAACTTGTTCTTATTACAAAATGTCATTATGACTACAGTTAAGAACAGTTAAGAAAAGCAGTAAACTAGTCTACGCATTTCTTCTTTCCTTTCTTCTTCGAGCCGGAGCTCTCGGGTTTGTCTGCACATTAGGTTTATATGCAAGGGTGAGCTAAAATGCTCAGCAAGTCTTAAACACATAACATATAAGTGAACTCACACTGATAAGGATTGTAAGGGCTCATGGAATAACAATTGATATTTACAAATGTTTTAACATAGCAAGACTGAGTGGTGGTTAGACCTTGAACTGTTCTTTGTCTTTCGACTTAGAACCTTTTACAGTGGATATAGAAAGGGGATCAACCTAACGACATCCTATGTTATGCATAACATACAATACACTGGACAGATCAAGAACAGTAATACATATTTGTTCATCTCAGTTTACTTCACATGTCAGGATCGCCCCAAGACGACTTGGTTTGATATAATAAAGCATGATTCGAATTTATCACGAATAATCATTTCATTTTGCAAGTTATGCCGAAACAAGAAGCAATAACTCTCGTATCAAAGATTTATAACACGTTGCATACACAAAATGTATAAATCACATAGAAAGCAAGTAAACAAAGTTTAAGGATAGAAAACTTGCCTTTAGCACAATTTAGGGTTTCCCGGTAATCGTTTAAAGCGCCTATACAAAGGGTTTCGCGTACCGAATGTTAGTTTATCGAATTTTTTCGTTCTATATGTGTTTTTATCACTAAACTAGACTATTTTCATTGGTGGAATTTTTAGAAAACTTGGCTAGCTCAAAAACTCAAAATTTAGTGATTCCACCCGCGAGCCCTTTAAAATTTTCAGCTTTGACATCCTTTCCGGTAACTGCCATAACTTTGTCATCCGGAAACATTTTAAAGTGATTTTTGAGTCTAAATTGCTTAGAATTTCATGATCTACAACTTTAATTTAGGTTACTAAGGCAGATTCTGACTTTAAAATTTCGTAATTTTAGCAAAAAGGTCAGTATGCTTACATTGAACAATATTTTTAGGGTTAACCATGTGAAACATGGTACCGCTTGCTTTAACTCTTTATGAAATCATGTTGTAAGACTCAATATCACTTTATAACATAAAAATAACAAATCACAAACCTTCTCATAGAAAGATTCATGACTTTTGCTCAAGAACATACGAAGAACACGAAGAACGGTTAAACCGTACATGGTAACGACTATGTTCTTGAGCTTTTAGTTTTCGTACATGAAATAATTTGAGCATTATAACTGCTTACATAAGTGATTATAACACTTTATAGTTGACAAAAATTGGTCATTATAATGGCTTACATAATTGATTAAAACAATTTATAAAAATGCTCAAGAACATACGCAAACGTGGAGAACGGATGAACCGTACATGACCACTACGTATGTTCATTAAGCTTTAAACTATGAATTGAATTTCGACATTATAACTACTACAAAATGTAGAAAGGCTCAAGAACACGTGAAGAACACGGAGAACGACAATCGTACATGGCTACGACTCGCGTTCTTGAGCTTTTGAAAATTTAAGACGAATGAAAAATCGAACATAAAAACTATAAGAGATGGTACCTTTGGTGTTTGCAAGCTTTAACTATTTCTTTGCAATTTCCAAAACTAGAAATATAACTAAGAGTAATAGATATAGAGAGTGATTTTGCTCTTGATTTTGCCTTAGAAATGAATGAGAAAACAAGTGAGTTAAGCTTGCTATTTATAGGCCATTCAAAGCTAGGGCAAAATGGTCATTGTTACAAGACTTCTAGGCTAAGCTAAGGCAAAGTGCACTTCATTTAGTCACCTTGAATGGCCGGCAATATGGACTGATCTTCAAGCCATTAAAGCTAGCATTCATCACATTTTTGGTGACATTACATAATCCACATGTCGGCTCCTAATTGGTCCACCACTTAGCCTACCAAAGGAATAGTTCTAGGCCTTGTTTGGTTGGTGAAATAACCATTTAAATTAGGGGTAGTCAAGGTCTTTTACCAAGCTTGATCAAGGTTAGTTTAGTCCTTTTGATAATCTAGCTTAGTTAGGATTATGTTAATTAGCAATAAACCTAGGAATTTAATTATTCGATTAGGTTATTTAATTGACGAATTAATTTAACATATAGATTAGGTTAATCTATAGTTTAATTAATCTTAATCCTAGTTAGGTTAAGTTTAATTACATGTTAATTAGGTTAAATGGTAATCTAGTTACCTTAACCTAGTTCAATTCCAACCGGATTAGTGATAATTACCTAATTAGGTTAATTAGTTAGATAATTTAATTATTCTGTAACTAGGTTTAAGTCTAGATTAGGGTTCCTAATCTAGTTATCTCTAACCTAGTTCATTTCTAAGTATTCTAGTTGAATTGGTCTTTACTGATTTAAAAAGTCAGATATTACGGAGTTTTGTTCCGAATAAACACTATTCTGTAAAACGAAAAGTCAAAAAGGCGTTGCACGTTTTTCGGTGAATAGTGTTTTTGATTTCTATTTCTCAGAAAATGGTTAGACGATCAAAAAGGCAAAAAAAATATTTTTCGTCTTTTCCCTATTTCGTCCTATACCCGATGCGTTTTTCGAGAAAAACTTTTATCGGCTATATCGTGTTTTCAAAGTGCGGGAAAGATGAATCCTGAAACAGAATGTCATTTCGATGTCTATGTTTCGTTCGAGGGCTTAGGTTAGATTTCCTAGGGTTTAGACCCTAGGGTTTAGGGTTTAGGTTTTATCTTCTTTTCAGATTTTTGAAAAAAAACTTTTATGCTCCTTTTTCGTGCTAAAGCTGGATACTTGAACCGAAACACATAAATAAACAATAACGAAGATTCCATAACACATATAAGATGTAATTCAAGCTTTATTTATTCACATAAAGTCGGATTACAACTCTCTCGGAAGTTCGAAATATTACAAGTAGTATAAATAGATATTAAAGGTTCTTGTAAACATAACTTTCATTCTATTAATCGGATTATTGTGAGATTTTTTCATCTTTTGGTTCTTTAAGAATTTCTAAGCTGTTCTTAATGTTCGTTGATATTCAACTTGATTTATCATTCAATAATACATAGTTGAGTGTGGCGTCTTCTATCATACATTAAATATCGATTGTACCAAGGTTCTTGTCTACATATAGACAACGGATTAATGTATCGTTGGTGTTCCATTCAATGCAATTATCCTACACAAGCAATTGTACCAAGGTTCTCACTTCTAAATAAGCGACGGGTTGAGGTGTTGCGCATGTTCCACAAATATAACTTTGCTAAAAAATGATCGGAGTAGCGTTCACCTTACGCAAGCGTACCGTGTACCTTATTAGTTGGCATCAGAGCTATGTTCACCTAGCGGGTTATCTATCTTTACTTTTTTTGTTCTAGTTTGATTATTTGTTAACAAAAAAAAAGTATAATTTTTTTTATATATAATTAGAAATTTTTTGTTTTTATCAATTTGTCTTGCAAGTTACAATTTTCAAGGCTTAAGTTAAGTACAATCCACGAAGATTAAGGAATTCAAAGTGCATATAAAGGCAAACAACCCGTGAATTTTGTAGGTAACACATTAGTCATACTTTGTCATTTATTGTTCTTAATAGTTCTAGTTGAATTGATCTAGGGACTTTGATTGTGTTGGTGAATTCAAAAAGAACCGATAAAAAAGAATAATTGAGTGGTAAAAGGCAAGAGTTATGAGATCATTAGAGGGGAAAAGCCTATAGAGCGATACACAAACGATTCATTGTATTGAGTGAAACACGTAAGGGAGTGGTGAGAAAATTTTATTTACTAACCCTTGTTTTGCAGCAAACATGTTTGACTACGAGTTTGAAAGAGTTTGTTCACAATCTTTTCAAGGCAAGAATGACCGTGAAGTATATCTGAAGTGGGAGAAGAAGATTGAGTGGGAGTTTGTCTTTCATGACTATTCTGAATCTAAGAAAGTCAAACTTGTAACCATGGAGTTCTTTGACCATACAATTATTTGGTGGGATCAATTTGTGATTTGCAGAAGGAGGTGTAGAGAGCGATTAATCGAGACATAGGAGGAGTTGAAAGTCGTGATGAGAAAGCGTTATGCCCTAATCTACTACATTCAAGAGATGAAGAGGAGAAAAGAGTTTTCATCCATAAGGCGTTTGGAGAAACCCCCAAGACGTTCAACATGGGATGACGAGGAGTAGTATGAGTAACCTCAAAAGCCTATGGAGTGTAAGAAAGAGCATGTATAGTGTGACGCCCCCAAATCTGGGTCTCTTTATCTTCGGATTCGGTGTTCACGATTCGACCTTAATTTAACCCCACGTCAACATTCAGTAATATAAATGATAAATTTTTTGAATTTTAAAAACTTTTTATAATGTTACTCAATGTCAAAATAGATATTAAAACTTAGTTAATTAAAACTTTATATATCTTCAGTTCCAAAATCGTAACCTTTATAAATCATCTTTACATGAACCAATTATATATTATGATTCATTTCGATAAAGTTAAATATGTAGATTTGATTATCGAAATTTGATTCCTTCATTGATAAACACTGATATAATCTATATAGTTTAAATATAATAAACTGGATTCCAAATTAGCAAATTGAATTCTCAACACAGCAAACCATATACCATAATATACCATCTTTCATAAATTATTTCATTTACTATAATATTACCTTACAACGACGCATATAAATTTTACAACTTATTATTACAACAAGAAGTCGTTCCAACTTGTTACATTTAATCCAAAGAAACTGTTAAACGTTTGATTTTAAATATACTTCAAATCTCTATCATGGCTCCTCGATCTATAACTGCAAAATTAATTGCAAGAATGAGCGCGACGGCTCAGAAAGTCTAACAGTTAACACATTTCATACTTCACGTAATTCATACATGTTTGCATTTTATTCATGCGTGATGTATTTCATATTATGTATTTTATATATATGCATCCTACATTTCATAACATGCATCACTATATGTGTCATACATTTCATGCAACGCATCATAATTTTATGAGGAAAAATTAATACACACCTCACATTTTTCATGCTTCATATTCAATTACATAACACTTAATACATGTTCATCAAGTATCATATGTGACGACCCCAAATTCGGGTTCCATAACCTCGGGTTTGGTTCTCACTGTACAATACTTTACTAACAATTAAATACATAATTTGCATTTAAACTTTGCGGAATAATACATAAAGGTTCCTTACAAAAAGGTTACAATCCTAGGGTCTATCAACCATAACATAAACAGTTCCTATATTAAGGAATTACAAAAGATTTACCAACAGTAAATACATATTAAACATTTAATTAACATGCATAATTTAATTTAATCTCTGGCTTTCCCTTTTCCCTTATCCTTCTTTGAGCAATCAGGTCTAGCTGGAAATGGTTCATGATATAGCAAGGGTGAACAACTAGTTTGCTCAGCAAGTTTAAGAACAATCATAGAGATTTAATATATATCATGAATGAATGGGAAATAACATCAAGTGTTTCAACAATAGATATAACAATTATGAAATAAACAATTGCTAGCACTACTTTGGTGAAGAAATTAGGTCTATCAACAGTTGCACATCGTCAGCCTTACACGTCGCAAAAATTCAATGGTATTGGAGAGGTCGAGGTGACTAAGCAGGTGGTAGTTTCATTCAAAATTGAAAGATATGAGGATATGGTATTATGCGATATAGTTCTGACAAACATTTATCACTTGTTACTTTGGAGGCCATGTCAAATCAACAGGTGTGCAAAGCATGACAGTCTTACAAATATATACTCATTGGTGTATAATCAAAAGATCTAGAGCACTTCTAGAAAACTAGTGTTGAAAAGAAAGAAAGTGAGCAAAAGATTGAGAGAGAAAAAGAAAAAGCAGACGAGCTTGAGAGAGAAAATAAAAGTGCGAAAGAAAAGAGAGAGATTGAAAACACAAGAGAGATTAATAAAAGTTATATTGAGAGAAAAAATGAGATTAAGGTAAAAGAAGAGAAAAGAATAACTGACTAAGAAAAAAAGAAGTAAAGAGTGTTGTTTTCTAAACATCCAATGACTGTACTTTCGTACAAAGAGATGCTTTTGAATACTAACAACAATAACTCTTCTGTCTAATTTTGTTTTGTCACTTGTGCAGGTGGTTGATTACATACCCGGTGTTATTAATCTAAACAAACTAGTTTATAGGAGTGATCCCGAGGCGATGAAGGAGTCACAACAGTAAACTATAGAGCTGGTAGAGGAAGGGTTCGTTAGAGAAAGTGTAAGTTCATATGTAGTTCAAGCAATCATAGTGCCTAGTAAGAATGGATCGTCGAGCAGGTGCATTGATTTTCAGTTGGTAAACAAGTATTGATATCTTAGTCTTTGTTTAAATAGTGTGTTATATGAATTGCATGATACTTGTGTGATTTCTAAAATTGACTTGGAAAGTGGTTATCATTAATTTATGATAGAAGATGAATGAAAAATTATTTTAACATGTGATTTATATAGGTGGTTAGTTATTTCGGTTAGATTGACGAATGCATTTAGTATTTTCATGAGTTTATTCACTACAAGAAAAAGACGATATAGCGACGAGATATGACAACCAATACTAAAACCCATCGCCATATGACTCTTAAGCCGACAGGTATTTATACCACGTCGGTATAGATTTGTTAGGAAGATGAGCGCCAATTATTAGGGACTAAAAAATATAAGGCAACCGTAGTACCATCACTATAGGACCTATAAGCTGACAGATATTTATACCTGAATCGCTGAAAATTAGGCCGAAAGACTGGTGCCAATTATTTGAAACTAAAAAAATAAGACGACAATGGTAAAAAAATAAATCGATGGTAGTTATACCGTCGCTATAACAATTGGTACTAAAAAAATAAACCGACGGTGGTACGCCGTAGGATATAAAAATGACGAAAAAAATAGAGTCTGATTCAACTCCAAATTCAATCTGTGAGAATATATTTCATATTTCATTTCAGTCGCGCCTCTCTCACAGCCTCTAAGTCATCCTATCTTGCCTCCCAACTCAGTTTTGCCTCCTCTCTTGATCTCCTTGTTTTGGGTTCGGAGCTCTAGCGAATTAATCTCCCTTCAATAATTTGGGGCAATCTACTGGTCGGATTATATATATATATATATATATATATATATATATATATATATATATATATATATATATAGGAAAATTTTCAAAAGCGAACTAAAGACGAACCGTCGTCTTTGGTATCTATGGCGACGGTTCGACCCGTTGTCATAGAGTATATGGCTATGGCGACGGGTCGAACCGTCGCCTTAGATACCAAAGACGACGGTTCGTCTTTGGTTCGCTTTTTAAGGTTCGCTGGAGAAGGGGACTATATATATATATATTCAGTAAGATTCACGCCTCCCCTTCCATTGGTATCAATCATCTTTATCTCATACTGGAAAACTTGTGCAACATTGTGTTATTTTATTATAATTAATGGTAGAGGTGGGTGATTACAGTTAGTGCTAGGAGACAACTGATTATGTTATTTTGTTATAATTAAATACACAGCTAGCAATTGTTCAATAATTTTCATAATCTGTCAATATCGCATCAAAAAGGAAAATCTTAAGGCTTTTTAATAAGAATGGACATGTTCGCATCGTTCTTCGAAACGCAATCATCTTCTCTTAATGGTTGGAGTTGCGATTCTCTCAAGAATTTTTGCCAGATCTCTCCTGTTCAACTCATCTCAAGCAGGTTTTATTTTAATTTCTCTATTGATTACACTGTCTAATTTCTTACAGTTTTAGGATCTTATGTTTAGATGCTGTTTTTTATAGTTAAATTTGCCCTAATGGTAATCTTGGGCCATTAAACGGAGTTATAATTCATGTCTGATTGTATTTGTATGAGGCATTTAGTTTTCTTAGAGAATGAAGTATTTTCCTGAGAAATGTAAAATTTATAATTATGATCTTATTGTTTTATGTTGGCTTGATATTTTTTTTATTATGGAAATTTGCTTGCACAGTGAGATCACAAATAGAGCTCTTGCTATATATACTTGTATGTGTGTATGTTTATATTTGTAAGAAGCGTTTTATGTTTTGATAAATGAAGTGAAATTGTGGAGAAGATAATAATTTAAGTCTTACGATAGATGTTAGTTTGGAGATTTGTGAAAAATATTGTAGACATAGATGGTAGTGATGATGTTCTAGATTTTTATAATTTTGAGCTTTAGAAAACCAATTTCGTTGTGTTTCCTTTTAGTGTGACATAGAAGTTGAAGTGCAAGGGAGTAACTTCTTTTATTAATTAGTACTTGAATTTTGTATAGTTATTTTTGGTTTAGAAAAAATCTATTGGAACAATGTCCTTGCACATGACCAATACTAGAATTTGGTTCAACTGCATGTCTCATTTTTTGCGTTTTAACTATTTGTTGTTGTGTTGTGGGCCTGTGGCATTATATTAATAAGCTATCACATATAGACATAGTTCTTTTAATGGTTTATTTGTTGCTTTCAATAATTTATTGTTATGGCTGACTAATTTGCAGGTTAATCTTTTATTATGTTGTGCGCTTGTTGCGTCAGTGGTTGGGGCTTATCTACATATCCTTTGTAATATTGGGAGTCTTCTCACAACACTTGGATGCATAGCCAGCATTGCTTGGCTACTCTCAACACCACCTTATGAAGAGGTAGTTTGCTTGTTTTCTACACGTCCCTTTTAGACTTATTGTTCGCCTGTTAGGTTTGCAAGATATGTTTTCATTTGAAATTTGAATTGCTGACACGTTATTGATGATGTTGAGCAGCAAAAGAGGGTTTCACTTTTGATGGTTGTTGGACTTTTTGAAGGCGCCTCCATTGGTCCTTTGATTGAACTGGCTATTGATTTTGATCCCGGGTAATTGTCATCATAATTTTTAGTTGTTTTCCTGTTATTAACCATTTTTAATACGAGATTTTTGGCAGAATTTCTCTGTTTTTTTGATTCTTGTATCATTCTAACTAGTTGGTACTTGTAGTCATTTTTGACCTCTAGCCTATGGCCCTATAGTACCTATACCAGTAATTTATGTGTTAGTTTTTTGTGTGTTTCGAAACTGCAGAATAAGCAAAAAGTGGAGCGGAGGTATCCATTTGTTTACACTTACAAATATAAATTCTAGCATTGCTTTTAGTATCTTTTCTTCTCAAATCTTACTGTGACAGGAGCTGGATGGTAAATCTTTAGGCAACAAAAATCTAAAGGTTACAGTTGTCATTCCAAAAACTTTTAAAAGAAAAAACAAGGGGAAATGCCTCAAACAGTACATGACAAATAAGATTGGATGAATTTAATAATCTCACTTCTTAGTTGGACTTTTTTGGCTGCATTATCATATATATATATATATATATACTAGAGGACACCCGTGCCTACGGCACTGAAACACGCGGAGAAGGAGAAGGAGAAGGAGAAGGAGAAGGATGAAGGATGAAGGGCGAAGGGCGGAGAAGGAGAAGGATGAAGGATGAAGAATGAAGAAGAGAGATGAGATATAAAGTGAATGAACGGTTAGATTTATGCCAAACTTTGAACGGTCCGGATGATTTAATAAATTGGGGGGAAATTCAAAGTGTTTTGCATTTTATTAGATTAGATATATATATATATATATATATATATATATATATATATATATATATATATTACCTAATTCCTTGCTTTGAACAAATTTGAAATTTCAATACCCTAAATTTGTGCTTGAGTAGTTCAAACTTTGACAACTATATTAACTCTTTTTGGAAAATACGTCGCAATCTAGCTAACGGATAACTCTTGCAGAGTGTTGTTATTTGATTTTTTTGTATGTAGGCTTGAATTTTTGATTGGGGTCGTGTGATATTACACCCCTTTCGAAGTCTCGGACCATATGTTGGACTACTTCTTTTTTCGGATGAAGGTGGTATTATTTAGAGGAATCAGTGGCTAAAGGTAAGCCTCCTTCCAGAACAGAAGGATTTCTCAGGACATATAGTTTTATTGACAAATCATTTGTTTGACAACCTAAATGCATTGGGTCCAACATACTTACAGTTTTGAGTAGAGTTTTGATCAACTAGTAATAAACTGCTATACCAGTCCATTGAATGCTGGATTTGCTATTAGTAGGTATTCTTCTACTCACTCTGTCTAGATATGAAAATACATTAAAAAAATTCTGTTTGTCCAAGTCTTTAAAAATACTTACATTTTAATGATAGGAAAATGCAAGTAAACTTAGCATCCAACTTTGGAGTTTATTGATTGTTTTCAACTTTTCCTTAAGTTGTTGGTGATTATTTTTTTGAATAAGATATACATTTGGAAGAAAGAAATCTGAACATGACTCTGTTCCCTATTTCTTCTCTTCTTATTTCGTATGCCTTTGGGAATACTGGACTTATCCCTTTGGGAATATTGGACTTATCCCTCAGGGATTCATCCTTGTATGTACTGAATGCATGTGGGCCAGGAGGTGTTCACTCGTCTATGTGAGTATAATAGTATTGGTTGGTATGTTGCATAGGATATAGAAGAGAATGTGCAGTAAGAAAGTATACGCCTTTGAAAATTTAGGGGTTTGGTTTTTATCATTCCATAAAATAAATAGACGCAGATGAATTTGATTTGCATTTGGAGTATCGCATTAACAACCTAACTTTCATGTAATGTAGGACAAAGATTTTCAAGAATTGGTAGAGATTGAATCTTAAACATGGGAGATTTGTAGTATTTTACCTTTATTTTTTTATATAGCTTTGATAGTGTGTCATAAGATCTGCTTTACCTTCAGATAAAAGGTAAAATAGATCTTAAACTGGGGAATAAGGTCCAGAATGTGATAAAAGGAATCCCGCTAGTTGCACAGTATAATGACTCATGGAGTCAAATAGTAGACCCTTGCAAAAACACCTGTTTGATAAATTTGTGTGCTTGTGGTTTACATCATGAAATAAACTCTTATGTTTGTTGCTACAGGATGCCTTCCAACCCTTGCCACCATCCCTGTATGGATTGGGCTATATAGAGCCCTTTCTAATGTTGCTGATGAGGTAATTAATTCTATGTTTTTGTCTCTTTCAACATGTTGCTTCAAATTGTTACTGCTTGAATTATCTCATGTCTATAATGAAACATTTATTTCCTTATTAAGGGACTCATGTCAGAAGGCTTCTTCTGGATACCCTCCCTTGCTGGTCCAATAACAATCGCTGCTCGACAAAATGGAAGTGGGATCTCTTGGCTTTTTCCTTTTATAGTGAGTATTCATATTATTATACATCTGACATCTGACATCTTTTATTGATATGATTCTTGAAGACACTATCGTATGCTTATGTTTCATATATTGTCGAAAATCTATTATATGGGTTCCAACTTCCAAGTGCATGATATTTTAAAACTGTTGTCAATAGTATACTTGATCTGGAAACAATCTCTACGAGCAACAAAGTAGTCCAGATTATGACTAGTTTGCTTCTCAGTGAGCAAGATTTTTGACTCTAAAATTTCATCTGTAAATACTCTATAATCAACATATTTAACGTACAATATAATGCTTCTTGCATAATAAATTAGTAGAATTTATCTATGATGCGATTTGAGTAATTTTCATCTTTCAGTGCTTGAAATTCTTTACAGGATGGTCAACCTCTTCTTGGATGGTTAGATACTTTGGCGTATCTTGTCTTACCTGTGTTGCTGGTTGTCTCTCAATACATTTCTGTTCAAATTATGCTGTCAACACTGGTTATTATTTGATTATAGATTTTTAATTGAGTTTAAATCTTAATATTCCATGATCCTAGTATTGTATATTTCAGTGCTACTTGAAATGTATGTTTTTGCATCTTTTGGTGATTTAACCTCTGTGTTTTATTACATGATTGTACATTCATGCCTTTCTTTATGTTCATTTATGCAGTACCCCTACATTTGGAAAGTTCTTTGGTATTCAAGGCTTTTACTCTAGTCCTTTACAGTCAGCTGCTCTATTTTAGAGGTGTCTCCATTTGACGTTCAGTTGTGTTGTAGGTTTGAGCTGGTTACAGTGATAATTTTTAACCCATCATGTTCTATTTCGTTGAAGAATTGCTTTGTTTTGGGGTTTTGCTGCTCTATGAAGTGTGAATGGTACCTTAATGCTCCTGCAAATTATTTCTTCATTAAAAAAGGACATTGTCCTATGTTTTGAATGCTAATGCACTTATATGAAATCTCACTTCTAAATGTTAAGTGCTTCTCGAACTTAATGAGTTATATATCAGTAGAGATGAAACATGATAACTAGCATTATACTTGTATAAAAAAAAAGTCTCCTTCCCATGCCTCTAAGTTGCAAAACTGAATCAGATTGATTGTTCACTTTTTATGGATTGTTATTAACTGATTGCATAGCGACAAACCTACAAAGTTAGTCTTCAATGTTTTCTGGTGCAAATCACTTTCTGTTTGGTATCTTCAGTCACCAAGACACCTGATATTTACTTTTGTATTATCCTGCAATCATCGGTCCTTATATTTTATGGTCTTTTTTTCTGTTTTGGGATATGATTATCATTTCTTATTGAACTCTAGAAAATAAAGTTACAAGCAAAAGCTCAGATATGTACTTCAGTTCTCTTGTTACATCATTTAGACATTGTAGTTGCTTCCTTTATGCATTACACTTAACTTGGTCAACTTGAGAAGCATGTACTATTATTTAAATTACTAGTCAACTTAAGAAGCATGCACTATTATTTAGATTACTGTGCTCTGACTTTCTGCTGCAAATTTAAGCACCTTTATTTACTGACAGAGTTCTTATAACACTTCATGAGGAGTCAGCAACATTGCGACGAAGAAGTTTTATGAAGTTAGAAGTGAAACGGAGTAGGATTATTAATGGTTATGCACCTTTTGTCAAGTTTTTGTCAATTGTACGTAAATTTAAGCTACAAGTGAATTGAAATATCTTTTGTATAACTAGCTAGAACTTGAATCTCAGATAATTTTTATTAAGCTTAATTAATTACTTGTTATGGCTATATATGCACAGTGAATTTATATAATTAATATTTAAAATTAGTTGACTTTTAAGTTTAATGTATGTGGTTTTAAATAAATAGATCTATATTATAGCTACTTGCCAAATAAAAATAAAAAAATAATAAAAAGCTCTATGCTAACGGTATTATGGTCGTCATAGGTTATAAACAATAGGTGTTATTATCTCTATGCCGATGAGAGTCTCGTCGCCATAGTGTTATAAACACCATGTGTTATTAACTCTGTGCCGACGGTAGTACCCATTGCTATAGTCTTTTTTCATTGACAGTAGAGATCCGTCGGTGTTAGTAACGAGACTGTCGTCATTTGGATTCTAAAGTTTAATAGCAAAAACTGTATGGCGATGGTAGACCCGTCGGCATAGGGGTATATAACGTCAGTATAGGTATATGACCGTGGAATTATCGGCTACGGTAGGGTACCATCGACATATCATAGCGACGACTTTCGGTTCTATACCGACGGGCTCATACCGTCGCCATAACCCTATTTTCTTGTAGTGATTAAAACACGTATTGCATGCTTTCATTGGTAAATTTGTCGTTAGCTATTTTGATAGTAGAATTGTAAGACCCTGACTTTTATGAAATACAAATTTAATTTTTCTTTATATATATTCTTTCTGAAATAGTAAGTGGATAAATTGACAAAAGATAAAATTAAAAAATATTTTGTGCAAATTTTATCTTGTCGAAGAATATTCGTTTTGTCACAAAATATTCGTTTTGCCGGAAAATATTCGATTCGTACGATGACGCTGAAATAACCAAACATTAGTGGACTCCACAACAAAATATTGTCAGATATAGAAAATGACAGTAGTAACTTTTTAAAATAAAAATGGTCAACGGTATTATGACTTTTAACTGTTAAAATACTTGGTGGTAAAGGAATAATAGAACATGGTATTACACATTAACATACGGTATTGCACAGTAGCACACGGTATTGCACATTATTTTATATTATTGAATTGATAAAGTGGCTATTGTACAATATTGACTTTATTGAATCAATAATTGTCACATGCATAATAATTCATATTATTGAACTGATAATTATCACAGTAGCATATGCATAATAATTCACATTACTGAATCAATAATTGTCATTATACAATAACGTGCTTTTTATTTTATTTATTTTTTGCATTATTATTATCATTATTATAAATTTAATTTAACTGTTGTATTGCATTATTAGTTGGTATTTTTGCTTGTATTGTGAGTATCTAACTCAGAAAGTCAACTACACTACATTTACAACAATTGGTTATAATAATGAATAATTGTGAATAATTGGCGAATTATTGTTGAATAATTGAATATATAAAGTTAATTATTTTATATATAAAGTTAATTGATTTATATAAAGTTACTTAATTTATACATAAAGTTGATTATTTTATATAAAGTTAATTGTTTTATATATAAAGTTAATTGTTTTATATATAAAGTTATCTGTTTAATTAAGATATGAAATGAACGGTATAGATTAAAAGAAATTTGAATTAATGGTTTAAATTAAAGAAATCTTACAAAATAAAATGTGTGGTACAGATTAAACATTATCTTGAAATGAACGGTTTAGATTAATTTAGAAAATTTTGGTTTATGATAAGATTTTTAGCAATAAATATATGCCTTAACTTAAGAAATTTTCATAACTTCTCTGTTTATTCTTTCTTTCACTCTCTAAATATTACTTTTTGAAAGTTCTCTCTGAGTGTGCTTAAGCTATCATGAATATTTGTGAAGATCAATAAGAGTATAAGTATTGTTCAAGTAATTCTTTTCATAATAGTTAGTCAAGTAACTACACACATCACACGGTGTTTATAAATCTTCATTTTGAAAAACTTTCTTTTGAAGATTCTTTTGAAATAATATTTTCAAAAACTATTTTGAAGTTATTATACTTTATTCTGTACACTAGACAAATTTTTACTATCAAATCACTTTTGATGATTTCATACGAATTAATATACACCATGAAATTTATATGTGGTAGTTACTAATTAAATTATAAATATATAGGTTGATCAACTTCATTTAAATAAATATTCAGTCACGTGTAAAGGTAAGTGAGTTCTTTTTTTTCATACTTTTGAACTTACTATGATAAGTATTGTTCGGTAAAACTTCCTGAAAATGATTATACGTTCCTTAATAGTTTGCATTTTATTTAATATCATTTCATATGAACCTTCTTATTTACTTGAACCTTTTTATTGAACTTCAACTGTTATTTTTAATTATGAATCTTAAATATCATTCTTGAATTTGAGTCAACATCATGTTAATAATTTGGACATTATTTGACTCTGAACAAAGTATTATGTTATTCTATTTAACATTTATATCTCTGTTGTTATTCTATTCATCAAGAATCAAGTTGTTGTGAATATTTGTGGCTTGGGGTACAGATGATATGATAAAAAGAGATACAATGGTGTTGTGTCTTTTAGGGCACGTGGTGAATGTTCTTTTTGGCCTGGGGTAAAGAAGAATTGTTGTTGGTATGATCATGACTAGTGGTGTTTCAGATGATACAAGTTGATGATATTTTTATGAAATAGAGAAGCTAGGGGATATTATAGTCTACATGATTCTTCTAATGGATTGCTCATTCCACTGCTATTATTGATCTAAAACTTGTTGTTTATTATATTCTATCAAGAACTCAACTGTTGAAGGCTATTGATAATTTACTCATTGTTATCTTAGTTATGGTATTTCTTTACTAGGCTATTTGAGCTCACCTTTTCGTTTGTTTCATTATTTTTTAGAAAATGAAAAAGTAACTGGGTCTAGCTGGAGGATGGAGTGAAGGTCCGAGTGATAGTTGTAGTAGTCTTCACATGTAAAATAGTATGACAATAATAGTTAAGACTTAATTGTATATTATTGAACTTTGTATTTTTGTACTATATACTGTTTTGTAATAGTTATAGTGTATTTTTGGCGTCTTAAATTGGGCTGTATAGGCGGGCGCGTCACATTTGGTATCAGAGCTTAGGGATATGATCTTTAATAGAGATCTGGGGTAGAAGCAGGAGGAGAGAGACGAATAGAATCAATCGCTAGTGTGTCATACCTAAATTAAATTTTGTTATATAATGAGTCGATTAGAATGTGGGGACAAGAAGTGACGAGTCAATTTGTTTAACTAATATTTATCTTATGACCGCAATTGAGAATGGATTCTAAAAATCAGAAAATGAACTATCTAATACCCGAGGCGAATGTAGCTGAGAACCAGAATGCTACAAATAATCCTCCTTCAACTTCGAAAAATAATGCGGGTGAACATATAAATTATGATGGTTTATTTAGAAACTTCATGTAATTCATAGAAAATCAGGCGAAGGGAGCTTCTACCAGTGGAAACGCTAGTAATTCGAGGATGGTCACTATTAAGCAGTTTAAGGAGTTGGGACCACCTGATTTTTTTGGGAAACTGGGCCCACTCAAGGCGGAAGCATGGCTAAAGCAGATGACAAAAATATTTGATGTCCTACGATGCTTTGATGATCAAAAGGTTCCATTTGCCACCTTCATGTTACGAGGTGAGGTGGGCCATTGGTGGAAAGCAATAAAACATATCCATTATTCAGCACTCGAGATATCCTGGATAGAATTTCCAGAGCTGTTTAACTAGACTTACTTTCCAGAAAGTATCTGCCATATGAAGGAGGTGAAGTTTATCAAGCTGAAGTAGGGGAACATGCCTGTCTCACAGTATGAGGTAAAGTTTGCCAAGTTATTCCGATTTGTGACCCATCTGGTGGATGACGAAGCACGAATGAGTCATGTGATATCCCGAAAAAAAAAAAGAATTAGAAATAAGATTTCTATTATTTAATAAAGGTTAGTGTTTGATAACCTAGTTGTGGAGGTTAGGATTGTGGGAAAATTGGATTAAATTAAAATTTTATTATGTGCTAGCAAGAACCAATATGGTTCGATATGTTTCATAGAAGCTTTTAGAAAGAAGGTCCTATGAAGTGTGTGAAGAGGTAATATTTGATATTTATTGATAATAAGATTCTTTTAAAAGAAGATGAGTCAAGGATCTAAAGGGATTATGAGTAATAAGATTGCACCTTCTGTCAAAACGTTTTGGAGGGACCACGTAGCTGAAGAGGTAACATGGGAGCTTGAAGAAAAGAGGAGGTCGATTTATCCATATAATTTTGAGTAACCTTAAGTGTAATTCCGGGGACTGAATTCTTATAAGGGGGGAATGATGTAATAACCACAAATATTATTAGCCTATTGTAAATTAAATTGGGAATTTACTTTCTAATAGAATGACCCTAGTGAGTTTAATTAAATTATTATGTGACTATGTGAATTATTTGATTGAAACTTTTATTTAGTTAAAGGGAGTTCAATTAATATAGATATTAAATTATTGGACTAACCTAAGAGTTTGATATCAAGAAATTGATGAGTTGAGTAAATATTCAAGTAAACCTTGAATATGACAAGTCTAATTGAATTAATATTTATGAGTTGATTAAGTGATTGTTAAATGTGAAATCACATAAGAATTATTTAATAGTCCAATCATGCGATTAATTGTGGAGAACTAATTGCTATGTTGTTAAACAAGTTCCAAAAATTTAATTGGGTGGGGGACTTGTAGTTGTTTGATACTTGAACTAAGTGAGGTAAGTTAATAGTCTAAGGGTATAATTAACCTAATGAGTTAATTTAATCAAGCCATATTTTTAATTATTTTTTTTGTGTGGGCTTATATATAATTTAAAATGATGTATTTAAATTAAACTAGCCCTATGTAAATTAATTACCTAGTGTGCTAGTAGATTATATGGATTATTATTTAAATCCCAAACTACTTTATTTTAATAGTCATTTTTGAGAACCCAACTACCAAATTATTTTTGGGAAGTCAAAATTGGTCAAAATTGTACCATTTAGCATTTAAGATAAAAATCAAAATTTGGATATATATAGAGAGAGAGGTGACCCCACTTGCTAGATTTCTATTGGTGGATGTCAAAGTGGAATTCAAATTAATTTAATTGTACTTTGAGAAGAGAGATTTAAGTGGATCTAATGATATTTAAAGTCCATGTGACCCCACATGACATCATCATCTAGCATCCTATTGGTGGACTTCAAATGGGCATCCAAACTAATTTATTTTAGCATTGGTAAGAGAGATTAAAGATGAATTAATTGTGATTACAAGTCCAAGTGTATACTTACATTATCATCATCTTCTTCCTCATTTGTAAGTATCTTCATCTTCCTCCGTTGTTAACCAAGAAAAAGCTTAGATCAAGAGAGAGAAGAAGAGAGAAACCCTAATTCTAGAGAGAGAAGAAGAGAGAAACCCTAATTCTAGGGAGAGAAATGGAAAGAGAGACTTGAGTTCTTCACTTCCCAGCTTTCTTGTTATAAAAAAATTGCAAGATAATCAAGATATAGAGAGAGGTAGGTCACGGTTTTGGGAGAAGAGCTAGGGAAGGTTTATGTCATCCACTTCCATCTCCTACTTTGGCCTAACAAGGAAGCTAGCTCTCAAATCTTTAAGGTGGTACAAGGAACGTGAAAGGTTAGCTTAAGCTGATTTTGCAATCCAGGCAAGTTTTTCAGATATTGTTGCTATGTGTATAACTGTTGTGTGTGCACTTGAAACATGTGAGAGTTTGAATTAAATATGCTTTTGTGAAACCATATGATGTGTGTTGTTTCATATGATAAAAAGCCTGAGTAAATTGAATAAGTTGAACTGTATGCCATGTATTCATTCTAATGCATGATCAGTATGTTGCATAAGTAAATGCAAAGCGTGATAAGCATGACGCATTCATATAATGTAATGCATGAAGTATGAGAAGCATGTATAAACATGAACTATGTGTTATGTGCTATCTGTTAGACTTGCTGAGCCATCAGGCTCACTCTTGCTTAAACAACATTTTTCAGATGAAGCTCGAGAAATTTAGACGATGTCGATAAAGATAAAGATTGAGACGGGAATGTCAGACATGTGCGAATGGTATTAGACATGGTAATGAAATCTCTGCGTAGAGAGAGTTAGATGCTTTTGCGATAAATCTGTTAAGGTAGTTTGTTTGTATAAATCAAAATTAGAAAACCTGAATAGTTGGTATAACTTGCGCTTTAGAGCAGATGTGTGATATATTATCATACCCAGTTGTACAAAGGAAGATTTGTATCAATAAGCAAAAATTTGATTATGGTATTTAGTGAGTTTATTGTACTCATATTTTCGTAACAAACTAGATCATATTATATTCGGTCTGAGATGTCATTAAGTAAAGATTTCGATTCTGAGATATGATCATGATATAGTTTTGAATAAACTCTGTTTTAAATAACTATGGTATAGTTATAGATTGTGATGAGATTGTAGTAGTTTTAGAATAAACTAGTTTCATGAATGATATTATTGAGGTATATTGTGGATTTAAGTACAAGGTTGTACGTTTAACGAGCGGGATCCAGCGTGGCCAACACACAGATTTCCGGGTCGTTACAAGTCATATGTTCTTGTGAAGTTTGAAACTCAAACTTCGCCAATACCTCAGATCTCATAAATTTTGTTTATATTCAGATGTTGTGGATAAGGCTCAAAGGGTTGAGCAAGAAAATAAAATATTACAGCCAGGAGTCAATGACCAGCACAGAGAGAGAAATAACGACAACAATCATCAGAACGAGAATCAGAGAGGAGACAATCAACACTTTGGCAGTAATCTCGGCTCAAATAATAGAAGAGGGAAATCAAGTGGGAACAACTTCAAGAGAAAAAGATCCCACAATGATTACGGAAGGGCACCAACATCAACACCAACACCAACACTAGTTTCAAGGGGAGAAGATCGACCACCAGTAAGAAGTTACAAATGTGGTCAGGAGGGTCTTATCAGCCCGAACTGTACTCAGCAATTCAAGTTGTGTTACGGTTGTGGGAAGGAAGGTCATAACGCTCGATTTTGTCCTGTTACAAAATCAAGTCTAGCTGCAATGATGGCTCTAAAAGCTAGCATGAGCAAAGAAAAATCTGTAGTTTAGGGGAAAATTTTTGTTGTGACATCCCAAATGGCATGAAATCAGAACGAGATGATAACCGCTAAGCTATTCATAAATTCTCGTGAAGTCTATGCCATGTTAGATACTGGTTCTACCCACTCTTTTATCTCACCTATATGTGTTGAACGATTAAACTTAACTCCTGAAAATTTAGACATTGACTTATTAGTTGAAACCCCATTAGAAGAAATAGTCATTACATCTACTATATATAAATCTTTCTTAGTTCAAATAAATAGCCTCATATTACCCGTTGACCTTATTTCTTTAGAAATGCATGAATTTGATTGATTTTAGGAATTAATTGGTTGACTAACCATCATGTTAAAATTGATTGCTTTTAAAAGATCATTAGCTTTCATATTCCTAATCAACTTATCATGCAAATTCAAATGACCAAACCATTGAAATCTATAAATGTCATTTATAGCCATAAAGTCACTCATTTATTGAAAAATAGATGTCAAGCTTTTTCAGCTCATGTCATTAATTTGAACAAAAGTATGTCAAACTTGAATGATATTCTTATTGTTAATGAGTTTTTTGATATTTTTCCTGATGAACTTCTTAGCTTACCTCTAAGCTGTGAAATTGAATTTTGTATTGATCTTGAACCCGGTACTAAGCCTATTTCCAAAGTCCCCATACCGAATGACTCCTATTGAACTTTAAGAGTTAAAGGTCCAACTACAGAAATTGTTAGATACTGGTTTTATTCATTAGAGTGCATTGCCTTGGGGTTCCCCTGTTCTTTTTGTTAAGAAAAGGGACGGGAGTATGAGATTGTGCATTGACTATCGAGAGTTGAATCATGTCACCATAAAAAACAGGTACCCGTTACCTTAAATTGATGACATGTTTGATTAATTGCAAGGTGCTCAATATTTTTCAAAGATTGATCTTCACTCTGGATATCATCAGTTAAAAGTTAAATTTGATGACATTCCAAAGACTGCTTTCAGAACTTGCTACAGGCATTATGAGTTTTTAGTCATGTCTTTTAGACTAACCAATGCTCTTGCAGCTTTCACGGACATGATGAACCGAATATTCAAAAAATATTTAGATCATTTTATGGTTGTCTTTATTGATGACATTCTCATATACTCTAAGAGTCGTGAGGATCATATACAACACTTGAGATTGATACTCCAAAAGCTATGTGCGAACAAGTTGTATGCCAAGTTGAAGAAGTGTGAGTTTTGGCTTGAGGAAGTCACGTTCCTTGGGTATGAGATTTTTAGTCAGGGAATATTAGTTGACCCTGCAAAGATTGAAGCAATATTAAATTAGGAGACCTCGGTCAGTAACTGAAGTCCGAAGTTTTCTGGGGTTAGTTGGTTATTATCGGAGATTTATAGAATGATTTTCTCAAATCGCCACTCCATTAACTCCGTTGAATCAGAAAAGCATATAACTACCCTACTCATGATGTAGAGTTATAGCTTATGCTTTTCGACAATTGAAAGATTATGAGAAGAATTACCCTACTCATGATCTAGAGTTGGCAGCGATAGTTTTTGCGTTAAAGATCTGGAGACACTATTTGTACGGGGAGAAAGTGGAAATCTTCACGGATCATAAAAAGTCTAAAGTATTTTTTCACTCAAAAGGAACTCAACATGCTACAACAACGTTAGTTTGAGCTGTTAAAGAATTACGACCACACCATATAGTATTACCTAGGAAAGACTAACGTTGTAGCTAACGCATTAAGCAGAAGATCTTATGCGAGTACAAGTGCAATGCTAATGACGCAAATAAGCATTTTATACGATTTACAAAAGATGTAGATAGAGCTAAAGACACCAGGACCCACTTGAAGATTTCACACGTGCAAGTAGAATCGGCTTTAATCGATAAAATTAAAGCTGTTCAATCTACAAATTCAAAACTGATGAACATAATGAAGAAAGTACAAGAAGGTGCTATTCTAGAAGCAAGAATTGGCGAGAAATGAATACTTCGAGTCAACTTTCGACTCTGTGTTTCTAATGATCCTGAATTGAAGCATAAAATCATGATGGAGGCGCACAACATGCCGTTTACAATCCACCCAGGAGGTACCAAAATGTATCGTGACTTTTGACATGCATTTTGGTGGAACAATATGAAGAGGGAGATTGTAGAGTTTATCTCAAGGTGCCTAACTTGTCAATGTGTTAAGGCAGAGCATCAAGTGCCTAAGGGTCCTTTATAACCACTTGAAGTTCTAGAATGAAAGTGGGAACACATCACTATGGATTTCATGTTGGGTCTTCCCAAAGTTTCTCAAGACTTAGATGCGATTTGGGTCATCGTAGATAGATTGACCAAGTCCGCTCATTTCTTGCCTATTAGAGAAATTTTTTCACTTGAGCGTCTTACCGGTATGTATGTAAATGAGATTGTAAGATTACATGACATGCCAGTTTTTATAGTTTCTGATCAAGATCTTAGATTCACTTCACGCGCACCGAGCTACAATTTAGTTTTGCATATCATTTTCAAACGGACGGATAATTAAAAAAGACGATCCAGACTCTCGAAGATCTTTTAAAACTTTGAGTATTAGACTTCAAGGAAAGTTGGGACAAGTACTTGTCATTGGTAGAATTCTCCTACAACAACAGTTACCTAACAAGCATAGGTATGACTCTATTCGAGGCTTTGTATGGACGAAATTGTCGCTCTCTAGTATATTGGAATTAGGTAGGAGAAGAAAAATTATTGGGACCCAAGTTGGTACGCTTGGCAACAGAAAAGATCTAAATAATTCGACAACGAATACAAATAGCACAAGAATGACAAAAGAGTTATGCTGATCTTCATCATAAGGACAAGAGATTCAATATCGTAGACCATGTATTTTTATGTGTTTCTCCATGGAAAAGGAGTTACGATATTCGAAAGTAGAGGAAATCTCAATCCTCGATCTATTGGGTCATTTGAAATTCTGGACCGAGTAAGAGCCGTGACCTACAGACTAGCCCTACCACCTAGCATGTCCCATATTCATAAAGTTTTTCACATATCCATGCTACATAAATATGTGAAGGATCCGAATCATATCATTGAGTTGGAGCCAGACGTTATAGCTGAGGATTTAACGTATGAGGAGGTACCTGTCAAGATCTTAGATAAAAAAGAGCAGATCTTATGCTCAAAAATTATACCTCAAGTCAAGGTTTTATGGAGAAACCAAGATACTGAGAAAATGATCTGGGAACTAGAATATAAAATGAAATATAAGTATCTTTACCTCTTCGAAATGCCAGGTACGTCAATTTCAAGGACGAAATTTCATAAGGAGTGAAGGTTATAAGACCTCAACTTCTATGAAATACAAATTTAATTTTTTTTCCATATATATTTTTTCTGAAACGGTAAGTGAATAAATTGACAAAAGTTAAAATTAAAAATATTTTTTGTAAATTTTATCTTGTCGGAGAATATTTATTTTGTTGGGGAATATTTGATTCGTACGATGACACCGAAATAATAAAATATCAGTGGACCCCACAATAAAATATTGTCGGATATAGAAAATGATAGTAGTAACCTTTTAAAATAAAAATGGTTAACGATACTATCACTTTTAACAGTTAAAATACCCGGTGGTAAAGGAATAGTAGAACACGATATTGCATAGTAACACGCGGTATTGCACAGTAACACGCAGTATTGCACAGTAGCACATGGTATTGCATAGTGTTTTATATTATTGAACTGATAAAATAACTATTGTTCAATATTGACTTTATTGAATCAATAATTGTCACATGCACAATAATTCATATTATTGAACTGATAATTGTTATAGTAGCATATACACAGTAATTCATATTACTGAATCAATAATTGTCATTACATAATAGCGTTCTTTTGATTTTATTTATTTTCTGCATTATTGTTATCACTATTATGATGTTGATTTAACTGTTGTATTCCATTATTAGTTGATATTTTTTCTTGTATTGTGAGTATCTAACTTAGAAAGCTAATTACACTGCATTTACAACAATTAGTAATGAATAATTGTGAATAATTGGTGAATAATTGAATATATAAAGTTAATTATTTTATATATAAAGTTAATTATTTTATATATAAAGTTAGTTGTTTTATTATGATATAAAATGAATGGTAAATTAAAAGAAATTTGAATTAATGGTTTAGATTAAAGAAATCTTAAAAGATAAAATGTGTGGTACGGATTAAACATTATCTTGAAATGAACAATTTAGATTAATTTTGAAAATCTTGGTTTATAATAAGATTTTTGGCTATAAATAGAGACTTTAACTTAAGAAATTTTCATAACTTCCTTACTTATTCTTTCTTCAACTATCTGAATATTACTTTTTGAAAGTTCTCTTTGAGTGTGCTTAAACTATCGTGAGTATTTGTGAAGATCAGTAAGAGTATAAGTATTGTTCAAGTAATTCTTTTCATAATAGTAAGTCAAGTAACCACACACATCACACGGTGTTTATAAAACTTCTTTAGAAGACTCTTCCTTTAGAAAATTTATTTTGAAAAACTTTATCTTAAAGATTCTTTTGAAATAATATTTTCAAAAACTATTTTAAAATTTATTATATTTTATTTTGTACACTACACAAATTTTTACTATCAAATCACTTTTTATGATTTCATACGAATTGGCATACACCATGAAATTTATATGTGGTAGTTACTAATTAAATTATAAATATATAAGTTGATCAACTTTATTTAAATCAATATCCAGTCACGTGTTAAGGTAAGGGATATTTTTTTTTATACTCTTGAAATTACTATAGTAAGTATTGCCCGTTAAAGCTTCTTGAAAATGTTTATATGTTTCTTAATACTTTGCGCTTCATTTAAGGTCATTTCATGTGAACCTTCCTCTTTACTTGAACCTTTCTATTGAACTTCAATTGTTATTTTTAATTATGGATTTTGAATATCATTCTTGAATTTGAGTTTACATCATGTTAACAATTTGGACATTATTTGACTATGGACAAAGTATCATGTTATTCTATTCATCATTTATATCTCTGTTGTTATTCTAATAATCAAGAATCAAGTTGTGAATATTTGTGACCTGGGGTACAGATGATATGATAAAGGTAATATAATGGTGTTGTGTTTTTTAGGGCACGTAGTGAATGTTCTCTTCGGCCTGGGGTAAGGAAGAACTGTTGTTGGTATGATCATGACCAGTTGTGTTTCAGATGATAAAAGTTGATGATGTTTTTCTAAAAAAGAAAAATTAATGGACATCATAGTCTACATGATTTTTCTAGTGGATTGATCATTCCATTGCTATTATTGATCTAAAACTTATTGTTTATTATATTATATCAAGAACTCAACTGTTGAAGGCTAATGATAATTTACTCATTGTTATCATAGTTATGAATTTCTTTACTGGGCTATTTGAGCTTACCATTGCGTTTGTTTCATTATTCTTTAGAAAATGAGAGAGTAGGTGGGTTTAGCTGGGGGATGGAGTGAAGGTCCTAGTGATAGCTATAGTGGTCTTCACATATCATAAAATAGTGTGACAATAATAGTGAAGACTTAGTCGTATATTATCGAGATATGTATTTTTGTATTATGTACGATTTTGTAATAGTTATCGTGTATTTTTGGCGTCTCAAATTGGGCTGTGTAGGTTGAGATTTAGGGGCATCACAAGAATCGTCTTTATAGGCAATTATGGTGGGTATTTGATATATGTTGAGTTAGTTTGTGATTGTAGTGTTCAATCTCGTTGTTCTTTTCAAAATTCTTATTTTCTTTATTCTAATTGTCGTTTTCAAAGTGCTTATTTTCATAACATTCATTTCTAGTTGTTCCTGTCTATTTTCTTGTTTTCATAATGTTCAATCTATACCTAAGTTGTCATCATTTAGAGTTGATTGTGATCTTTTCTTTCTGTTAGATTTAATGTCATTACATGATTTTGAATATGTTATCTTTGATGAAAAAAGAAAGGTTAAATTTGTTGAGTATGCATTTGATCGTAATGTTAATTCTGCAATTGCGTTGTTATCTTGTGAAGTTGATTGTGACCTTTTCATTCCATTAACATCATTATTTAATTTTGAGTATGTTAACATCGATGGAAAGAGAAAGGTTGATTGTGTTGTGCAGATTCAAGAAGAGATGAGATTTAACCTTGAGGATAAAATAGAGCGATATGCGAACTGATTAGAACGATGCTTAAAACATCTAAAGGGAAGTGTTTTGATTTTTGATCTAGGATATTATGCACATACATTTGAGTTTCTTGAGTACTTTGTGATGATGTATGAGATATATATTTATTGGCTTTGTTTTTTTTGTGTTTGACCTAGGAATTCAAGAATGGTTGTTTATGCAAAACGAAGAGTTCCACATTGTGAACTTTGATCCAGGAACTCGAGTTTGGTTACATTTGCGACGTAAAAATGAAGAATGATTTTGTTTGCTAGAGGAAGAGTTTTCAAGACTGATATTTGTTCTAGGAGGGGATGAAACTTTCATATTCTTACTTGCATTGCTGACATTTTTTTTATGATTAATTTGTTAGGTAAAATCGTGGTTATGTTTTGTTTGGTATTATTAACTTAGTCTGTTTTGATGTAGGACCAGATTTGAGGACAAATCCTTTTCAAGAGTAGGGGAATGACACGATCTTGATCACGTCTACATAAAACGAGGATAAAGATTATGACCTTCAAAATATTTGGCTAAAGTTTATGTAATGACCGAGACTTTTAAGTGTCATTTAATTGTGTATTTATTAATTAAATATTAATGGAATGAATTGTAGGTGATTTAATTATGTGATCATATGTGATGTGTTAGTTAATTTATTTAATATTAACTAAGTGAATTAAAATTAAAAGAATTAATTGATATAAATCAATTAAGCATGAAAGATATTAAGCTTATGATAATTAATTATCAAAGCTTGTATGATTGTCATATATGACAATGAGAATGATGTAATGATGATAAATTAATTAAATCAAATTTAGAAGAGAAATTAAAATATTTAATACACGATTGTGTTGTATGTATGTGGTTAATTAATTTAGAGCCCAACGTATAAGTAATTAATAGTCCATTAGGTGGAAAGTTTAATTGGATTATGTAATGGGATTATTTTATGTATTAATCCTATGGTAGCTATATTTTATATTTTAGTTGAGCGGATTGGCTATTTAATTTAATTAATGGACCAAGGTTTTGTTTGGACTAATTAATTAGTCCAATGGATTAATTAAATGGGAGACTAGTAAATTAATTATAGTAGCCCAATTGATGTGGATTATAAGTTATATACTTGGCCCAAACATTTAATTAAAAGCCTAAATTTTTGATCCATTAATTCATACTTCTAGAAGGTTGAAATACTTGCAAGTATTCATATTAAAAATAAATAAAAAATGGGGTACATAGTACCAGGTATAGCCGGGTATGGGAAGAAGTACTATGGCATGGCTTGGTTGAGTTTTTTCAAACTTTAAAGGACTACAAGTATACCTAACATCATGGCTAGCAAAATACTTGGTCAAATATATAGATATAGATATATATGTGTATGTATATGTATTACATAGCTTTTCAAGCCTATAAATAGATGAGTTGTATTCATTTGTTAACATTTACAAATTTTTCAAGAGCTCTTCTCATTTAGAGTGTTGAGTAAGAGTGAGTTAACTCATTGAGTGAGAAAAAGAAAGAGTGAGTGGGTAGTGAGTTGAACTGAGTCAAGTATTAACTCACTGAGTTAGGTCAAACCCTTTGAGTCAAGAGCAAAGGAGGGCATTTTCTAGTAGATCCAAGCAAGGAGAAGCCCTTTCAAGAGTAGATCTTGGATATTTGTAAACTACTATGGAAGAAGGAGGAAGGTTGCAATCAAATCTAGAAGGTATACCATTCTAAACTCTTAGATCTACTAGGTTTTGGTTTTTATTTTAAAGCTTTATACCATGGTTGGTTGTGGGAGGTATTTGTGTGTTGTAATCACGAGGGCTAAAAGATATAAGGTGGAAGATTTTTATGGAGCGTATGTGTTGAAAATGTTCATTTGTTAAGTATTTTTATACTAGTTTATGTTATGTTTTGGTGTAAATATATTTTCTAAAACCTTGTATGCTAAGTTGATGTGTTGATCAACTTTTGATGTCTAGAAATGTTATATGAGCTTAGATTATGTGTTAATCACCAAAAGTTTTGTGATTTTTTTTTTTATGATTAAACTAGTTAACTACCAGAAGCATTGTTTGTGGTTTTGTGCTTGGTAGCCTTATGCGCATACGTGGTAGGCTCGGTTTTGTGTGCTATGATGTTAAGGGGGTAAGTTTCGAACAAAACCTAGTTGGTATCGCGTCAAAACGATTTAAAACGAGCGCGATATGAATTTTTGAACAAACGTGCAAAATCTGAAAAAACGTCACTGTAGACAGTCTGATGTGAACAGTAACCAGGTTCAAACCGTAACTTGTTTTGAAAATTCGAGGACACTGGGTGATAGATCTTTAAGTTTACAAGGAAACCCAATTGGATTGACATGATTTCGAGTTACGAGTGATTTTTAATGATTTTTACCGTAAATTGTCCAAACCCGAAAACAGTTAAAAATATTCTGTCCAGAATTTTCCCGGACTATTTTGGACCATTAAATGGATTTTAAAAATTACATGGTCCTGGACTATGAAAATATATGTTAAAATAAAGCTCCAGTCCAAAAATGAAGTCATTCCGACTTCGGATGAGGTCGTAGTGACTTAGTGAACTTTTCGGTTTTAAAAACGAAAACTACCATAAGTTGAGTTTTATTATTCCAAAAATTATGAAATTTTTAAAGGATATTAATTATGGTCTAATAAAGCTATCGGCCAAGGTTCATATTTTTCTGATAAATTTTCGATTTTTAATAAATATTACAGTTTTGAGCAGTTTTGGCCTATTTAAAAATAGTAAACAAAACTGAAAAATTGCAGAAAAATTACCCTGTGCATGATTTTTTTTTCTAATAAGTCAATTTGATATTTTTGGAAAATATCTATGTGGCTTGATTATTTAAATAATTAATTAAGTAATACTCAAATAAATTATTTAATATAATATATTTGGTCAAGTGACATTAAAATAACATAATAGTTGTGTTATGTGATACCTATGTGTATTATGTGATGTTTGTGTGCTAGCTCTATTTATTAGGTTAGCACTAATAGTTAAATCATTTAATAATGATTAGGTTTACGAGAGAAACGTGTTTTAATTTCGCGTGTCGTGAGTCGCGAGTAAGGCAAGTACCTTACCCTACTCTAATATTTGAGTACGATTATTATTATAAGATTAAATCTTTATTATTGATTTTAATCATAAATTCTATTGATAATCATTTATCGCATGTTGTTCAATTATTGAACTAAAGTATATTGTTAAAGAAATTAATTCTTTGAGAATAAGTCTAAGCTATTTGTTCAGCTAGACTGAGAGTTTAATTCATTTATTGAATCTTTAATTATTCATTGAAGCTAGTCCAAACCATTTGATATGGGGCGGAATCAAAATGTTAGACTGAGATGAACAACCCTAAATAGGGGAAGTTGATTGGTAATCTTTAAATCGACATAGCAGAATGTTGTGCACAATATTTCAAGTAAAAGAGGTTGATCCCCTCAAGTGCTTGGTAGTTGATATTGTTATCAGTTCCTTCAACTGTTAACTTTTTGTAGTATGTTCATGGTTTTGTATAACCACTCAACATGTTAATTCAGTCAGTTATTATTGTTGATGATATATATCCATTGTCAGATTTCTTCACAATTATCGTTCAATTGTTGAAGGCATAAAAGAAGCGTAATTAATATTATTATTCAATTATTATAGCATGATTTCTTTTCATACTTTTTGAGCAAATTTGTTGCTCATTCTTGCTTAATTAAATTTTTGCAGTTAAGCCAGAAAACTAGGAAGGGGGGTAGGCTAGACAAAGGCAAGGGCAAAGCTAAGGAGTAGCTATTGCTGTAATTATTTTAATTATTATATTATGTAATCTTTTGTTTATGCATGATGTTTTGTTTAAGGTTAACGACATTGGGAGTTCTATTAGACCCTTTGTAATAAACAACATATGTTTATTTATTTTCGCACTAATATTATATGTTGTTTAGATGTGTTTGGATGTTTAGATCGTGAGCACTAAGTCCGAGGTAATAGTACCCGGATTTGGGGGCGTCACAGTTTATTCCTGGGTGGTTAAAAATGGAGCTTAGTTTAAGGCCAATTCAAGTCCCAGGGGTACATCAATTGATTCAAAGTATTTGGGTTGAAAAATACTTCAAGAAAATTCTGGACAAAAACTTTGATCAATGTTTACACCTATTAGAACACGATTTCTTGGCTTGGTTCTTGGACTTTTTTGTATAGCTCGTTGAGAATTTCGATTTGATAGGTGGCACCTCCCGTAACTCTTCTCGGATCAAAAGTTATAACCATTTAACCAACAATAGCAAAACTTGGAAAAAATTCAGCAGTGGAACCTAGAACCTAAGCACTACAGGACAACCCCTAAGTGCTAGAAATCAGCAGGTCACGACGCCTAGGTGCTACAAGTCAGTGTCTAAGCGCTAGGTCGCGGATTAGTGACGCGTTTTTGACTCGTTTTTCATTATTTTTAGCCTATTTAGGTTATTTTCTTCCTTATTTGATTATGATTCTTATGTAATTTTAGGTTCCTATTGATTAGAGGATTATGATTTCATAGAATTAATATAAATAGATATTAAAGGTTCTTGTAAATATAACTTTTATTTTATTATTCAGATTATTGTGAGATTTTCTCATCTTTTGTTTCTTAAAGAATTTCTAAGTTTTTCTTAGTGTTCTTTGAGATTCAACTTGACTTATCATTCAACAATACATAATTGGGTGTGGCGTCTTTTACCATATATCAAGCGTCTATTGTACCAAGGTTCTTGTTTACATATAAACAATGGGTTGAGGTATTTTTGTTGTTCCATTCAACGCTATTATCCTACACAAGCAATTGTACCAAGGTTCTCGCTTCTAAATAAACGACGGATTGAGGTGTTGTGAGTGTTCCATAATATAATTTTGCTAGAAAATGATTCGGAAAACATTTACCTTACGCAAGCATACCGTGGACCTTATCATATCCAAACCATCGAAGCTGCAAAACCCACTATAAAAACAGCCGAATCCTCCGCCGAAACTGCTGAAGTTATTGAACCCTCTACTGAAACCTCTGAATCCCTTCGCTGAGGCTGCCGAACCCTTTTGTTATAGTGTCGAGCAATTTTTTGCTAAATAAATGACTACCCTTAACCTAGCACCAACCTGAACATCGTTCAATAGATATGAGTTGAGCCGAAGATCAATAATAGTTTAAAGATCAACTCAATAAGACCAAAGCACATTGTAAAGTTCTTCAGGCCAAATTTCTTTAACTTCATCCACATAATCCAATTAGTAACTTCCATTAGACCTTTCAACTGAGGAAGAGCGACAGAAACATCATGATGCCGAATATCTAGATTTGTCAAGAACTTCCCAAATAAATTATTGCCCATTACTCGACATCATCACCATCGGGTTTCCACGAGATCCGACCCCATATACATTCGTAGTTAATGAAATGTCCAAGTATAAAATTTAGGGTGATGACAGTTACTGCCCCCAACCACTTTTGAAGCTAATTGAGGTCTGGAGACTTGGTCTGCCTTATCTTTCATCCATTTATTTCGTTATAGCATGGCTCTCGATCCCCTATAGATTCTTTTAGAAGACCAAAGGGCACAAGGGGGTGCGGGGCTCGCCGGGGCGCTCGATTACATTGAACTTGGTCAATTTTTCTTTTTATCCCTTTATCTCCAAATTAATTCCGACTCCATCATGATAATCTTCTAGAGTCCATTTCAATCTTCAAAAGATGGAACAATTATCCTTTACTTGATCAAAAGATAAATAAAACATTATCTCATAGAAAACAAAATAAAATGTGTTAGTTTAATGAAATATACATATAAATTAATAAAAATTGGAATATTAAAATATATAATTAATGTGTATATCAAGTTGCACCATTTAAAACGAAACATTGCAACTATTTACATAGAGTTGCATTGTTTAAAACAAGTCGTTGCCACTATTCACACTAATAATATTGAACCAATACGACCATTCAATATTATATTTTATCAAAATAATATATTCAATTTTTTAAATCAAATATAATATAAAATAATATCTAACAACATGTACTCAGATGGAGTATCTAGTTGGACATGATAATTTGAAGACTTTGAAACAAGTACTTTTTAATTTGTCATTTTTTTACACTAAAATGAAGTTTTCAATACCCTTGTGTGACGAGTGTCTGACATAGATACTTTAGGACAAATTTGAGAGTTTATGGGATAAAGCAACTATAATACATAGCAAATAAATATTAGAGTAGGAAAACTAATTATACATAATACTCAGTCTCTGGTTTTGGACAAGGATTATGAATCAAAGTAACAAGTAGAAAGTTAAGATCAAAATACCTCGAGCGGGTCCAAAAATACATGCATGAGATCGTGGCACTTGGAGAACTACTGATTAAGTAGTTATTGACATAATTAGAAGAATTAGTAGGGTTTTTAGGTTGCCATCGCGTCATATTTAGCTTAAGACACTTTAGATTACCAAATGGAGAAGGCTGATATTCTAAAAAATCCAGAACCCTTGAAAGTGTTAAATAATTATTAACGAACCATGTTATTTCATAGAATAAACATATATTAAATTAGTCATAACATTAGGTACTTATATGAATTGAGAGAAGACATCTTGTATGTATTACGTTTCTGCTGCGCGTAAGAGTGAAAGTCTTCAATTGTCTTTCTCAATCTTAAGATGGATGTAAGGGTGTGTATACAAATTTTGAGACGATAATTGGGACCATACCCTAATTGTTTTGTATATAGAATAACTAAGGGTCAAAATAGTCCATCAAGATTATGAAACCCTAGGACCCATTATAATAAATACTATCAGTAAGATTATTTATGGATCATATAATTACCAAGCCTATGTAAGCCCCCAATAATTACATAAATAATAGAGACAACATAAGGAAATAAAATATTCTAACATTCTTCCACTTGGCTGAAATACTCTTTATATACAAAACATAAAACTTACAATTATTAATTTAGCCAAGCATTAATTTAATATCTACATCCCGTTCAAAATAAAAGAACCAATACGAATTAATACAATCTTTGTATCACTATTAACACAAGATCCCCATTAATTACATAACTAGTACTTTCATTAAAACAAAGATTAACATTAAGCATAATAGGTATGAATAGAGTTTACATAAGTGGTAATAAATTAAACTCATTTATATGGTCCAAACATAACTGTTTGCTCATAAGTTCTCAAGTACGCATAATAAAGAGAATAATAAACCATAAACGTAATGTAAATTTCAAAACAACGAGCTCAAAATATTGTCTTACATTAAAGTAACTCACTAATTAAGACTGCCAGTTAAAACCATGTCGGCAACATACTCTAAAAAGAGCTTGGGTGGTAAGCCTTTTCTAAGTGGATCCGCTAACATATCATGCGTACTAATATACTTAATGACAACATTTTGATCTTTAACTCTTTTCCTGATGAATAAGTACTTAATGTCAAGGTACAATCCATCACCACTCGCACTTGTGTTGTTGAAAAAACTAATAGCAGAATCATTATCACAAAATATTTTCAATGGCCTTGAAATGGAATCTACAACCTTAAGTCCTAAAAAAAGATTTCTCAATAATATGACGTGACAAGTAGCATGATAACAAGCCACATATTTTTCCATCATCGTGGAAGTGATAGTTAACTCCTACTTATTACTTTTCCACGAAATAAGATCTCTTGAAAACATAAAGATGTACCCTGATGTAGATTTATTTTCGTTTTTATATTTAGCAAAATCAGAATCAGAATAACCAACAACTTCAAGGTTATATGTTTTTCTAAATGTAAGCATAAAATCCTTAGTATCCTATAAGTAGCGTAAAACCTTTTTGGTTGCTTTCCAGGAATTTGACTGGTAAAGTCCAAGCATACTAGTTACATATGCTATATCAGGATGTGTACAAACTTGAGCATACATAAGACTCCCAACCATAGAAGTATAGGGAATAAGATTCATTTGATCACATTCCAATTGATTCTTAGGACATCTATATGAACCAAATTTATCAACCTTAATAACAGGGGTGATTGTAGGGGAGCAATTTTGCATGTTGTATTTGTTAAGAACTTTGTCAATATAAGCTCTTTGGGGACAATCCTAATATCCCGCGAGACCTATCTCGATGAATTTCAAGACATATGACATAAGAGGCTTCACCAAGATCCTTCGTGTCAAAATTTTCAGAAAGGAAACGTTTTGTCTCATACAACATGTCTAAGTTATTACTTTCAAGTAGTATATCATCAACATACAAAACAAGAATAACAAATTTACTCCCATTGACCTTCAAGTATATGCATTGATCCACTATATTTTTCTTAAAATTAAAATTACTGATCACCTCATGAAACTTAAGATGTCATTGTCGAGAAGTCTGTTTTAACCCGTAGATGGACTTCTTTAGTCTATATACCATATGATCCTTGCTTTTAACCAGAAAACCTTCTGGTTGTGTCATATAGACATTCTCATGCAAGTCACCATTAAGGAATGCAATTTTAACATTCATCTGATGTAACCCCAAATCATAATAAGCTACTAGAGCCATGATTATTCTAAATGAATCTTTCCTAGATACTGGAGAGAAAGTTTCATTATAATCCACACATTCCTTTTGAGTGAAACCCTTAGCAACCAATTGAGCTTTATACATTTCAACGTTCCCTTTAGGATCTAATTTGGTCTTATAGACCCACGTACAACCAATAGGTTTAACACCTTTTGGCAAGATCCCAAACGTTATTAAGCTCCATTGACTTCAACTCATTATTCATGACATCAAGCCATTGAGTTGATTGAACATTTGTAATAGCCTCTTTATAGGAAATAGGATTATTAATCTTACTTGAATCATATTCAATCTCATTAAGATATGTTATAAAATCATCAAAATTAACAGGCTTTCTAGGTCTTTTGGATCTACGTAAAGGCTGCACAATTTCAGGAATATGATTTTCAATAATGTGGGTAAATCCCATTTTCTTCAGTATTAATTTTTCTAAACTCACCACTTTCACTTAAATCACCATTCTCTAAAAATTCTGCATGCCTAATCTCATCAATTATAGTGGTATGTGAGGGACAGTAAGAACGAAAACCTTTAGATCTATCAGGATATCTAATGAAATGGCAACTAATGATTTTAAAGTCAAGTTTCTTTATTTGTGGATTGAAAATCTTAATCTCGGCTGAACAGTCCCACACCCATAAGTATTTTAAACTAGGTTTTCTACCTGTTCAAATTTCAAAAGGAATCTTAGGGACAGGTTTTCTAGGAACCCTATTTAAAATATGAACAACTATCTTTAATGCATATCACAAAAATATAGGTAAGCTATAATTACATAACATACTACGTACCGTATCCATATGGGTACGATTTCACTTTTCAGCTACACCATTCTGCTACAGTGTACCAGGCATTGTATACTGAGTGACAATGCATTTTCTTGATAAAATAAGGCAAATGGACCAGGGCTATGACTTGTATCGAAGTGTTTACCATAATACTCTCAACCTCTATCTGATCTTACTACTTTAATTTTTTGGTCAAGTTGATTTTTAACTTCAGCCTTGAAAATTTTAAACATATTTAGTGATTCAAAATTTTCATTAATTAGGTAAACATAAGTATAGCGAGAATAGTCATCAATGAACGCAATTTAAGATTTATGTCCACCAAATCCAGAAGCAAATGGTCCACATATATTAGTGTGAATCACCTCAAGAAGTGCACCATTTGTAATGGCTCATTTCTTACTATCTTTCACAAATTTTCTGTAAGACTCCGAATTTTATGAAATATAAAATTTAATTTTTCTTCATATATATATTTTTTTTCATGAAACAGTAAGTGGTTAAATTGACAAAATTGAAAGTTAAGGATGTTATGTGCAAATTTTATTTTGTTGGACAATATTCGTTTTGTCAGGGAATATTTGTTTTATCAAGGAATATTCGGGTCGTACGACGGCGCCGAAATAACTAATTATTGGTGGACCCCACAACAGAATATTTGTCGGATATAGAAAACGACAGAAGTAATCTTTTTAAATAAAAATAGTCAACGGTGTTAACTGTTAAAATACCAGTGATAAAAGAATAGTAGCATACGGTAATTTATGGTATTTTACTGTAGCACGCGGTACTCTACAGTAGCACACGGTATTGCACAGTGTCTCATATTATTGGTCTGATAATTAACACCGTAACTGTTACGCATCATTTCATCGATAATTGTCACTGCTTAATATTTTATATTATCAATTCAATAATTGTTGTTACACAGTATTTTGCATTATTGATTTAATAATTGTCATTACACTGTATTTTATATCATTGACTCAATAATTGTTGGTGCACTGTAGTTAAAATTATTGAACCTAATAATTGTCACTGTAATTTATATTATTAAATTGATAATGATCTGTAACGTGTTTCTTGTATTATTGTTGTAGCATTATTTTATTATATAAGTGGGAATCACAGGAAGAAAAATAAAAAAATAATAAAAAAAAAATATTTACTATTTGCGTGAATAGTAACATGTGGACCCTATGTGGGGGCCACATGTGAGATTGGTGAAGTTTGGCAGCCGACTACGCTGCTAATTTAGAAAGAAGGAAATTAGGCAAGCGTGCATCACGCCTGCTGCCACCTACCACTGCATAGTACTTATTTTCTCCTATAAATAGCTTGCTCAGCTGAATAGAAAAATCACACCTAAAACATAAAATTTTTCTATAAGAATTTTTTGAGTTTTCTCTGAGAATAGTAAGACTATTTTGAGTGTTTGAAAGCCAAAAGGAGTGCAGAAAATTTTCAAGTAAGTCTTTTATTAAAGAGTAATAATTTCATAAATTCCTATTTTTCACGATATTCACATATCTTCCTTTAGAAGACTCTTCTTTGAGAAGATTCATTTTTAAAAGCTTTCTTTGGAAGATTTATTTTGGAATATTATTTTAAAAACTATGTTAAAGTAGTTATATTATATTACAAAAATTATGTTAAATATATATAATTTTGATAGTTCATATTATACGAGTTATCATACACTTTGAAATTTATATATGGTAATTACTAATTATATTATAAATATATAGGTTGATCAACCTCATTTAAATCAATATCTAGTCACGTGTTAAGGTAATGAATACCATTTATTTCAAACTCTTAAATTTACTGTGGTAAGGAATGTCATTTTTATTGGAATATCATCTTATTTCATATTCTATTATTTAAACTTACCACGGTAAGGGATTATCATTCTTTGATTCTCGAAAATAATAGCGTTTCTTTCTTGTGCCATTTATTTCCATGTATTAAATTGTGGGAATAACCTTACGGCGCGGATTACCGCCTGTTGGTGAATAACCTTTCGTATTCATTCCTTATTAATCTTTGAGAATAACCTTACGCTGCGGATTACTGCCTGTTTGGTGAATAACTCTTCGTATTCAAATTTTATTGTGGGAATAACCTTACAGCGCGGATTACCGCCTGTTGGTGAATAACCCTTTGTAATTATTTGTCTCTTGTGGAAATAATTTGTCTACACGAATTATCACATGACACTTTTATTCCATATTCATTTGTAATATCATTTTCTTTCATATTCGTAAATATTATTATCCTTTATACTCATAAGGGATACCATCTTTTTCATCTTCCATTATTCAAACCTGCTACGGTAAGGGATAATAATTTCTTTCACTTTTTGTTAATCAAACCTGCTACGGTAAAGGATATTATTTTCTTTCATACTCCTAAATCGAAACTTATTATGGAACTATTGCTTCTATAATTCCTGAAAATATTATATGTTCCATAATAGTTGAACTTCATTATTTCAACTGAACCTTCCTATTTTCTGAACCTTTCTATTGAACTGTAACCGTTATTCTGAACTGTGGATCTTGAATATCATTATTAAATTTCACTCCACATCATGTTGACAATTTGGACATTATTTGAATCTGCACAAAGTAAACTTCCGATACTTATTGTTTATCCTGTTTCTTCTGTTCATCATTCGTATCACTGTTATTTGTATTAATATTCAAGAATCAAGTTGTTGTGAATATCTGTGGCCGGGGGCACAGATGCGATATAATTGTTGAACAGATGTTAGGTTAAAGGCGATATAATAGGTTAAAGGCGATACATCTGTTCGGTGTCTTTTATGGCACGTGGTGAATGTTCTCTTTGGCCCGTAGTGCAAAGATGAACTGTTGTTTGATATGATTATGACCAAAGGCTGAATCTGGTATAATCATGACTATTGGTGTTATATTGAATGTCTTTGGCCCGTAGTGCAAAAGTGAACTGTTGATCTGCATGATTATGATCAGGAACTGTGAAATTGTATTATCTTGACTAATGATATTTCAGATGATAAAAATTGATGATGTTTTTCCTAAAAAGAGAACTGAGTGGACATTATAGTCTGCATTATTCTTCTAATAGATTGCTCATTCCGCTGCTATTATTGATCTGAACATTGTTCAAGAATTTAACTGCAATTTTTGATATAGACCTTGTAGTCTATTATTGTATTCTATCAAGAGCTCAACTGTTGAAGACTAATGATAATTTATTCGTCATTATCTTAGTCATGATATTCTTTACTGGGCTATTTGAGCTCACCCTTTCTTTTGTTCACTTGTTTTTCAACAGGAGATGGGAACGTAGCTGGGTCTAGCCTGGGAATAGAGTGAGAGTCCGAGGGATAGCTGTCGTAGTCTTCACGCGTTGTAAAATAGTGTGATAATAATAGTGAAGACTTAATTGTGTATTATTATACACTGTATTGTTGTACGTTGTACTTCATTGTAATAATTTTGTTGTAGTCTTTTGACGACTCAAGTTTGGGCTGTATGGGCTCAGATTTGGGGGCGTCACATTTTCCTTTTATACATTCAATACAATGGTCAAAATCAGAGAAATCTAGTGAATGAAGAATTCTATCCTTTACAAGACGTTGTATTCTGTCTTTTGAAATATGGCCTAAACGTTGATGCCACAGTTTTGAAGAATACTCATTATCTAGTTTTCTTTTATTTTCACTTTTAGAGGTACTTTTTGTTATATTCATTGTTAACAAGGATTCAGTAAAGACACTATCCAAATTTAACTTATTGTGGTTTCTTTCTAAAGAGTCAGAACCAACAACATGAGAGTAATGATAAATAATTATTTTATTATTCTCAAACCTAAACGAAAAACCATTAACGTCAAGTTTAGATACAAAAATTAAATTTCATGTCATACTGAAAACATAAAGAGTATCATATAAATACAAGGTGAAACCACTCTCCAAAACTAAAGGGAGAGTTCTTATAGCTTCAACTTGTATAGATTCCCCATTGCCAACTTTAATGGTTCTTTTCCCCTTTTGGAGTGTCTTCTTTGAAAGGAATCCTTGCAATGAATTAGTAATGTGAACCATAGAACCAGTGTCAAGCCACTATGTATTAGAAGGAACATCAATTAGAAATGATTCATAAGTAACATAATTGAAGGACATACATTTCTTTTCAAGCCATTCTCTGAACTTAGGGTATTCTTTCTGAATATGTTTTTGCTTCTTACAGAAGTGACATTTAGGACCCGCCTTAGATTTGTTACTTGAATAATTTACCTTATTTGTTTTGACAGAAATTGGCCTATCTATTCTTAAAACATTTGCCATTTTTATGAGCCTTTTTGTTATGGAATCCAGTGGTAGTCAAATGAGCAACATTAGGTTTTTCAACCTTAAACCTTCCTTCCTCTTGTACGCACATGGCGATCAACTCGCTCATCTTCTACTTTTCTTTCTGCGTGTTATAATTGGTCTTAAACGGATCAAACTGTGTCGGAAGAAAAGTCATAAAAAAGTGAACGAAAAAACCCTCCCCCCCGCGGTTGCAAAAACAAAAACATGCAACACACTAGGAATTAATAAAGCAGAAAATTACTGTCTTAATGACCAGATAGTAACCTATCTCAGTGACAGGTTGCTGCAAGTTTGGTCCCAAAATGTCCAATAGCTCCCTGGATCTCTGACATCTTTGCAGTACGCATAGCCTGCAGTTCTTGTACTTCCTTATGAGTATCATCAAGACGAACCTGCAGTTCTAGTACTTTACTTTGAGCATCATCAAGACGATGATCAATAGAACAAAGTTCGTCAAAAATTTTTAGACAATTCACCAGCCAAGTAGTGTTGAACCCCCAGCTCCAAGTCAGCAAACAGACCCCTGTAGTGAATGATAATCGGGGGAGTAACATTGGTAGTAGAAACTTCAGAATATGCAATTACCGACGCATACAATGTATTCAGCCCCTGGGAATATATCATCTCGGTTTGGGGAGCAAAGTGCTCAAATGTTTCTGGGTACTTTTCCATAATGTGCTGTAGCAAATCCACGTACTTGGAATAAACCTTGTGACCTTCCCATAACGAGAAATTATTATTCACGCTATAAGAGCACACCTGGTCATTGACCCCTCCTGGAACTGTCTTAGGAGGCACCACTCCAGGATCCTTGTGCATTGCAGCCCCATTCACATGAACATTGGTAAAATAATTCACTTGCCCTGGTATCATTTTAGTGACCTCTATTATTGGCTTTTGTTGATCCGAATCAGCTTCCATTGCAAAATCCATTCTTCCAAGATTCTCTTCCTCTCGCTCCTCCATTATGTCCTGGACAGTGGTTTCATCTTCGTTGTCAGCATTAATATGTCTCTCTTGAACCTTAGCCGGTTCCTCATTAGTATGTACTTTCTTAATTTTGCTTATTTACTTCTCCTAAATTATCCATTTCAACTGAAACATGACACTCTCTACCCAACAAGACATCTTCATCATCTCGACTAATATCCTCCAGGTCCACCACAGAATCACCAGACCGCATCCTATTCAGGCTGTGCAACATATACACTTTTGGATTGTAATCTCTAATAATCCCATCCACGTCCTTCATAAAAAAATTTCGGACTAAGTTTAAGAGATTAAACAATCATTCCCTATAACTCATTATGTGCATATTAAGAAGTTGCAGCTGAATAACTAGAGTTTCAAGCAAGGGGATGAGCTAAATAAGATCGACTGTAAAAGAAGGTTGTTGCATGACACGCATGATGAACTAAGGCAGCCACCTTTATTTGGATATATATATATATATATATATGTAACACACAAAAAAATCCTCAATGTAAGAATTTCAGTAACCAAAACAGTTGAATTCAAATGACGGCTGCAGGATCTGGTTGCATATCATTTCCCCTCAAACAGTTCAGGTGTATCATCTCGTCATAGGGATAACTAAGGAATAAAAGTCAACTATTGCTGTTACATTTAATATCCATTGGTGGCTACATGACATAAATTATAAAATGTATGTGACCTCCAAGACCTGCTATTGTTACGTTGCAGTAGGTTTTTACTGTCCCCTCACAAACCTATTTTATCAATAATTGAAGTTTAAATTAGCTTTTATTACGTTGTGAACTAGGTTTTGTATACTGTTATTCGCATGTATACCCTTAACAGTCTAGATTTAGGTGTATTTGTCAAAGATTCAAAAAGCCTGCACTGGAGCACCGTAGCTACACCTTCTCAAAAGAAACTGTAATTCCAGTATTTTACCAAAACCTGTTCATCTAAACCGACCATTCATTATAAATGAGAACCACCAAAGTACCGGTAAAATAAGCTACTAAATACCGCTTGATCGGGATGGGCATCAATATATAATTTTGCATGTCCAATAAAAACCGGACTGAACCAGTTTACCGGTATATTTAATTATTAATCTATATAATTAAGGGAGAGGAATGAGAGGTGGTTGCAAATAGTAAAGCTGTGTAATAACTTAAAGCAAAAAAGAAAATTTTAGTTTCCCTATTAAACTTACCACCTCCCTATAATTCAAATTACATGTTGAAAAAATAAACTAAATTTATAATTCTAGTTAGGAGCTGTTTACAATTCCTAACCAAGTAAACATTCTGTCAGGATACAGCTACTGACTTCCCTTAATAAAATATATAATAAACCAATTCCTAATTAAAATAAAGCTTCCAAAACTCCTTCTTTATCCTGCATCATTCTCCTCTCATTTGAAAAAAACTCGTCCACGAGTTTTGAAACAGTGAAGAATAATAAATATAAAAGAAACATTCCAATAAAACACGTGCATCCGATATTTCTTGATCACAACCTTCGGAAATAGCATGGACACAAACACGAAAGTAAATGCAGCCTTGGACTCGAATATAGAATTTGGAAAAACAAAATCAACGTGCTCGACCCCAATTATGTATTTCTTCTCGTATTCTTGATCAAAATGGTTCACCTCATGTACTGTATTTTCCTTAATGCAAACCACCATTGCATCTTCAATGACCTCAATAGCATGTTGAGGTTCTTATTCTGTCTCACCGACTCCATATTGTTCCATGATTTCATCAATTTTTATTGTAAGTGCTGTAATAGATGTTTGAGTATGTGCAGTAATTGTTGCAATTGTGACAGCCCCAAAATCCGTCTCCAATAACCCCGGATCTGGTTCGTCAAAAGTAACCTTAATCCTGAATTTAAGTCGTTACACGAACAACCTTCTCCTAAAACCACAACATTTAAATAAAATCATGTTGTTAAAACTTGGTAAATTTAAAATTTAAGACATTTACTTAACCTTGTCTCAGAATCACAATCTTTACATGAATCCTACAACTCAGATCATTTATTCCACGACCTAGTGTATTACAACCAATTGTGAGCAACAAAACTCGCATCATAACAATAAGTCGACATGACTATTTACTCACTGCTTTTAATTACACGAGTTTACAAAACATTAACACTCGTGTTAACTACAACTACCTTTCAATACTATTACAAGGCTTTACATCCGGGATGGTACCAAATGGTAATTATTCCCACAAAATGCAACTTTGACTTTAAACAGTTCTAGTGACAACCTTTATTGATAAAATAAACTTCGCACATCCTCTTTGCGATTATCGGAATCTTCGAACTATTCGCCCTTCGCTGAAAATGTTAATTTAAAGAAAGAATGAGCACGACGGCTCAGCAAGTCCAACAGCTAACACATAACACGTAGGTTACATTTAATTTATGCTTTATGCTCCATGCTTGGCATTTACTTAGGCATCATGCTTATCATGCGTTGCATTTATAAAATCTACCCATGCTTACCATGCATGTCAATATATCCAGGTTATATAACTCATATAACACATTACAAATCATAGCATTAATTATATCAGCTATTAACATCATATGACCGTACACAGACAAATTTAGAAATCAGTTTGCACATACTACAAGTGCACACATAATACTTTATGCAAATAACACATAGCACTGAAAACTTGCAGGGATAACAAATATCACTGAAAGACTTGCCTGATACGCGCATTGACTTACGCTACCAGTCTGAAGTCCTGCGTTCCATCACTAACGCTCATACAATTCCAATTACTGCATCCGCAAGCCCTAAAACGCTTGCCTTCAATCTTTGACAGATGATTTACATTCAGATTCTGCCTTCTCCGAACAACATGAACTCCTTTGAAGTTTGCATTTATTTCTCAAGCTCCATATCTCTCTTAGCCTAAATGAACGCGAAGGGGAAATGAGGGAATGACTGAGGTTATACAACACTCTCTCAGCCTTAAACAACTCTGAGGAGTTGGACCTTATAGCCTCCCCTATGCCTGACTTGTTCCTTCTTTTCTCAGCACTGATTCCTTGAGCTTTGCACAAACTGCGCGTGCTCTGCTTTTTCTGAGGTTTTGTCCCTAAAGGAGTGTCACTCTTACTTTTCCACTGGGTTATGTTATTACACTTGGGCTGGGCTGCTATTTGTTTTGTTAATTAAACAATTGGTGGCCCAATTGTTACTTATATTGCAACTAAGTCTTGGGTTGCCCAAATTAAATTCCTAGTGGAAATATAAAATATTAATACCCTACTATCAATAACTTTCCAAATGAAAATAAATATAACATTATTAATGTTTACGAAATCTCATTAATTAATAACCATATTAATTAATTTACACATCCAGCTTAACGTGCTAGCTATTTAATTAAATAATCACGTAGCTCACTTACCCTATCAAACTTTGATATTATACAACCTAGGTTGGTCCATTAATTTAATTAACCCATTAATTGAACCTTCCTTAAATTCCTTTAATTATTTCAACACGTAATTAAATAAACTAGGCCATCATATAATGATTTAATTTAATCCCTCAGAAATTTATAATTACATCCAATAATTCCATTTCTCTATATTAAAATATTTCGGGTCGCTACATTCTTCCCCTCTTATAATAATTTCGTCCCCGAAATTTCAATATAAAGTAACTCAAAAATATGAGGGTAATTCTTCCTCATCATGTTTTCTGCACCTATATACTATATAGATACCTAAATTAGTGTATACCTTATCATATACCCCTTCAACCAATTCTAGGTTTTAAACTCCCAACAATTATTTTTCTCAGATTAAGTTTTAGACTCAATCCTTACAACTGATTCCATCCTTGGAATTTCTATTACCAATAAAATATCAGAGTTCGTTTCATTTCCAACTCTTTACAACCCCATGCCTATCCGACAAATCACATCGATTGTAAGACCCCGAATTTTATGAAATACAAAATTTAATTTTTCTTCATATAGATATTTTTTAAACAGTAAGTGGTTAAATCGATAAAGTTAAAAGTTAAGGATGTTATGTGCAAATTTTATTTTGTCGGACAATATTCGCTTTGTCGGGGAATATTCGTTTGGTCGGGGAATATTCGTTTGGTCCGACGGCGCCGAAATAACAAATTATTGGTGGACCCCACAACGGAATATTTGTCGGATATAGAAAACGACAGAAATAACCTTTTTAAATAAAAATAGTCAACGGAACTGTTAAAATACCGGTGATAAAAGAATAGTAGCATACGGTAGTTATTGGTATTTTCTGTAGCACTCGGTACTCTACAGTAACACACGGTATTGCATAGTGTCTCATATTTTTGGTCTGATAATTGACACCGTAACTGTTACGCATCATTTCATCGATAATTGTCACTGCATAATATTTTATATTATCAATTCAATAATTGTTGTTACACAGTATTTTGCATTATTGATTTAATAATTGTCATTACACTGTATTTTATATCATTGAGTCAATAATTGTTGTTGCACTGTTTTTAAAATTATTGAACCTAATAATTGTCACAGTAACATATGCACAGTAATTCACATTATTGAATCAATAATTGTCATTACACAGTAACGTATGCTTTATTTTACATTATTGTTATCTCTATTATGATGTTATTTAAACAGTTGTATTTCATTAATTTATTGACTTGATATCTAAGAGCTAACTATACTGTATTTATAACAATTAGTCATAATAATTGAATTGATAAAGTTATTTGTTTATAATATAAAGTTAGGTGATTATTAGGTGATATGAAATGAATGGTGTATATTAAAGTGTGAATTATTGTTGAATAATTAAATTGATTTGTTTATAATATAAAGTTAGGTGATTATTAGGTGATATGAAATGAATGGTGTAGATTAAAGATAATATAATATTTGAAATGGATGGTGTAGATTAAAAGATGATCTTTAAATGAATGGTTTAGATTAAATGAATGATAAGATTTTTGGCTATAAATAGAAGCCTTAACTTAAGGATTTTTCATAAACTTCCTTACTTGTTCTTTCTTTCTCTCTCTAAATACTTCTTGTGAAAGTTCTCTCTAAGTGTGCTTAAGTCATCTTGAGTATTTGTGAAGATCTATAAGTATACGTGTACTGTTCAAGTTAATCAACCTCATTTAAATCAATATCCAGTCACGTGTTGAGGTAAGGGATACCATCTTTTTCATCTTCCATTATTCAAACGTACTATGGTAAGGGATTATCATTATTTGATTCTCGATAATAATATTGTTTCTTCCTTACTCATAAGACGTGCCTTTTATTTCCATGTATTAAATTGTGGGAATAACCTTACGGAGCGGATTGCCGCCTGTTGGTGAATAACCTTTCGTATTCATTCATTATTAATCTCTGAGAATAACCTTACGGAGCGGATTGCCGCCTGTTTGGTGAATAACTCTTTGTACTCAAATTCTATTAAATTGTGGGAATAACCTTACGGAGCGGATTGCCGCCTGTTGGTGAATAACCTTTCGTATTCATTCATTATTAATCTCTGAGAATAACCTTACGGAGCGGATTGCCGCCTGTTTGGTGAATAACTCTTTGTACTCAAATTCTATTAAATTGTGGGAATAACCTTACGGAGCGGATTGCCGCCTGTTGGTGAATAACCTTTCGTATTCATTCATTATTAATCTCTGAGAATAACCTTACGGAGCGGATTGCCGCCTGTTTGGTGAATAACTCTTTGTACTCAAATTCTATTAAATTGTGGGAATAACCTTACGGAGCGGATTGCCGCCTGTTGGTGAATAACCCTTTGTATTACTTTCCTTCACCTTTTGTTAATCAAACCTGCTACGGTAAGGGATATTATTTTCTTTCATACTCCTAAATCGAAATTTATTATGGAACTATTGCTTCTATAATTCCTGAAAATATTATATGTTCCATAATAGTTGAACTTCATTATTTCAACTGAACCTTCCTATTTACGTGAACCTTTCTATTGAATTGTAACCGTTATTCTGAACTGTGGATCTTGAATTTCACTCCACATCATGTTGACAATTTGGACATTATTTGAATCTGTACAAAGTAAACTTCCGATACTTATTGTTATCCTATTTCTTCTATTCATCATTTATATCATTCTAATCATCCAAAAATCAAGCTGTTGTGAATATCTGTGGCCGGGGGCACAGATGTGATATATTTGTTGAACAGATGATAGGTTAAAGGCGATATAATAGGTTAAAGGCGATACATCTGTTCGGTGTTTTTTATGGCACGTGGTGAATGTTCTCTTTGGTCCGTAGTGCAAAGATGAACTGTTGTTTGGTATGATTATGACCAAAGGCTGAATCTGGTATAATCATGACCGTTGGTGCTATATTGAATATCTTTGGCCCGTAGTACAAAGATGAACTGTTGATGTGCATGATTATGATCAGGAACTGTGAATTTGTATTATCTTGACTAATGATATTTCAGATAATAAAAGTTGATGATGTTTTTCCTAAAAAGAGAACCGAGTGGACATTATAGTCTGCATTATTCTTCTAATAGATTACTCATTCCGCTGCTATTATTGATCTGAACGTTGTTTAAGAATTTAACTGCAGTTTTTGATATAAACCTTGTAGTCTATTGTATTCTATCAAGAACTCAACTGTTGAAGACTAATGATAATTTATTCGTCATTATCTTAGTCATGATATTCTTTACTGGGCTATTTGAGCTCACCCTTTCTTTTGTTCCATTGTTTTTCAACAGGAGATGAAAACATAACAGGATCTAGCTGGGGAATGGAGTGAGGGTCCGAGGAATAGTTATCATAGTCTTCACGTTTTGTAAAATAGTGTGGCAATAATAGTGAAGACTTAGTTGTGTATTATTATACACTGTATTGTTGTACGTTGTGCTTTGTTGTAATAATTTTGTTGTAGTATTTTGACGACTCAAGTTTGGGCTGTGTGGGCCCAGATTTGGGGGCGTCACAGTTGGCATCAGAGCTTAGGGATATGGTCTTTAATGGCGATCTGGGGTAGAACTAGGAGGGGAGAGACGAATAGAATCAGTCACTAGTGTGTCCTACCTAAAATAGATTTTATTATCTAATGAGTCGATTTGAATGTAGGAACATGAAGTGATGAGTCAGTTTATTTGAACTAACATTTATTTTGTGACCACAGTTAGGTATGGCATCTGAAAATCAAGAGGTTAACTATGGAATACCCGAAGCAAATGTAGCCGAGAATCAAGAGGCCCCAAACAATCCTCCTGCCAACTCAGGAAATAATGTTCCTGATAACATGATGAACGATGGATTCTTTAGGAATTTCATGCAGTTCATACAGAATCAAGGAAGAGGAAATCCAGTCAATAATAACGGTAGAAACGCTGGCAATTTGAGGATGGTCACTGTTAAGCAATTTAAAGAATTAGGACCACCTGAATTCCACGGGAAGCCTGACCCACTCAAAGCGGAGGCATGACTGAAGCAGACGACAAAAATACTTGATGTCTTACAATGCGCTGATGATCAGAAGGTGCCATTTGCCACTTTTATGTTACGAGGTGAGGCGGACCATTGGTGGGAAGCGGTAAAACGTATCCAACCTTCAGCACTCGAAATGTCTTGGACAGAATTCGAAGAACTGTTTAACGAGAAGTACTTCCCAGAAAGCATCCGCCATATGAAGGAAGTGGAATTCATTAAGCTGGAGTAGGGAAACATGACAGTTTCTCAATATGAAGCTAAGTTTGCTGAACTGTCTCGTTTTGCGACTCATCTAGTAGATGACAAAGCACGAATGAGTCGAATGTTCCTGAGAGGTTTGAGACTCAAAATTCGTCAACAACTTAGTTCTCATAAATTCAGTTTGTATTCAGATGTTGTAGATAGGGCTCAAAGGGTGGAGCAAACAGATGAAACATTGCAGCCAAGAGTTAATGATCAGCATAGAGAAAGGAGTGACAACAACCACAGGAACGAAAACCATCGAGGAGGTAACCAACACTTCGGTGGTAATTCCACACCAAATAACAGAAGAGGAGAATCTAGTGGGAACAATTTCAAAAGAAAGAGATTCCATAATAATTATGGAAGGGCACCAGCACCAGTACCAACACCAGCACCGACCCCAGTTTCAAGGGGAGAAGATCGACCACCAGTGAGATGCTATAGGTGTGGTCAGGAAGGTCACATTAGCCCAAACTGTACACTGCAGTCCAAAAAGTGCTACAGTTGTGGGAAAGAGGGTCATCTTGCGCGGTTTTGTCCTGCCACAAAATCAAGTCCAGCTGCAATGATGATACCAAAAGCTAGCGCGGATAAAGGAAAATCTGTAGTTCAAGGGAGAGCTTTTGTTGTGACATCCCAAATGGCGCGAAACTCGAACGAGGTGATAACCGGTAAGCTATTCATAAATTCTCGTGAAGTCTACGCTTTGTTAGATACTGGCTCTACCCATTCTTTTATCTCACCTGCATGTGCTCAGCGTTTAAACTTAACTCCTGAAAACTTGGACTTTAACTTATCAGTTGAAACCCCATTAGGAGAAATGACCATTACATCTACTGTCTATAAATCTTGCCTAGTTCAAATCAACAACCTCACATTATCTGTTGACCTTATTTCTTTGGAGATGCGTGAATTTGATGTGATTTTAGGAATTGATTGGTTGACTACCCATCATGCTAAAATTGATTGTTTTCATAAGATTATTAGTTTTCATATTCCTAATCAACCTGTCATGCAAATTCAAGCAACTAAACCATTGAAATCTATAACTGTTATTTCTAGCCATAAAGCCATTCGTTTATTGAAAAACGGATGTCAAGCCTTTTTAGCTCATGTCACTGATTTGAACAAAAATACGTCAAACTTGAATGATATTCCCATTGTTAATGAGTTTCCTGACGTTTTTCCTGAAGAACTTCCTGGCTTACCCCCAAACCGTGAAATTGATTTTTATATTTATCTTGAACCCGGTACCAAGCCCATTTCCAAAGCTCCCTACCGAATGGCTCCCATTGAACTTCAAGAGTTAAAAGTCCAACTACAGGAATTGTTGGATACCGGTTTCATTCGTCCGAGTGCATCACCTTGGGGTGCTCCTGTTCTATTTGTGAAGAAGAAAGACGGGAGTATGAGATTGTGCATTGACTACCGAGAATTGAACCATGTCACCATCAAGAACAGGTACCCGTTACCTCGGATTGATGACATGTTTGATCAATTGCAAGGCGCTCAACATTTCTCAAAGATTGATCTCCGTTCTGGATATCATCAGTTAAAGGTTAAAGCTGAGGACATTCCAAAGACTGCTTTCAGAACTCGTTTTGGGCATTATGAGTTCTTAGTCATGCCTTTTGGACTAACTAATGCTCCTGCAGCTTTCATGGACATGATGAACCGGATATTCAAGGAACATTTGGATCATTTTGTGGTTGTCTTTATTGATGACATCCTCATATACTCCAAGAGTCGCGAGGATCATGAACAACACCTGAGATTGATACTACAAAAGCTCCGTGAAAATAAATTATATGCCAAGTTGAAGAAATGTGAGTTCTGGCTTGAGGAGGTCGCGTTTCTTGGGCATGTGATTTCTAGTCAAGGAATATCAGTCGATCCTGCGAAGATTGAAACGGTACTAAATTGGGAACAACCCAAAACAGTAACCGAAGTCCGAAGTTTTCTGGGTCTAGCTGGTTATTATCGGAGATTCGTAGAAGGATTTTCTCGAATCGCCACTCCATTAACGCAGCTTACTCGGAAAAGCACAAAATTCATATGGAGCGATGAATGCGAGAAAAGTTTCCAAGAACTCAAGAAGAGACTGGTTTCAGCTCCTGTTCTGACCATACCATCAGGATCAGGAGAATTTGTTATCTACAGCGATGCTTCTGGCAAAGGTCTAGGCTGTGTCCTTATGCAACATGGAAAGGTTATAGCCTACGCCTCTCGACAACTCAAAGATTATGAGAAAAATTATCCTACTCATGATCTAGAGTTGGCAGCAGTCGTTTTCGCGTTGAAGATCTGGAGACACTACTTGTACGGAGAAAAAGTGGATATCTATACGGATCATAAAAGTCTCAAGTATTTCTTCACCCAGAAGGAACTCAACATGCGACAACGACGTTGGCTTGAGCTGTTAAAGGATTATGACCACACAATCCAGTATCACCCGGGAAAGGCGAACGTTGTAGCTGACACTTTGAGCAGAAAATCTTATGCAAGTACAAGTGCACTGCTGACAACACAAAAGTGTATTTTGTACGACTTGCAAAAGATGGAGATAGAGCTAAAGACACCAGGGACCCACTCGAAGATTGCTCACGTGCGAGTAGAACCAACTTTAATCGATAAAATTAAAGCTGCTCAAGCTACCGATCCGGAACTGATAAACATGATAAAGAAAGTACAAGAAGGTGCCATTCCCGAAGCAAGAATCGACGAGAAAGGAATACTTCGAGTCAACTCTCGACTCTGTGTTCCTAACGATCCTGAATTAAAGCATAAAATCATGATGGAGGCACACAACACGCCGTTTGCAATCCACCCAGGAGGTACCAAGATGTATCGAGATCTTCGACATACATTTTGGTGGAATAATATGAAAAGAGAGATTGCGGAGTTTATCTCAAGGTGCCTAACTTGTCAACGTGTCAAGGCAGAACATCAAGTTCCTAAAGGTCCATTACAATCACTTGAAGTTCCCGAATGGAAGTGGGAACACATCAATATGGACTTCGTGACGGGTCTTCCAAAAGTTTCTCAAGGCTTAGATGCAATTTGGGTGATCGTAGATAGATTGACCAAATCTGCTCATTTCTTACCTATACGAGAAAACTTTTCACTTGAACGTCTTGCCAGTATGTACATAAATGAGATCGTGAGATTGCATGGCATACCAGTTTCCATAGTTTCTGATCGAGATCCTAGATTCACTTCACGCTTTTGGATCAGTCTACAAAAAGCTATGGGCACTGAATTACGTTTTAGTTCTGCATACCATCCTCAAACGGACGGACAATCGGAAAGGACGATCCAGACCCTCGAAGATCTTTTGAGACTTTGTGTATTAGACTTCAAAGGAAGTTGGGATAAGTACTTGCCGTTGGTGGAATTTTCTTACAACAACAGTTACCAAGCAAGCATAGGCATGGCTCCATTCGAGGCATTGTATGGAAGGAAGTGTCGCTCTCCAATATGTTGGAATGAGGTAGGAGAAGCAAAATTGTTGGGACCCGAGTTGGTACGCTTGACGACCGAAAAGATCCAAATGATCCGACAACGAATACAGACCGCACAAGAACGACAAAAGAGTTATGCTGATCTTCATCGGAGAGACGAAAGTTTCAACGTCGGAGATCATGTATTCTTACGTGTTTCTCCATGGAAAGGGGTTACGAGATTCGGAAAGAGAGGAAAGCTCAACCCTCGATTTATTGGCCCATTTGAAATCCTCGATCGAATAGGAACCGTAGCCTACAGACTAGCCCTACCACCAAGTATGTCTCGCATCCATAACGTTTTTCACATATCTATGTTACGTAAATATGTGAAGGACCCAAACCACGTCATTGAGTTAGAACCAGACGTTATAGCAGAGGATTTAACATACGAGGAAGTACCTGTTAAGATCCTGGATAAGAAGGAGCAGATCCTACGCTCAAAGGTTATACCTCAAGTTAAGGTTTTATGGAGGAACCAAGATACTGAGGAAATGACCTGGGAGCTAGAATCTGAGATGAAATCTAAGTATCCTTACCTCTTCGATATGTCAGGTACGTCAATTTCGGGGACGAAATTTCATAAGGAGGGGAGGTTGTAAGACCCCGAATTTTATGAAATACAAAATTTAATTTTTCTTCATATAGATATTTTTTAAACAGTAAGTGGTTAAATCGATAAAGTTAAAAGTTAAGGATGTTATGTGCAAATTTTATTTTGTCGGACAATATTCGCTTTGTCGGGGAATATTTGTTTGGTCGGGGAATATTCGTTTGGTCCGACGGCGCCGAAATAACAAATTATTGGTGGACCCCACAACGGAATATTTGTCGGATATAGAAAACGACAGAAATAACCTTTTTAAATAAAAATAGTCAACGGAACTGTTAAAATACCGGTGATAAAAGAATAGTAGCATACGGTAGTTATTGGTATTTTCTGTAGCACTCGGTACTCTACAGTAACACACGGTATTGCATAGTGTCTCATATTTTTGGTCTGATAATTGACACCGTAACTGTTACGCATCATTTCATCGATAATTGTCACTGCATAATATTTTATATTATCAATTCAATAATTGTTGTTACACAGTATTTTGCATTATTGATTTAATAATTGTCATTACACTGTATTTTATATCATTGAGTCAATAATTGTTGTTGCACTGTTTTTAAAATTATTGAACCTAATAATTGTCACAGTAACATATGCACAGTAATTCACATTATTGAATCAATAATTGTCATTACACAGTAACGTATGCTTTATTTTACATTATTGTTATCTCTATTATGATGTTATTTAAACAGTTGTATTTCATTAATTTATTGACTTGATATCTAAGAGCTAACTATACTGTATTTATAACAATTAGTCATAATAATTGAATTGATAAAGTTATTTGTTTATAATATAAAGTTAGGTGATTATTAGGTGATATGAAATGAATGGTGTAGATTAAAGTGTGAATTATTGTTGAATAATTAAATTGATTTGTTTATAATATAAAGTTAGGTGATTATTAGGTGATATGAAATGAATGGTGTAGATTAAAGATAATATAATATTTGAAATGGATGGTGTAGATTAAAAGATGATCTTTAAATAATGGTTTAGATTAAATGAATGATAAGATTTTTGGCTATAAATAGAAGCCTTAACTTAAGGATTTTTCATAAACTTCCTTACTTGTTCTTTCTTTCTCTCTCTAAATACTTCTTGTGAAAGTTCTCTCTAAGTGTGCTTAAGTCATCTTGAGTATTTGTGAAGATCTATAAGTATACGTGTACTGTTCAAGTTAATCAACCTCATTTAAATCAATATCCAGTCACGTGTTGAGGTAAGGGATACCATCTTTTTCATCTTCCATTATTCAAACGTACTATGGTAAGGGATTATCATTATTTGATTCTCGATAATAATATTGTTTCTTCCTTACTCATAAGACGTGCCTTTTATTTCCATGTATTAAATTGTGGGAATAACCTTACGGAGCGGATTGCCGCCTGTTGGTGAATAACCTTTCGTATTCATTCATTATTAATCTCTGAGAATAACCTTACGGAGCGGATTGCCGCCTGTTTGGTGAATAACTCTTTGTACTCAAATTCTATTAAATTGTGGGAATAACCTTACGGAGCGGATTGCCGCCTGTTGGTGAATAACCTTTCGTATTCATTCATTATTAATCTCTGAGAATAACCTTACGGAGCGGATTGCCGCCTGTTTGGTGAATAACTCTTTGTACTCAAATTCTATTAAATTGTGGGAATAACCTTACGGAGCGGATTGCCGCCTGTTGGTGAATAACCTTTCGTATTCATTCATTATTAATCTCTGAGAATAACCTTACGGAGCGGATTGCCGCCTGTTTGGTGAATAACTCTTTGTACTCAAATTCTATTAAATTGTGGGAATAACCTTACGGAGCGGATTGCCGCCTGTTGGTGAATAACCCTTTGTATTACTTTCCTTCACCTTTTGTTAATCAAACCTGCTACGGTAAGGGATATTATTTTCTTTCATACTCCTAAATCGAAATTTATTATGGAACTATTGCTTCTATAATTCCTGAAAATATTATATGTTCCATAATAGTTGAACTTCATTATTTCAACTGAACCTTCCTATTTACGTGAACCTTTCTATTGAATTGTAACCGTTATTCTGAACTGTGGATCTTGAATTTCACTCCACATCATGTTGACAATTTGGACATTATTTGAATCTGTACAAAGTAAACTTCCGATACTTATTGTTATCCTATTTCTTCTGTTCATCATTTATATCATTCTAATCATCCAAAAATCAAGCTGTTGTGAATATCTGTGGCCGGGGGCACAGATGTGATATATTTGTTGAACAGATGATAGGTTAAAGGCGATATAATAGGTTAAAGGCGATACATCTGTTCGGTGTTTTTTATGGCACGTGGTGAATGTTCTCTTTGGTCCGTAGTGCAAAGATGAACTGTTGTTTGGTATGATTATGACCAAAGGCTGAATCTGGTATAATCATGACCGTTGGTGCTATATTGAATATCTTTGGCCCGTAGTACAAAGATGAACTGTTGATGTGCATGATTATGATCAGGAACTGTGAATTTGTATTATCTTGACTAATGATATTTCAGATAATAAAAGTTGATGATGTTTTTCCTAAAAAGAGAACCGAGTGGACATTATAGTCTGCATTATTCTTCTAATAGATTACTCATTCCGCTGCTATTATTGATCTGAACGTTGTTTAAGAATTTAACTGCAGTTTTTGATATAAACCTTGTAGTCTATTGTATTCTATCAAGAACTCAACTGTTGAAGACTAATGATAATTTATTCGTCATTATCTTAGTCATGATATTCTTTACTGGGCTATTTGAGCTCACCCTTTCTTTTGTTCCATTGTTTTTCAATAGGAGATGAAAACATAACAGGATCTAGCCGGGGAATGGAGTGAGGGTCCGAGGAATAGTTATCATAGTCTTCACGTTTTGTAAAATAGTGTGGCAATAATAGTGAAGACTTAGTTGTGTATTATTATACACTGTATTGTTGTACGTTGTGCTTTGTTGTAATAATTTTGTTGTAGTATTTTGACGACTCAAGTTTGGGCTGTGTGGGCCCAGATTTGGGGGCGTCACATCGATTATCTTATTCTAGGCATCGCTTTACTTATTGTTTTATAATTATTATCATAGTCCAATCATGACAGAACTCAAATTCATTTTCCAGTGATCGCCCATCACTTTACCAGGGTTAGCTTTATATCTAAACCTCAAATTTCGCTCGAATCCTCAAAAGCTTAAAAATTTTCACAAATCGACTATCCACTACTTCCTCTTCCAAGGATTAGCGTAGCCTTAAATCACATCAATTACCTAAGACCATACTAATCAGTCTTATGAATTTCTGGGTCATTACATTCACCCCTTCTTCTAAGAATTTCGTCCTCGAAATTATAACATACTTACCCCTTCACCCATTCGATGTCCAGAACATTGGAACATCTCCCAAGAGTCTTCACAATTGATCAATAACTGTGAATGAATTTGAATAACCAGGAAATAAAAATTACCCCTTTAAAATAAACAATCCCCTTTGTCCGGTGTCATTAGAAATTTTACTGACCACCTTAGGGGTATTTAAAAATCTGCAAAAAAAACTGTACACACTTAACCCGAGTACTTATCACTTAAGGTGATCAACCTTCTGTACTCTATGTATATGCATAACATTTAAACCGGGTACTCCCACTTATGGAGATCAACCTTATGTACCCCATGTATACGCATAACATTTATTACCTTTATTTAAAATGTTGAATTCCCAACATAACTCCCAAGAAATACTTGAAAAATATAACTCAACCTTTGTCTAGCCGAATCAATTAGCTTAGACTTTTCAACAATAGCTCGAATATCAATCAGAACTTTATACTCTCCAAGAGCACACATGTGCAATAAAATTTGTGAAGTTCATCACTTCAAGTTAAAATCAACAATGTCTAGCCGATACAAATGGCATAGACCCTCATTTAAACGTTTCAAAAATAACGTTTCAAAAACAACTGAAAATCATCATCCAATTCTTTCAAAAGGCATAAAAGTGCAAATTTTGGCACGATTTTAAGAATTCAAGGTCTAGCACAGCTAGAAGATTTAGAATATCCTAAAACCTCAAATAAACACCAATTTTACTCCTCATCTTTTCCAGCTTAATAACTATCCTTAGTATAGCTTTAATTTTGCTACTTAATTCTACCCACACTCACTGTTCATCAAACTTACCACGTATTTGGGCTCAGGAACTTACCACAATCATATGGTTTGAGGAGCTTATCCTAGTCAGGCCATAGTCGCCCATTCGCTGAGGGACTCCACCACATGACCATGAGTCACGAACTTACCATACGTGTCGGTTCTCAGAACACGAACTTATTTTAACATCCTCTACCTATCCGTTATACATATGAGAAAAGAATCACCTTCTCAACATACATATAGCGAATAACGCGATACCAGGTTTCAATTGATTGTCAATGTAGGAAGCTAATTGGTATCGAACCAAACACAATCCCCTGCCCATACAAGGAATTGGTTATCTCAGCCACTAATCTAATAGGAAGCTAAGTGGTTCTCAAACCAGATACAAATTCCCCGCCCATACAAGGAATCGTACAACTCAGCCACTAACATGAGTCCTCCATTAAAAACCTTCAACCTCTAACTTTTCTTAACTTAATATGAATTTTCTAAATTCATACCTTATCACAAACCACTCTTTATGAGTTTACTCCATACTATTTCATAGTATTTACCTTTGAATAGCGTCATGCTAGGTAAACATTCTCTTAATCATTTAACAGATCTTCTGTTATTCCATGATTTTACTACGATCACCATATGACCTTAATTCACACTTGAATTCACTATATGATTTCTCACTTATTCTAGGATCGTTAAATTCCACAGTCTAATCATTCATCTTAAATCATTTTACTGTACGATCCTTCCTCTTTATTCATTTTGAACACATCCATGGAGATCCTTCTTTGAATCTCCCCAAATATACCTCATTTTCTTCTTTATTAATTTCATATATTCAGCACTTATGGCTTCAACTCCATATTTCAACACATACCACTCACTACGAGTTTACTACTATTCCCCATAGTATCTTTTGTTTATAGCATCTTGCTATCTGCACATGCTGTTAATCCTTTAACAGATCATTTAACATTTTCTTTAACCTTAGCCAATATCTGAGAACTATATTTCTCAACTTATGGCTCTCTACTGTAATCCCCCCATGTTCATCAAACTTACCACGTATTTGGGCTCAGGAACTTACCATAATCATATAGCTTGAGGAGCTTGTCCTAGTCAGGCCATAGTCGCCCATTCGCTGAGGGGCTCCACCACACGATCATGAGTCACGAGCTTACTATACGCTTGGGTTTTTAGAACATGCAACTAACCTTACTCTTTCTTACTAAGGTTATAGCCTAAGGTACTCCTACCTAAGGTTTATAACCTATCAGCTCTGATACCAACTGTGACAGCCCCAAAATCCGTCTCCAATAACCCCGGATCTGGTCCGTCAAAAGTAACCTCAATCCTGAATTTAAGTCGTTACACGAACAACCTTCTCCTAGAACCACAACATTTAAATAAAATCATGTTGTTAAAAATTTGTAAATTTAAAATTTAAGACATTTACTTAACCTTGTCTCAGAATCGCAATCTTTACATGAATCCTACAACTCAGATCATTTATTCCACGACCTAGTGTATTACAACCAATTGTGAGCAACAAAACTCGCATCCTAACAATAAGTCGACATGACTATTTACTCACTGCTTTTAATTACACGAGTTTACAAAACATTAACACTCGTGTTAACTACAACTACCTTTCAATACTATTACAAGGCTTTACATCCGGGATGGTACCAAATGGTAATTATTCCCACAAAATGCAACTTTGACTTTAAACAGTTCTAGTGACAACCTTTATTAATAAAATAAACTTCGCACATCCTCTTTGCGATTATCGGAATCTTCGAACTCTTCGCCCTTCGCTGAAAATGTTAATTTAAAGCAAGAATGAGCACGACGGCTCAGCAAGTCCAACAGCTAACACATAACACGTAGGTTACATTTAATTTATGCTTTATGCTCTATGCTTGGCATTTACTTAGGCATCATGCTTATCATGCGTTGCATTTATAAAATCTACCCATGCTTACCATGCATGTCAATATATCCAGGTTATATAACTCATATAACACATTACAAATCATAGCATTAATTATATCAGCTATTAACATCATATGACCGTACACAGACAAATTTAGAAATCAGTTTGCACATACTACAAGTGCACACATAATACTTTATGCAAATAACACATAGCACTGAAAACTTGCAGGGATAACAAATATCACTGAAAGACTTGCCTGATACGCGCATTGACTTACGCTACCAGTCTGAAGTCCTGCGTTCCATCACTAACGCTCATACAATTCCAATTACTGCATCCGCAAGCCCTAAAACGCTTGCCTTCAATCTTTGACAGATGATTTACATTCAGATTCTGCCTTCTCCGAACAACATGAACTCCTCTGAAGTTTGCATTTACTTCTCAAGCTCCATATCTCTCTTAGCCTAAATGAACGCGAAGGGGAAATGAGGGAATGACTGAGGTTATACAACACTCTCTCAGCCTTAAACAACTCTGAGGAGTTGGACCCTATAGCGTCCCCTATGCCTGACTTGTTCCTTCTTTTCTCAGCACTGATTCCTTGAGCTTTGCACAAACTGCGCGTGCTCTGCTTTTTCTGAGGTTTTGTCCCTAAAGGAGTGTCACTCTTACTTTTCCACCGGGTTATGTTATTACACTTGGGCTGGGCTACTATTTGTTTTGTTAATTAAACAATTGGTGGCCCAATTGTTACTTATATTGCAACTAAGTCTTGGGTTGCCCAAATTAAATTCCTAGTGGAAATATAAAATATTAGTACCCCACTATCAATAACTTTCCAAATGAAAATAAATATAACATTATTAATGTTTACGAAATCTCATTAATTAATAACCATATTAATTAATTTACACATCCAGCTTAACGTGCTAGCTATTTAATTAAATAATCACCTAGCTCACTTACCCTATCAAACTTTGATATTATACAACCTAGGTTGGTCCATTAATTTAATTAACCCATTAATTGAACCTTCCTTAAATTCCTTTAATTATTTCAACACGTAATTAAATAAACTAGGCCATCATATAATGATTTAATTTAATCCATCAGAAATTTACAATTACATCCAATAATTCCATTTCTCTATATTAAAATATTTCGGGTCGCTACAGCAATGGACTCTGCAATTTTCTTAAGACGATCATTCCAATCATAATCCACCATATTTGCTTTAATATATTTATGTGCTCTTCTTCTTTTTTTCTTTTTCTTTTTTTGAAACAGGGAGTAAACTAATTTTTTTTGAAACTGTAGGGGCTGGGATGTAAAAACTGAAAGTACGGGGGCTAAGATATAATTAATGAAAGTTCAGGGGCTAAACTGTAAAAATATAAAAATATTTGGGTAAATATGTAACAATTTAAAAGTTTAGGTGGTATTTTAAAAATCTTATGAAACCTTGGGGTGCAAACTGCAATTTGCCAGATGTTTTAGCAGCGGCAGGCTCTCTTTTCTTACTCCCTTCTTTTCTGTTCTTCTTTCTTTCCCGCGACGTGAAGCCCCCAATTTTCTCGGCAAAAGGGGAGAGCGGTGGATTGGCGATAAAGATGTCGACTACTGGTCGTAGGGTCTGTCTCTGCTACTATTTTTTTTTCCTTATCTGTTTCGATGATTTCCTTTTCTTTGTGGCGATGGAGATGGGAGAAGGTGCGTAGCTTTGCTAGCACTACAAGTGGCGTATGGCGGCAGCGGCTCAGGTACAACAGGTATGTTTCCTTTTTGTTTTCTCTTCCTTTTTCTACTATTTCTTTGGCTTCCTCTGTTTCTTCTATTCTTTTTTTTCTAAGTGTATAATTCGAGTGGTGGTGACTGATGATGGTCATGTGATTTGTCTGATGGTCCGCCGGTGATGTCGATTTAGTGACTGGTGTGTGGGTTTACCGTACTATGCAGTAGTGGGATTTCTGGTGTCTGCGGTAGAAATAATGGGGTTAGGGTTTGGGTGCGCTCGATTTTGGATGGTTACAGAAAGGGTGTTCGGGTTTGGGTGGCGGTAGAAAAGGGTAGGGGATTAGGGTTTGGCTCTGGGGCAGTGCAACAGGCAGAAGGGGTAGGGTATACGGGAGGCAGAAGGTGGATTCGGTGGGGTTTAGTGGCAATAGAGAATTAGGGTTTTAGAAATTTTGGTGGCGGCAGATGGGTTTTGTTTAGGTAACGACAGAAAGTGGTTAGGTCTAGGATTTTGGAACTCTGATACCAAAATGGTGGGGATCCGTCTCACTAAGAGATATCCGTCTCACGAAGAGATATTCTCACACACAGAATTACACAACTCAATAATTCAATATTTCAATCTATATAAAATACTAAGTTTACAATTATATTTATACTACTCCTAAACAACTATCCTAGTTCAATTTGGACTTTATAAGATAAATACAAAATAAATAAACTAAGTTAAATACAAACTTTATCTAAAATATAACTCTTAATAAAATATTTAATAAACCAATTTCTAATTAAAATAAAGCTTCCAAAATGCTTTCTTCGTCCTGCATCATTCTCCTCTCCTTTGAAAAAAATCGTCCAAGAGTTTTGGAATAGTGAAGAATACTAAACATAAAAGAAACATTCCAATAAAACATGTGCATCCGATGATTCTTGATCACAACCTTCAGAAATAGCATGAACACAAGCACAAAAGCAGATGCAGCCTTGGACTCGAATATTGAATTTGGTAAAACAAAATCAACGTGCTCGACCTCAATTATGTCTTTCTTCTCGTATTTTTGATCAAAATGGTTCACCTCTTGTACTGCACTTTCTTTAATGTAAACCACCTTTGCATCTTCAATTACCTCAATAGCATGTTATGGTTCTTGTTCTGTCTCGTCGACTCCATATCGTTCCATGATTTCATCAATTTTTATTGTAAGTGCTGTAATAGATGTTTGAGTATGTGCAGTAATTGTTGCGATGGACTCTGCAATTTTCTTCAAATGATCCTTCCAATCATAATCCACCTTATTTGCTTTAATATATTTATGTGCTCTTTTTTTTTTTTTTGAAACAGGGACTAAACTAAAAATTTTTGAAACCGTAGGGATTGGGTTGTAAAAAATGAAAGTACGGGGGCTAAGATGAAATTAATGAAAGTTCAGGGTCTAAATTATAAAAATATAAAAATATTTTTGTGAATATGTAACAGTTTAAAAGTTTAGGGGGTATTTTAAAAATCTTATGAAACCTTAGGGTGCAAACTACAATTTGCCAGATGTTTTAGTTAATCAGAAGCAGCGGCAGGCTTTCTTTTCTTACTCCCTTCTTTTCTACTCTTCTTTCTTTCTCGCGACGTGAAGCCCCCAATTTTCTTGGCAAAAGGGGAGAACGGTGGACCGGTGACAGAGATGTCTATGGCTGGTCGCAGGGTCTGTCTCTGCTACTGTTTCTTTTTTTTTTCTTCTTTTTTTTGAAGATTTCCTTTTCTTTTTTGGCAATGGAGATGGGAGAAGGTGCGCAGCTGCACTAGCACTATAGGTGGTGTCTGGCAGCAGCGGCTCCGGTACAACAGGTATGTTTCCTTTTCGTTTTCTCTTCTTACTTCTACTCTTTCTTCTGCTTCCTCTGTTTCTTCTACTTTTTTTTTCTAGGTGTATGATTCGAGTGGTGGTGACTTTGATGATGGTGATGTGGTTTGTTTGATTGGCCGCCGACGAGGTCAATTTAGTAATTGATGTGTGGGTTTACTATACTATGCAGTAGTGGGATTTCTGGTGTCTGTGGTAGAAATAATAGGATTAGGGTTTGGGTGGGTTCGGTTTTGGATGGTGACATAAAGGGTGTTCGGGTTTGGGTGGTGGTAGAAAGGGTTAGGGGATTAGGGTTTAGCTCTAGGGTAATGCGACAAACAGAAAGGGTAGGGTATACGAGAGGTAGAAGGTGGATTTAGTGGGGTTTGGTGGCAACAGAGAATTAGAGTTTTTGAAATTTTGGTGGCGGTAGTAGGGTTTGGTTTAGGTAACGGCAAAGAGTGGTTAGGTTTAGGATTTTGGAGCTCTGATACCAAAATGGTAGGGATTCATCTCACTAAAAGATATATATCCGGCTCACGAAGAGATATTCTCACACAAAGAATTACACAATTTAATAATTCAATATTTCAATCTATATAAAATACCGAGTTTACAACCCTATTTATAGCACTCCTAAACAACTAACCTAATCCAATTTGGACTCTATAAGATAAATACAAAATAAATAAACTAACTTAAATACAACCTTTATCTAAAATACAACTCTTAATAAAATATTTAATAAATCAATTCCTAATTAAAATAAAGCTTCCAAAACGCCTTCCTGCATCATTCTCCTCTTATTTGAAAGAAACTCGTGCACGAGTTTTGAAATAGTGAATACTAATAAACGTAAAAGAAACATTCCAATAAAACACGTGCATCCAATGTTTCTCGATCATAACCTTCAGAAATAGCATGGACACAAACACGAAAGTAGATGCAGCCTTGGACTCGAATATAGAATTTGGTAAAACAAAATCAACGTGCTCGACCTCAATTTTGTCTTTCTTCTCGTATTTTTGATCAAAATGGTTCACCTCTTATACTGCACTTTCTTTAATGCAAACCACCTCTGCATCTTCAATTATCTCAATAGTATGTTGAAGTTCTTGTTCTGTCTCTGTAATATCCCAGATATTTACAAGAATTGTAAATAAGATTTAAAATAATTAATTAAAGGTTAAGGTTTAAAACCTAGAGTTGTCGAAGTAAGATATGTAGAAAATGGGTAAACATTTTTTTTAACATAATTTATTTGTTAGAAATTAAATGTGAGAATATTTTTCATGATGAATGTAGAGAATTTATTAAGCAAATAAATTCAATTGAGAAGTGAAATTGGTTATATTAATAGTTATATATATACCTAGAGTGGCGTTTGTTTGTCAAACAAGATGATGTGTTAAGTAAATTAAATATTCGATAAAACTAATGAATTAATTAGTTTAAGTATAGATTAATAAAGAAAGTCATGTATATAATTAATTGAGTTAATTATATGAGTCATGAATTAAAGTTATGATTAACAAGTAGAGAAGTGGAATATTGCCTAGCACGATAATATTAAGAAGTTATTTAATTAAGTAATTAACTTAACTATTGAGTTGTTGTATAGAGTCCATTAAAGGATTATAGATGTTAGCTCAATATGAGAATATTTGCATGAATGTGGATAATTAAATAAGAGAGCCCAATACAAAGTAAACTATGTAGCCCAAACATTTAAAATTCAAAAGATGGTCAATGTGTTGGGAAATTTCAAGGATAATGTAGGGTTAATTAAATAACCCTAGTTGGTAGGCAAGAGAGGGCATTAACCAAACATTGGTTAATTGATAGGTGAATGTAATGATGAGAATTAACTATGAATGAGTTAATTGAGTAACCCAATGTAGGAATAACTGTATGGGTATGGGTAATTATATTATAAACCCAAGTTAATAATAAAAGGTAGTTAATGAATTAAATTTAATCAAGTCAAAGTACTTGTATTAATGTGCATGAAAATCAGCACTACCGCCGCAACGGTAGGTTTCACCGTCGCAGCGGTGAAACTTCCTGGAATGTGAAAGATAGAACTACCGCCGCAGCGGTGGTAATCACCACCGCAGCGGTGGTACAAACTATTTGAAAATTAATAGTTTATTGAATCAAATTGAAGTACTAGTATGTATGAGCATTATGTTTTAATAAAATAAACCTAAAATATATTAAGTGTTAGTGATTTAATCGACTAACTCAATTAAGTAGTCCAATGGACTTATAAATAACAAGTCTAAATGGATTATATTATAAGTCCAAATTGAGGTATTAAACTAGGTCAAATAAATTAACCTAGTAGTCCATGTAATTAAATAAACATTGATCCATGTAATTTAATTTAACCTTGATCCATGTAACAATTAATCAAGCCCAATGCTTATTTTAATTAAATGTAACATAGGGTATTTAATGTTAGCTCAATGTAATAATTAAATTGAGCCCAACCAAATTAAATGGATGAGCCCAATATATTTAAATCCTAGAGTCCAATGTGGAGCCCAAATAGTAGTCAAAATTGGTCTACATTTATATATATACATCTAAGCTATAAAAATAAAGCAAAAAATGGGGGATTAAATCCCATTTTGCTAAGATTTAGTGGTCCCCACTTGAGGGTTGCTTGATTTGCTTCATGTTGCTTACAATATACTTCTTTCCATAGTTGGCCAACCACCCTAGTCATTCCATATGTCTATCAATTGGTCATTCAAGCAATAGTAATCCCAATTTAGCTCTTAATTTGACTATGTTGGTGAATTAGTAGAGATAATGAAGGTTTAACATATGACTATATATAGAGTGCTCAACACATTTGTATATGTTTGTTAGTCATTTGCAAGCTTTGCTAGAGAGAAAAATAGAGAGCATTGGAGAGCTAAAGAGAGAAACACTTGTGTGAGTAAGAAATAGCAAGGAAGAAGAGCTTAGTGAATGTCCACTAGCCTCATAACATACTTTGGTAGGAGAAGAAGAAGAGCATCCAAGACCTCAAGGTTTAAAAGTGCTCCAACCCTCCTAAATTTTATTTTTGTAGTCTAGATAGATTTTTAACGGTTAAAATATATTTTTAACCGATCAAAAGTTATTTTGATGCTCTAGAAGTTTAAATCTATGATATATAGGTAGATTCATGGTTTAATATGTTTAAAACAAGTATTGGTATGTGTGGTATGCAAATAAAGGGAAGAAAATTCCATATTGCGATTTACTGGTAAAACCCTAAGTGGTTCGATCTTTAAATTTCTTGTCAAAACATATTCAAAAATGTGATTGAACCATGAAATATTGTAAAACAAGAAGTTAAGAAGATAACAAGACTAAGTTGGTGTCATTTGGATGTGTAGAATTTATTTTATTCAAGTTTGAACCATTAAAACCAAGGATTTGTGATTTTAGTTTTCACTCTATCCTTGTGAGCCATTTTTAGTCTAGTTCCATTTGGAATCTGGATTTGGGATCTAAAGAGAAGTTGTAGAGGGGAACATTCTGATGAGAATGGACTCAAGAATCACCCCAAAATGTTTTGAAATAAAAAAGTTATGGTAGTTTTAGTAAAGGAGGGTCGGACAGTCCTCAAGTTAGGGTTTCAAAAATTTTGTACTACCGCCACAGCGGTGGAAACCATCGCTGCAGTGGTCAAACATTCTGCCAAAGACATGTTTTAGCCGTCCGGGTCGGGTCGGCCCGGGTCGAGTTTTTAGTGGAAATTTAAGTTGAAATACATGTAAAATGAATGTGTTTGAATACCAAACCTATATATGTAGAATTTATTAGTGATTTAATGGTATCTAAATGTATAAAATAAAAATTAAAGTTAACACAATTAAAAAATTAACTATTGATAATGTTTGAAGAATATTAAAATATTATTAAATGATGAATAATATTAGTATAAGATTAAAAGGTTATTAAATGAGTAATAACATTAGTATATGATGAAAATGTTATTAAATAATTAATGACATTATTAAATGATTAAAATATTATTAAATAATTAATAATATTAATAAGTGATTAAAATATTATTAAAAGGTTAATAATATTAATAAGTGATTAAAATATTATTAAATGGTTAATAATATTAATAAGTGATTAAAATATTATTAAAAGGTTAATAATATTAATAAGTGATTAAAATATTATTAAATAATTAATATTATTAATAAGTGATTAAAATATTATTAAATGGATAATAATATTTATAAGTGATTAAAATATTATTAAATAATTAATAATATTAATAAGTGATTAAAATATTATTAAATGATTAATAATATTTGAATATAGTTGTATATTATCAAATGTAGATAATATTTTGAGGTATTTGGTACATTATTAAATGTCCAAATCATTAAGTTATGTAAAAAAAGTAAGTTTAATTGAAGGAAACTAATGTAGATAATTCTTTGTGACTAATTTAGACAACTGATTAAAAGTGGGTCGTATAATGACGTGTAATGAAGGCGTAAGTGGGTTAAGCGTACTTGACATATCCGAATTATATTTTGGGCTAGGATTTTTGTCCGGAACTTAAGGGTTCGTTTGTCGGACATCTTAAGAGTTAATAATTTAAAGTTAAGGTCTTAAGTTAAGACTAATTAATAGTTATTGTAACTAATGATTATGTCAATTTTATATATAAATTGTAAGTTGAACGAATGACGAAAATAAGCGTAAATGGTAGAAGCGAACCAGACAAGTTTTTCAGAACTTGCTCCTATGTGCATTAATATGATACAACGTGATTTTATATTATTGATACGCAGATTTATTGATGATATTTGTGATATGTGAAAAGCATGAGTTGTGATTACATGTGAAATATGAAGCATGAATTGCTAGAGACTAATTGGTTAGTATATATGATGCATAAGAAGTATAAAGCATTCATAAGATGAAAAATATGAAATGCATGATTTAAGAATAAAATACAAAGCATGTATAATATGTGAAGCATGTAATGTGTTATGTGTAACTGTTAAACTTGCTGAGCCGTCGTGCTCACTCTTGCTCAAAACCAACATTTTCAGATAGTACAAGTTATTCGAAGTTTTGTTAAAGATCAAGAAACAGGAATGCATATTACATTCACTGAAGGTCTAGCACAACCATTGTAGATATCAGTCCGAATTGGACAGGTAAAACGACTGTGTAGTATAAGAATTGGTTGGTATGTAATATGAGTGTTAAATACTCAAATTGATTGTAATAGAATGTCGTATCATATATGATATTGAGACATACTAGGAATGGATAAAGATTGCAATTCTGGAATAGAAAGAGATGTTGTAAAATTGTAAATAAATGATTATTTATCAATTATAATATTGTTGTAATTCATGAACAATAAGAAAAATGTTATACTAGTGTTGAATCGGATTCGAGGAACCCGAATTTGGGGTCGTCACAGTCTCACCGACGCCATATCGTTCCATGATTTCATCAATTTTTATTATAAGTGCTATAATAGATGTCTAAGTATGTGCAATAATTATTGCAATGGACTCTACAATTTTCTTAAGACGACCCTTCCAATCATAATCCACCATATTTGCTTTAATATATCTATGTGCTCTTCTTCTTCTTTTTTTCTTTTTTTTTTTGAAACAGGGACTAAACTAATTTTTTTTGAAATTGTAGGGGCTGGGATGTAAAAATTGAATGTATAGGGGCTAAGATGAAATTAATGAAACTTCAGGGGCTAAACTGTAAAAATATAAAAATATTTGGGTGAATATGTAACAATTTAAAAGTTTAAGGGGTATTTTAAAAATCTTATGAAACCTTGGGGTGCAAACTGTAATTTGTCAGATGTTTTAGTTAATCAGAAGCAGTGGCAGGCTCTCTTTTCTTACTTCCTTCTATTTTGTTCTTTTTTCTTTCCCGCGATGTGAAGCCCCCAATTTTCTCGGCAAAAGGGGAGAGTGGTGGAGCGGTGATAGAGATGCAAACGGCTGGTCGCAGGGTCTGTCTCTGTTACTGTTTTTTTTTCTTCTCTATTTCGACGATTTCCTTTTCTTTGTGATGATGGAGATGGGAGAAGGTGCACAGCTATGCTAGCGCTACAGGTGGCGTATGGCTGCAACGACTTAGGTACAACAAGTATGTTTCCTTTTTGTTTTCTCTTCCTTCTTCTACTCTTTCTTCTGTTTCCTCTGTTTCCTCTACTCTTTTTTTCTAGGTGTATGATTCGAGTGGTGGTGACTCTGATGATGGTGATGTGGTTTGTTTGATGGTCTGTCGGCAAGGTCGATTTAGTGACTAGTGTGTGGGTTTACTGTACCATGCAGTAATGGGATTTCTGGTGTCTGCGGTAGAAATAATGGGGTTAGGGTTTAGGTGGGTTTGATTTTGGATGGTGACAAAATGGGTGTTCGGGTTTGGGTGGCGCTACAGGGTAGGGGATTAGGGTTTGTCTCTAAGGCAGTGCAACAGGCAGATGGGGTAGGGTATACATGAGGCAAAAGGTGGATTCAGTGGGGTTTGGTGGCGGCAGAGAATTCGGGTTTTTGAAATTTTGGTGGCGGCAGTAAGGTTTGGTTTAGGTAACGACAGAGAGTGGTTAGTTCTAGGATTTTAGAGCTCTGATACCAAAATGGTGGGAATCCATCTCACTAAGAGATATTCGTCTCACGAAGAGATATTCTCACACAGAGAATTACACAACTCATTAATTCAATATTTCAATCTATATAAAATACTGAGTTTACAATCCTATTTATAGTACCCCTAAACAACTATCCTAATCCAATTTGGACTCTATAAGATAAATACAAAATAAATAAACTAACTTAAATACAAACTTTATCTAAAATACAACTCTTAATAAAATATTTAATAAACTAATTTCTAATTAAAATAAAGCTTCCAAAATGCCTTCTTCGTCCTGCATCTGTAGGACTTCAAATGGTATTTACCGATCATTTTTAAGATGGAACAAGAGGTTTATTATTTCAAAAATTGTAAGAAAAGAAAGTAACAAGAAAATTCTCCAAGAATTTCCCAAACAAATCGTCGTTTCCATGAAATGTTTTGCTCAGTTCTTCAAATACGAATTAGGTTTTAAAGTTGAACCTACCTAATATTGGGCATACCTGCAAAGTCTTAAGATAATCATGTTGTATAAATCTCAAAAAAAGAAAAGAAGCATGATCATATTAGATGAAAGCTGGATTGGTTTTAGATGTACTGTCCAACTCTAAATCATTAAACCAATCATTGCCCACGACACTTAAAGAAAATGAACTTATACTCTCATACCTTAAAGAAAAAGTACTTCTAGTTTTTCTCGACTCTTTTTTTAACCAAATATTATGGTTTGTGTCAGTGTTCTAAAAATCCCCGCCTAGGTCTGATTAGTCCTTGCCTCCCCACCTAGGCGCTAGGCCCCTCTTTGCCGCCACACCTAGACGCTAGGCCCCCCGTGACATCTTGCCTAGGCCCAAGGTGGAAAAAAAATCCCTCCAAAAAATTAGACGGGCTTTAGGAGAGCAAAACGGAGAAATTAGGCAGACCTATGCGGAGAAATTAGGGCTGCATTTGTTTTTATTTTATTTTGATAACTAAACTACAAAACGACGTCGTGGGTGTGAATGATGAAGTTGAGGGCTGTTCGGGCCTTACTTGAGAAGCGGTTGGTGAAGCATTCAGAGCAGATAGCGTACTAGGCCTAGGAGAAGTAGTAAAAATATTGGAGTCAAAGAACTCCATGAAGAATATTTTTTGTTTAATGTTGACACGGAGGAAGAGAGAGATAAGGAGTATGAGTGTGAGTCCAATGTGGACATTACCATGGAGGGATATGGAGAAGAAGAGTTAGAGATATAGAGGAATATGGAGATGATGATTATTAGTTTGTACTTTCTATTATTTGTTTGTATTTGAACTTTGAACAATTGCATGTGTGTGTTTGAACTTTGACATTGACAATATGGATATGTGTTTGAAATTTAAGCAAATTTATTATCTTTATTATAGATTGTTTTGTTTTATATTATTGTTTTATTTTGATAAATGTAAGATAAAATATTAAAATTAGCTTAAAATAAAAAATCCCGCCTACGCGTTAGCCCCCCCCCCCCCCAGCGGCCCGCCTAGTGCCTTTTAGAACATTGGTTTGTGTACACACACCTAGATAATGTTTTCAATGATCTTTTTTCAAACTTAAACTTTAAAGACTAAAATTAATTTTTCAAAATATTTATGGAAAAATGTGAAATCCCAGATTTTAACAATATTTCTAAATAAGGATCTTGGCTAATTAAGTGAATAGTTAAAACCTAGTTTAGAAGGATATAAGGTATTAATAAGTGATTAAATATAATTTATTATTTAATCAATGTGTTAAGAATAACCTATGTGGTTGATTTGGTAAAGAGGGACTCTTAGTATAAATAATGGTCTATAGAGTTTATAAAGATCAATTATCAATTTAAAGTGCATTATTGACGTGACAGATAATTAAAATTATAATAAATATAAATTTCAATGGTTGAATGGTAATATAACGGATTAAATGTGAAAGATAAATTATAATACCTACGATTAGATAATTAAAAAGAAATTATTGTAAGACACTGTGTTGTGTTAGTATGTGCTAGATTGAATATATATATATATATATATATGATCCAATAATGAAAGAAAAGTTAAAACTTGAATAAAAGTGTAAATTAAGCTTTAGTTATGAACATAAATAACCAGCTTGATGAATAGGCATTGAGAGGATAGGTTACAAGAATGACAAGGTAATGGATGACAGCGTGTGCAGAAAGGAAGGATCAGTTTAACCAAATCGGCGTCTTAGGAATTAACGGAATAATAAGGATTACGATTTTTGAATATTTGGAATTTATTAAGGAATTGATATTAATTGATTGAAATGAGGTAAGTATTTATACGACATATAAATACAGAGAGTAATACTCCTGAATATGAGTAAAAGGAATGTAGATTGCATGTACGATAAAAATTATCATATGTGTATTAAGTAAATGAGCGTAAGGAATGTAAAGTCGTAAAACGTTAATATGAGCGTAAAAGAATAAAAGAGAATGAATTTTGGTAATCCAATCAGGGTTCGTTTTTCGAGGAAATGGTTTATGAAAAAAGTGAGTATTTCGACTATTTGAGATGTCGGGAATTGAAATTGATTAAATGTGGAACCAAGAAAGTTCGTAGAAAATTAAGAATGTAATTATAGTTACGAAAAAGTTATTTAGTAGGTTTGTGATTAAATGACTAATTAAGCATTAGAATAAGACTACGTGAATGTAGTACAGTGGAAAACGAATGACCTAATCAGTCGATTGAATTTTTTTTTTTATAAATAAAATGAGCATGAAATGGATTAATAAAAAGAAATTTAGAAACTTGCTAAATTTGGAAAATGTTTAAAAAAAGAAAGTTTTCTTAAATGGAAACTTTCCATAAAAGGAAAGTCTAGCAAAATGAACAAAGGACCAAAATGCCCATAGTAAATTGATTAATGACCTTTGTGTCCTAAAATGGCAAAATGACCAAAATACCCTTGACAAACTAAGTAATGACCGTTATGTTCCAAGAGGTGAAATGAAAAAAATGCCCTTAACTAATTATGTAAAATGACCAAAATGCCCTTGGATGGTGAACCATGATTATTTTACTTAACTAAGCCTAGTTAAGCTTCATAAATTAAACAAAAAGCAAGCAAGTGCTCTCATTCTTTCATTTTGTTGAAAATTTAAACCCTAAGAGAGAGAAGGAGGGTGGAAGCCATGGAAAGAGAGAAAAGCTTGATCAAGGTAGCTTAGATGCTTGGATGATCTTGGAGCAAAAAGAAAAGATGAAGTCCTCACCACGGTGAAGATTTTTATGTAACAAAATTAATCATCCATGAAGATATAAAAGTTTTCTACACTCAAAACTTTAATTTATGTTAGTCTATGTATGTATGTATGGTTAATATCATGATTTGTGGAAGAAAAGTGTATAGAGTTGGAAGATCATAGTGAAACCTGGAGCTATAAGGTTGAAAATATGTATATGAAGTGTAAAGGTATGAAAGATGGCATGAAAAATACTTAAAGTATAGAGAGTATGATTTTGAAGGTTAAAATTAACTATTGTGGTAATATGTTAATAAAAACATATTTTGGTAGTAAAGAAATTTGAAATAATTCATATATGTGTAATATAAGGCTACAAAGTTGTTAAATGAACTCTTTAATGAGTATATGAAAAGTAGGAGTTAAGAATTGGAAAAGTTAATTTTATGAAAAGTTAAGTAAAGTTGGTGAAAATCCAACTAAAAGGTGATTTTTGGTAATTTTGAGTAATTAGTGGTGAAATAAAGTTAAATGACTTAGTTTTATGTTATTACACGTGTATACGTTGATTTGGTAGTCAACAGATGAAAGTTAGAATGAAAACGTGTTTCGAACGATCGAAATCGATCATTTCGACCTAAAACGGATTTTTACGGAGAATTCCCGCCTCGTGCAAAGTTAAATTGTTTTAAAGGTCTAGACATGTTTTATATGATGTATGTAAGTTAAATCAAGTGTCGGATTGAACGTTAGAAGTGAATGGCCAAAAATCACAAAGTTGATGAAAAGGTTGAAATTTTTTCGAAGTATAAACATGAGTTGAAACGCCCTTCTACAGGCTATTGCTTCGACAATTTTAAGAAGCCAAATGAGCCAAGTAGATTTTTTTTAAAATACTAGGTAATAATACCTAGTTATGGTCCAAATTTGAGCTTAATTGGATGTAAGATGAAGGAGTTAAAAATCAGCAAAGCTAATATAAAAATTAAATTTTTAGATTTCTGAGCACTGCGCCGGGGCGAGATTACTGCTCATGGCCGAGAAGATTTCACGACCAGCGAGCTCTGAACTCACCGGGGCAAGGTTACCGTTTACAATAAATTTTTTTAAGTTTCCAAAAAACTATATTTTGATGTGGAATGATAAGAATAGGTTATGTAAGCCCTAAATTGATAAATAATGGTCAATTTAAAGGGTGTTAAGGCGTAATGAAACAAGAAATGATATAATATAATATACCTAAAGCTAAGTAAAAGAAACATAATGCTTATGAAAAAGGTTAGTAATGAGTTAAGATATATTATTAACCTATGTAAGATATAATATATCAAATATGAAATGATTAGAGACGAGTGGTCTAGTATATATGAATTAAGTTTGAAAAAGGTTATAGAACATATTATGATCCTATAATGATATATATGTTGTATGTTGACAGATAGAGTTCGGATTAGCAAACTGACGCGATAGAGGATATGAAAGACATTTAAGAAGCGTAAGGATTAAGTTAGAGATGGTTAACAGGCAAGTTTTTTACACTTGTTGAAATGTGATAATTTTTTTATGTGGACTACGCGATATCAAAAGTTTTGAAATGTGCACTCTATGCAACTACGTGTTTTAATTGTTAAATGAAATATATGACATTTATATTTTTGAAAATGCACAGCATGGTAAAGTAAAGAATGCATGACGCATGTTATGAACTTCAAGCATGAAAGGTGTTATCTGTTAGACTTGTTAAGCCTTTGTGCTCACTCTTGCTATGAACTAACATTTTCAGGCAACGTATGAGAAGGCCAGAGGTTTCAGTTAAGCTAAACGTAAAGAATGGTAGATGCATAGAAGGATGTGAAAGAGTGTATTATATTCATTTGTGTAATATAATAAGTAAATGGATCAATGTAAATTTGTACAGGTACAAGTTAAGTAACGTCTTGGTTTTAAATATTAAACCTTGTCGTTAATAAAGGGATGTATGATTTTATAAATCCATATAAATAGCTATGTATGTAAGTTTTATTTAGAGAAATATTGTAAAGAGATACAACTAAGATATTATTGCGAGTCGAGTCTTATATGTAATAAACTCGCATGTATGGAACATGTATGATGTAAGAAGGTGTATGTATGGATAACTATGATTGGTCACTGTATTCACAGAGTAAGTTAAGTTAAATAATAACATATATGATTTTGAAATGTAATAGACTAGGTCATAATTTATTTACATATGATTTGAGTTCTAGCATAAGGAAAATGAAGGTTATGATTCTAAGACAGGTGACGAATGTAAGTTTAATAAACAAGATTACGAAATGTATTATGTTTTAATGAATAGTTTTAAAGGTAAGATGTATGTATTAACGCACGAGATCGCCATTAGCAAATGATGGGGTTTCGGGTTCATCACAAAAATAAATATTGTTAGTTCCCAGAGGCACACAAGTGATCTAGAAGAGGGGGGGGGGGTTGAATAGATCTATTAGAAATTTTCACTTTAAGAATTCATTACCAAGTAATTCATTTACTCAATGTTTGTTTACACAGCGGAATATTAGTTTGAAAACACCCCTTAAAGATTTGTAGAACTTCTCTGTTGAGTTAAGACTAAATTGGAGAAAGCCACTTGTTAGGTAAATCAATTAACAGTCATATGTATATATATATATATATATATATATATATATATATATATATATATATATATATAAGACAGAATGTAAATGACTGAAAGTAAATAACACCCGAGAGTTTTAAGTGGTTCAGAGACTGAATAACTCCTACTCCACTCTTCTACTACAACGAGTAGGAAATCCACTAAGGATGGTTCATACGGAACCCTTCAAGCTCATTAGCCTGGAAACTCTGGTTCATTAAGAACCCTTCAAACCCAGCAGGTTTGGTTAGTTTAGTCACAAAGACAAGGACATTACTGCCCTCTTCAAGTCCAGCAGACTTGGCTCCTTTAGTCACTATGACAAGGACATCTGCCCTCTTCAAGTCCAACAGACTTAGCTCCCCTGTTTGTTTGAAAGAGGTTGGATTTGCTACTGAGTTGTACTTTAAGTCCTATTGTCAGGGTGTGATCATTCCTGGGATAATATTGAGTTCGGCAATGATGCTTGACTTCTTTATATGCTCAATATCTTCTGGTGATCACCCATTGTGCTGGTAGGCTTTTGTAGTTCAGCTCCTTTGGTACTTGATAACTTCTCGAGATGAACTCCTGAGATGACTGTGATGCTCCTTTCTTTTGGTACTCAGTTGTTCCTTTTTATCATAGACAGATTATAGCTTCTCGAGATGGGCTTCTGAGATGACTGTGAAGCTCCTTTCTTTTGGTACTCAGTTGCTACCATGTATGTATCAAGTTGGCGTTTAAGCTTCTCTCTTCCATGTACCTAGCAGCTCTAAACACTTCTCTTGTAATAGAGTTATTTATCTCTATGTCTCTCTCAATTCAGTGTTTAGTGTTCTGATGGATCGTAGAGTCCTTCAGCATATTCATTTTCTGTTCCACTCTACGATCGGTTGTTGTCTACCATCATCTCTCTCGTAGCTTTTTCAACAACTACTTTTCTGTTTGTTATGTACGCCTTTATATCTCTGAGCATATTTTACCGTTGAGATAAATCCCGTTGGTTTCCTTTGGCTTTGTGCAGATCTTAAATATCTTCGATGTTTGACTTTCTTGCCGCTTGTGTCATTGCTTTTCCCTTTTCTGACATGTTCTGATATATTGACCTGTAGCTTAGCTTTCTCTGAATTTATAGCCGTTGCACACCCAGATTTGTTCAGCAAGGATTTTTATTTCCTTTGTTAATTAATCTTCTGATTCATCAATAAATACCTTCCTTGACTTTTAGAACCAACTGTTCTGATGCATCCAGAGATGTCCCATTTCTGACTTTATTCACCATCTTCCTGAGCAGTGGGTCCTGACTTATAGTCGTTTAGGCACAGAATCTTCTGTTGACTCTGACATGCATCTGATTTCCAAAGAGCACTTACTCTTTCTTGAATCTGGGCGGGGAGTATTCTCTTTTCTCTCACACTATATTGCAGTTATGATTCTTTGCTGCTTATTGAGATCGTAGAGTGATAGTCTGCTCATTTGGACTCTACGAATTCATCTCCACTCGTCATTTGAAGTATGTCGGGTAAATGGTGGAGATGGAGCGTACTTCTCTTTTACTCTGCGATCTTACTTTTGTGATCAGATCGTAGAGTTTGTCTGCAGTGCTTTGCTTTATGATTTCGTTCTACGATCTTGTCCTTTTGTTCAAATCGTAGAGTTTGTGAACTGCCGTGCTTTTTAGTGAAATCGTTGAATTGTAGTCTTTGTTGCTTCATCCTTTAATTCTACTCAACGATTGTTCCATGTGTATAGCAATCTTCTGTATTGCCTTGTCATTCTGTTCCACTCTACGACTTCTTCTATCTGTGCAAAATTCAGTTGTATGTGGTTGCTCTTCAAGTTTTACTCTACGATCTTGCAAGAGCGTGTATATCGTAGAGTATATCTCTTCTTTGGTTCAGCGTTTTCTGCAGGCTAGCTTGGCTGTCTGTTCGACGATCGTAGAGTTCAGCTCTACGATTAGTACTTGATCAGTTATTCGATTTTGTATGAATATTCTGAAGACTTCTTGCACGTCTGTCTCTCTTTGATGATCGTAGAGTCGTCCGGGCTGAGAGTCGTACCTTTCACTCTACGATCATGCCGAATCGTTGAGTCTTCTTTGCTTGGAATCGTAGAGTCCATTCTACGATCATATAGACTGATCAACCTAACATATTTGATCTTTTTCTAATTAAGTCATTTATTACATTATTACATCATTACATATTGAAATGACTTTTACAGACTCTGATATGCACAAATTCAACAGTGATTCATTCTTATGCAACTCTGCTTATATCATACATCGTTTTTGCAGAGTGACTTCTATTGAAAGATCAACCTAACATTTCTGATCTTTGAAATCTAAGTCCTTTGTACACATATATCTAAAAAGGACTTTACAACATTTTAACCAGATAACTTTCATTCTCTTTAATAAGCAGCAGATAGTATATAACAAGATCATATTTGTGTTATACAAGTGTGCACATCACAGTATTTGAAATAGGTAATATATATCATACACCCATAATAGTGTAAGCACTTTGTCAAATAACCACATAAACACTTTTAGACAAACTGTGCACATAAACAAGTAAGCACATAAGCACATTTAGAACATCTACGCACAGAATCAAGTAAGCATATAAGCACATTTAGAACAATCCTTTTTGCACAACAGTCATCATCATCAAATCAAACAACCTTCAACAAATATATATCTCAATGTGTATCCAATGCAAACCTTTATATTAAGAAACGTAAAACGGAACAAGAAAGTCAACAGAAAAGTAGTATAACATTTTTAGCAGGGATGGAATATTTGTTAAGACTGTTACAAATATAAAATATGGAAAGTTCAGTATTTAATGTTGTTCATTTACCACCACATCTCCATTATAAGCTCAGTTAGAAATAAATAATAAATATGAAACACATAAAAATAGTCTTTGGGTTTGAACAAAAACTATCAAAGTATCAATCAAACTAACATGCAGAAACTTATCGTCAAAATTTATAAAATGGAACCTTAAATACCTGTATCAAGATTGTGTCACCTTGAGAATTACTTAGTAAGTAGTTTATGACCTCATTAGGAGAATAAGTTCGGTTGTCATATCGCACATGCCTCTTATTTAGCTTAAGATAATTTAGGTAAGCAAATGGAGAAGGCTGATATTCTGAAAAATCCAAAACTTTCGAAAGAACCTAAGAAGATAATTGAATAAGTTGAAGAAAATACTTGAACTCCAATTGTAGTCAGGAATATATATATATACACACACACACACACACACACACACACACACACACACACACACACACACAAACATACATACACGGGGAGAGATCAATAGCCACCGCTGGTTATGGATCATTTCCCAGCCAGCTAATGGATACGTATTTGAAGTGAATTTTCAGCTTTGCCCCCCAAATTGAAGAAGAAAAAAAAACCATCCCATCCTCAACAACTTCTTGAGGAATGTTAGCAGAAATTTTTCAAGCTAACTATCTGCAAGAAGTTCCTGCAAATAGTTGGCAGAAAGGTTAGGTCAAACTTAATCAAACAAAGAATAATATAAAATAAAAATATAATTTTGATACATAATACATTAAATAAATAATACATTATATTTAAGATTATTGAAGTGCCCATTTCATCTTCATTTGATTTGCTACTGAGACTATCATATCATAATTCTTCCAAGGGAAAAAAATAGAGGTTACGCCCTCAAAAAGAGTGTAAGGTTTATAAAGAGAAGCTAATTAATCAGCCATCACATTTCCTAGTTATTATCTATGCAATATAACTTCATACGCATTGTACCTCCTTTATATTCTTATCGAAAAAACTTTAATTCTTAAGAATGGAAAAGAATAAAGAGAGAAATAACTTATTTCACACATTTTTTTAAGAAAAAGAATTACAAATTTGACATGATAATAGTTCATTCTAATGTAACAATCACACATTTATTTATTTTTCAAAATGATTTGGAGGATTGATGATTCTCTACAATATAGGCTTGATTCCCTAGATTTCTTCAAAAATAATCTATCAAAAGTTAAAATGATCAAGATTCTTAAAGTGCCCCCATTTCATCTTCTTGTGGATAGTTAGCTTGAAAAGTTTCTGCTAACATTCCTCAAGAAATTGTTGAGGATAGAATAGGGTTTTATTTAGGGCAAAGCTATAAATTCATGTCCAATAAGTATCCTAAAAATGTTGTTAGTATCCACAACAACTTCTTAAGGATACTTATTCTCATCTTTTAATTTGGGTTGGGATTAACGGCAGGAGATCAACCAATTGGAAAATGACCCATAGTCAGTGGTGGTTATTGATCACTCTCCTATATATGTGTGTGCGCATGTGCGTTTTTTTGTTTTAAAAGTTTATACTGGATTGTAAATATCTTTTCTAATAAATCTTTAGAAATTGAACCACCTAAAATATATTATTTATCTCAATCAACATACTTTTAAGTCTTGTATACTTAATTAACATCAACTGATTTTACAAAAATAAATCAAGAATGAGAAAAAAATATACCTCAATTATATCAAAGGAAATTGTGAGAAACTTGGCTCCATGGATTTCTTGAAACATACTAAAAAGTTGCTGGAAAATCATTTGTTGCCTTTCTACCCAGTACCTTTTCCAATCATAGTTGCTTATATGAATATCAATATTCACCTTTTCTAAACAAGGTAAGCCATCCTTGGCAGATAACGAAATTGGAGAACAACCAATAAATTCAAAATAGGAAAGATTGGGCGCCGAAACCACAAACTTATAAGTAAGAGCTTCCTTAGGATACGCCGAGATGGTTAGGTTTTTGAGACTAAGAGAAGTTATACTGAACACCTACATAACACACCACATTTTTAGGCTTTTTAGAATAAGATTCTTCAAATGCATAAGTCGCTCGAAACTCAAACTATTCTCTCTGTGAAATGCTACACTGTCGAGAATTAGAGTTGTTAAAGACGGCATAAATGGAGGCAACGACGGAGACTTACAACAATGAAGATGTAAATCTCTTAAATCAGGTAAGTTCCACAATATTGGTGAATCATCCCAACTGAAGTCCCCAGTATCCCAGATAAGTTTTTGCAGTGATGATGCAGAGCTAAAAATAGAAGTAGGGAACTTTTTTTCACAAATAATTCCACCACGAATACTAAATTGCTTTACATTATGAGAAATTGCATAATTTGTAACTCTTTTCAATAATTCATGAATATATTTTGGACTAAGGTTATCACTTCTATAAAAATTCAATTCGATTGCAGAAATATTATAGCGTTTATTTCGTTTAGAGAGAAATTTGTTCACAAATTTGCAAAAATAAGATAATCTACCAAAAAATTCAAATTTGAAATAAGGAAGGGTAGCCCATGCACTATTAGAATTATTGTTATTATTAATACTATTTTGTTATTAGCTTATGTTAGGTAGGGTAGTATTGTATTTTTCCATTTCCTTAATGTTGCCCTAGTTTTACCTAGTTAAAGGTTAGCCTCTTTTTAGTTTACTTCACTTGTAATTTGGTTCCTTCATTTGAATGATAATCTCATATTATTTCTCTTTCAATTAATCTATCATGGTATCAGAGCAAGGTTCCGGTGGGTCGCAGTTTTCCGGTGGGTTGCAGTTTCAGATCGGTGATTCGTTGTAGTATCAAATTGGAGATCTCATCGTCGGTGGATCTGGTATTTCACTATTTTTATTAGACCTTTTGACTGATTTGATGTTGGTTATTTGATTTGTTGCTGTGAGTTGTGTAGTTGTGTCTTTGGTGTTGTTGTTGAGAGTTGTGTTTAGCCAGATTTGGTTGTAGCTACTTCCTTGGTTGATTTGCTTTGGTGATATTTGCTTATTGTTGATTGACATCATGGCTGGTAATAAAGATGATTCGTTGTAGTCTATTAGTGTTAGATTGGATGGTAAATTTTTTTCATATTGGAGTTATGTTATGAAAAATTTCTTAAAAGGAAAGACGATGCGGGGATATATTTCTGGAATTTGGTGTAAACCTGTAGATAAAATGGATGGTAAATTTGTCGAAGAGTTTGAAACTTGGGAAATGAATAATTCGAAAATCTTAACTTGGATTAATAACTCTGTTGAGCACTCCATTGGCATGTAATTGGCTAAGTATGACACTTCAAAAGAGGTGTGGGATCATTTAGAGAGGTTGTATACGTAATCTAACTTCGCCATAAAGTATTAGTTGGAAATTGATATTCGTGCTCTTCAACAGAAAAACATGAGTGTTCAGGAGTTTTATTCTGCCATGACTGATCTTTGGGATCAATTAGCTCTCACCAAAACTTCTGAACTTCGTGCCTTGCCCCGTATATTGCTTCTAGAGAAGAGCAACGATTGGTTCAGTTTTTAATAGCTCTTCGTGATGATTTTGAATCTTTAAATGGCAATATTTTGCACCGCATTCCCTTGCCATCTGTTGACTCATTTTTTAGTAAATTATTGGCTGAAGAAATGCGTCATCAGTCCCACACTGGGAAATGAGTTCTTCCAACGACCACCTCATATGTTTTGGCTGTACCCCAACGTCCATCTTTCACCAAGCCTAATCCAAAGGCTGCAGATGATGAATGTAGCTATTGTAAGCAATCAGGACATTGGAAGGCTCAATGCCCTCAACTATTGAACAAGGGAGTGCAACAACGATTTCAACGGCCTAGGCATAATCAGTTCTCTCAGAATCAATTCACTCAGTCATATCGTGGTCCTAGGCCTCCACAGCCTCGCACTGTTACACCTGTACCTCCATCTGACTATGCGGTGACTGGAGCATCCACTTTTGCTCCGCCTACGACGAACTCACTTACTGAGCAATTTTAGAAGTTCCTTGCCTCGTCTCATGCTTTTGCTGCCTCAGGTTTGTCACCTCCAAATTCACCAGGTACATCTTCATCTATCTGGGTTTTGGATTCTGGAGCTTTTCACTATATGTCACCTGACACTTCCTGTTTTACATCTATTTCACCTACTAATGCTAAGCCTGTTGTTACTGCTGATGGTACATTAATGTCCTTAGCAGGAATTGGTCCTGTTGTCACATCTCATATGTCTCTTCCGCATGTTTATCATATTAGCAATCTTGCATTGAATCTTGTTTCTGTTAGTCAATTATGTGACTTTGGATATTTAGTCTTCTTTTCTTCCACTTCTTGTTGTGTGCAGGATCCTCACTCCAAAAGCTGATTGGGGTAGGCCGTAAGCAGGGAGGGTTATATCTTTTGGATGAGCTGAAAGTACCATCTGTTGTTGCTTCTACTATTGATTTGTCTTCTTCTCATTTGAGTCCTTCTTCGTCTAATTTTTATTTGTGGCATTCTAGATTGGGACATGTTTCCTCTTTTCATTTAAGATATTTGTATTCTACAGGAGCTTTAGGAAATTTATCATCTAATGATATTTCTGGTTGTAGTAGTTGTAAATTGGCAAATTTTTTTGCTTTACCTTTTAATCGAAGTGTTTCTTATTCTATTACCCCATTTGATTTGATTCATTCTGATGTGTGGGGACCTGCTCCAACTGCCACAAGAGGAGGGTCTCGATATTGTGTTTCTTTCATTGATGATTATACTCGTTATTGTTGGGTATATCTTATGAAACACCGGTCTGATTTCTTAGGTATTTATTCTACATTTAGGGCCCTTGTAAAAACTCAACACTCTGCTGTTATTAAATGTTTTAGATGTGACTTGGGTGGGGAATATACTTCCACTAATTTTCATGAATTGCTTTCTTTGGATGGGACTATACACCAAACTTCATGTACAAATACTCCTGAACAAAATGGTGTTGCTGAAAGAAAACATAGACATATTATAGAGACTGCTCGCTCTATATTGTTATCTGCCTCTGTTCCTCCTTATTTTTGGGGGGAAGCAGTTCTTACCTCTGTTCATTCAATCAATCGGATTCCATCTTCTCACACATCAGGTTTGTCACCTTTTGAAAAGCTTTATGGTCATTCCCCTGATTATTCTTCCTTACGAGTCTTTGGTTGTACATGCTTTATTTTGCGTCCTCATGTTGAACGGAGTAAGTTGTCTTCTCGTTCAGCTATCTGTGTATTCTTGGGGTATGGGGAAGGTTAAAAAGGATATCGTTGCTTTGATCCGGTTACTCAAAAACTATATGTTTCTCGTCATGTATTTTTCCTTGAACACATTCCCTTCTTCTCCATTCCTTCTAACTCTCATAACATGTCTAAATTTGATCTTCTACATATTGAACCCTTCTCTGAAGATGCAGATAGAAACTCTACAGAATCTAGTACTTTTGTTCCTGATGCTACCACTCCTCTCCTCCCCCATGTGGCACCCCAACCAGCTCCTGAATTCGAGGATCCTGCTCCTCGTTATCCTCATCGAACACATAAGTCAACTTAATTACCTGATTTTGAGTATTCGTCTTATTCTCCTGCCTTTGCCTCCTTTTTGTCATCTATTTATCATCTTTCTGAGCCTCACTATTATAAAGAGGCAGTTACTGACCCACTTTGGTAGCATGCTATGGCTGAGGAACTTTCTGCTTTGCACAAGACAAATACTTGGGATTTTGTAACTTTAGCACCAGGTAAACGTGCAATTGGTTCGCGTTGGATATATAAAATCAAAACAAAATCTGATGGTTCAGTTGAGAGATATAAAACTCGATTAGTCGCTAAAGGATTTTCGCAATAGTATGGTATGGATTATGAGGAGACTTTTGCACCAGTTGCAAAACTGACTACTGTTCACGCTCTGATTGCTGTTGCCTCCATCCGTCAATGGCATATATATCAAATGGATGTCAAGAATTCCTTCTTGAATGGTGATCTTCAAGAGGAAGTTTATATTACTCCACCTCCTGGAGTCAAAAATAATCCTGGTGAAGTTTGCAAACTTAAAAAAGCTTTGTATGGTCTCAAACAAGCTCCACGATCTTGGTTTGAGAAATTTTCCAGTGTGCTCATCTCACTTGGTTTTACTTCCAGTAATCATGATTCTGCACTTTTCCTTAAGCGTACTTCTGCTGGTATCATTATTCTTTCATTATATGTGGATGACATGATTATTACTGGTGATGATGTTGATGGAATTGCAGCACTGAAGTCTGAATTAGCCTCTCATTTCGAAATGAAAGATTTGGGGTCTCTACGTTATTTCTTGGGCATTGAGGTTGCTAGCTCTCCTAAAGGCTATCTCCTTTCACAGTCAAAATACACAATTGATATTATTGAACGGGCTCGTCTTACAGTTACTAGAACCGTTGATACTCCACTTGAGCTTAATGTTCGGTATTCTACTTCAGATGGCACACCTTTGACTGATCCTACCTTATATCGTACCATTGTTGGGAGTTTGGTATATCTCACCATTACATGCCCGGATATTGCCTATGCTGTTCATATTGTCAGCCAGTTTGTCACTTCTCCTACTATAGTTCATTGGGCAGTCGTTGTTCGTATCTTGCGATATTTTTGGGGTACTATTTTTCAGAGTTTATTGTTTCCATCGACATCCTCTTTAGAACTACGGGCATACTCTGATGCTGACTGTGCCAATGACCCATCAGATCGCAAATCTACCACTGGTGTAGACACCCAAATTTTGCACTTCTCTACTAACCCTGGCAGGAGGGCAAAGTCGTCACTTGACCCGACATGCGAAAAGGAAGGTGGACCCCAACACGAAGCCACCCCAACGACTTACGGTCAAAGCCGCCACAACGAACAACGAGCATCAGGGGGCTTGAGGCAAGACAAACAGTTGATCCAGAAGAACCTGATTTGATCATAAAAGACGACTAATGGCCACTACGCTTACGATGTTCGGTGGTCTCGCAGCCCTCCGAACTAGCCTCCCAGAACAATATGGCACGTTTCCCAGGGATTTCTGGATTGCAAAATACGAGCTTTCTAGCGAAAAAAACGAAAGACCGACATCAGATGCGAAAATCGAGGAAAACATCGGAGCCAGCCGCAGCTGCACCTGCGACTGGCCGCAGTTGCATCTGCGGCCAAGATCTGAGGTTGCTAAATCGCCATTTCCAGTTTCATTTTCAAGAGACGGCGAGAAAAGAAAGAAAACAGAGACGCGAGAAAGGGAAAAATGGCTTCCGGCCGAGAGAAAAAGAAAGGAAAGAGGGAGGATCCGTGAGGAAAAGAAAGAGGGATCCACGAGGAAGAAAAGATGAGGAGAAAAATGGAGGAAATATAAAGAGAGAAACGAGATTTTAGAGAGAGAAACCCACGGGTTTGTTCCAAAGAGTGAGATTTCTTCATCCTTTGTACAATCTTTGTATCCTATTTTGTTTTCCAAGTGTTGAATCATCTATTTCATCATTTGGAATGTAAAAAAATCCGAGTTTCATAGCGTCGTTGTGTTTGATATATCAAATCTTGTAGATCTAGTTTTTATTTCGTTCTTATTGTGTTTGTTGGGTGGATCTTCTGTGGATCCGAAAATATTTGGTGCATTGCTATTTAAATGGTTTGTTTTAGTGTATTTGGAAGTTAGATCCAATGTAGTTGATATTTGTTTTGGGATCTATGGATTAGAGACGGTTAGAGAGGATTTATTGCGGATAGAATCTCCTCCTAACCTCCCGATGATATCCCTTTAGTTTATTTTCTAGCTTTTACGTATGTAGCGATGGTGATGCATTTGTATTGTAAATATGTAATTTTCGGGCCTTAAAGCGATGTCGGATCGAAAATCGGGTTTAAGGCCCCGTGATAGTGGAATGTGCGATTGTGGGCGTTTGGGGTTATTTGGATGGCTCACATGCCCATGAATAGCCTCAACGCTATTTTAATGCTTGGTTTTTCCTTTTGACACGAGAAAAGGATTTTGGGAATGAAAAGATAAAGATTTTCATAAAATCAATCAAATTAGGATATTAGAATCACGAGATTTAAAATTAAGAGTTTTAGTGAACTTTGATCCGGTTTGACGAAAGGCTACGAAAGGGTTTTGAAAACATCATAAAAATGATTTCATAAAAAATAGACAAACATTTTCATTAAACTTTGGTGCATAGGGTTAAAGAGTTCCTAGAAGTTGCCTTCCTTTTATTGGACTTTACTGTTAGAAGGCAATTTATAGTCTCGATTCCTATTTGACAAAAGTTTAAAAAACACTATTCTCTGAAAACGACACCTAATAAAAAACCCTCATCGCTTGCGAAATTAAAATCAATCTTTATTATGAAGCAAAGCCTTATCAATGGGGTCAAAGGACGTCTAAAAAGCTTTCCAGATAAACACATTTGCCATATAAAATCAAAGCAAATTTTATGCAAAATTTACCACAAACATTCATTTAGGCACACACGCACACACATGCGCACACACACATTTTAGGATTTAAAAGGATAGAAAAACATCAAGATTGCGGTAACCGTATTTCACGGAAGTCGGGGGGTGCCTAACACCTTCCCCTCGCTTAAGCAAGCCCCCGAACTCTATGAATCTCGGTTTGCGGACCAATTAACTCGGAGTCACACATGAGCCAACAATTACGAAAAATAAATCCGGATGAGTTGGTACATCCATTTTAAATATACCAACTGGCGACTCTGGTCAATTGGCTCATTATAAAATCGACCTTTCGAAACCCCGTCGACATTAAGCCGACCCTTTTCAATAAATTACATCTTAAACAAAAGGCTAAAATTGGAAAGGGCATTTTAATTATTAAAAAACGAAACGACGAAAATCCCGGCGTCGACAACTGGCTTTTATATATTTCTGGGAGATTCTCTTATTTCTTGGAAGAGTAAGAAACAAAGTGTTGTTTCTCGCTCTTCTATAGAAGCAAAATATAGAGCGATGGCTTCTACTACCACTGAAATCGTTTGGCTACGTTGGTTGCTTTCAGATATGGGCGTTCCTATATTCTCACCCACTCCTATGCATTGTGATAACAAAAGTGCTATTAAGGTAGCTCACAATTCGGTTTTTCATGAGAGAACTAAGCACATTGAGATTGATTGTCATTTCACTCGTTATCACCTACAACATGGCACTATCACATAGCCATTCATTTCTTCATCCTTACAGATTGCAGATTCGTTAACTAAGTCGCTTCCGCTTCTGCGTTTTCGTTTCTTGGTTGGCAAACTCTCGATGATTTCCACCGTTGCATCATGAGTTTGTGGGGGGATATTAGAATTATTGTTATTATTAATACTATTTTGTTATTAGCTTATGTTAGGTAGGGTAGTATTGTATTTTTCTATTTCCTTAATGTTGCCCTAGTTTTGCCTAGTTAAGGGTTAGCCTCTTTTTAGTTTACTTCACTTGTAATTTGGTTCCTTCCTTTGAATGATAATCTCATATTATTTCTCTTTCAATTAATCTATCACGATTCCATCTCCTTGACAAGATTGAGGTCTAAACTGCTTCCTTGATTTCGATGAGAGAGAGTATTTAATAAATCAGATGATCGGGTAATCTGTTGAGAAAATCTTCTTCATTTTATACCCTAATTCTCACCTTACGCCCCAAATCCTTTTGGAAGCAACCCCTTCTTTGTGTTGTTCTCATTTTCTGAGTTCTAAAATGGATTGAAATGAAAAGAAATGGACGAACGTCCAATTCTTATATTATTTTTTAGTTTTTAATAAACCATGATAACTTGCTCTAATGGTATAACTTATCTCATCCTCCAGCTGGTTTCTCCCCCTATATTTGCATATATTATTGTAATAAATTAAAACAATAACAAAAAAAAAATAACTAAAGAAAAAGAAAAAAAATGAATAACTACTCTTTTTTTTTTGTGGGGTTGGGGTGCCGGGGGGGGGGGGGGGTTGGGGGAATAGATTTTTATAATTTTTTGTTCATTTAATAGAGCAAGTGTTAGATAATTAATTTAGCACATCAGAATATTAGTATAAAAATCCCCCCTTAAAGGTTTAATGAAATCTTAATTCTATCTTTAGTGTGTGAAGAATAGTCACTGACAGATAGAATAGTTTATAGCAATTAATGACAAAATGTAAATTCTGAAAGTAAATAACACAAGATGTTTTTAGTGGTTCGAAGTATCAACACTCCTATTCCACTCTTTAACTTCAACAAGTAGGATCTCTACCAAGGATAAAGTCACCCAGACCATATTATAATTGAATCACTTAGATTCCTTCGAGTCACTTAGTCTCAAAATATTCAGACACTTAGTCAAGAACATTTAGACCTCTTCGAGTCAGTCTGACTTGGTATTATGATCATAAAGATCAAGTGAATCACAACTGATTGTTGATTGAGTTTGAGGTGCTGCTAAGCTTTGTAATGATGCTCGACTTTAGTACTTAGCAACTTTTATCAAGTACTTCTTCTTCTCATTTTCGTAGAGTTGATTTCTTCGTTTAGCTTTTTGCAGATGTTCAACTTTATACTTGGATGATTCGTATTTGGATTTGAATCCTCATACAATTTTATATTTCTTTAGATATAGTTTCGTTGAAGAGTTCCGCTAGAGCATTTAATGTTCTAATAGTACTTTTAATGCTATTCTAACTTTACGGTAGACAAAAATTTTTCCCTTGGACCTAGTATATTTCATCAGTCAATAGTTCTCATATACCTCTGAACTGAAGTGATAGACTTTCTATAATGCAGTCTTTCTGATCTTCCTTTCTGAATTTGAAGATGGTGAGAAACATTCTTGAAATCTTTATATTTAAGCTCTGCAATACTCTGTACTTGTCATACTTATAACCGTTCTGACAATGTATTCAATCTTGACTTGTTCTTTGAGTTTTATGAAGAACGCAAAGTCTGATATAAAATACTCAACGTACTCAACTCTACGAATGCCTTTCTCTGAGTCAGTGAGATGTTCTAAGATCTTCTCTACTAACTGTTCTTTACGATGTTAGAGTAGACTCTGTAAACTTCTTATTTCAACAGCTTTTCCAGCTTTGGTGTCAACTCTGATAGCAGCTCTACGAATTAGAGAAACATTTCTACGTTTCCAATAGTAGTCTTTCTAGCTTAATGCTCAGAATTCTTTTCTACTTGACAAACTACTAGAATGCTCTGTTAACAGTTTTCTCATTACGATTCAACAGAGGTGCACTACTATACTTCAAGATTACTTTGGCAGTTTTAAGACTTGTTCAACGATTCCTCAGATAACTCAAGTATTTTCTTGATGATTCTGATTACTGTACTACGAACTCAAGACTTACTTTGCGAACAATATAGACTTTTCGAATAGGCAAAGTAACTCTACGATGCTTTATGATTGCTTAGACAGTTTTATGACTTGTTCTACGATTCCAACTGCTATACTACTAACTAAATACTTACTCTGCGATCAATAAGGACTTTACGAACATGCAGAGTAACTTTATGAAAGATCTAATCCTATCAGTCTATACATATCATCATCTCAAAGATCAACCTAACAAGTTTGATCATTCTATTCTAAGTTCTTGTACAATAAATCTCAGATAAGGACTTTATAAAAGCTACTAAACAAATATACATTAATTACTTTTGTATCATTAAATCATACATATAGATTATAACACTTTTACAGACCTGATTTGGACAAAAAGAAAATGGGATAACTAATATTTTTATAATTTCACATTATCCTCAAAATGCTTTTTAATAATTTTGTAATTACAACTCATGTTTCTAAATTCTTTTTATTATACGTCACTTGTGTAAAACTTTATTCTTTTATATTAAAAACTCAGAAGCAAGACAATTTTTTTTTAATTTTCCTTTCGATCCAAAACACAAAAACAAAGTGTAAAACTTACAAGCACAACCCCCCTCAATTTCCCTCATTTTCTTTGTAACGACCCCGAAATTCGACCCACTTTATTACCTTAATTTTCATATTTATGAAACATTATTTTCCTTACGTCCAAATTTTGGTTCGTTAATAAATCTTTAATCACCTTCTTTAATCCATTAATTGATTTTAAAATCATCATTTACCCAATTTTTCGGTATAAATTTTTCTTTTTCTCATTCATTGCATTTGAATATGTAAAATCCTTACATTTCGATCCTAGTCCCTGGATCGCAACCTTTACTTTTTCTTTTCTTTCTGTTACAAATATCGTAAAGCTCAACATTTAAAATTTAATATTGTATATATCCATACAACATTTTTTGTTTCATAAATCATAATTAAATTATTTAATAATCTCTATCGCAACATCTATCTAGTACAATCACAGTTCAAAATTTAACATTATTTTTTCTATCCAGATCCAACATATATGTACATACAAACTATTAATGTAACATTGACAAATTATCCACATTTAATTATAACATCAACATTTCATATTAATGTTCACAACCTTTCAGGAAAATCCGTCTCTATATAATCTGATATTCTTGAAATTCTTTTTTTTTTCCTGCAAAAATGTTTATTAAGCAAGTAATGAGCACCACGGCTCAACAAGTTCAATAGCTTATGCATCACGTAGCACATACCTTAATATGCTTGGTGTGTATCATACATCATGTGCTTGTGCTTCTATTATAGCAATATATCTCATATCAGTGCACAAAGTACACATAGTTGTCATATTATCCACGTATCACATAACACATAATTCATATCAACATTTATCATTTAAGGACTGAAGAACTTGCCTGGAAATCCAACTATTAAATTGGTAGTTCACACCCTTTACTCGATCAACCTATGGTCATAAAATAATCAAATAATAATTATTTATCCTCTTATGATATTAATTTAATTTAATTAATTAATATCATTTATAATGTAATTAACTCTACTCGACCCTTTAATTTTAGGGTATTGAGTTAATTATTAATTAATATGGTTAATTATATTAACATTGTTCTTCAATATATTAATTTGACTTAATATCAAATACCTTCAATACGGACAACCCGGCTCATCGAATAAATTTTAGCCTAACTGGTTGTCCAAAAATTTTATTTTAACCATTTTCTAACTTCAACCTTATTGGATTAATATTTAAATATTTAAATATTAATCTTCAATATTTAATATTTTTACAAAAATATTAAATTTAATGCCCAAACATCATTTCTATATTTTTAGTATGTTTCTATAATTTTCTATAATTTTTAAACAATTTTTAAACATTTATTTCATTAAAAATCACTTTCTAGGGGCATTTTGGTAATTTCCGCTGCTTTAGGGACACATCTAGAATTTTTCGGAAAGCTCAGGGACATTTTCATAATTTTTGCGCTCTAGGGACACGTTCGGTATTAACAGAAAAGACTAAGGGCAACACCGTAATTTTCCGCATGTCGTCGGCCGCGCATTGCGCGCGGCCTCCCCTCACGCCAGCCAAATGACGTCGTTTGGCGTGGCGAGGGATTGACTGCCGCTCATGGTGCGGCCCTTTCTTCCGCGCGACCAAAAACGGTGTCGTTTTGGTCCCGCTTCAGACAAAATTTGGCTGCCGCGCAATGCGCGGGCGGCCAAAATTTTCTTCTTCCCCAGCCGAACAGTGCACCAACTTTACCAAAAATTCACCATTTTTGTTCAATTTTTTTTACCACAAAATGACTCTAAAAATCATGTAATTCACACATATATATCTAAAAATTATTTGGAATGATTGTTATAATTATTTAGTAATTTTCCACAAAATTATTTTACCACAAAATATACATAAATAATTTAAATAATTGCTTTTATACCTTTCTTGAAGCTTGTCATGCCCTTTGCTGGCACCACACTTCTATCTTCTTGGCGGCTATGGTGTTTTCCGGTGGTGGTGGAGGTTCTCGGGTGGGAGAAAAAGGAGAAAATGAGAGAGTTTGTTTTCTTTTTCTTTTTCTTTCTCTTTTCTTACTTTCTTTTTCTTTTATAATCCACCCACTTAATTATTTTGGAAAGTAATCACAATTTCACCGACTTATCCCACGCCTCCACTGACTTAGCAAACTTGGATAGTAAAAATTTCATGCATTATTAATAATTTAATACATTATGTAATTATTTCGTGTATTAAATATTTTATAACATGTATATAAAATATTTATTTTAATTCACTAAAAATCATAATATGATTCATAGATAATATTAATACCTCTTTTGGGTACTTTACTTGACAAATTTTGTACACGCATAATGACATGCATGTACTTATATGAGATAATTTATACTTCCAAAAATCATAAAATAATTCATATTACGTATAAAAATTAGTTTTCATAATTTTTCACTTCATTACTTGGACAACATGTTACACTAACATGTTCACATTTTTTAAATATTATCCTTCATAAAAGTCATAATAATTTCATTATACATAAATATAATTTTTAATAACTTAAAACAATCCTTTTTCTTACTTATTATTCAATTTCTTTAATATTTACAATATTTTCATTATATATAAATTATATAATTTAATATTATATAATTTATATATTTACATTCTCCTTTCTTAAATAATTACTTAAATTCTTCCATAATTATCAATTAATCAATAATTTCACATTTATTAACTCTCTCATTATTTTAATTCTCTTATATAAATTATATAATTTATCCTTATATAATTTATATAATTATAATTTTCTTTAAACATTACTTTAATTTTCTTATATAAATTATTTAATTTATTATTATATAATTTATATAATTACATTTTTTCTCAATAAATTTCTAAATTTCCACCATAATTCTTAATTAAATCTAAAATCGATAATTACAATTTTATTAACTTCCTCATTCGCTTTTCATTTAAAATTGGATTAATTTAATTATTAATCCCTTAATTTTCATAATTAATAACATTTATAATTATCACTTAAACATATACATTTATATATTTATACAAATGTATATATATACATATCTAATTTCATATAGTTCACATTACCACATAACCTCAATTAAATCATAATTTCTGCATTTTCATAACAATTTAATTGTACAATTTATTGTACATTTACCTGAAATTTCTCTTATTCTTAATAAATTGTTTTTAAAAAATTTATTTACTTTTCAATTACTTAAATTCAATATTATTTATCATAATCTCTGCACAGATTTAATTTACTAATTAAATCTCATCACACACTTTAAATCATTTACATCATAATTAATTTAAACAACTTTTGATAATTTTGTTAATTAAATTCTCATTTAATATTATTAAAGAAATCCTGAAAATTCGGATCCTCACATTCTCTCTCTTGGAAGCAGCGCCAAATCACACGGTTGAATCCTAATATCGCTTCTTTATTTTCTCAGGGCAACGTTTGTTTGCAAGAATTATAATCCCGGGATTATAATCTTAAGATAATATTTGTTTGTAAGAATTGAACTTAAGGTATAATTATTAATCCCAAAATGTCTTATTTATTAGTCAAGGTATAATAAAATGACTTAATAGTCTTGGGATTATAATCCTTGATTGAACATGGTATTAAATAGTCCCTCATATTAAGTCATTTTATAATTTCTAGGCTAATAGTCCCAAGTTCAAATTTAAAAACAAATAAGACAAATATCTGATCAATAGTCTTATTCTAAGTGTAATTCTTGCAAATAAACATAACATTGGGATTATAATTCATGTCTTGGGATTATATCCTTGCAAACAAACACGACCTAAGAGAATAAATTGGCCCTAATATAAGACCTAGTCCGCCCCGACCAAAGTAGATCGAGTCATAATTGGTTCAGCTTAAATGTGATGGATCACAAATGCATCGAGCCTAAAGGACTCAGTTTTTATTAAGTTATAAAAGTGTTGAACTTGATGTATAAATAGAGGAAATAGTAGTAAATAATATCTTTTTAGCCTACATATTCATAGAACTTAATCTCATCTAAAAACTCATATCTCTGTCTTTTAGAAAACTGATCAGGAAATGGTATAAGTAAAGATTTTAGACTCGGATGCAATCGGCAGCGAAAAAGACCTTAAAGGGCCAACTAGAGGCTTAGGGTATAATGGGTTGCTGGTATACGGATTTTTTACATTTTTTTTTTATTATTGTTGAATTTATAAAACAAGGTAACTGTAATGTTAATTCATCATCAAGTTAGACAAGGTTTGTAATTTATGCACAAATATCTTTTAAAGAACAATATTCAAAATTTTAATAGTGTTACATATCATTAGAAAAATATCATATATCATCAAATTCAAGTAATTTACAAGTTAAAAAAGATTCAAATCAATTATGCGTTTGAAAAATATAGTCGCTTATGTTCAAATATTATAATAGTGATAATACATCATCTACATAAAAGTGGTATTTTTTTTCTTTATTTCTAAATTCTTAATTTGTTAATGCCTAAAGTGCCACATGCTTTGCTCCCCAAGAATCGATCCCAAAACCTAAAGTTTGAACTTTTAACCATGAAACCCCCCAAGCACCACAAGTTTAACTACTTCAGTTATCTAGAAAATAAATCATATACTAAATGAATTAATTTTCCCAACAAAGGATTAAAAGACAAATGTACCCATGTTAATTTAAAACATCTCCATATTAACACTAATTAAGCAAATTACACAAAAGGCATAAATTAAACAAGTTAAATAGTTAACTTAAAATAAAAAACACCATTAAATAAATTATTATAAAATAAATTCAATTAACAAATTAGACAATTTAAATAATTATAATATCTAATCAAACACAAATCTGGTACATCAATTTATCCCCCTTCCAACACCAAATTCATCTCGTCAAACACAACTTCAACTCAAGCCAACCTCCATTAATCACACAAATTGTTGAAATCACTCCTTTTCTATCTTCATTCCTCTGAAATTAGGGCAAAATTATCCCCAAATTTGAATATGTAGTTTCTCGCTCTTAATGGGGACAATTTGTGGAGTCTGTTTGTTCATTTCTTGCCGACGATACACATTAGTTGCAGATTTGGGAATCAATGTATATCACTTTCATGGGAATGCTTCAGAAGCTTAAATTTTCAAAAAACTTTGAAAAAGTAGGCATCTTTGATTTGGGTTTTTCAAATCCAATATGGAAATAATGTGGATGTATTATTAGATTAATAAAAGCAAACTTTGTATTTATTTTTTCCTAATTTGATTGTGAATTTGTAAATTGCTTTGCTTTTTGTAAGCTTAGAAAGTTATCATCTATTATTCTTATTTTTCAATTTCGATTTTGTATCTAATGCATCATTAAAACGATTTGGGGATGTTTTTCTTTATTATTTCAGTTTTGAATCATATGTATTTTTTGGTTTTAGTTTTGTATTTAATTAAGAATTATACAATTTCATTATTTAAAAAACATATAATTACTTAAAATAAATGGAGGAGAGAGAAAGGAAGAGAGTATATAATATTTTTTTTGGGTTAATTAAATAGTTGAACTCGTGGTGCTCGGGTGATCTCATAACTAAAGTTTTAAATGTGAGGTCCTAAGATCAAATTTTGGGAGCAATATAATTTTTGCTAAATTTTGGGTTTAAGTTACACATCGTGGGCCTTAATGCTTGGGATTATTAGGCCTATAAACCCATTTAATAACTTAGAGTTGGGAGGACTATTAATTTCACACTCATCATAAGATTATATAATTCTTAAAAAATATCATTAGGAATGACAAAAAAAAATCCATATGACTATTTAAAGGATTATTAATCCTCTATCATAGAATAAAATATATCAAATTAGTGTTAAATTAAGACAAATAATTTAAAAGCTTGATGTGTTTAAGTGCTTAATCTCAATGCTTTCATATATACTTCTGTTTCAAATTATAACATTGTTATTGATTTTTTAAAATTAATTTAAAATATTTTTAAAGTTAAAATTAAGATAATTTATTAAAAATTATGAGAAAAATAAATTTTACAATAACCAATACTTTTTTAGAGAGTTTACAATATTTATCATTGTACTAATTAAAATTAATTTTTTTTTATGTCAAACTTGAATTTAAATATGTTTAAAGTTACTTCAAAAAGTAAATAATAATTTTATATTTTAGAACGAAGAGAGCATGTAAGTGTCAGCCAATTAAACATCAAGTGAATGGGTCAAGCCTAACTTTTTGTCTCTCGGCCTTAAAAATCCGCTTAAAGTTAATTTGGAAGTGAACTGGGTTGAGCGTAAACAAAATTTCAAGGCCATATTGAAAATTAGACACCATGTTTCCTTAGATTGGTCGCCTCGATCATTTTTCTTAAAACTAAAAAAAGTAAGTATAAGTGCACAACATTCAAACGCAATATCCAAACACTACATCCATCTTAATCATTGAAAAACGGATTATGACATTGAAATCTGTGTCATATCCCACTTTTTAATGATTAAAATGGATGTAGTATTTAATTTTGTGTTTGAATGTTGTGTATGTAGACTTGTCAAAAAAAAAATAGAAAATAATAAGTAATGATATATCTATAAAATGATTCACTAATGTTAATTTTAATTGCAAATACCATTAGTAAGGAAAACAGTTAATTCCTTGTTAAACATTTTAAGTGATAAAATATAGTTTTAGGTACAACTCGATTTTGGTTCCAATTGTCATCCCTTTTGACCCTTATTATTTTAAAGTCATATCTAGTATTAAGAGTTTACCTTGATGTGGTACCGCTTTCGCTGTTTGCACCGAACTTGTAACGCCCCTAAAATTCTCGCACTCACTACGACAAACCTTGTGCGTTAAACTTAATACATCTACCGACTTAACCAATGATCTCATAATCATATTGGTTGAATTTGTCTATTTTAGACTATACATTAAATTTTTTCATAACTTTGTCCCTGGATCTTAACTTGATCTCGGTCTCATTATTTATACAAGTATCAACTTGTAGTTCATCCATATAAAAGGATAACACCATATATAACGGTCTAATTTTAACCTTAAGATTTAAATATTCTATAACTTTACATAATCCAAGATTCACGGTATTAAATCATTAGGACGGTTATTGGGAATAGAGAATCTCGTGGTGAATGTTTGTATCTTCACACGTGATAAATGTTTGCATCTTTATCCGTGAAAAATGGTTGTATCTTTGTCCGATGCAAAATTCTCTTTCCGTACAGAACATACCCAACTAGTTAAAACCCTCACTTGAAACACATTTGGTTATAGTGATATCTCTTCATATCAATAATCCTACTTATTTGACATTCAAAATAGTAATAACAAGCTATACCTTGGTCCGAGAAACCTAATGATAGATTTGACCAGTCAACGCCGATTAGTCATCTCTCGGATGTACAGTACTCACAAGTCATTTACCGATCCTCATCCAGATAAATAGATCATTATCAACACTATGTTAAGTTTTAACAATTCTAGGTTTAATAAAAAGTAAAGACATAATAACATTCTGATGATAATAATTTATATCCTTCATTTAATATTCAGTTACATGTTTGTTTGTTCGTATTACAACAGTCATTATGACTTATACAAATACAAGTAATAAAGATGAAAACCTAATCTACGCTTCATCTTTACGTTCATGATCTTCTTAACGTTCATCTTTAAATATGCAAATAAGGTTTTATTCGCAAGAATGAGCACGACGACTCAACAAGTCTAACATATAGCACATGCACAGTTTATGCTTTCATATAAATTTTAACATGCCTTGACTGAACATAATTCTCCATTTAACATCACATATAACTCATATGCCATCAATTTATATCACATTGACACACAAAGTGTATAAATTATGTTCATAACTCATAACCATAACACATAACAGTTAGAAGACTTGTAAACATCAGTTAAAGATTTCACATAACATATATTACAAAACAACATCACATTACACATCTCATTTGTCATTTTAACAATACTACACAAGTAGCATATAGCAAGAGTTAGAGGACTTGCCTTGAAACCATTTTAGGGTTTCCCGGGAAATCGTTATATGCCTACAAAAAGGGTTACGCGTCCCCGAACGTTAGTTTACCCAATTTTACATTTGAATAAGTCTTAAGATAGATTAACTAGACTATTTTCATTAGTGGAATTTTTAGAAAACTTGACCAACTCAAAATCATTATTTTTAGTGCTTGCACCCGAGGGGTCCCTTAATTTTTCAACTTCGACCTCTTTTTTGGTAACTGCCATAACTTTTTCATAAAAAAATATTTTGAGGTGATTATTAATTCTAAATTACTTAGAATTTCATGATCTACAACTTTTGTTTAGGTTTATAAGGCATATTTCAAACTTAAGAATTCAGAAATTGGCAAAAACAGTCAGTATGTATGCTTTGGTCAACAGTTTTAGGGTTAATCATGTGAGACATGTCTCAGCTAGCTTTAATTACTTAAGATATCATGTTACAAGACTCAATAACACTTCATAACATAAAAATAAAAAAATCATGAACCTACTTATGTTTGATTTATGACTTTTACTCAAGAACATGAAGAATGCGAAGAACACGAAGAACTAAGTTTCACAGTTCTTGGTTTAGCTTGCTAAAATATGGTGTCACAAGCATGAATTTGCTAGGCCATCATGTTTCAGAAATTTATAACACTAAATTACAAAATCATAAACCTACTTATATAGGAAATTATGACTTTTGCTCAAGAACACATGAAGAACACGAAGAACGAAAAATCGTACATGGTAACGACTTATGTTCTTGAGCTTTTGGATTTCATTCTTGAAATAATTTGAGCATTATAACTACTTACATATGTGATTATAACACTTTATAATTGACAAAATTTTGTCGTTATAACGACTTGTTTACATGATTATAACAATTTATAATTATTGCTCAAGAACATACGAAAAACACGGAGAACGACAATCGTACATGGCTACGACGTACATTTTTGAGCTTTAAACTATGAAATGAAAATTGATATTAGAACTACTACAAAATGAAGAAAAGTTCAAGAACACATAAAGAACACAGAGAACGACAATCGTACATAGCTACGACATGCGTTCTTGAGCTTTAAACTATTAAATGAAATTCAACAATATAACTACTACAAAATGAAGAAAAGCTTAAGAACATGTGAAGAACATGGAGAACGATAATCGTATATGGCTATGACATGCGTTCTTGATCTTTTAAACTAAAAATTAATCGAACATAATAACGACTGGGATTTTACCTCTTGAAGTGCAAGCTTTAACTATTTCTTTGCTACTTCCTTGATAGTAACTCACTAGAACTCTCTCTTAATATAACTTTGGAGTATTTTATCTTTTGAAACTAATGGATCTAAAGGAGGGAGAGCTCCCTATTTATAGAAAACCAAGGGTCAGGTAGTTTGGCTTTTAGTTTAAAAGCCAAGGGCATTTTAGTCTTTTTGCACATTATTTAATTAATAAAAATAAAATAATATCTAGTTATTTTCAAGCCAAAACCAGCTCACTTAGTTTCTAGAAGCTTCCCGAGCTGTTTTGTCATTATTTCTTTCGATTTTGGTATATCGGATAAATCGTGTGCGATTAATTCGAAATATTTCGCATCAGTAATATTAGTTTAATTAGTTATATATATTTTATTCATAAAATACATCATATAGTATTAATATGATATCTCGTGTAAGTCTCGTAGTTTATACCTTGTTTTAATCTCGGATACACTTTCGTATATTTCTCGTAAACCTTATTTTACGTATTTCTTTCTGTATTTGTTCCATTTTAAAATTTCATAACCCCACAGTCATTTTTTTGCAAATATTTTTTATTTCAGAAAATATCTCTGTTGTCCGTAAAAATGCTATTCAGAACTGTAAATTTTCAAAAATCGGAAGACAGTGTCCAAATAAATAGTATTTTATGCGTTTTTCAAAAAAAATATATTGGCTAAATAGCATTTACACTTCATATAAACGATATTTCATGAAATACGATATGTCAAAACATCAAAAGAACAATCAAAAAGACGAAAAACGTTTTCTCGTAAATTGTGTCATTTTCTCCAAAAAAATTTATTGATTCCCAGACATCTAAATCTCATATTAACACTACGTTGTGAAATGTAAGAAGTCCTACAGATGAAAGAAATAGTTAAACAAATGAAAAACGTTTAAAATGTTATTCAGAACTGTAAATTTTCAAAATTCGGAAGACAGTGTCCAAATAAATAGTATTTTATGAGTTTTTCAAAAAAAATTTATTGGCTAAATAGCATTTATACTTCATATAAACGCTATTTCATGAAATTCGATATGTCAAAACATCAAAAGAACAATCAAAAAGACGAAAAACGTTTTCTCGTAAATTATGTCATTTTCTCCAAAAAAATTTATTGGTTCCCAAACATCCAAATCTCATATTAACACTACGTTGTGAAATGTAAGAAGTCCTACAGATGAAAGAAATAGTTAAACAAATGAAAAACATTTCTTTATGAATAGTATTTTTTCACATTTTTCGAGAAAAAACTTATATTGTCTGTTACGTGTTTTCAAAGCGTGAGAATGATGAATCTTGAAATGAAATGTCAATTTGACGTACACATTTCTCTCAAGAGCCTAGGTTATTTCCTAGGTTTTAGACCTTGGGGTTTAGACTTTACGTTTTAACTCTTTTTCCAATTTAAGTTTTTGTTTTAAATCGACTTCTTGATTTTATTAAATGTTAAGGTTAACTACGTGAACCAAAACACAAAATTCTACACATAGAACCTTTTAAAGCTCAATTCAAGTTTTACTATTCATATAACACAAATTAGGTTAAATAATTTTAACCTCTTAGTTGTATACGATCGTAGTTTCACATTGTATTTTATTCTTTCAGATAACTCAATGTATGCTTAAGCAATCGTTCTTAGATTTTGAATTGACAACCTTAATTTGATCTTGTCAGATCATATTTGAAATATTTGAGATATTACAGAACTAGTACTTTATCCCTAGATGTTCAATCAACTGCTACACCTCAACGTATTTCGGGGAGAACCAACTAGCTCTTTAATTTTAATAAATATAATAATAAATATTATAAACTATCTAAAAATTAAGTAAAACTCATTATAAGATTTATATTTTTTAATTAATCATCTAAATTTTAAATTGAATTAATTTTTAAAAGTCAAAAATAATTTTATAATTTAAAATAGACAAAGTATTAAAAAGACGTTTGCTTTTGCGTTTCATATATAATTATGTTTAACGGTAGAGAAATGTACACAATTTGATTGCGATTAAATAAATTATGCCAATTTTGAGGATGCAAATGGTTATTTTTTTGAAAATTTAGTACTAGCTTATGTACATCACAATAAAGACATGACAAAATAAAACAAGTTAATTGACTTCTTCCTATTAACACTTTGTTTCTGAGTTTTAAAATGGACAGAAAAGAAAAGAAATGGACGAAAAACTTAAGTTTTCTATAAAATTCTTGTGTTTCTAAGTTTTTTAACAAACAAAAAAGAAAAGAAATGGATAGAAAATTTGGTCAGTTTTTCTGCTAAAGTTTTTCATCCAAAAATACAAGATTTAGACTAAAAAGAAAGATGTGAAAAAAAATATTATCATAATTATCATATTATCTTTTAACTTTAAATATAACAATTTTGTTGGCGGTGATGGAATATGGCCACTCCTACCAACGCTGCTCGTGGTGGGACCGCTTCCTCAGTGGCAACACTCGCCGCCACAGCTCACCTCCGTCGAGATTCCGCAAATGACAATTCCATCTCTGAGGAATCTGTAACTTGGCCAGGAGTCTTGTTTTAGTACAAATGGTTATTTTAGTAAGAAAAGGGGTAGCTTAGTTCATCGTGAAGACTTTGAATTGTCCGCTAGTGGCAAGAATCAAAAGGTTGTTCACCTATAATTAGGCAAGCACATATATCCATCATTTTCAAACGAATGGATAATAGTTTGTAGTATTAATTATCCTAACTAGTAAGAAACATATTCCTTTTTTTTTAATTTTATATTTTGGTAATAGTAATTATAACTCATATCCCCATCTAACTTCAATTCTCAAAGGAGAATACATATATTGGAAACGCCTATTGGTTTGAAGAAGCCAGGGAAAATTGTAGGTTCCTACTTTTTTTTTGGGTTTTTTTTTTTATCTTATATATATAGGGCAATGATCCATAGCTAGTGTTTGCTAAGTGCACTTTTTCAGTTAGCACATCTGAGACCGTTGAGAGGATGATCCAACGGTTTGACTTGTTCCCAACCATTACATATAGTAGCGAGCTGCAAAAAAAATTTAAACGTGAACAACAGTGCTGTTACCGTATCTAATGGCTGTATACGTGGTAATCATTTTATTTAGCCCAGTGCCGCTACCTTAGTTAACGACAGCACACATGGAAATCATTTTATTTAGCCCCCAACCGCTACCTTAGATAGTGGCAGACTAATATTCACCAGACGTTGTTATTTTATGAAGCCCCTAGTCGCTACCTTAGATAACGGCAGACCAATTTTTATGAAGTTTCCTAGCCGTTATCTTAGATAGCGGCATGATAATTACCCATACTACACATTGTCGTTTTAATAACCCTAAACAACCCTATACATAAGCATTTTGATGTTTGTTGTCGTCGCTGTATTTTTATTTCAACCAAATGCAGCTACATTTTCTCATCAATTGCAGAATCTGAGTGTTTTTGGCATCTGAGCAAAACAATACTCATTCATAATTTTGGTAAGTCTTTGTTAATGGTTTCAATGCCTGCTGCAAATATGTTTTTATCTAGTTCATCTGAATCGCATGCTTGTTTATAGTGTACAAATGAATCTGAGTTTGTGAATGAAGGTGAAAGCAGTAGAACTAAAATGGTCTCATATGTTGGTCAATTATTTTCTAATGTTGAAGATGCAAAAAAAAATTATAGAGCTTATGCACACAATAATGGAATTGAGATTAGAATTGCTATAAGTCATAAACATATTGGTACTGATAATTGGTCTTCTAGGTTATATGTTTGTAAAAAAGTCGGTAGACCAACGTCTTTAAAAAATATTTCAGATGATGAATGTCCTACTAGGAAAATAACAAGACAAAGAGATTATATAGGATGCACATTATACAAAGCTAGAATATTTTTTGTACATAATAAAAAAGAAGAGCACTAACGTATTTCAACTTTAGAGTTGAGTCACAATCATCAATTAGTGATACCCACCAAAGTAGATTTGATTGAAACAAGTAGGAATATTACTCTAGTAGCAAGACTATTAATTGACACTTTAAACCAGTATAGTATTGGGCCTAGTAGGATGGTGAACATTTTGAGCATAATTGGTGGTGGGATGCAAAATGTAGGCTTTAGTGATAAAGATATAAGGAATGTTGTTAAGGATTTAAGGAGTGATTCGAAAGATGAAAATGATGCTCAAACTGTAATAAATTATTTGAAAAAACTTCAATCCGGAAGTGAGTCAAATTTTTTTTCAATGTCAGAGTAGATGATAACAACCGCATTACGTTTATTTTGTAGGTTGCCGCTCGATCTAGATTAATGTATGAATGTTTTGGAGATGTGGTGACATTTAACACTACGTATAGGATAAATCGACATGACATGCCATTTGTTCCATTCACTGGAGTTAACCACCATTATCAGATGATTTTGTTTGGATTTACATTGTTAAGAGATAAGACTGAGGAAACTTTCGTTTGGGTATTACAAATATGGCTCCAAGCAATAGACTACAGGACACCTGTAGCTATCATCACCGGCCAAGATAAAGCCTTGAGTAATGCTATTGCGATAGTAATCCCAAACACTCATCATGTATTGTGTTCTTGGTATATTACTAATAAGTTTCCTAAAAAGTTGCACCATATATATGTTGAACACCCATCATTTAAATCGGATTTTAACAACTGTGTCGACAATTCTTTCTCCTCGGCGAATTTGAGGAGTGTTGGAATATCCTAGTGAGGGAGTATGAATTACATAACAATGAGTGGCTCAGAAGTTTGTAAGATGTCAAGAAAAATGGATACAGGTACATACAAAGACATTTTTTGCTGCTGGAATGACGGAGCTATATAACAGCCCATCGGAAACGAAGCTTAATTTGTGAGTCATCTTTGGAAGTTCATGCTGCGAAAGTGTATACTAAAGAAATGTTTAGACGTTTTTAAGTTCAACTTCTCGATTCCATGAAGTTCAACATTCACAAAGTAAGTGAACTTTGCGTTATTGACACAAAGGTACATATAGTGTACAGATGCAACTAAAGATTCCCGAAGATATCATGAGGTCACCAACAATCGTCCGTCCAACACCATAACATGTACTTGCCAACTATTTTCGCATTTCGGTCAAATTTGCAGGCACCTTGTTAGAGTTTATGCCCTAGAGGCTAATTATTTGATGTAATTGCTTAACATTTTTGATATTATATTTGATTGAATAAATGGATTATTTTATTATGATTTCATTTACTGCGTTAAATAAATGTTAACGTAATAAAAGCCCTTAGAATAATGATACGAATTATATAGCTTTAAGTATGTGACTTGAACATGAGATTATATAATTATAATTAGTATCATTACTCTTAAATGTCCCTAGTCGAGTATCATTGTTAATGGGACAACAATGATGCATTGAGACTAGTATGTGGATTGACTGATGGCCAAATCTCATTGGTTATAAATATATGAGATATTTGAGTCAATGCATAGGTACATGTTAGAGAACAATGTACTGGACTGACCCACCATAAGAATTCTACATGGAGCATTATGCAAAGTGTCATAAGAAATTCTTATAGTGACAATGATGTAATGATCCTCCGACCTGAAGTCACTATATTATTACACGAGAATTTATGTACTTTGATATCATCAAATGTCACCTTTAATAGGGTGGACAATAAAGGTGATCATTGGGTACATCATGAATCGTGTGAGGAATATGAGTGATCTAGATGGAATTTAACCCTCCTATATATTAGGAGTGATATCCATAGGCCTCTTGATTGAGTAGGACTATGAAATGCATGGCCATGCTCAAATATTGATTTGTTTCATATAGTCTACTCATTGATCAAGAAAACTCAGATTAAATTATGAAGAGTATGACACATTCCATGCCTCGAGTTTAATCTAGGATATAAGGTTAAAAGGATTAAATTACATTGAAACATTGGTCACGAAAAGGTTGTATCGAATCACCGATCTTATTATTATTTGGGTAGCAGTGATGCATTGCTAGATGCCGCTCACTGTTTATAATTTTATAATATGATTTTAAAATTATTGCCAACATAATAATAACCTATAGGGTCACACACTTAGAACGTAATTAAAAGGGAATTAATTTAAATTGTAAGTATTTTAAATGTGTCAATATGATTGATAGTATTTAGAAATTACGAATTTAAATTAATAGGATAATTTGTATATATGTATATTAATTAAGTAAGACTTAATTAAAATATAATATATATAAATTCGGATTTTATTTTTCTATTTATTTTAGGTTTTAGTTAATTCCTATTAACTACTATATATATGATATATCAGTAGTCTAAAAGTCACGTAAGGAAAAACTAAAACCCTAGCCGCTTTCAGAAGGAGGCTAGAGAGAAAAATAGGTTAGAAATCCTGATCTTGGTGGCTAGTACCGCGGTTCCTTTTTGCTGCAGATCGTGGGACGATTCGCGGAGCGTTCGTGTGGATACCGTAGAGACACAGTCACTGGATTGCGTTGAAGATTCGAAGCCGTTCCAGAATTCCATCGTCTTCTCAACATCTTAGATAATCGGTAAAATAATCTAAACCTCTGATTAATCTGTTTTCGCATGGATCCTGTCTTAGGGTTTCGGAAAAAATTTTAAATTACGCTGCTTTCACTGTGTCGAAACCCTAACAGTGGTATCAGAGCTACTTGCGAAACGATTGATTCAGATTACGTGTTTTATTGTATTCGATATATATGATGTATGATGATGCATGTTTACCGATCTGAAATTGAATATATGATATTCTGCATGTTTGGGTATTCTGGAAATCTATAATATATATGCATGTTTACGGATCTGAAATTGAATATATGATATTCTGCATGTATGGTTATTCTGGAAATCTGTAATATATATGCATGTATATGATTTCTGTTAATCGTATCCTACAAGGTGGAATAACAGTACGTCTTCTGTTCTAATTGGATTAGAAGCATGAAGATTCGATTTAATATGATTAATCGAACTTGGACATATATGATATGTTCTGGGTGTATTGTTACTATGGTGGATTGTATATGATTCTGAAATTGTTTCAGAGATTCATATACAGATTGTAGTTTTAAAAAAATGAAAAAAAAAATTTCCAGGGGCGCTGCCCCCGACCCCCCCGCCAGGGGGGGAGTCCCCCCCTTGGACCCCCCCGCCGTAGCGCACGATGGTCGTGACCCCAAATATTTTTTTTTTATAATATTCTTTAAATGATATAAATTGTGTTATGTGCTTATTGTGATATGCATGGTGCACAGTTATGGCTCTTTTGACCCATAGGATTAGTGGTTTTTGGTTTTTTGAAATACGGCTTGCATGTCGTGCCTTTCTATATTCTGATGTAATATTCTCTTCTCATCTAAATCCCCTCGAATGTAACTCGAGGTTTCTTTATAACATGTAATGTACAAGTGTAATCAAGAAGACAAGATGATGATGGAGAGGAGACACAAGTGAACGAGGAAGGTCCAACGAAGCTACTATTTTGAAGACCTTTTACCACCTTAGACTGACCTTCAATCTTTTCATTAGCTTGAAAGGATTGACATAGGGTTGAGCCATAACTGTGACACGTTTAATTTTTGCACTTTATTTATGCTTGTATACGATATGCTATGATAAATAACGTGCATGCTTAATAAGATTAAAATTGGTGAGATCTAAATTAATTAATAAAATCCCTCATAAAATTATTGAGTCTAAATCAGATGCCTTCCAATGAATGACACTCATCAAGACCTTGATCAATGAATGTAGGTTTGCCAAAGCAAAGTACCCCATTTATCTTGGTAAGATGCGATAGGATAATTGTGATATCCAAAATGTTAAAAGCATTGGGCCTGACTTAACTAAGTTATCTCAATAGGATTGTGGACTTAGAGGCATAGAGTTTGGCAGGTACCATTAGATGGACTAGAACAAATGTTGTTCACCAAACTATCTAAGAGTTATATATGATATAATTGACAAATGGTTGTCTACCTAAATAATTATGTTTTAAGAGATTAGCCAAAGCTAACTTAAGGCGTAATAAAATATGGATCTTAGCTCACTAGAAAGATTTAATAAAAAATGCTTTCCGAATTAATGGTGAGGGCTATTAATTTGATTAAAATAGTGGGAGGTATATTTGGAATGTACTATTATCAATTACATAATATCAAAACTCTGCAATTTGACTTATTATTTTTGCACTTATAAATTGTAGATATCAATGGCAACCAACAACACAAATAGTCTTTCACTACGATCAGTCCTTGAGAAGGAAAAGCTGAGTGGAATTAATTTCCTAGACTGGCATAGGAACTTGAGGATTGTCCTCAAACAAGAGCGCAAGCTCTATGTCCTTGATGGGCCCATTCCTGCAGCACCAGCTAACACTGCACCACGTGCAGAGCATAATGCTTACAAGAAGCATCAAGATGATGCTCTAGACGTGAGTTGTCTCATGCTAGCAACTATGAACTCTGAGCTTCAGAAGCAACATGAGTTAATGGATGCTTATGAGATGATCGAGCATCTCAAGAAATTGTTCGCAGGGCATGCTCGACAGGAGAGGTATGATACAAGCAAGGCGTTGTATCACTGCAAGATGGGTGAACGTGATCCAGTTGGTCCACATGTTCTGAAAATGATTGGGTATATTGAGTACCTTGCTAGGTTGGGTTTTCCGATTACTGCGGAAGCCCAAACTGATCTAGTTTTGCAATCTTTGAACAGCAGCTACTCGCAATTTGTCATGAATTATCTCATGAATGAAATTACGAAACCACTTACTGAGTTGTTGAGCATGTTAAGAACTGCCGAGAACAACATGAAAAAGGCAGGACCCGATCCCATAATGATGGTGCAAAAGGGGAATGCTAAGGGAAAAGGGAAAGGCAAGAAGAAGATAGGATCTAAATCTGGTGCCAAACCCAATTTCAAAAACAAACAGGCTTTAAAACCTAAAGGTGGGGTAGCTAAAGAAGGTGATTGTCACTTCTGTGGAAAACCTGGACACTGGAAGAGGAACTGTCATGCATATCTGGAAGAACTGAAGAAAAAGAAAGGAAGTACGACTTCTGATTCAGGTATATATGTTATAGAAGTCAATTTGTCTACTTCTACATCATGGGTATTAGATACTGGATGTGGTTCTCACATTTGTGTTAATGTGCAGGAACTCCGAAGGAGTAGGACTTTGGCGAAAGGAGAGGTTGACCTACGAGTTGGGAATGGAGCAAAAGTTGCTGCACTAGCCGTAGGAACTTATCATTTATCTTTGCCCACTGGGCTAGTATTAGAATTAGAGGATTGTTATTTTGTGCCTGCTATGAGCAAAAACATTATTTCTGTTTCTTGTTTGGACAAGAAAGGTTTTTCGTTTTTAATAAAGAACAACAGTTGTTCGTTTTACTTAAATGAAATATGTTATGGTGTTGCACAATTGTTTAATGGTCTTTATATTCTTGCTTTAGAGATGCCTATCTATAACATAAATACAAAACGATTTAAATCAAATGATTCAAATCTGACATATCTCTGGCACTGTCGTTTAGGCCATATAAATGAGAAACGCATATCCAAACTCCATAAAGATGGGTTTTTGGATTCATTTGATTTTGAATCATATGAGAAATGCGAATCTTGTTTATTAGGTAAGATGACTAAAGCCCCTTTCACTGGTCACAGTGAACGGGCTAGTGATATATTGGGACTTATACATAGTGATGTATGTGGACCCATGAGTTCATTAGCAAGAGGTAGGTTCTATTACTTCATTACATTTACTGATGACTTTAGTAGATATGGATATGTGTATCTTATGAGACACAAATCCGAATCCTTAGAAAAGTTCAAGGAATTCAAGAATGAAGTTCAAAACCAATTTGGCAAAAGCATAAAAGCCCTTCGATCCGATCGAGGTGGTGAATACTTAAGCCAAGATTTTGATGACCTTCTAAAGGAGTGTGGTATTATATCACAACTCACTCCACCTGGAACACCACAATGGAATGGTGTGTCTGAGAGGAGAAATCGCACCTTGTTGGACATGGTACGATCAATGATGAGTCATGCATATCTTCCAATAAGCTTCTGGGGTCATGCCCTAGAGACAGCTGCATTCACACTTAACCGTGTTCCTACAAAGACGGTTCAAAAGACACCATATGAGATGTGGACTGGGAAACGTCCTAGTATGTCGTTCATGAAGATTTGGGGTTGCGAGGCGTTTGTAAAACGTCTGGCTTCTGACAAGCTCGGACCCAAATCTGACAAATGTAATTTTGTGGGATACCCTAAGGAAACAAAAGGGTATTATTTCTACAAACCTTCTGAGAACAAAGTGGTTGTTGCTCGAACTGGTATTTTTCTAGAAAGAGAATTTGTCTCTAAAGGAAATAGTGGGAGGAAAGTAGAACTCGAAGAAATTCGTGAACCACAAAATATCATTGAACCTGAGTTGGAACATGAGCAGGAACCACAAGATATTGTGGAAAGTGAACCTGCTCAAATTACACAAGTCATTCGTAGATCTAATAGGACACGCCAAGAGCCTGAGAGATATTATGGATTTCTTGTGACTCAAAACGGCGATGTGATGCTCATAGATCAGGATGAGCCTGCTTCCTACCAAGAAGCTATGAATGGACCAGATTCTGAGAGATGGCTTGAAGCCATGAAATCTGAGATGGACTCCATGTATACTAACCAAGTATGGACTTTGGTTGATCCACCCGAAGGGGTAAAACCAATCGGGTGCAAATGGGTTTTCAAGAAGAAAACCGACATGGATGGTAATGTACAAACCTATAAAGGCCGACTGGTAGCAAAAGGTTTCAAACAAGTTCAAGGTGTTGACTATGATGAAACCTTCTCTCCAGTGGCAATGGTTAAATCCATCAGGATCTTACTTGCTATTGCAGCCTTTTATGATTACGAAATCTGGCAGATGGATGTCAAAACTGCTTTCCTTAATGGAAATCTCCTTGAGGATGTGTACATGACACAACCTGAGGGTTTTGTCACTCCAAAGGATGCTAGAAAGGTATGTAAGCTGCAGCGATCCATTTATGGATTGAAGCAAGCCTCTCGGAGTTGGAATCTTCGATTTGATGAAGCAGTCAAAGAGTTTGGCTTTATAAAAAATGAAGATGAACCTTGTGTATATAAGAAGGTTAGTGGGAGTCAGATTGTATTCCTGGTATTATATGTAGACGACATATTAATTATTGGGAATGACATTCCTTCCTTACAGGCTGTAAAAACATGGTTAGGAAAATGTTTCTCCATGAAAGATTTGGGCGATGCAACCTACATTTTAGGTATCAAGATCTATCGAGATAGATCGAGAAAAATGCTCGGCCTAAGTCAAAGTACATATATTGATAAAGTGTTGAAACGGTTCAGCATGCAAGAGGCAAAAAGAGGACACTTACCCATGACTCATGGTGTAAAGATCTCTAAGGCCCAATGTCCTAAATCACAAGATGATGAGGAGCGTATGAGAAAGATCCCTTATGCTTCGGCAATTGGATCTATCATGTACGCAATGATATGTACTCGTCCGGATGTTTCGTATGCTTTGAGCATGACGAGCAGATACCAGTCGAATCCAGGTGAAGGTCACTGGACAGCAGTCAAGAATATCCTCAAGTACCTGAAAAGGACTAAGGATTCATTCTTGGTATATGGAGGTGAAGAAAAACTGGCAGTAAAGGGTTACACAGATGCTAGTTTCCAGACTGACAGTGATGACTATAAGTCTCAGTCAGGTTTTGTGTTTTGCGTTAATGGTGGTGCTGTTAGCTGGAAAAGTTCGAAGCAAGAGACAGTAGCCGATTCTACAACAGAGGCTGAGTATATTGCTGCTTCTAGTGCAGCCAAGGAGGCTGTATGGATTAAAAAGTTCGTCACTGAACTTGGTGTTGTTCCAACCATTGTTGATCCAGTTGAGTTATACTGTGATAATGATGGAGCCATTGCACAGGCTAAGGAACCCAGATCTCACCAACGATCCAAGCATATACCTAGGCGGTACCATCTCATCCGTGAAATCATTAATAGAGGAGATGTACATATATGCAGAGTGCCAACAGATAATAATGTTGCAGATCCACTGACCAAGGCTTTGTCGCAGCAGAAGCACGAAGGTCACACTAGTTCCATGGGTATTAGATACATGAGTGACTGGCTCTAGTGCAAGTGGGAGATTGTTAGAGTTTATGCCCTAGAGGCTAATTATTTGATGTAATTGCTTAACATTTTTGATATTATATTTGATTGAATAAATGGATTATTTTATTATGATTTCATTTACTGCGTTAAATAAATGTTAACGTAATAAAAGCCCTTAGAATAATGATACGAATTATATAGCTTTAAGTATGTGACTTGAACATGAGATTATATAATTATAATTAGTATCATTACTCTTAAATGTCCCTAGTCGAGTATCATTGTTAATGGGACAACAATGATGCATTGAGACTAGTATGTGGATTGACTGATGGCCAAATCTCATTGGTTATAAATATATGAGATATTTGAGTCAATGCATAGGTACATGTTAGAGAACAATGTACTGGACTGACCCACCATAAGAATTCTACATGGAGCATTATGCAAAGTGTCATAAGAAATTCTTATAGTGACAATGATGTAATGATCCTCCGACCTGAAGTCACTATATTATTACACGAGAATTTATGTACTTTGATATCATCAAATGTCACCTTTAATAGGGTGGACAATAAAGGTGATCATTGGGTACATCATGAATCGTGTGAGGAATATGAGTGATCTAGATGGAATTTAACCCTCCTATATATTAGGAGTGATATCCATAGGCCTCTTGATTGAGTAGGACTATGAAATGCATGGCCATGCTCAAATATTGATTTGTTTCATATAGTCTACTCATTGATCAAGAAAACTCAGATTAAATTATGAAGAGTATGACACATTCCATGCCTCGAGTTTAATCTAGGATATAAGGTTAAAAGGATTAAATTACATTGAAACATTGGTCACGAAAAGGTTGTATCGAATCACCGATCTTATTATTATTTGGGTAGCAGTGATGCATTGCTAGATGCCGCTCACTGTTTATAATTTTATAATATGATTTTAAAATTATTGCCAACATAATAATAACCTATAGGGTCACACACTTAGAACGTAATTAAAAGGGAATTAATTTAAATTGTAAGTATTTTAAATATGTCAATATGATTGATAGTATTTAGAAATTACGAATTTAAATTAATAGGATAATTTGTATATATGTATATTAATTAAGTAAGACTTAATTAAAATATAATATATATAAATTCGGATTTTATTTTTCTATTTATTTTAGGTTTTAGTTAATTCCTATTAACTACTATATATATGATATATCAGTAGTCTAAAAGTCACGTAAGGAAAAACTAAAACCCTAGCCGCTTTCAGAAGGAGGCTAGAGAGAAAAATAGGTTAGAAATCCTGATCTTGGTGGCTAGTACCGCGGTTCCTTTTTGCTGCAGATCGTGGGACGATTCGCGGAGCGTTCGTGTGGATACCGTAGAGACGCAGTCACTGGATTGCGTTGAAGATTCGAAGCCGTTCCAGAATTCCATCGTCTTCTCAACATCTTAGATAATCGGTAAAATAATCTAAACCTCTGATTAATCTGTTTTCGCATGGATCCTGTCTTAGGGTTTCGGAAAAAATTTTAAATTCCGCTGCTTTCACTGTGTCGAAACCCTAACACCTTCTGAGATTTTTCACGTTCAAAAATATTGTCAAAATTTAGGGAAATATGATACTTTATCAGTGGACAAGAGATGAAAATGGGAGTATTGTGGAAGAAGTTGCCCCTCTTCCAATGACTGTCGACTTTGAACATAATCAAACAATGCAGTACAACCATATGATGACTGACTTTCAAGAGTTAACTATTAAAGTTGTTTGTTTAGTTCGAGGTTAGAAGACTATACTAAAACTAAATGCAAGTGGAAAAGCCCTAGTTGATCAATATGACCCGGATGAGAATAATACCGACGTACCAGACGATGATATTGACCAAGCGGACAGATATGTGCCTGAAGAGATGGGATTGGAGGACGATGATACAGAGGAAGAGGTTGCAAAGGAAGACCACGGATTTTTGCCAGCAATTTCTTCTCAACCAAAGGGCCGAAAAGAATAACCGAGAATCAAAAGTGTTTTTGAGAAAATAGTTGGTAGTAAGCCTGTGATATCCCGAAATTTAATTAAAATTATTATTACGATCTTAAAAGATTAAAAAATTTAAAACCTACACAATGGTTAAAACCTAATCTAGGGTTAAACCCTAAGGATATAACCTAGGCTTATTAGATAAACGTGTATGTCTTTTAGATATTCTGTTTAAAGATATGGCGTTCCTACGAAGTTAAAACACGTAATAATGAATAAAAAAAATTTTAGAAAAATGAGCAGTAATAACTATTCACGATAAAAACACTCTGTGACTTTTTAACTTTTATTTCACGGAATATCATTAATATGATCTATAGATGCCAGGAAACCAATAAAAAATTTCTCAAAGAAAAACGCTGAAAAATACTATTCATGCGAAAATCGTCTTTCATTTATTTTAAAATTTTCACATTCCTGAATAACATTTTTATGGACAATAAATACATTTTGACCAATAAAATTTTTATCGAAAATAATTTTCGGGGATTATTATTCGCGAATACGGGACGAATGCGAAAAGAATAATACAAGTATACTATAATATATAATACAAAAATTATACGGTATAAATACAAAAACGTCAACCAATGAATAGTCAAAGTCAACGATTACGGCTAAGCCAAGCCAAACCAAACTTGGAGCCAAAGTCGAAGCCAAACTCAGAGCCAAAGTTTGGTTGTCATTTTTACCCTTTTACCCTCATCCTGGTTATCCTATAAATAGTAAGCTTAGTTCTTCATTATTTCCTACCATGCAAGAAGCATTTCAAGAGTAAAATTACTCTCTCTATATATTTTAAATAGTTATAATTCAAGTGATCTAAAGTTATAAAGAAATAGTTAAAGCTTGCAACTATAAGAGGTAAAATCCTTAGTCGTTGTTATGTTCAATTTTCTTTTATCTTTAGTTTACATAAAGCTCAAAAACGCAAGTCGTAGCCGTGTACGATTGTCGTTCTCCGTGTTCTTCACGTGTTCTTGAGCATTTCTTCATTTTATAGTAGTTACAATGTCGAATTTTATTTCATAGTTTATAACTAAAGTGAACGCAAGTCGTAGCCATGTATGATTGTCGTTCTCCGTGTTCTTCATGTGTTCTTGAGCAATAGTTATAATCTAATTTACAAGCCGTTGTAATGACCAAATTATTTCAAATATAAAGTGTCATAATCACATATGTAAGTAATTATAATGCTCTAATTATTTCAAGTATGAAATCATAAAGCTCAAGAACATAAGTCGTAGTCATTTACGATTTTTCGTTCTCCGTGTTCTTCGTGTGTTCTTAAGCAAAAGTCATGAATCTTTCTATGAGAAGGTTTATGATTTGTTATTTTTATGTTATAAAATATTAGTGAGTCTTATAACATGATATCTTAACAAATTAAAGCTAGTGGTACCATGTTTCACATGGTTAACCCAAAAGATTTTTATCAAGGTATGCACACTGACTTTTAAAGCAAGTTTCCAAAAACATAAAGTCAGAATCTGCCTTAGTAACCTAAAATAAAGTTATATATCATGAAATTCTAATGAATTTAGACTCAAGAATTACCCCAAAATATTTTAAAATGAGGAAGTTATGCCTGTTCGAATGAGTGGAGGCTGGGCTGCCCTACAATCTGCCTATTTCGATTTTTTGGACTTAAAAATGAGATTTTGGGTTAGAGAATTTTTCAAATTATACCACCTATGAAGATAGTCGAGTTAGGTTATAAAAACAATTATTATGAAGTAATACTCAATAAAATAACAATCAGGTATGCATAACCTTTTATGTAGGCTTTTAAACGTTTACCGGGAAACCCTAGTTTACGAATCAGGCAAGTTTCTCTTTTCTTGCACTCCGTGCAATAATGTGCTTTCGAATTGTGAAATTTTATTTGTCCTATAAAATTCGGTATCTGATATTCTATATTTATTGTGCAAGTTTCCTAACTCAAACTCAAGTTATATTTCAAGTATATGCTAAGTGATTTAGTTATTATAAATTATTCCACATCGATAATTATTCTTGACATTCTCATATAGTGCATTTGCATTCTTGATCTATCATTGAACTATGAATCATTTGTAGCTCTTCTATCCATGAACTATTTTAGAAGTAGTCTAAGCTAATTGTTTCGGCTAGACATTTGCAATTTTTATTTTCTCTTGCACTTCGTACAATAAAGTGATTTTAATTATTGAATTTCATTTGCATTATGAAGTTCTTCTTGATTATTGAGCAAGTTTCCTTTTCTCTTGCACTCAGTGATTTTAAACCGTGAAATTTTATTTAACTTATGAAATTCATTGTTGGTGTAAAATATTTATTGTGACAATTATTTTTGATCTTGTTTATTTTTAAACAAGTCTTGTAGTCCTTGTACGAACTCATTTAAATATCATGTTTGTGTTATCTGTTATTGAGAAGTTATTACTTCTTATTCAAGCATAACTTATAGAAATGAACGATTATTCGCGTGAATTTGACTTGATAAATTATCAAAGTATAAACTGTTGAGTGGAAACCAATTACTGGTGTGTCATCTATACTGATATGATACCTCATTATATAAGAGTGATAATCTGGCTTCTATAGTGCAGACCGTGGTTTGGTAATCCATGTACTGGCCTTAATGTGTCTAGAACACTAGTAGAATGATATGCATACTCTTAGGATATAAACGGGTTGATCTCCTGTTAAATATCCGAACTAATGATTCCTAAGTCTTCATGACCTCTGAGAATGATTACCATGTCTAGTTGAACAGATAGACTTATGGTTTCTAAGTCTTGATGACTGACAGAAATTTAGATTCAGCTGGTTGATGGACAAACCTCAATATAATAATGAAAAATCATTGAACTAAATGTTCTTTCGAATTATCGATATGAAGGAGATATCCATGAGACATGAATCTATACATCCAAGTGAGGGTATCCAAACATAGTAATTGTTCTAACGAGAACTACTATCTGTTATGGGATACTGTGAACCTGAGATTGATAGAACTTATGTATTACGAAATATTTATATTTAACCAGTTAGCATGAGCACCTAATTTGCTACAGGAGGTGTAGAGATTTTGAGGGCGTCACAAAGCCTCATAGAAAATATGTCTTATGCGGCTTCGAAACCAACCGTGACAAGCGCAATCATTATAGAGTTTTAGGAATTCCTGAACCGAAGAAATAATTCTTGTAATATTTTTCACTTCTGTTTCAAAATGAGTAATCATTATATGTGAATGTTTTCAAAGAGATGGCATAAAGTGATTTTAATTTATTTAATTTTTTGTGAAAAACATGTACAAAATTAACATCACGGTAGGCATTTAATTAGTGTTAAATTATTTGTACTTGTATTGCATTGTCAAGTCTAATAAAAGTGTATTGGGTAAAATGAACCCCAAGCCTAATATATACGATGAGTTAGGTAAAATGATTGAATAATTCAAACCATATAAAAAATTACAAATTCGAAAATAATACACTAGCAGGTATATCTCTCACTTTACACTTATGAAGTTCATGAAAAATCCTATATCTAAACACAACAACATCTTGAGTCGACCATTTTTGTTATTGTACGTAAATATTGCCCATACATAGTAGTCCACGTACTTGCAGATAAAAATTCCACAATCAGAATCATTATCCTACATCGATCGTTGCATCATAGTGTTGACTTTTAGGGCTTTCTTTTGCCAGTTACCCATTGGATTACGCAGACGCAATGTGAATGGTATCAGTTGTGCCTACAAAAATTACCCGGTTAGATTGACATTAAATATGAAATCAATTAAAACACATTTTACACATCATATCAATTTAAATGCATGTTATTTAAAAAATTTAAATTTACTGCTATGTCGATGTAATCTTTGTACATAGCAGTCAACTTTATGTAAGGAGTGTCATTATACAATAGATCAAGGAGATTAATCTTCTATTGTAGTACCGCACAAACTAACAAATTAAAATGATGATTATGTGGAACATACAAAGGCATGAAAATATATTTGCACTCATGCAATGGGGGTGTGACATCCCGAATTTTTATAGGATTTCTAAATGAGGATCATGACTAATTAAGTAAAGGTTAGATGATTAAAACCTGATTTAGAAGGATATAATGTATTAATATGTGATTAAAATTATGTAATATTTAATCAATGTGCTAGAAATGACCTGTGTTGTTGAAATGGTACAGAAGGATTCCTAGGGTGAATAAGGATCTATAAAATGTTTATGGATCAATTATCTATTTAAAGTGTATTAGCAATGTAGCAGATGATGCAAATATTATAAATATAAATTTCGATGATTGAATGGAAATATAGAGAATTAAAAGTAAAGGACAGAAAATAAATTCTGTAGGACACTAATTATGTCAGCATATGATAGATTGGATGTATGAAAATTGATGTATTCGATCTGATAAAGAAAGAAGGAATTAAAGTTAAAAATGAAGGAAATGATGGAAATGAGAAAAAAATATATTTAAATTGATGTTTTAGTTATGGAAATTAATGGCAAAATTAATGATTAGGCCTGGAAGGGCGAGAAGGTGAGAATGTCATGGTAAGGTAAGTATATATGTGTAGTGAAGAAGGAACTGTATGATCTAATCGGTCTATTAAGGATTAAAGGAATGATACGATTAACGATCGTGGAACGTTTGAAATTATTAAGGAAATAATATTGAATGATTGAAATAAGATAATCGTAATACGAAGTGTAAAGACAAGAAGGTAATACTCTCAAATGTGAGAATAAGGAACGTAGATTTCATGTATGTTGAGAATTGATATATGTGTGTGAGGTAAACAAGCGTAAGGACGTAAAAGTTGTAATAAAAGTGATATGAGAATAAATGGTTAAATGAATGGATTTTGGTAATCCGAACATGATTCGCTTTTCGAGGAAGCAATTTATGAAAAAAATGAGCAATCTGACATTTTGAGATATCGGGAATTGAAATTGATTAAATGGGGAGCATAAAGGGTTTGTAGAAATATGAAAATGTATTTTGTGGTTAATAAAAGTTAATTAGTCGAATTGTGATTAAATGACTAATTAAGCTATAGAAAAAGACTACGTGAATGTAGTGCAGTGGAAAACGAATGACTTAGTTGGTCGATTGAAAGAAAAACCAAGTTAAACGAGCATGAAATGAATTAATGGGAGAAAAATATAAAAGTTCCTTAAAATGGAAACTTAGCATGCAATTCAAAAATATAGCAATTTTGGCTTTTGACCAAAACGCCCTCAACAATTTAGTTAATGACCATTGTGTCCTAAATGGTAAAATGACCAAAATACCCTTGACAAATTGAGTAATGACCTATGTGTCCTAAGTGATGAAATATCAAAAATGCCCTTGACTTAATGTGTGAAATGACCAAAATGCCCTTGGATGAGTTAACCATGGTTATGTTACCTTAACTAGCCTAGTTAAGGTTCATATAATTAAACCAAAGCAAGCAAGTGCTCTCCATTATTTTCAAATTGTTGGAAATCTAGCCCTAGGAGAGAGAGAGAGATAAGGAAGCCATGAAAGCTAAGGTGAATAGCTTGAAGATTTGCAAGTTAGGGTGGTTTAATGATCATGGAGCAAGAAGAAAAATTGATGGCCTCGTCATGAGGAAGATTTTTATGTAAGAAGATTGAGCATCCATAAAGGTATAAAAGTTTTTCAAGCTTAAAACTTTGATTTATGTATGTCTAAGCATGTATTTGTGGTTAAAGACATGAGTTATGTAGGGATATGTGACTAGAGTCGAAAGAACATGGTAAAACCTTAGCATATAAGGTTGAACATGTTTGATAGATGCATATTATCATGCTAGATAGCATCAAAGAGTTATAAATGGGTTAAAGGTATGATTTGTTTAAGAAAATTGTCATATTAGGCTATGATTTGTGTATAAATCAAATTATAATTTGTAAAGTGCTTTAAAAGGTGCATGTAGAAGTAATACGGACTCACAAAGTTGTTAAATGTGTATGTGGTAGCCTATATGGTGTATGGAGTTCAAGATATCAAAATTGAGTTTAAGGATGAAATTGAATTAAGTTAACAAAGTGCCACCAATATGAGATTTTTGGCCATTTTGTGTAATTGGAGGTTAAATGAGGTCAAATAACTAAGTTTTATATAAATACACATGTTAGAAATGATTTCGAAGTCGTTTAGTGTTTATGGCGATAAATGTGCATTTTAAACGTTTGAAAACGTTCGTTTTCACCTAAATTGAAATATTTGGAAAAATGAATTTAATTGAAAAGTTTTAAATGTCTTGAAGGCCCACACATGTCAAATATGTGTTATAAGTGTTAAATGATGTGTTGGAACCAAGTTTTTCAAAAAGGGGCCAAGCATAGCATGGTGTTGGAAATGAAAAGTTTGTAAAAATTAATGAAAATCCAACTTAAAGGTGGTTTTTAATAATTTTGAGGAATTAATAGTGAAATGAGGTCAAATGACTTAGTTTTATGTTATTACACGTGTTTAGATTGATTTGATAATCAACGAATTGAAATTTGAATGAAAAAGGCGATTCGAACAATCGAAATCGATCGTTTCGACCCTAAATGGATTCTTACGGACAAATCTCGTCACGTGCAAAGTTTTATTGTTTTAACGGCCTAGAAATGTCTTATATGACATATATGAACTATGTCAAGTGTTGGAATGAAGCTTGTAAGCAAATGGCCAAAAATCACTAAGTTAGTAAAATTGAGTTTTAAAGTTGAAATTTTTTCTAAGTGTTGAAATGTTTTGAAAAGCCCTCCTATGGGCTATTGCTTCAATAATTTTAAGAAGCCAAATGAGTTAAGTAGTATTTTTGTAAAATACTAGGTAGTGAGGTCTAGATGTGGTCCAAATTTGAGCTTAATTGGATGTAAGATGAAGGAGTTAAAAATCAGCAAAGGTAGTGCAAAAATCAAAAATCTTGCTTCTGAACATTGCGCCTGGGCACAATGTTTTGTACTAAACATTGGGTTGGGGCCAAATCTACTGTTTATGGCTGAGGAGATTTCGCGGCCAGCGAAGTCTGACGGCACCGGGGTGAGATTGCTGTGCATTTGAAAAAAAATTAAGCTTCCAAAAAGCTCTATTTTGATGTGAGATGATAGAAATAAGTTACATAAACCCTAGAAGTGATAAAAATGGGCAATGTAAAGGGTGTTATGGTATAATGAATGGCATAATATAACATGTCTAAAGCTAATCCAAACCATGTTAGGGGTTATGTAAAAGGTCGGGAACAAGTTATGATGTATTATTAACCTATGTAAGGTATAATACATCAAAAGAGAAATAAATAGAGACTAATGGTCTAATATTTATGATTTATGTAAAAGGAATTATGTAAAGTTTTATGAACCTATAATGATATATAGGTTGTATTTTTACAGATAAACCTTGGAATAGCAAACCGACAAGATGGTTATGATAGGCGATTAAAGAAGCATAAAGGTTAAGTATATAAATACAGATCAGACAAGTTTTTCAGACTTAAATGTAATGACCTATATGATAGTAAAAGATGTGGAATATGCCCTACGTGCAACTATGTGATGTAACTGCTAAATAAAATATGTGACATTTAAGTATAGCATGGTAAAGTTAGGAATGTATAACGTATAAATATAAATTATAAGCATGAAAGGTGTTATCTGATTGACTTGCTGAGCCTTTGCACTCAGTCTTGTTATGAACTAACCTTTTCAGGTAAAGTACGAGAAAGCCGGAGGTTCCAGTTAAGCTAAAGGTAAAGAATGTAGATGCATAGATAAGCATGAAGGAAAATTTGTTATATGTATTTGTGTAATGTCCAAGCAAGCTAGATAAATGTAAACCTATAATGGTGTATATAATTAATGTCTAGGTTTTAATTATAAGCTTAGTCATTAATAAGGGGATGTATGATTTATAAATCTGTAGCGATAGCAGTGAATATAATTTGTTAAGAGAAATGTTGTAATAAGATATAATAAAGGTATTTTTGGTAGTCGACTTTTATATGTAATAAACTTGTATGTATGGTATAGATGTATATAAACAGGAACAAGGATGGAACAGGAGTAAGTAAGCAGAGTTATGTATGTATAGTTTAATGATGAAAATGTATTCACAGGTTATGTTAAGTTAAGTCATAAATTATATATGATTCTGATAATTGTAATAGACTAGATCACAATTTATTAATGTTTGACCTAAGTTCTAATGAATAGTAAGTGAACGTTATGATCCCGAGACAGGTAAGGAACGTAAAATAAATAAACAGATTTATGGACCGCATTATGGTCAAATATTGATTTTAAAGATTAAAGGTTATGTATTAACGCATGAAATCGCCGTTAAGATGCTTTATGATTATATAATATGATTTTTAAGATTAATAATTATGTTATCCAGATGTAATTGGAAATGAATAAGGAATGTTGGGATCTCGGTAGCGTTACAGGGGGCCCCCACAGGTGGTTCAATGCAGCTACTGCATAAATTATGTGGTTGGTTTTGATCCCTGATAGGCAGAACATTTAAACCCAAATGCATAAAGAAGGCATGCATAAAACCAAATCGGGCCCACCTTCTAATCCCTGCTCTTCGATAATTTTTCTCTCTATCCCGCAAAAGTATTAGATACGCATCCATTATATGTTCGTAGAACTAGTTACTATAGCATAAACTTATGAAATCATCATGATACAATATGTAGAACTGCTGAGGGTGAGATATAAGGAAAATATCAGCATTCACAGGCGTCTTGTTGAACATATTTTCATTAATCCATTGTACTTTGTAGTCCCATATTAACTTTGTTAGCAAGCCTTTATCTCCATATGAAGTATTGGGAGTAGCTATATTAGCCAGCATAGCCACTTCAGCCTTCAAGTCAATGAAATTTGATAAACCCTCCTCCCATGTAGGTTGCAGTGCACTAGCTTAGGGGCTAGGGATGTAGACATCGGGCAGTGACGTAGGTTGCAGTGCAGTGGCATAAGAGTTGGGGATGTAGACATCAGGCGGTGACAAAGGTTTTTCTAAGTCTGACCTCGCCTGAGACTCGCTGGCCCCCGACATCGCTGTCATATGTACCATATTGTTGGTCTCATCCCTCTTTCATGAGAACATACGGATGAGGCATCTTGAACTTGAAACATTTGTCAAGAAGGGACTTGGCACTCTCAACCTGTAATTTTTTTAAATAATACATTAGTACGTTGACATGTAAATGTAAAAGTAAAGATTGAACAAATTAAATGTATGAAACATGCTCACCATATTTACAAGACGATATTAACTATAGACGTTTCGAGGCTCATATGAAGTGTCAGTATCTCTCTCAAGTCGAGGCCTATAAATTCGTCTACGTGTAATCCTGTTGTACCACCTCATATATGTCTCAATGGATATTATCTCTGAAGCCTTTTGAATTTTCCCCTAAAAATAACCATATATATGTGCCAATGATTGATATATGGCCGCCTCAATGCCATATTATCATCAACATCAAACTTATGCTCCTTAGCCTTTCTCAGCTCGGTGTGATCTTCAGTTGGAAAGGGTATGACTTGTAAATATCCAAACTGCCTCATAACCCTGTCCGACATTTGATATTCAACAATATCGAAGTTAATTAAGAGGATACAGGCTGATCCCGCTAATCTCCCATCAAAATTATAGTTGTCCATAATATCATCCTATCTCTCGTAAGGCCGCTACACTACCTCTCATGTAGGCTGCCTATCTAGTTCCTCCCGGTAGAACTGTAAATGATGACGGGAATGTCTTCTACCGAGATGATAATATGTGCAGGCCCTTGCCCTAGGTAACCAAAAATCAGAATTTTCCCTAGGGTTTGGCCTTCCAACAACTAGTCGCTCGTATGTCCATATTTGTAATAATGAAACACAGCCATTTTGGTAATTACTAGATGTCCTACTAGCTGTAAACAGTCCCCTATAAAAGTACCCTAACAAAGCCGCACCCCAAACATATGTTACATAATCTTTTATATTAACTATAAAATACATATATCTAGGGTGTACATTATTCTTTGACCTTATTGAAAATAATATAGCCCCTCACAATCAAATGATATATGCATTCGTGTGACGCCCAACCTTCTCCGTAGTTGCATTTATAGGGCATCTACCAAATTTTCCTTCAACTAAACTAAGGAAATACCATTTTTTTTTCTATCTGATATTCAGTGACAACGGCTTCACCAAAACATTTCTTAAAATATAATAAGGGTCTATCAAAAAGTGGAGTAGTTAATGGTTCTCCCAATATAGGCAACCCAAGTATAAAATAAACATCCTTTAATGTAACAGTAATTTTCTCACTGTTTAAATGAAATGTGTTTGTTTTCGGTCGCCATTTTTCAACTAAGGCAAACACGAGACTTCGATCGATTAATGCGATAATAGTCGGATGGATAAAAACACCAAGTCCACATTTCTGAAGTAATTTTTTTTTGCGCATCAATCAACTCTCATTGATCATATGTCTGAGATGTTGATCGAGTTGTGTTTAATTTACCCCTATCATTATCCTCCTATATATCCTCTGACACATGATTATTTTGATCAAAAAGTATAGTATTATCCACTGGCCCAACATTCCAATCGTCCATAGTTGACCTATAATAAAACAATATATGCAATTTTTTTTTTAATCAACAACACCATACACTACGTCATTATACTATATATTACTAATTAATTTAATATTTTTTTGTATCAAATTTTTATTTTTATTTCAAACATATATTTCATAAATAAATTCCCAATCAAGAATACCATACACTTTCATTATACTACATAGGCTATAATCGTGTGAATATATTGAAGGCAGTGAAAGGATAAACTCGGATGGAGTTTAAGCATTAAGAGTTGAATATATGAAATTCATAAAGAAGAAATAAGGTATATTTGAGTAGATTTAAAGAAGCATCTTCAAAGTTGAATTCAAAATGAATGAAAAAGAATCAGGAAAAGTTTGATTCAAGAATTTAAAGGGAAGGATTGTAAAGTGAAAATGATCAAAGATAAGTGAGAAATTGTGGAATTAAACGATCCTATAGTTAGTAAGAAATCATATAGTGAATTCAATTGTGAATTAAGATCACATGGTGATCATAGTAAAATCATGGAATGACATATGGTCTGTTAAATGATTAAGAGGTTGTGTTAAAAGTATGGTGCTATAACAATGAAGATACTGTGAAATAGTAAAAAGTGAACACTTGAAGCGTTGAGTGTGATAAGGTATGAATTGAGAAAATTCATATCAAGATAAGAGAAGTCGAAGGTTTGTGGGTTTTTAATTGATGACTCATGTTAGTGGCTGAGTTGTACAATTCCTTGTATGAGCGGGGAATTTGTGCTTGGTTTTAGAACCGCTTAGCTTCCTATATTGATATAGTGGTTGAGTTGAACAGTCCTTTGTATGGGCAGGGGATTTATTCTTGGTTTAACGACCGCTTAACTTTCTATATTGATTAGTGGCTGGGTTGACCAATTTCTTGTATGGGCAGGAGATTGTGTTTGGTTTGACGACCACTTGGCTTCCTATAGTGATAATCAATTGAAACTTGGTGTCGCACTATTCGCTATATGTATGTTGAGAAGGTGATACTTTTCCCATGTGTATAACAGATAGGTAGAGGAGGTTAAGATAAGTTCGTGTTTTGAGAACCGACACGTATGGTAAGTTCGTGACTCAGAGTCATGTGGTGGAGCCCCTCAGCGAATGGGTGATTGTGGCCTGACTAGGACAAGCTCCTCAAACCATATGACTATGGTAAGTTCCTGAGCCCAAATACGTGGTAAGTTTGATGAACAGTGAGTGTGGGTAGAGTTAAGTAGCAAGATTAAAGCTATAGTAGATATAGTTATTAAGCTGGAAAAAGATGAAGAGTAAAATTGGTGATTATTTGAGGGTTTAGGATATTCTAAATCTTCTAGCTGTGCTAGACTTTGAAAATCCTGAAATCGTGCCAAAATTTGTACTTATGTGCCTTTTGAAATAATTGAATGATGATTTTCAGTTTTTTTGGAACGTTATTTTTGAAACGTTTAAATGAGGGTTTATGCCATTTGTATCGGCTAGACATTGTTGATTTTAAAGTGATGAACTTCAAGAATTTTATTGCACATGTGTGTTTTTGCATAGTTTAAAGTTCTAAATGATATCCAAACTACTATTGTAAGTCTATGCCAATTGTTTCGGCTAGACATTTGCATGTTAATTATTTAAAAGCTATCCAAACCTGTTGTTGGTGCGGATTCTAAAGCTGAGAGAACAACCCATAAAGGGGAGCGACCTAAGTATCAGATAATTGATACATGGAATAACCTAAGAGGGTCAATCAAGAGACTGATGCCTCAAGTGTGGTCTGGACATGCAACCTAAGAGGGTCAATCAAGAGACTGATGTCTCACCAGACGTTCATGGTCAAAGTGACCACTCAGCATTTTAAAATCAATTGTCACTTATCAAATTGTACATTGATTATATTGAGTTAATATTATTAAATCATTTTTTGAATTTAAAAGGGTCAGTCGAATGATTGATTCCTTAGTATTTGTTCATGGTCTTTATGACCCTTCAGTCTTATTTGAAATTATTTTAAAGGAATTTTTTATTTATTTTTTTTACTTCCTAATTATTCAAGCTCATTCACAATTATCGAACAATTGTTGAAGATTCCTGTAAGATATTCCATTATTTTGGGAATAGAATGGGTAGAAGTGAGAGCTTCTTACGGAAAGTTATCATAAACCAAGATGATTAGACAAGGATTCTCAAAGAAGGAAAGAGTAAAGTACTTAATTATTTGTGATTACGTAAAGGTTAATTCAAAACCTAGTTTTGTGGAAAGAGTGAGCAGAAATATGTAAGCTATAAATTTCGAGGACAAAATTCTTAGAAGAAGGGGAGAATGTGACGACCCAAATAATTTGAATATTTCTTTTAATAGAAATATTAAATAATTAAATAAGGTTAGAGATTTAACCTAAATTGGGGAAAAGAAATGTATAAAAAGAAGATTAAAATTTTCTTTTCTTTATTATTTAATCTGTGTGTTATAAGGAACCTTTCGGGTGTTGTAATCATGTGAAGAAATGGGTAAGCTATATACATACTTATAAATGTATATTTGTGTTAAAGAGTAAAAAGGAAAGCCATGTATGTTAATATATTTAATTAATTACATGGACTGTGTGTAAGTTTTGTTATTTAAAATTTACTAGCTTGTAGGAAGACCGTTTATGGCTATGTTAATATTTGTAATTAATTAGGTACTTGAGTTAATTGTTATATTATGAGATATTATTCATAAATTATTTGATAAGGACCCAAGTGATTAAATTGGTAAGATTGGTTGGGCAAATTTAATTAAGGCCCAAAGGAATCAATTGGCAAACCCAATGATAAGTTGAATTGGGGGTCAATGATGTTTTTCTGGTAAGCTCCAAAGATGTGTTGAGCTAAGGCTAGATTTATATTAAAATGTGAAAAGAGACTTTTAAAACGAAGGGCTCTAAAAGAATTATGCAAGAGTTGGTAATAAAACAAAATGGAGAATTTTAGTAATATTAAATTCAGATGAAGGAACATTATAAATAAAATAATTATTTATTTATAATGAGAAGGAATTAAATGTATAGGTAAGTTGTGTCGAGTCATGGGAGAAATAAATATATGCATATATGTATATTTATGTATGTATTTAATTAATAATGAAAAAGAAAGCGAAACATGGATTAAATTGAAAATATTATATGAGACCAATAACTGTCTACGATATGTTACCGGATTAGTGCAAGTAATCCATTGAATTATGGAATAGCGAAGAAGCCTTTTACTTTAATTAATTTTATGGCTAGACTAAACATTTAATGGACTAAGGAACTAACTTAATAAATTAATGTATGGAATAATGATACCATAATTATCTTTATGGACCCCAAGTTATTAAACTAATGAATGGGAAATTTGTGTAGCATTTTCTAAAATAAGCCCCAAAACCTTTGGTTTACTATTGGAAGAATTATAAGTAAAAGTCTTGTTGCTCTCATGGGCCATTTTTTGCAGCCCAAAGTGGCAATTAATGGATACCCATTTTAACAGCCCAAGTGATGTTTTAGAACAACCCATGGTAATAGCTTTGAAGACCCGAAACCCAATAGCCTTGTTGCTCTTATACAGTCCAAAATTCAGCAGCCCTTTTGGTGATTTAAAACCCAACTTTCAGCAACCCAAAATGATATGTATGTAATGTTCGCTGACTTCATTTTTGGGACACTAAATTTGGGACCAAGCAGAGAACAAGGAGAGTGATATGGCAGCTGGGAAGGGACGAGTCAGGGGGCCTATAAAGATTTGAATAATGGAGCAGCTTGGCAGGTTATGTAGGAGGCGGCTAGGAGGTAAGGTAATAGGTCGGCTAGGGGGCATATATGGGGTCAACAGCAGACTGAGATAGCTGGGGTATATGGCCTGATATGTGTGGATACCTGGTTCGTAGGAGATAACACATAACCTCTGTAATTAATCAACTTTCTTAAACTTCCAAAGACCTTGCACCAATACACTTGTTAGGAGAAGGAAATTTTATAAAGAGAAAAGGGGAGGAGCTCTCGGCTGGAGAAAAAGGGACAAAGGAAGGAGGATAGCTACTTGGGGTATGGCAGCAATCAATTATCAAGAGTAAAGCCTAAAGTTAGTGAACTCAAATGTATAATATTATTGAAATTAAACTCTAAAGATAGCTTGATATGTTAATATTCATGTGTGTTGTGGGAATAAGTTTAATTGATTCTCATGGTTATACATGTTTAGAGGTAGTAAAATGTTAATGTTTAAAACATGCTCAGTAGATGTTTGACAAAATGCTTGAATGAACAATTTGTGCTAGAGCAAGTTCAAAGTTGGGTGTGAAATACAATATTTCATGCAACATATATGACGGATAGTAAATTAAAACCAAGAGAGGTTAGTTGATTTAACCAAAGATGACCTCAAATTGGAAAACAAATGTTGGAAAAGAATTAATATGTGTGTGTGTGTGTGTGCGCGCGCGCATATGTGTACATTTGTGTATATGTGAACCATTAACAAGGAAATGAAACTTTAATTTTTGGTAGAGCTTCGTGGTTATTTTGGCAGCCAAGGAGGTTGTTGGGAATGACCATAGTCTAGTGGTTTTGTGTACTAGATGGGGTATGTTGAACAACAATTTGGGGTCCTGAATGGCTTAGTGTAATTATTTACATATACGTTATCTAAAGCAGTCCATGCGGGAAGGAAGTAAAGGTTAATTGTATATTAGTTTATGTTGTTATGATTGAACTACCTTTGGGTTATGATTAGAGACATGGAGATTAATTGTTGTTGTGCGGAATAATGAGAATGGAAAATTTGGGATAGATCATGCCCAAGTTTTTATGAAATTTGAAATTTTAAGCCATGCTCTTGTGGTGCTTGATAAAATGTCTCTTAGAGGTTGTCAAGCTTAAAAATGAAGAATTGGTCAAGCTTGTGAACAAGGAAGTGTTTATATATGTATTAGAAGGTTAGTAAGTCAATTAGTATGTTAAATTATCCGAATAATGCTTTTGATGTTAAGGTTTTGTTGAAAAAGCGTGAAAGCATGAATTCAGTTTCAATCAGTCCACTTCAGACATTTTTCTGTTCTGATCGGTTCAGAACTGGGTTGTTGGACCTGAATAGAAGTTGTAGAGGAAGAAGTTACGGTCGCGTGGCCGCTTGAATCACCCAAAAAGGTTTAAAAACGAAGAAGTTATGACTGTTTTAGTTAGCCGGGGTCTGTCTGCCAGATTGCTCTCGGGAAAACTTTTATTTTTGTCATTCTTTAAGGTGTGCAGCCTCGTGTGCAAAGTATTGGAATTTTGAACCTAAACAAAAGTTGTAGATCTCGAAGTTACGAAGATATGTCAAGAAGGAACGACATTAAAATTCTTTGTAGATTAATTTATAAAAATTAAAGTGTGAGGCAGGGTTGGACCTACTAACAAGTGTAAGTTCATCAAAATAATTTAATGAGGCTATATGTTCCTTAAACCCTTATTCTTAGCCTAAGAGTAATGATAAGTTGAACTTGAATTCTCTACGTTTTGGGTTGGGAAAAAAAAAACAAAACAAAACATGAGAACATGTACATAATGACGAGAAAAGGGGTTTAAAACCTTGTATGAACTGTTTTGAATTAATATAAAACCAATACGCATGATAAGATTTCAAAAGCCTAAAGGAAATAGGTATCTATGGGTGAGTATAAAAACTACCCTAAGTTTTAAGAATCTTAAATCATATTTATAATGACCCTTGTAAAAACGGAGATGCTACTTTAAGAAGTTTAAAACGATAAAGCTATGTGATTGGTTAATGATGCCAAAGGCTTGTACATTTACGCTATGGTTGTCAAACAGTTTAAAGCTAAGATTGTGGGTTGGTAACTTGAAAACTAACATAAGTTAATTTGTTAAGAGTGAAATCAACTTGGTTGATAGAGTTTTGGTATAAAAAAAAATAAAATAAAATAAAATAAAAAGAAATTTTAAATCTTTGGTTTTATAAAACCTTGAACCCAACAACTATGGTGGGTGTGTTAGCTCATTATAATGGGTATTGATGAGTTTTAAATGATATTCCATGTATATGGACCGGAATAGGAACCAAAAGAAATCTGGGAATTTTCTGTAGGTTGGACGTGGGGTGCGCCATTGTAGTGTAAATTCTAGCGCGTGGCGCGCTGGATCAGTTTTTGAAATCCTTGGATAACTAGCGTTGGGCGCACTGCTCCAAAGTACTTGGAAAACAAATTTTTATTTTGTTAATGTTTTCTTTGAGGGTCCCAAGTGTGATGTAACTAATGGCCTAATTAAGTTACATAGACCAAGTTAAAGTGTGAATAACCAACACGGCAATGGTGTAAGGAATAAGTTAGAAAATTAGTTTCATAACTAGTTTGAGAAGCGTATAAATACATTAATGCGTGAATAGAAACTAATATTGGAATAAGCATAATATGTGAGCAATAACCAAATGAGTTATGCGTTAGTGTATTACAACTAATACATATAATTATTGAAATGAATTATAATAAAAGTGAGAATTATGACCAAATTATGAGGTATATTGCACAACGATTTGAAGCCATGACATGTATCTTATAAAAACAAAGAACATTAATTGGAATTTAATTAGTGTAGGTAGTTATATTAAACCAGTGCAAGGGTTATGTAGATGTAAATTTTGAGGGAATTCAAGAAACAAGAATAATGGATATTATGATCACAATGGTTAAGGATTATGTAAATAACCAAGTGTTATGCCGAAATATTAATATAAGGGCGAAGCAAGGAAGATAATGTAAAGTTAAAATTTTAAAATAAAATTAATATTAAAGTCAAACTTTGACTGATGTTGTGCACTGTTGATCTCACATACCGTGTAGGTCATGCAAAGGATGCAGAAGGTTAACGTATGGGTAAAACGCCAATAAAGGCAAGTTTTTCAGAACTTGCTCTTATGTGATAACTATCATTATGTGTGACATGTTTTTATATGCAAACATGAGTTAATGTGCTTTTATGCCATAATGTGATTAAACTGTGTGGTTCAGCTGATAAGTTGATTTAGCTGTTCTTTATGAACTGTAAAAAATGTGAAGTGACAAGCATGATAATATGCATCATGAATTATGTTTTAATATATCCACATGTATAGAATGTCATATATGGATATAATTGCCAAACATGCATGTAACTGCAATTACGTGTTACGTGTTAACTGTTAAACTTGCTGAGCAACGTAGTTGCTCATTCTTGCTTAAATAAACGTTTCAGCTAAGTGCGGGACATTTGAGGTTCCAGTAAAGATCAAGGACAGGGAATGCTTATGGATTACCATGGAAGATATAAATATTTTCTGTTAAATATTTTGGGGGTAAACAGTGTTACCCAAAAGGTATAGACTGTATTAAATGTTAGGTTAATATTTAAGACTGTTGCGTACCAAAGTGAGGTGCATTGTAACTATGTGTAAATGTATTAGGTTGAAAATAAGTCTTGATTGATAAATAGACTTAAAAGTTAATTGTAAAGTTAAGGAAAATTAATCTGCATATCTCTTGTAATGAATTAGGTCATGATATATATATATATATATATATATATATATATATATATATATATATATAATCTGAGTTGTTCAAAGAGTTATGTAAAGATTGCGATTCTGAGACAAGTGATTAAATAATTATTTGTAAAGGTTTAAATTTAATGAGTTTTTAGCAATTATTATTGTTGAATATTGTGGTTAATAAGAACAAGGTTGTACACTAACGCACGGGATCCGTCGTGGCTAGCACGGAGTATTCCGGGGTGTTACATGGGGAGCCGTTAGTAAAATGACAGTGTGTTACTGCAGCTATCTAAGGTAGCGGCTTGCAATTCGAGTTAAACGCGGTCATTTGGTATGAATCATTGGGTTTGTTTTCCAGTTGCCGCTATCTAGGGTAGCGGCGAGGGGCTTTCATAAAACGACAATGCCTAGTGAATATTGGTTTGCCGCTATCTAAGGTAGCGGCTAGGTGAAAAATAAAATGATTGCCACGTGTGTTGCCATTAGCTAAGGTAGCAGCACTATTGTTCACATTTAATTTTTTTTTTGTGACCAGCTAACCATATATAACGGCTGGGAACAAGGAACAAGTCAAACCATTGGATCATCCTCTCAATGGTCTTAGATGCGCTAACTGAAAAAGTGTGCATGCCAAACACTAGTTATGAATCACTGCCTATATATATATATATATATATATATATATATATATATATATATATATATATATATATATATATATATATATTGTATTATATTAATAGGAGGGTAGATTTATAAAAGTGATCTTTTTCTTTTCTTTTCATTAAATCTTAGAAACACAAGAAAATAAAATTTTTAAGTTTTTTATTCTTTCTATTAAAAGATAAACAATAAGTAAGAAAATTTAAAGTTTTCTATTCTTTTCTTTTATGTTCTAATTAAATTTTCTATTCTTTTATTTTCCGTCAAAAACTCAGAAACAAAGTGTAAAAGCGGTACATATTTTCAAAATAAGAAAATTATAATTAAAAAAAAAATTGTATAAAATTTAAAAGTGAAAAACTTAATCTTTGGGGGCAAAATTACGCCAATTTACTAAGATTTTATTAAGTAGCCTTAAAGTTGTAAGGTAAATCATTTGCTCCAAGCATGATTCTACATGATATACTACCATCGAAGAAAGCACATCACTAAATATCGCAAGCACTAAAGCAACCTAGTCTAAAAAATCTTTACAATTCTACAGCAAGAACAAAAGGATCCTACACTAAAATATTGACACAACTTGTGTGCTATTGCAATGACAAAATCACGTAGTTTTCATGTAAAAATAAAGGAAATTGATATTTTCATAAGTAATGGTGATAGTTCCACAAGTTTTCTATCCCATAAATAATAAATAGATTCTACACTCATCTTAGGGAGAGCTTGTGAAAATATCAAATTTCACTTATAAAAATATCAAATCCTAAATAAAACATATCGAACTATGTCTATCACTTCATAAGAACTCCAATCAACAATAAGAACCAAACGACCGTAGTTTGTAGATGATTCATCATATCTTCAACTTCGAAAGGAAATGAGCCATTAAGCATTGCGATTCCCAATAACTTAGCATGTAAATCACAACGATAAAATAAGAAATAAATTTATGGGCAATGCTTAGAGGCCTGTAAGATGATATTTGCGATCCCAAGAATTTAACGGCCAAAGCTTATTTTGCCTCCACCTCAAGCCCCTTCATTACATGTTCATAAGAGCTAATTTCGAATTCACAGTTTGGCTTATGGGTTTTTTTTAGCCCCATGTATTGAAACTGCCACCATCAGTGATTTTTTTTGAAATTTGGTGTAGGAAACTTGCTCAACACCTAGACCCAAGATAAGTCGGTATCCTTACAAATGATTTCCAGCTTTGAACACTTTCCTGCCAACCGAATAGGTTAGTTTCTAGTATATTCAAAATCACGAAAAGCAACAAATGCAATCATTATTAGCAGAATACAGTTAAAAAAGGGTGCACAACATCTTGTAAAACTCTACTATAGCTTAATAACTATGAAAAATTAGCTATAATTATTTTCATGTGTACACAAAACTAACTTATATATAATTCAACTATTGCATGCAGATTTCCTGCTCAAAGGTTTGAGAAGCATGGATAAAATGGTCCAGGTATATACGGAAAGAAGTCCCAATATAAATAAGTACATATATTGTGCAGTAGATCAAATTCTCCAAAAAAAAAGAAAAAGAAATTCAACATAAGCCTTTTTCCCCCACTTGCAAAAACAAAAACATGCAACACGCACTAGGAATTAATAAAGCAGAAAATTACTGTCTTAATGACCAGATAGTAACCTATCTCAGTGACAGGTTGCTGCAAGTTTGGTCCCAAAATGTCCAATAGCTTCCTGGATCTCTGATATCTTTGTAATACGCATAGCCTGTAGTTCTTGTACTTCCTTTCGAGCATCATCAAGACAAACCTGCAGTTCTAGTACTTTTCTTCGAGCATCATGAAGACAACGATCAATAGATTTTTTAGACAATTCACCAGCCAGGTAGTGTTGAACCCCCCCCTCTCCAAGTCAGCAAACAAACCCCTTGTTGTGAATGATAATCGGGGGACTGGGGGAGTGATGCAGGAGGATTCGTCAGTTTATCTTCAGACACCTTTGGAGCAAGATCGGTTCATCTTCGGATGATCTCGGATGGGCTCGGCTGTCTAAACCAAGGGTTCGGGCCTCGGTTTCAAGAGGTATATGTCCTCGGGAACGACCTTAGTTGGGGTCGAGCTCTGAACACCAAGTTCCGGATCGAGGTCGGGCTTGAAGGATCGGGAAATACCTTCAAGGTCGGACATCTCTTCGGGGTCAGCACCTCAAGGTCTGATATTTCTTGGGTCAGCAATCTGGCATCGGATTGAACATCTACTACACTTCTCTTTGGGCGTTCTTTCTATTACTTATTTTATCTGTTTTATTTTCAGTAGCTATTTCTTTTTATTTTATTTTCTTTATTATTTTTTGGTATAAATCTAGCTATTAATTATTAGGCGTCACATGGTAAGTACACGTGAGTTGGTTAAAGGAAAGATAGTGACAGAATTGGGGACCAGCTATGTGGCATGATTGTAGGGATTTTGTCAGATTTTGTTATCTTTTATGTTTAGTATTTTTCTTAGTTATTTCCTTCCTTGGTGACCAAGTTTGTTCCTAGCTATATATATCCGGCTTATGGGTATAGAGAGTGGTTGTTGAATATATTGATAAAACTTTTTTGAGAATTAGAGTTGAGAGTTTCTCCTCTTATTTCTTTTGGTGAATCTCTTGTATCTTTACCTGTAGATTTGTATTAACTTAGCCAGTAAGATAATCGCTATCCCGCTCTGGCGTCAATTGGTATCAGAGCTCAAGCATCTACTGGAGTTTAGTACTTATCGGTTTTAATGGCTGGTAGTCGTGGTTATGGTTGTCGTACACAGGTTCCAATTGAGGAAGTCTCGCACTGTAATCGTAACTCTCAGATCGAGATGATTGGGGATTTGCAGAGACAAGTTGTAGAGTTAACCTAGCGTCTAACGGCGCAAGATCTTAGTTGTCGTGGGCAGGTTCCGGCTAAGGAAGTCCCGTGCTTCGATCGAAACATTCTGAATCTCGGTTGTAATGAACAGTTTCCGACTGAGGAAGAAGTTAAACACCTTGATTGGGATGAACTGGATCGTGAGGAAGAAAATCACATTACCGCTTTCAGTTTTGAAAACCTATATCACAATAGGGATTCATTCTGGAAATGGCGTGAGGATTGTCACTACGATCTGGGCACCATCGTGGAGTTACCGGAGTTCTCTGGTACTTCACAAGTTGAAGATCTCATCGACTGGGTAAACGAGGTAGAGATGCCTGGTGAACCTTTGTATGATGATTATGACATGGCAGATGAAGACGAATTGAAGTCCAGAGTTCCTGTGCATGATGATTATGAAGTGAAAGAACTTGGAGCACCTGTGTTTGACGAGGAGTTCGGAGCACCTGTGTCTAACAGAGAAGAAAAGGAAGAACAGTGAAAGCCAATTTATGACCTCTATAAAGAAGAAGACGTACTTTATGGCGATGGTCATGAGATGATGGTCATTAGAGGTGAAGGAGATAATCGGGTGAGTGCTAATATTTTTAATGATATGAATATGGTACCCGATGAAGTCGCTCCCATGGTTGTGAACCATTCTGAGGAAGACGAAGACAAAGTTAACACGGTGGTACTTGAAGATGACAGTCCTAATAGACACACCAGACAGGAATCATTTGTACCCGAAGGCATCGGAGTTTAAACAGTTGGTGATTGGATGTCCCCACCACCTGCTGAACCACCGAAGTCTTTGCAAGCTACTGTAGAGGTCCGATAAACTGTTAGTCATCTTATTGAACAAATATCCCATTCTGGCCTGCAAGATAAGGTTGTACACCCTCTACCCGAGGTCAGCTATATAGAGTTGGCCGAAGTGCATTTTGTATCTAGTCAAGAAGGATTCGGTCTACTTCGAGGATCGATCTCGAAAGTTATCAAGTTTGGACGGTCTAAAATTACTTTGGGAGTTCAGACGTCAAGTTCAGCCTCGAAAGTTATGGTCAAGTCTTGGAATCCTAAGTCTGACAAGTTGACAGGGGTAAATGGCGGTCATGAAGGGGCTGCTCAGCAACTGCAATTGATGAGGGATCGACAGTCCAAGTCGAACAAGCTGTTATGGCTAAATGAAAGCGATGAGGTAATAGTAGATAAGATTTGCTTCGCATTAAATTCTATTGTCAGGAAAAATGATGTTATTGTCTGGCATAATGTGATGTTTATGGAAGTGTGCCATATATTGTTTGGCCGACCTTGGCAACATGTCAGATGTGCTATCCATGACGGTCGGAAGGAAATATACTCCCTTATTATCAAAGGGAAGAAGATGGCGTTGGCACCTTGTCAGAAAGAGGGTAGCTCAGTTCGGACAGTTCACAATACAAATCTATTGTCTATAATGGGGTTCCTAACTGAGGTCGAGCATGAAGAAATAGTTTATGCTTTACTTTCTTGTGGTAGCAGCTGGACAGAAAAGATTACAGACACGCTAGCCGATGTGTCGAAACTACTGCCAAAGTTTGTCGACCTGATGCACAAAGAACTGCCAGGATCAAGTATACAGAACAAGCCATCATGCAGAATTCATTCTAAAGGGTTAAAGCTACAGAAGATTTCCAATCAAGAAGGTATTAGCGTTTGTGTAGCATCTACTCTGTTAGTGCAGAAGGAAGGTACGACCTGTCCCAAAAGGCTGGATGAGCCGAGGGTGGAAGATGAGGGTTATAATGGACGTAAGGCTGATTCATTTCGAGCTGTTAAAGTTGAAGTTGCAGTTGAACTTAGTTCAATATTGAAGGACGTGACTACATCTGATTGCAAGGATGGGTTCAGATTGTTGTGGGGTTCGGCTTTGGAAATTGCTGGATTTAAACCACTTCGATCACGGGATCGGGACATTACCTTCGAGTTTGGGCATCAGCAATTTCACTTCAAGATCGGATGTTATTCTGAGTTTAGCCTCGGATCTGTTAAAACTGGATCAGTCATTACCTCAGGGATCGGCTGGATAGAATCAACTGAGTTGCATTTTGAGGATATCAACTCTGATCAGGTCGGACTGAACAATCTTTTGTTACCAAGTGTTGGGGTCGATGTCATTAATTTTGTTAATGCAGCGGTACCTAGGATCCGACTTACAATTCCACCAGAAGTCCATCAAGTCTGCTACAATGCTCTGAAGGGGGATCATGGGTATGTTGATATTGTTGAAGAGGTACAACAACTGGACATTTCTGATTTAATAAAAAAGGAGCTTCATCCTGGATTACCACCAGAGGTGCAACACCAATTCGCCTGTAATGGAGTTCAGATCAGAATCTCCGATATGAGCCTCTGTGTGATTACCTATGGCTAGAAACCATCAGAAGTACTGGATTTAGTTCCCGTTCGAAGTGCAAGTCAATTAAGTCCTAAGGTAGAAGATGTGGCTGAATACCTTCAAGATCTTCATGAGCAGATGCAGCGGTTTATTCACAATGCCAAGTACAAAGATCAGGTCGGCAACCATCCCTGTTTAGTACTTTTTGACGTGAGTAATTTTGATGGGATGGTTTTAGTCAAGGCTGTTTTCCAATGGATGATCGCATGGAGTACTATTTTCGTGGGATCTGAAGTCACCGATGTGAACTCGAGGACGAGTTCCTTTCAACCCGAGGTGACTGATGCAGGAGGATTCGTCAGTTTATCTTCAGACACCTTTGGAACAAGATCAGTTCATCTTCGGATGATCTCGAATGGGCTCGGCTATCTAAACCAAGGGTTTGGGCCTCGGTTTCAAGAGGTATATGTCCTCGGGAACGACCTTAGTTGGGGTCGAGCTCTAAACACCAAGTTCAGGATCGAGGTCGGGCTTGAAGGATCGGGAAATAACTTTAAGGTCGGACATCTCTTCGGGGTCAGCACCTCAAGGTCTAATATTTCTTGGGTCGGCAGTCCGGCATCGGATTGAACATCTACTACACTTCTCTTCGGGCGTTCTTTCTATTACTTACTTTATCTGTTTATTTTCAATAGCTATTTCTTTTTATTTTATTTTCTTTATTATTTTTTGGTACAAATCTAGCTATTAATTTTTAGGTGTCATATGGTAAGTACACGTGAGTTGGTTAAAGGAAAGATAGTGACAGAATTGGGGATCAGCTACGTGGCATTATTGTAGGGATTTTGTCAAATTTTGTTATCTTTTATTTTTAGTATTTTTCTTAGTTATTTCCTTCCTTGGTGACCAAGTTTGTTCCTAGCTATATATATTCGGCTTGTGGGTATAGAGAGTGGTTGTTGAATATATTGATAAAACTTTTCTAAGAATTAGAGTTGAGAGTTTCTCCTCTTATTTCTTTTGGTGAATCTCTTGTATCTTTACCTATAGATTTGTATTAACTTAGCCAGCAGGATAATCACTATCCCGCTCCGGCGTCAGGGAGTAACATTGGTAGTAGAAACTTCAGAATATGCAATTACTGATGCACGCAATGTATTCAGCCCCAGGGCATATATCATCTCCGTTTGGGTAGCAAAGTGCTCAAATGTTTCTGGGTACTTTTCTATAATGTGCTGCAACAAATCCACATACTCCGAATAAACCTTATGACCTTCCCATAACGAGAAATTATTATTCACTCTATAAGAGCACACCTGGTCATTGACTCCTCCCGGAACTGTCTTAGGAGGCACCACTCTAGGATCCTTGTGCATTGCAGCCCCATTCGGCCATTCACATGAACATTGGTAAAATAATTCACTTGCCCTGGTATCATTTTAGTGACCTCTATTATTGGCTCTTGTTGATCCGAATCATCTTCCATTGCAAAATCCATTCTTCCAAGATTCTTCCTCTCGCTCCTCCTTTATGTCCTGAACAGTGGTTTCATCATCGTCGTCAGCATTAATATGTCTCTCTTGAAATTTAGCTCGTTCCTCATCAGTATGTACTTTCTTTTGCTTATTTACTTCTCCTAAATTATCCACTTCAACTGAAACATGACTCTCTCTACCCAACGAGACATCTTCATCATCTCGACTAATATCCTTCAGGCCCACCACGGAATCACCAGACCGCGTCCAATTCAGGTTGTGCAACATATTCACTTTTGGGTTGTAATCTCTAATTAAAGAGATACACAAAACAATATTTTCTATTTATTCATTTGATCAGTAGCCAACCTTTATATTTACACTTGTAGTTAGTCTGGATAGACATCAGTGGAAGTAGATATGTACCCAATCTATACAGTTTAATATTTGTTAAGGATAATAAGATAATGTATATGTTATCATGTTGTTATGCTAAGGTTGTTGGGAAGGTTGTTGTGTCCGAGTATGGTGGTGACTCAATACCCTCCCGCAAGATAATGGTGGTGGGGAGCACAGACAGCTTGCTGCGTAGAAATTCAAACTGGGGAGTGCTCAAAGCTTTGGTGAAAATGTCGGCAACCTGATCATGGGTGGAGATATATCGAACCAAGAGATCCTGGCGAGCCACCTTTTCCCGAACAAAGTGAAAATCTATTTCAATGTGCTTCGTTCGGGCATGGAACTAGATTGGCTGCCAAATAAGTTGCACCAATATTATCACACCATAAGATACGTGGTGCTTTCAAGTAGATTCCTAATTTAGAGAATAAGGATTGTATCCAAGATAACTCGGCAGCTGTATCAGCCAAAGACTTGTATTCAGCTTCCGTAGACGAGCGTGCAACTGTGCGTTATTTTCTGGATGACCAAGAGATCAGATTGTTGCCCATAAAAATGGCAAAGCCTACTATGGATTTCCGATCAAGGGAACTACCAGCCCAGTCGGAGTCACAAAAGGCCTGAAGAGTAAACGGATGTGATGTTTTGGAAATGGAAAGGCCATAGTTAACAGTGTGCTACAAATATCGAATGATCCGTTTGACAGCTGCCCAGTTTTCCTTAGTAGGACTATGCATCGATTGACAAACTTTATTAACGGCAAAGGACAGGTCTGGTCGGGTAAGTGTGGTATACTGTAATGCGCCAACTATTTGCCGAAAAAAGGTTGGATTGGAGTATAAGGGAGCAGTAGAAGACATGGTAGGATGAGCTGCGGCTGGAGTCTTAACAGACTTACATTCAGCCATCTTGGCTCTAGTAATCAAGTCCTTAATGTATTTGTGCTGAGATAAAAGCAATCCATTGGATGTACGGATGGCTTCAATGCCTAGAAAATAATGGAGAGGACCTAAATCTTTAATAGCAAATTCCTTACCCAATGTCTGCATTAAATCTCCTATAGCAGCAGAGGTATTTCCAGTAACAATGATATCATCAACATAAACCAATAAAATTAAGTGAATGCCAGAATTGGAATAGAGAAACATAGATGTATCAGATGAGGAAATGATGAAACCCAATTGCACTAAGAAATCAGACAGACGCTGGTATCATGCTCGGGGAGCTTGTTTGAGCCCATAAAGAGACTTGCGAAGACGACACACACGATTCGGATGACTGATATCCTCAAAACCCGGTGGTTGTGCCATAAATACTGTTTCATCTAAGCAACCATGGAGGAAAGCATTATTCACATCCAACTGATGAACATGCCACGAAAGTGAAATAGCTAAAGACAAGACCACACGAATAGTAGTTGGTTTGACGACCGGACTAAACGTTTCTGCATAATCCACTCCTTCTTCCTGATTAAAACCCTTAGCAACCATACGTGCCTTATAACGATCAATCATGCCATTGGCTTTACGTTTAATCTGAAAACCCCATTTACAACCCACAATATTCATAGAAGCTGATTTTGGTACAAGAACCCAGGTCCCTAGGGAAATAAGAGCATTGAATTCAGAAACCATTACATCGCGCCAATGACTACAATGGACTGCTTGTGAATAACAAGTTGGCTCACTTGCTGGGGAAACGTCTAGAAGAAGAGCAGTAGGCTGGTGTTGTTGAAGGCGACGTACCATCGCACGGGTGAGTATCCCTAAAGGAGGCACAAGTCGAGGGACTAATGTTGAAGGAGGAGTGTCAGCCATCTGGACTGCTGTGAGGCTAGGAGAGATAGATGACAGCGGAAGAGAGCAAGGCAAGGGGGTTATGGGAGTGGACTGAAAAGGAGGATCATTGGAGAGGGACGCAAGATTACGCATTTTTGGTGGAGGAGATGAAGTTGTCATTTCCGGTGATGAAGAGGTTGATGGAGAAGGTAGTGAACAAGATGGGGAAGATTAAAACTGTGGAATTGACGGAGAATGAGGGATGGTTGAGGTGTTCGGTTGAGGAAAATTTGGTAGAATAGCCCATGGTGTCGAGTGTAATAGTGGAGGTGGAAGAAGAGGTGGTTGTAAAGAAAACGGAAATGAAGTTTCATGAAAACAGACATGACGAGCAACATATAGTTTATTCGTTTTTAAATCTAAACAACGATACCCCATGTGATTGGGACAATAGCCAAGAAAAACACACGAAGTGGAACGAAAATCAATCTTGTGAGTATTATATGGACGAAGAAAAGGAAAACACAGACATCCAAAAACACGTAAGAAGGAGTAATCTGGAGGTGGCATTTCCAGTTGGTTGCAGTTGTGAGTGAGCGGAAGGAATGGAAGATCCTGAGAAGTTCTGAGTTAGGAGTTCATGATTCATTAAAGTACCAAGTAAATCAGCAAATGATGTTGGTTCAGGCCTATTGGCAAGGCTGGGAATAACACTGAGAAAATCTGGACGAAGTCCTTTGAAGATGACACAATTAAAATCAGTTAGAGATATCGGACGTCCTGCAGCGGCAAGTTGATCACTAATGAACTTAGCTCTGTTTAGAAATTGTGTAACAGAGTCATCATTCTGTTTAATGTCTTGCAAACTAATGAGCAAATTCAATACTCTCATAGTTGATGGTGACGCATATGCAGTTTCTAGCATAGCCTAAAGTTCACGAGATGTTTGTGCGTTAATAATAAGAGGCACAATATCCTCACGTAAGGAGGAAATGAGTAAGCTTAACAGATTCTGATCTTGCTGATACCAGATTTGATAGTCTGGGTTATCAGTAGGATGTACGCCGACAACCGTGGTCGATAAGTGCTTTAGAGGTGGTTCTTGTTTGCCATCAACGAACCGTAGCAGATTGTTTCCACAGAGAAGAGGCAGCAGTTGTGCCTTCCAGGATAGATAATTCTCAGGATGTAGTTTCACAGCAATGATTTGGGTGGGATTTGTCATGTTTAATGGTGATGTGAGGGTGGCTGCAATTAACATTTGTTGTTGTGATGGGGAAGAAGAAGACCCAGAAGATAGAGACGACATGATGTCGATTTTAGCTCTGATACCATAAAGAGATACACAAAACAATATTTTCTATATATTCATTTCATCAGTAGCCAACCTTTATATACACTTGTAGTTAGTATGGATAGACATCAGTGGAAGTAGATATGTACCCAATCTATACAGTTTAATATTTTTTAAGGATAATAAGATAATGTATATGTTATCATATTGTTATGCTAAGGTTGTTGAGAAGTTTGTTGTGCCCGAGTATGGTGGTGACTCAATACTAATCATCCCCCATCCACTTCCTTCACAAAATTTTTAAGACAAAGTTTAAGAGATTAAACAATCATTCCCTATAACTCATTATGTGCATAATAAGAAGTTGTGGCTGAATAACTAGAGTTTCGAGCAAGGGTATGAGCTAAAATTAGATTGACTGTAAAAGAAGGTTGTTGCATGACACACAAGAAGAACTAAGGCAGCCACCTATATTTGAGTACATATATATATATATATATATATATATATATATATATATATATATATATATATATATATACTAGTAATTGTTCGTGTCTAAAAGCACGATATAACGAAAAATTAAATTAAAATTCAAAAAAAAATTATTATTATCGGTATTATTATTATTATTATTATTATTATAGTTATTATTATTACTATTATCAGTATTTGTGACACCCAAGATTTTTGGAATAATTTTAAATAAGGATTATGATGAATTAAGTAAAGGTTAGTATTTAAAACCTAGTGTTGAATGATAAAAGTATGAAGGGAAATGGAATGTGAAGATAGTGTATTAATATGAGTTAAGAAGAGAAGGGGGAATGTGCAGAATTTAAATGAGATATAATAGAAGGTATGAAATATAAGGATTGAATAAGAGTATGTATGATTAACGAAAGAAAAGTTTTCAAAGAATGAGAAGCTATTTTGATAAGTGCGCCAAGAAATGGATTAAAGTTTTATAAAGAAATATGAAATGTAATATTACAAAGGAATTATGAATTGAAATAAGAATGGAGTATTCTGACAGTTATGACCATTATGGTATTATTCCTGTAAGTTACGGATATTAAAGAGGTAAAATATGATTATTATGAAATTAATTGCTATTCATCAAGATAAAGGTATTACAAGGTACTATAAATAAAATACGTATGATTATTACGTCAATTATGATTCCGATGACGGAATCCTGTTAAGGGGGGAAGAATGTGAGAATCCGAATTTTCAGGATTTCTTTAATAATATTAAATGAGAATTTAATTGATAAAATTATCAAAATTGTTTAAATTAATTATTATTTTATGTAGTTTATGGTATATGATGAGATTTAATTAGTAAATTAAATATGTGCAGAGATTATGATAAATTGTATTAAATTTAAATAATTGAAAAGTAAATAAATTGTTTAAAGACAATTTATAAAGAATAAGAGAAATTTCAGGTAAATGTACAATAAATTGTACAATTAAATTATTATGGAAATGCAGAAATTATGATTTAATGAAGGTTATGTGGTAATGTGAAATATATTTATAAATGTATGTGTTTAAGTGATAATTATAAATGTTATTAATTATGGAAATTAAGGGATTAATACTTAAATTAATCCAATTTTAAATGAAAAGCGAATGGGGAAGTTAATAAAATTGTAATTATTGATTTTAGATTTAATTAAGAATTATGGTAGAAATTTAGAAATTTATTGAGAAGAAATGTAATTATATAAATTATATAATAATAAAGTATATAATTTATATAAGAAAATTTAGGTGATGTTTAAAGGAAATTATAATTATATAAATTATATAAGGATAATTATATAATTTATATAAGAGAATTAAATAATGAGAGAGTTAATAAATGTGAAATTATTGATTAATTGATAATTATGGAGGAATTTAAAAAATTATTTAAGAAGGGAGAATGTAAATATATAAATTATATAATATTAAATTATATAATTTATATATAAAGAAATTATTGTAAATATTAAAGAAATGAAATAATAAATAAGAAAAAGAAATGTTCTAAGTTATTAAAAGTTATATTTGTGTATAATGGAATTATTATGACTTTTATGAAGAATAATATTTCGAAAACGTGAACATGTTAATGTAACATGTTGTCCAAGTAACGAAGTGAAAAATTACGAAAAATAATTTTTATATATTATAAGAATTATTTTATGATTTTTGGAGGTATAAATTACCTCAAATAATTACATGCATGTCGTTATGAGTGTACAAAATTTGTCAAGAAAAGTACCCAAAAATGGTCTAAATATTATTCATAAATCATATTATGAATTTTGGTAAATTAAAATAAATATTTTATATTTATTATATAAAATATTTATTACACGAAACAATTACGTAATGTATTAAATTTGTAATTTTGCAAGGATTTTATCCGAACAAAGTCGGTTGGCAACAAGGTCGGTGGAAATTTTTATTTAAGAAAAGCATAGCTTTGGTTATAAAAAAGAAGAAAATAGTAAGAAAGAAAAAACAAAGAAAAAACAAAACACACATAAACCTCTCTTTCTCTTCCATCCGACGCCGCCACCACCGCCGGAAAACACCATCACCGGGAATGAAAGAAATATTGGTGCCATGGACAAGCTTCATAAGAAGGATTGTTTAGCTTTAAGAATGTATAAATTAATTTATTTGATTTAATTATGTATTTATGAGGATAAATTAATTGGGTGAAAAATTAGAAAATAAATAGAATAATTATTCTAAATAATTATTTGATGCATATGTATGAGTTATAGAATTTTTGGAATAGTTTTGTGGAGAAAATTTGTGTAAAAGTGGAGAAATTTTTGCATCGCTGGTGTACTGTTACGCTGAAAAAGGAAGAAGAGGAAAAAAAAGGCTGCCGCGCATAGCGCGGCAGCCATTTTTTTTCGGACGCCAGACCAAAAACGACGGCGTTTCAGGGCTGTAAGGGCAGGCCGCGCCATGCGCGGTAGAGAATTCTGGAAGAAGGGCCGAAACGACGCCGTTTGGCGTCGACTGTGGAGCGTCGTGCGCAATGCGCGGCCAACGAATTCGGCCAAATTTACGATTATGCCCCTGCCCTTTTCCTGAAATACCAACCGTGTCCCTAGAGGCACGGAAATTACATAATTGCCCCTGAACTTTCCGAAAAATTCCGGATTTGTCCCTAGCGTTACTGAAATTACGTATAAGCCCCCAACCTTTCCGGGAAATGCCGGATATATCCCTAAGGGTGCGGAAATTACCAAAATACCCCTAGAAATGATTTTTAATTGAAATAAATGTTTAAAAATTATTTAAAAATTATAGAAAAATACTAAAAATATGAAAATGATATTTGGGCATTAAATTTAATATTTTTTTAAAAATATTAAATATTGGGGATTAATATTTAAATGTTTAAATATTAATCTAATAAGGTTACAAGTTAGAAAATGATTTAATAAATTTTTCGGACAACCGAATATGATAAAATTTATCCAATAAGCCGGGTTGTCCGTAGTGAGTGTATTTGATATTAAGTTAAATGAATATATTAAGGGACGATGTTAATATAATTAACCGTATAGGTTGAAAATTAATCCGGAGATGATATTAATTAAATAAATTAATATCATAAAGAGATGAATAATTATTATTTGATTAATTTATGATCATAGGTTGTACGAGAAGCGGTATAAAGAGGGTATTTATTATTTAATGCTACGATCCAGGCAAGTTCTTCAATCCCTTTTATGTTAAATGTTGAACTATTATATGCAATTCTTGTTTTAAATGCAAACAAAAATTATGTGTTATGTGATACGTGTTTAATATGACTACAATGTATTTTTTGTGCAACGATATGAGATATATTGCTATAGTTAAAGCACAAGCACATGATATATGACACACACCAAGCATGTTAAGGTATGTGCTACGTGAAGCATGAACTGTTGAACTTGCTGAGCCGCTGTGCTCATTACTTACTTAATATACATTTTTGCAGGAAAGAAATAAATTTCAAAAACATCAGATGATGTAAAGACGGATTTTCCAAAAAGGTTGTAAATGTTATTATTAAATGTTTGTATTATGATTCAAGGTGAATAATTTGTCAAAGTTATATTGATATGCTGTATGTACAGATAAGTTGGATCCGAATATGACGAGTATAGCTTAAATTGTAAACTGTAATTGTTCAACATGAATATTATGTTAGAGATTATTATATGTCTGACTATGAATTACGACATAAGAATATTGTATGGATTTAAATAACATTAAATGTTGAATGTTGAACTTTATGATACGGGTTATAGAAAGGAAAGAATAAGTAAAGGTTGAGATCCAGGGACTAGGATCCAAATGTAAGGATTTTAAATATCCAAATATTTTAATATAATGATTGAATTGAGAAAAAGAAAAATTTATACCAAAAATTTGGTAATTGATGATTTTGAAATTAAATAATGGATCATATTAGGTGATGAAAGATTTATTAACGGACCGAAATTTGGACGTAAAGAAAATAATGTTTATTAAATACAAGATTTAAGGGAATAAAGTGGGTCGAATTTCGGGGTCGTTACAGTATTAATATTATATCTATTATTATTATTATTATTATTATTATTATTATTATTATTATTATTATTATTATTATTATTATTATTATTATTATTATTATTATTATTATTATTATTATTATTATTATTATTATTATCGATATTATTTTTATTATTATTAACTATTGTTATTAGCTGTATTATTATTATTAACGATATTATTATTATTATTATTACTATTATTATAATTATTATTGTTATTATTATTATTATTATTATTATTATTATTGTTATTATTATTATTATTACTAATGAAAAATTATATTAAAATTAGATTAAAATTTGAAATATAAAAATATTATTATTATGTGTATTATTATTAAGAAAATTATAAATTATAAAATATAAAAATTATAAATATTATTATTATCAGTATTATTATTATTGTAATGATCACGAATTTTATTAAATATTGTAATTATAATTATTATATAATTAGCAATGAATTAAAATTTTTGTACTAATTAATTGTGCATTAGATAATTGAATGAATATACTTGTGTAAGTGTATATTTATTTAAAGCAATGAAGGTAGATGTTAAAATTAATTAAAGCAAGTCTAATTGGATTATATTTTAAATCCAAATGGGGTATTAAACTAGGTAATATTAATTTACCTAGTAGCTCATGTAATTAAATTAAACCTTAGTCCATGTAATTAATTAATCTAGCCCAATGCTTATTTTAATTAAAGATAGTATAGTTTATTAAATGTTAGCCCAGTGTGATAATTAATTTGAGCTCAAACAAGTTAATTGAATGAGCCCAACTTATTATACTCTAGAGTCCAATGTGGAGCCCAAAAGAAAGTCAAAATTGGTCAACATTTATTTATATATATATATATATATATATATATATATATATATATATATATAGGAGTGCATATATATAATTAAAGCATTAAAAATAAACCAAAAATGGGTGATTAAATCTCATTTTTGCTGAAATTTAAAGGGCTCACATGGGGGTTGCTTGATTTGCTTGGTTGCTTCTTTTGTACACTAAATCAAAGTAGCTTACAAACCCTAGTCAATCACATTGTCCATTAACTAGTCAATCAAAGCAATAGTAATCATAATTAAGCTCTAAATTGACCAACACTAGTGAATTATGAGAGTTGATAATGGATTAGTGAAGTGCTATAAATAACATGCTCCATATACTTGTTGTGTTTGTTAGTTCATTTATTAGAATTCTAGAAAGAAGAAAGTGAGAGCATTTGAGAGAAAAAGATAGAAACACTTGTGAGTTGTGAGAAATTGCTAGAGATTTATCAAGATGGAGTCTCTAACAAAGTTCTTAGCCAAGAGGAAGAGAGCATTCAAGTCCAAGAAGTTCAAAAGTGCTCTTAACTCTTCTTATATCATATTTATTGTCTATATATGTTTTCTATGGTCAAAAATATATTTTTAACCGATCATAAGTTGTTTTGATGGTCTAGAAGTCTTAAACTATGTTATATATGTATATTCATGGTTTGATGTGTTTATATCATGTTTTGGTATGTGTGGAATGTATAAAAATAGTAGAAATATCCATATTAAGCTTTACCGGTAAAATCCTAGTTGAGCGTGTGGTATTTAATGTTGTAGTTTCAAATGTACAAGTTGGAAATTGGATTTTGATGGCTAGAAAGTTACATATACGAGTTCTAAAGAAAACCCAACTTGTAGCTTTCAAAAATATGAAAAAACAAAGAAGATATGGATTTTACCGCGAAGTAGGTCGTTTTTAAACCCTAGATGGTTCAATCTTAATTTTCGTGTCAAAATATTTTTAAAAATGTGATTGAACCATGGAATATTGTAAATCAAGAAGTTAAAAAGACAACAACACTAAGTTGGTGTCAGTTGAATGTATAGATTTTATTTTAGTCAAGTTTGAAATTAAAACCAAGGATTTGTGAAATTAGTTTTCACTTTATCTTTGTGAGCAGTTTTGAGTCTAGTTATGTTCGGAATTTGGATTTGTGATCTAAAGAGAAATTGTAGAGAGGGAAATTCTGATGAGAATGAACTTAAGAATCACTGCAAAATATTTTAAAATGATGAAGTTATGGCTGTTGGAGTGTCAGAGGTTCGAGTAGTCAAAAAAATTGACTTCCGGACAGATTGGCCTGGCGCACCTGCATCCGGTGTGGCGCAGCTGTGCCAGAACAATCTGCCTAGCAGATTTTGTTGGGTCCGGGTCAGGTTGGGTCGGTCCGGGTCGGTCCGGGTCGGTCCGGGTCGGTCCGGGTTGGGTCGAGTTTTCTTTGATAAATTAAGTTAAAATAAGTGTAAAATGAATGTACTTGGATATTAAACCAATAAATGGACTTTATTAGTAACTAATTGGTAGTTAAATACTTAAAATAAAGGCTAACATTAACACAATTAAAGAGTTAACTATTGGTGTTGCTTGTAATAGAATATTATTAAGTGGTTAATAATATTAATAAGTGATTAAATGATTATAACATTTGTAAATGATTCAATATTACTACATTGGTAATAATATTATTAAGTCAATGAAATATTATTAAATGATTAATAATTTTAGATAATGAATAAAATATTATTAAATGATTAATAATATTAGATAATGAATAAAATATTATTAAATAATTAATAATATTAGATAATGATTAAAATATTATTAAATAAGTAATAATATTAATAAGATAATAAAATATTATTAAATAATTAATAATATTAGAATATTAATAAAGTATTATTAAATAATTAATAATATTAGAAGGATAATAAAATATTATTAAATGATTAATAATATTATAAAACTAATAAAATATTATTAAATTGTTAATAATATTGGATAAGTGTATGAGCTATATTAAATAATTAATATAAGTTTTATGTGGTTGAAATATTATCAAGTAATGATAATATTTTCTAAGTGTTTATTTACCCGTAATTATATAATTATGTGGTTAAGTATTAGAGATGTAAGATGTATAGATGTTATCATATGAACGTGGATATGATAATAATTTAAAAATCAATTTGATTAATTGTTAGGTTTATCTAAAGAGAATTAAATTGAATTGGTTAGTTGTAGACTGCGCACGAGGCAAGTTCTCTAACCCTACTTAATTATTGTTGAACAATTTTCTATACTTGAAATTATTGCTAGAGCTTTAAGTGGTTTAATTATTTAAAATTATTTCACATTCATATTATTTATAAAATCGCACCTGATGCATTTGAAGCTTAATAGTTCTTGATTCATGAACTGAATTAAAAATGTCTAAAGCTAATTGTTCAGCTAGACATTGTGTTTATAAATTCAATAACTTGAATACTTTTAAAAGGTTATCCAAACCATTGCTTGGTGCGGATTCTTATATTAAGTCTGAGAATTAAACAACCCTAGACAAAGGGGATTTTATGTCGGGAAACCGGCTTTGGCGCCAGAAGACTAAATGTAATGCATATACAGCGGGTTGAATAGGTTAATCCCCTTAAAAACCAAACTACTAAAAGGATCAGAGGAAACTCTATTATACCCTCATTAGTTCAGGGTCCTTGGTGACCACTCAGCATTTAAGATTCAAATATTCTTGTTTAATGAAATTTGAGTCTTGTTTCTTTCACAATTGTTATATCTATTGTTAAAGTAATTGATGTTATTCCCCTTTCACTCATGATATAATAAATCTCTATGATTGTTCTTAAACTTGCTGAGCAAACCAGTTGCTCACCCTTGCTATATCATGAACCATTTTCAACTAGACCCGAATACTCTAAGAAGGACAAGGGAAAAGGGAAAGCCAGAGCTTAATTATGCATGTTAATTAAATATTTAATATGTAATTACTGTTTGTAAAACTTTTGTAATTCCTTAAGATAAGAACTGTTGATGTTAAGGTTAATCGACCTTGGGAACTGTAGCCTTTTTATAAGGAACATTTTGTATTATTCCGCGATGTTTAAATGCAAATTATGTATTTAATTGTTATTAAGTATTATAAAATGAGAACCAAACCCGAGGTTATAGAACCCGGATTTGGGGTCGTCACAGGTTGGTATCAGAGTTGTAGGTTAGAAACGTTAGAATTGCAAAACCTAGGATATAACCTTAGTACTAAACTCATATCGAGTGCGTTAGGAGATGAATCAGGGAGATTCATCATGTGATGTATTTTTGGAGGTGGATTGAGAAAATTCATCGAGCCAAGATTTATATGATAAAATATCATTTCATTTCATCAATTAATATATTTTATTGCTATACTGATATGTGTTATTTTTATAATATAGGATGACGGAAATTGGACTGTCGAGTCACACTGTTGAGGAAGTGATTTACACTAATATTCACATGGATACGGTACAGCCGCTGGTGGTTGCACCGATAGAGGAGCTTGAGTCTTATCCAGAGAAGGGAGACCGTGAGGAGCCCGTCTGTGGCGGAGTTATGAGGCCATACAGTGAGGATGAGGCCGAGTCTGGGGAGTCTGAGGACTAGTTGCCAGCTGTGTACATTGATGGCATAGGCACTACTGCCAGTGACATCATCAACTCTCTGACTACGAGGAACGAGGAGCTGGAGGTTAGGGTTTAGCATTTAGAGGAGCATAATCATACCCACCAGTACACGGAGAACTAGTATAGAGATGCAGCTTATCAGTTCTCTGGCGAGAACACAGAGCTGAAGGAGAAGATGGCAGTGATAGAGGCTAGATTAGCAGCAGTTGAGCTGAAGGTTCAGCAAGTTCAGGTAGAGAAAACCTCCATCCATGCTCATTGGCAGGAGGCGATAGAGGACAGGATAGAGATGGAGACTTAGCGGGATACCGCACATGGCCAGATGCTAGAGCTGGAGGAAGAGGTTCGTTAGAAGCGGGTGAGGATGGATAGGCTTAGCTATGTCTATTGATCATCATTCGATAGATTTCAGAGCATGGTGCACTACTACCCAGCTGAGGATGACCAGTGTAATGACCCGATAATTCATAAGACTGATTAGTATGGTCATAGGAGATTGATGTGATTTAAGGCTACGCTAATCCTTGGATGAGGATGTAGTGGATAGTAGATTTGAGAAAATTTTAAGCTTTCGAGGATTCGAGCGGGAAATTTGAGGTTTAGATATGAAACTAACCCTAGTAAAGTGGTAAACGATCACTGGAAAGGAATTAGAGTCCAGTCACGGAGGGACTAGGCCAGTGTTTATAAAACAATAAGTAAAACAATGCCTATGTTAAAATAATCGATAAGATTGATCAGCGGGGCAAATGTTGTAAGGATGTAGTGCTAATTCCAAGGATTGAATCATTTGTAAAGATTAAGTTAAAAAAAACTTAATCTGAGGAAAATAATTATTGGGAGTTTAAAACCTAGAATTGGTTGAAGGGGTATATGATAAGGTATACACTAAGTTATGTATCTATATAGTATATAGGTGCAGAAAACATGATGAGGAAGAATTACCCTCATACTTTTGAGTTACCTTATATTGAAATTTCGGGGACGAAATTATTATAAGAGGGGAAGAATGTAGCGACCCGAAATAATTTAATACGAAGAAATGTAATTATTGGTTGTAATTGTAAATTTCTAGAGGATTAAATTAAATCATTATATGATGGCTTGGTTTATTTAATTATGTGTTGAAGTAATTAAAGGAATTTAAGGAAGGTTCAATTAATGGGTTAATTAAATTAATGGACCAACCTAGGTTGTATAGTATCAAAGTTTGATAGGGTAAATGAGCTATGTGATGTTTAATTAAATAGCTAGCAAGTTAAGCTGGATGTGTAAATTAATTAATATGGTTATTAATTAATGAGATTTCGTAAACATTAATAATGTTATATTTATTTCCATTGGGAAAGTTATTGATAGTGGGGTATTAATATTTTATATTTTCACTAGGAATTTAATTTGGGCAACCCAAAGCTTAGTTACAATACAAGTAACAATTGGGCCCCCAATTGTTTAATTAACAAAATAAATAGCAGCCCAGCCCAAGAATAATAACATAACCCGGTGGAAAAGTAAGAGTGCCACTCATTTAGGGACAAAACCTCAGAAAAAGCAGAGCACGCGCAATTTGTGCAAAGCTCAAGGAATCAGTGCTGAGAAAAGAAGGAACAAGTCAGGCATAGGGGAAGGCTATAGGGTCCAACTCCTCAGAGTTGTCTAAGGCTGAGAGAGTGTTGTATAACCTCAGTCATTCCCTCATTTTCCCTTCGCGTTCATTTAGGATAAGAGAGATATTGAGCTTGAGAAGTAAATGCAAACTTCAGAGGAGTTCATACTATTCGAAGAAGGCAGAATTTGAATGTAAATCATCTGTCAAAGATTGAAGGTATTACCCGGTTATTTTGATTTAACTAGTTTTATCTTATTTTGGATTAAGGAAACAGAATATGCTAGAGTTGCATATGAGGTGTTTAAATGAGAGTAATGTGAACTCGGTAGTCACATGTTGTTGAAACTAGTTAATGATTGAATTAGAACTAGAATAGTGGTTTCGGTTATTTTACACAGTCAACTTTGTGAGTCTGAACCACAGTTGGTCTGTACTCAATGTTCATGTTCATAAAACTTTAGAATGAACTGGTAGTAGAGTGCTGCTGGTAGTAGAGTGAACTGGTAGTAGAGTGCTCTGGTAGTAGGGTGCTGCTGATAGTAGAGTGAACTGGTAGTAGAGTGCTTCTGGTAGTAGAGTGAACTGGTAGTAGAGTGCTCCTGGTAGTAGAGTGGACTGGTAGTAGAGTGCTTCTGGTAGTAGAGTGAACTGGTAGTAGAGTGCTCCTAGTAGTAGAGTGGACTGGTAGTAGAGTGCTCTTGTAGTAGAGTGCTGCTGATAGTAGAGTGAACTGGTAGTAGAGTGTTGCTGGTAGTAGAGTGCTCTGGTAGTAGAGTGTTGCTCGTAGTAGAGTGAACTGGTAGTAGAGTGTTGCTGGTAGTAGAGTGGACTGGTAGTAGAGTGCTGCTGGTAGTAGAGTGGACTGGTAGTAGAGTGCTCTGGTAGTAGAGTGCTGCTGATAGTAGAGTGAACTGGTAGTAGAGTGTTGCTGGTAGTAGAGTGCTCTGGTAGTAGAGTGCTGCTGGTAGTAGAGTGAACTGGTAGTAGAGTGCTGCTGGTAGTAGAGTGGAGTGGTAGTAGAGTGCTGATGGTAGTAGAGTGGACTGGTAGTAGAGTGCTGCTGGTAGTAGAGTGGACTGGTAGTATAGTGCTCTGGTAGTAAAGTGCAAAACGTAGAGTGAAAAGTCCAAAACGTAGAGTGAAAATTGTAGAGTGAAAAGTCCAAAACGTAGAGTGAAAAGTCCAAAACGTAGAGTGAAAATCGTAGAGTGAAAAGTCCAAAACGTAGAGTGTAAAGTGCAAAACGTAGAGTGAAAAGTCCAAAACGTAGAGTGAAAATCGTAGAGTGAAAAGTCCAAAACGTAGAGTGAAAATCGTAGAGTGAAAAGTGAAAAACGTAGAGTGAAAGCGAAAATCGTAGAGTGAAAATCGTAGAGTCGGGACAGCTTCAGTGTTAGTTAGTAATATGAGCATAACTTTCTCATACGAACTCGGATTGAGGTGATTCAAGATGTTTTGGAAAGCTAATAGATAGACCTACAACTTTCATTCTTTACAAATTTCGATTTGATGCCTGTAGCAAGGTCGAAATTGACCATTTTTGAGACTGTTTTGACCTCTTATAGTAAAATGAGTATAACTTTTGTATACGGATTCAGATTAATATGATTCAAGATGTTTTGGGAATCTGAGAGATAGACCTATAACTTTTATTCCTTAACGTTTTCGATTTGAGGTCTGTAACAGAGTCTAAATTGACCATCTTGAGGTATGATGGGTAATTGGAGGCAATCGGAGGGCGTCGGGCATGCACGTGTGCAACGTGCAATATTTTCGACACTAAGTTATACTGTTCTTTGTATAAAGCATGAATATTATGATGATGTCTATCATTAATCAACGATTAATTAGATAAGTGTATGAGTATGCTAAACGTGTGCATATGAGGCGGGATAGACGTGTGGCGTATAAACGTCGAAACGCTGTGTAAAGTGTTATTTAGCAATTTAATAACCTTAGAGATTAATTGAGGTAATACTAATTGGGATTAGTAAGAGTTTTAAATATTGTCTGAGGCGGGTAATATTATGACAACTTGATGAGGTAATTGTAGAATTAAACCTAGTAAAGTCCAGTAGTGACTAATTGGTAGATTGAACTAAATAATTATGAGGACCAAATGATAATGTTATGGCATTAAGGAATGTCGGATATACAAAGTTAAGTATAGAAGGTTTACGGTGTTTATGTGAAACATCGTGATGAATCCACAATGGACTAAACTAATGAATCAACCCTAGTGAATAAATGGGACGATAAAAGGAAGTAGACATCATAAGAATAGGATTAAATATTGAGTCAAACTTTAACTAATATAATGCACCGTTGATCTCTCATGTTGTATAGGTGGTGCAAGGAACGCGAAAGGTTAGCGTAAACTGGTGTTGCAATCCAGGCAAGTCTTTCAGTGATATTTGTTATCCCTGCAAGTCTTTCAGTGATATTTGTTATCCCTGCAAGTTTTTTAGTATTATGGATTATATGCATAAACTTTAAATGTGCACGCATGTTATGTACTAACTGATTATAAATGTGTCTATGTACGATCATATGTTGTTAATAGCTGTTATATATAATTAATGCTATGAATCGAATGTGTTATATGAGTTATATAACATGGTAACATTGACATGCATGGTAAGCATGGGTAGGTTTTATAAATGCAACGCATGATAAGCATGATGCCTATGTAAATGCCAAGCATGGAGCATAAAGCATAAATTAAATGTAACCTACGTGTTATGTGTTAGCTGTTGGACTTGCTGAGCCGTCGTGCTCAATCTTGCTTTAAATTAACATTTTCAGCGAAGTAAATGAAGAAATTCATGAAGACGTTGGATATACGGTATGTTGAATAGGAAACTCAGGTTGCTGTAATGGGAAAACAGTTTGTTGCATTGGCTTTACTGATCTGTGATCATGATCGTAGAGTGAGCCTCAGCAATCGTAGAGTGAGCCTCATCAATCGTAGAGTGAGTCTCAGCGATCGTAGAGTGAGTCTCAGCCGATCGTAGAGTGAGTCTCAGCCGATCGTAGAGTGCTTGGTCATAAAGTGACAAATCGTTGAGTAACTTCACTGTGAGATCGTAGAGTGAAATTTTACTGCCGAGTTTTTCTGCGAGCGTAGACTGTCAAGCCAGACGATCGTAGAGTGACTTCACAAGCGATAGTAGCATATCTTACAGTTGGCTGTTTTGATAATCTAGTTGCTGGATCATGTTTTTGGCTTACTGGATTATAAAGAATATCTCATAGAGGTAAAGATTATATATTACATTATAATGTATATGATCTAGAGTTGTAAAAGAGTAATGTAAAGATTACGATTTTGGGAACGAAAGATTTTTGAAAGTTAGTTAAGTTTATCAATTAATATATTGAGTTTTAACAGCATTAAATTTTATCTTTTATGTAATGTTGTGTATAATAAGGAGAAGGTTGTTCGTGTAACGACTCAAACTCAGGATTGAGGTTATTTCTGACGGACCAGATCCGGGGTTATTGGAGACGGATTATGGGGGCTGTCACAGTTGGTATCAGAGCTGATAGGTTATAAACCTTAGGTAGGTGTACCTTAGGCTATAACCTTAATAAGAAAGAGTAAGGTTAGTTGCGTGTTCTAAAAACCCAAGCGTATAGTAATCTCGTGACTCATGATTGTATGGTGGAGCCCCTCAGCGAATGGGCGACTATGGCCTGACTAGGACAAGCTCCTCAAGCCATATGATTATGGTAAGTTCCTGAGCCCAAATACGTGATAAGTTGATGAACATGGGGGGATTAGAGTAGAGAGCCATAAGTTGAGAAATATAGTTCTCAGATATTGGTTAAGGTTAAAGAAAATGTTAAATGATCTGTTAAAGGATTAACAGCATGTGCAGATAGCAAGATGCTATAAACAAAAGATACTATCGGGAATAGTAGTAAACTCGTAGTGAGTGGTATGTGTTGAAATATGGAGTTGAAACCATAAGTGCTGAATATATGAGATTAATAAAGAAGAAAATAAGGTATATTTGAGGAGATTCAAAGAAGGATCTCCATGGATGTATTCAAAATGAATAAAAAGGAAGTATCGTACAGTAAAATGATTTAAGATGAATGATTAGACTGTGGAATTTAACGATCCTAGAGTAAGTGAGAAATCATATAGTGAATTCAATTGTGAACTAAGGTCATATGGTGATCATAGTGAAATCATGGAATAACAGAAGATCTGTTAAATGATTAAGAGAATGTTTACATAGCATGACGCTATTCAAAGGTAAATACTATGAAATAGTATGGAGTAAACTCATAAAGAGTGGTTTGTGATAAGGTATGAATTTAGAAAATTCATATTAAGTTAAGAAAAGTTAGAGGTTGAAGGTTTTTAATGGAGGACTCATGTTAGTGGCTGAGTTGTACGATTCCTTGTATGGGTGGGGAATTTGTACCTGGTTCGAGAACCACTTAGCTTCCTATTAAATTAGTGGCTGAGATAACCAATTCCTTGTATGGGCAGGGGATTGTGTTTGGTTCGATAACCACTTAGCTTCCTACGTTGATAATCAATTGAAATCTGGTGTCGCGTTATTCGCTATATGTATGTTGAGAAGGTGATTCTTTTCTCACATGTATAACGGATAGGTAGAGGATGTTAAAATAAGTTCGTGTTCTGAGAACCGACACGTATGGTAAGTTCGTGACTCATAGTCATGTGGTGGAGTCCCTCAGCGAATGGGCGACTTTGGCCTGACTAGGACAAACTCCTCAAACCATATGATTGTGGTAAGTTCCTGAGCCCAAATACGTGGTAAGTTTGATGAACAGTGAGTGTGGGTAGAGTTAACTAGCAAGATTTAAGCTATACTAGATATAGTTATTAAGCTGGAAAAGATAAGGAGTAAAATTGGTGTTTATTTGAGGTTTTAGAATATTCTAAATCTTCTAGCTGTGCTAGACCTTGAATTCTTAAAATCGTGCCAAAATTTGCACTTTTATGCCTTTTGAAAGAATTGGATGATGATTTTCAGTTGTTTTTGAAACGTTATTTTTGAAACGTTTAAATGAGGGTATATGCCATTTGTATCGGCTAGACATTGTTGATTTTAACTTGAAGTGATGAGCTTCACAAATTTTATTGCACATGTATGCTCTTGGAGAGTTTAAAGTTCCGATTGATATTCGAACTATTGTTGAAAAGTCTAAGCTAATTGATTCGGCTAGACAAAGGTTGAGTTATATTTTTCAAGTATTTCTTGGGAGTTATGTTGGGAATTCAACATTTTAAATAAAGGTAATAAATGTTATGCGTATACATGGGGTACATAAGGTTGATCTCCATAAGTGGGAGTACCCGGTTTAAATGTTATGCATATACATAGAGTACGGAAGGTTGATCACCTTAAGTGGTGAGTACTCGGGTTAAATGTTTATAATTTTTGTGATTTTTTTTTTAATACCCCTAAGGTGTTCAGTAAAATTTCTAATGACGCCGGACAAAGGGGATTGTTTATTTTAAAGGGGTTATTTTTACTTCCTGGTTATTCAAATTCATTCACAGTTATTGATCAATTGTGAAGACTCTTGGAGCTATTCCAATATTCTGGACATCTAGCGGGTAAAGAGGTAAGTAAGTCGTAATTTCGAGGACGAAATTCTTAGAAGAAGGGGTGAATGTAATGACCCGATAATTCATAAGACTGATTAGCATGGTCATAGGAGATTGATGTGATTTAAGGCTACGCTAATCCTTGGATGAGGATGTAGTGGATAGTAGATTTGAGAAAATTTTAAGCTTTCGAGGATTCGAGCGGGAAATTTGAGGTTTAGATATGAAACTAACCCTAGTAAAGTGGTAAACGATCACTGGAAAGGAATTAGAGTCCAGTCACGGAGGGACTAGGCCAGTGTTTATAAAACAATAAGTAAAACAATGCCTATGTTAAAATAATCGATAAGATTGATCAGCGGGGCAAATGTTGTAAGGATGTAGTGCTAATTCCAAGGATTGAATCATTTGTAAAGATTAAGTTAAAAAAAACTTAATCTGAGGAAAATAATTATTGGGAGTTTAAAACCTAGAATTGGTTGAAGGGGTATATGATAAGGTATACACTAAGTTATGTATCTATATAGTATATAGGTGCAGAAAACATGATGAGGAAGAATTACCCTCATACTTTTGAGTTACCTTATATTGAAATTTCGGGGACGAAATTATTATAAGAGGGGAAGAATGTAGCGACCCGAAATAATTTAATACGAAGAAATGTAATTATTGGTTGTAATTGTAAATTTCTAGAGGATTAAATTAAATCATTATATGATGGCTTGGTTTATTTAATTATGTGTTGAAGTAATTAAAGGAATTTAAGGAAGGTTCAATTAATGGGTTAATTAAATTAATGGACCAACCTAGGTTGTATAGTATCAAAGTTTGATAGGGTAAATGAGCTATGTGATGTTTAATTAAATAGCTAGCAAGTTAAGCTGGATGTGTAAATTAATTAATATGGTTATTAATTAATGAGATTTCGTAAACATTAATAATGTTATATTTATTTCCATTGGGAAAGTTATTGATAGTGGGGTATTAATATTTTATATTTTCACTAGGAATTTAATTTGGGCAACCCAAAGCTTAGTTACAATACAAGTAACAATTGGGCCCCCAATTGTTTAATTAACAAAATAAATAGCAGCCCAGCCCAAGAATAATAACATAACCCGGTGGAAAAGTAAGGGTGCCACTCATTTAGGGACAAAACCTCAGAAAAAGCAGAGCACGCGCAGTTTGTGCAAAGCTCAAGGAATCAGTGCTGAGAAAAGAAGGAACAAGTCAGGCATAGGGGAGGCTATAGGGTCCAACTCCTCAGAGTTGTCTAAGGCTGAGAGAGTGTTGTATAACCTCAGTCATTCCCTCATTTCCCCTTCCCGTTCATTTAGGATAAGAGAGATATTGAGCTTGAGAAGTAAATGCAAACTTCAGAGGAGTTCATACTATTCAGAGAAGGCATAATCTGAATGTAAATCATCTGTCAAAGATTGAAGGTATTACCCGGTTATTTTGATTTAACTAGTTTTATCTTATTTTGGATTAAGGAAACAGAATATGCTAGAGTTGCATATGAGGTGTTTAAATGAGAGTAATGTGAACTCGGTAGTCACATGTTGTTGAAACTAGTTAATGATTGAATTAGAACTAGAATAGTGGTTTCGGTTATTTTACACAGTCAACTTTGTGAGTCTGAACCACAGTTGGTCTGTACTCAATGTTCATGTTCATAAAACTTTAGAATGAACTAGTAGTAGAGTGCTCTGGTAGTAGAGTGCTGCTGGTAGTAGAGTGAACTGGTAGTAGAGTGCTGCTGGTAGTAGAGTGAACTGGTAGTAGAGTGTTCTGGTAGTAGAGTGCTGCTGATAGTAGAGTGAACTGGTAGTAGAGTGCTTCTGGTAGTAGAGTGAACTGGTAGTAGAGTGCTCCTAGTAGTAGAGTGGACTGGTAGTAGAGTGCTCTTGTAGTAGAGTGCTGCTGATAGTAGAGTGAACTGGTAGTAGAGTGTTGCTGGTAGTAGAGTGCTCTGGTAGTAGAGTGCTGCTGGTAGTAGAGTGGACTGGTAGTAGAGTGCTGCTGGTAGTAGAGTGAACTGGTAGTAGAGTGCTCTGGTAGTAGAGTGCTGCTGGTAGTAGAGTGAACTGGTAGTAGAGTGCTGCTGGTAGTAGAGTGCTGCTGGTAGTAGAGTGGACTGGTAGTAGAGTGCTCTGGTAGTAGAGTGCTGCTGATAGTAGAGTGAACTGGTAGTAGAGTGCTGCTGGTAGTAGAGTGCTCTGGTAGTAGAGTGCTGCTGGTAGTAGAGTGAACTGGTAGTAGAGTGCTGCTGGTAGTAGAGTGGACTGGTAGTAGAGTGCTGCTGGTAGTAGAGTGGACTGGTAGTAGAGTGCTGCTGGTAGTAGAGTGGACTGGTAGTATAGTGCTCTGGTAGTAAAGTGCAAAACGTAGAGTGAAAAGTCCAAAACGTAGAGTGAAAATCGTAGAGTGAAAAGTCCAAAACGTAGAGTGAAAATCGTAGAGTGAAAAGTGAAAAACGTAGAGTGAAAGCGAAAATCGTAGAGTGAAAATCGTAGAGTCGGGACAGCTTCAGTGTTAGTTAGTAATATGAGCATAACTTTCTCATACGAACTCGGATTGAGGTGATTCAAGATGTTTTGGAAAGCTAATAGATAGACCTACAACTTTCATTCTTTACAAATTTCGATTTGATGCCTGTAGCAAGGTCGAAATTGACCATTTTTGAGACTGTTTTGACCTCTTATAGTAAAATGAGTATAACTTTTGTATACGGATTCAGATTAATATGATTCAAGATGTTTTGGGAATCTGAGAGATAGACCTATAACTTTTATTCCTTAACGTTTTCGATTTGAGGTCTGTAACAGAGTCTAAATTGACCATCTTGAGGTATGATGGGTAATTGGAGGCAATCGGAGGGCGTCGGGCATGCACGTGTGCAACGTGCAATATTTTCGACACTAAGTTATACTGTTCTTTGTATAAAGCATGAATATTATGATGATGTCTATCATTAATCAACGATTAATTAGATAAGTGTATGAGTATGCTAAACGTGTGCATATGAGGCGGGATAGACGTGTGGCGTATAAACGTCGAAACGCTGTGTAAAGTGTTATTTAGCAATTTAATAACCTTAGAGATTAATTGAGGTAATACTAATTGGGATTAGTAAGAGTTTTAAATATTGTCTGAGGCGGGTAATATTATGACAACTTGATGAGGTAATTGTAGAATTAAACCTAGTAAAGTCCAGTAGTGACTAATTGGTAGATTGAACTAAATAATTATGAGGACCAAATGATAATGTTATGGCATTAAGGAATGTCGGATATACAAAGTTAAGTATAGAAGGTTTACGGTGTTTATGTGAAACATCGTGATGAATCCACAATGGACTAAACTAAGGAATCAACCCTAGTGAATAAATGGGACGATAAAAGGAAGTAGACATCCTAAGAATAGGATTAAATATTGAGTCAAACTTTGACTAATATAATGCACCGTTGATCTCTCATGTTGTATAGGTGGTGCAAGGAACGCGAAAGGTTAGCGTAAACTGGTGTTGCAATCCAGGCAAGTCTTTCAGTGATATTTGTTATCCCTGCAAGTCTTTCAGTGATATTTGTTATCCCTGCAAGTTTTTCAGTATTATGGATTATATGCATAAACTTTAAATGTGCACGCATGTTATGTGCTAACTGATTGTAAATGTGTCTGTGTACGATCATATGTTGTTAATAGCTGTTATATATAATTAATGCTATGAATCGAATGTGTTATATGAGTTATATAACATGGTAACATTGACATGCATGGTAAGCATGGGTAGGTTTTATAAATGCAACGCATGATAAGCATGATGCCTATGTAAATGCCAAGCATGGAGCATAAAGCATAAATTAAATGTAACCTACGTGTTATGTGTTAGCTGTTGGACTTGCTGAGCCGTCGTGCTCAATCTTGCTTTAAATTAACATTTTCAGCGAAGTAAATGAAGAAATTCATGAAGGCGTTGGATATACGGTATGTTGAATAGGAAACTCAGGTTGCTGTAATGGGAAAACAGTTTGTTGCATTGGCTTTACTGATCTGTGGTCATGATCGTAGAGTGAGCCTCAGCAATCGTAGAGTGAGCCTCAGCGATCGTAGAGTGAGTCTCAGCCGATCGTAGAGTGAGTCTCAGCCGATCGTAGAGTGCTTGGTCATAAAGTGACAAATCGTTGAGTAACTTCACTGTGAGATCGTAGAGTGAAATTTTACTGCCGAGTTTTTCTGCGAGCGTAAACTGTCAAGCCAGACGATCGTAGAGTGACTTCACAAGCGATAGTAGCATATCTTACAGTTGGCTGTTTTGATAATCTAGTTGCTGGATCATGTTTTTGGCTTACTGGATTATAAAGAATATCTCATAGAGGTAAAGATTATATATTACATTATAATGTATATGATCTAGAGTTGTAAAAGAGTAATGTAAAGATTACGATTTTGGGAACGAAAGATTTTTGAAAGTTAGTTAAGTTTATCAATTAATATATTGAGTTTTAACAGCATTAAATTTTATCTTTTATGTAATGTTGTGTATAATAAGGAGAAGGTTGTTCGTGTAACGACTCAAACTCAGGATTGAGGTTATTTCTGACGGACCAGATCTGGGGTTATTGGAGACGGATTATGGGGGCTGTCACAGTTGGTATCAGAGCTGATAGGTTATAAACCTTAGGTAGGTGTACCTTAGGCTATAACCTTAATAAGAAAGAGTAAGGTTAGTTGCGTGTTCTAAAAACCCAAGCGTATAGTAATCTCGTGACTCATGATTGTATGGTGGAGCCCCTCAGCGAATTTTTTGCTGAGATTGATCTCGGTTGCTTCTTTTGTACACTAAATCAAAGTAGTTCACCAACCCTAGTCAATCACATTGTCCATCAACTAGTTAATTAAAGCAATAGTAATCCTAATAAAGCTCTAAATTGACCAACACTATTAAATTAGGAGAGTTGATGATGGATTAGTGAAGTGCTATAAATAACATGCTCCACATACTTGTTGTATTTGTTAGTTCATTTGTTAGAATTCTAGAGAGAATAAAGTGAGAGCATTTGAGAGAAAAAGATAGAAACAATTGTGAGTTATGAGAAATTGCTAGAGATTTATCAAGGTGGAGTCTCTAACAAAGTTCATAGCCTCGGAAGAGAGTATTCAAGTCCAAGAGGTTCAAAAGTACTCTAAACTCTTATTAGTTCATATTTATTGTCTATATATGTTTTCTATGGTTAAAAATATATTTTTAACCGATCAAAAGTTATTTTGATGGTCTAGAAGTCTTAAACTATGTTATATATCTATATTCATGATTTGATGTGTTTATATCATGTTTTGGTATGTGTGAAATGCCTAAAAATAGTAGAAATGTCCATATTAAGCTTTATCGGTATAATCCTAATTGGGCGTGTGGTATTTAATGTTGTAGTTTGAAATGTACAAGTTGGAAAAGGGATTTTTATGGCTATAAAGTTACATATCTGAGTTTTAAAGAATACCCAACTTGTAGCTTTCAAAAATATGAAAAAAACAAAGAAGTTATGGATTTTACCGCGAAGTATGTCATTTTTAAACCCTAGATGGTTCAATCTTAATTTTCGTGTCAAAAGATTTTCAAAACTGTGATTGAACCATGCAATATTGCAAAACAAGAAGTTAAGTAGACAACAACACTAAGTTGGTGTCATTTGAATGTATAGATTTTATTTTAGTCAAGTTTGAACCATTAAAACCAATGATTTGTGAAGTTAGTTTTCACTTTATCCTTGTGAGCAGTTTTAAGTCTAGTTACATTCGAAATTTGGATTTGTGATCTAAAGAGAAATTGTAGAGGGGGGAAATTTTGATGAGAATTGACTCAAGAATCGCCCAAACATATTTTAAAATGAAGAAGTTATGGCTGTCAGAGCATCGGAGGGTCGAGCAGTCAAAAAAATTGACTTCCGGACAGATTGGCTTCGCACACCTACGTCCGGTGTGGCACAGTTGTGCCAGAACAATCTGCCTAGCAGATTTTATTGGGTCCTGGTCGGGTCGGGTCGGGTCGAGTAGAGTCGAGTTTTCTTTGATAAATTAAGTTAAAATAAATGTAAAATGAATGTGCTTGGATATTAAACCAATATATGAAGTTTATTAGTAACTAATTGGTAGCTAAATGCTTAAAATAAAGGCTAACATTAACACAATTAAAGAGTTAACTATTGGTATTGCTTGTGATAGAATATTATTAAGTGGTTAATAATATTAATAAGTGATTAAAAGATTATTAAATGATTATAACATTTATAAATGATTCAATATTACTACATTGGTAATAATATTAATAAGTCAATGAAATATTATTAAATAAGTAATAATATTAGATGATGAATAAAATATTATTAAATGAATAATAATTTTAGATAATGAATAAAATATTATTAAATGATTAATAATATTAGATAATGAATAAAATATTATTAAATAATTAATAATATTAGATAATGATTAAAATATTATTAAATAAGTAATAATATTATTAAGATAATAAAATATTATTAAATGATTAATAATATTAAAGTATGAATAAAATATTATTAAATGATTAATAATATTAGAATATTAATAAAATATTATTAAATAATTAATAATATTATAAGGATGATGAAATATTATTAAATGATTAATAATATTATAAGACTAATAAAATATTATTAAATTGTTAATAATATTAGATAAGTGTATGAGCTATATTAAATAATTAATATAAGTTTTATGTGGTTGAAATATTATCAAGTAATAATAATATTTTCTAAGTGTTTATTTACCTGTAATTATATAATTATGTGGTTAAGTGTTAGAGATGTAAGATGTATAGATGTTATCATATGAATGTGGATATGATACTAATTTAAAGATCAATTTGATTAATTGCTAGGTCTATCTAAAGAGAATTAAATTGAATTGGTTAGTTGTAGACTGCGCACGAGGCAAGTTCTCTAACCCTACTCAATTATTGTTGAACAATTTTCTATACTTGAAATTATTGCTAGAGCTTTAAGTGGTTTAATTATTTAAAATTATTCCACATCCATATTATTTATAAAATCACACTTAGTGCATTTGAAGCTTAATAGTTCTTGATTCATAAACTGAATTAAAAATGTCTAAAGCTAATTGTTCAGCTAGATATTGCGTTTATAAATTTAATAACTTGAATACTTTTAAAAGCTTATCCAAACCATTTCTTGGTGCGGATTCATATTTAAGTCTGAGAATTGAACAACCCTAGAGAAAAGGGATTTTATGTCGGGAAACCGGCTTTGGGGCCATAAGACTAAATGTAATGTATATACAGCGGGTTGAATAGGCTGATTGTGATGCCCCGAGATCCCACCTTCCTTAATTAAGCCCAATTATATCTGGATTACATAGTGATTAACTTAAAACCTTATTAACCGGGATCCCGTGCGTTAAACTTTAACCTTTGACCTTTAAAATCATTCTGTTGACCTTAAATTCGGTCCATATTTTTATTTTTTTAAACTTATTTCACTTACGATCATTACCTGTCTCAGGATCGCAACGTTCACTTTACTACCATTAAACTTATATCAACACTTAATTAATTGTGAACAAATCGATTTTATTTCATAATCAACAATACTCAAATTAAACTTAACCTGTAATTAGAATTTTGTCATAAAGTATTTATACACGGCTCTGTTTACGTATACCTGTTCCTGTTCACATATACAATCAACCATTATATTTATATGCATTCATATATTTATATACATTTACAACATACTTGTGAGTTTCATTATATCCATACTCGAATTATCACAATAACATAATCATACAACCTCTTTACCGCCTCTACTTTAATTAATACATACATGCACCTTTAATTATATGGATTTACAAACCATACATTATTTATTTCCTTCTAGGTTTAATATTGAAAACCCAACTATTACATAATTGTCTCATTACAAATTTACTTATATCAATTTTCCTTTAGGCTTATCTAAGCATCCACATTCCTTTTACCTTAGTGACACCGGAAGATCCGGACTTCATGTACTTTACCTGAAACGTTAGTACATAACAAGAATGAGCATAAAGCTCAGCAAGTAAATCAGATAACACATTTCATGTTTACAGTTTATATCAATGCGTCATGTTTTCCTTTACTTATCATGTCATGCTTTATGCCACATATTCCACTTAACATTTAACGCATATTGTCACATAGTTCACGTAGGACAATTTAATGCACTTAAGTCTGAAGTACTTGCCTGTACGCCTTTATTTTACTTAACCTGTATTTCCTCAATCATCCTTCGTTATCCGTCTTATCGGCTTGCTCATTTCGAACTCTGTCTGTCAACACATAGCTTATATGTCATTATAAGATCATAAACTTGTATAACTTATCAAACTAATTCCATAAATACATGATCATCCGTCTTTAACCATTCACATTTGATGTATTACACCTTATGTAGGTTTATAGTACACCCTAACTTGCTTCCGACCTTTTTCATAACTTATAACTTGATTTTCCTTAGCTTTAGGCATGATATATTATGTCTTTTATCGTTTCATTATACCTTGACATCCTTTAAATAGTTCATTCTTATCAATTTAGGGTTTATGTAACTCATTCTTGTCATTGCATATCAAAATATAGCTTTTTAGAAGCTTAAAAATTTTTCAAAAACAGAGCAACTTTGCCCCGGCGCCGCCAGAGCTCGCTGGCCGCGCATTCTTCTCGGTCGATGAACAGTACATTGCGCGGCCAGCGCAATGTTTAGTGCAAAACATGGCGCGGGGGCACCATGTTCAAATTCTGGAATCTGATTTTTGCACTACCTTTGTCAATTTTTAATTTCTTCATCTTAACTCCAATTGAGCTGAAATTTGGACCACATCTAGACCTCACTACCTAGTATTTTACAAAAATACTAATTACCTCATTTGGCTTCTTAAAAATAGAGATACACTAGCCCTTAGGAGGGTTGTTCAACACGTTTCTATACATAAAAAAAAATTCAGAATTTTAAAACTCAACTTTTGCAACTTTGTGATTTTTGGCCAATTGCTTCAAAACTCAATTCCAACACTTGACATAGTTCATATAAGTCATAAATGACATGTCCCAACTTTCAAAACCATAAAACATCACACAAGACGATAATTGTCCATAAAAATCCATTTCGTGTCGAAGCAATCGACTTCGATCGTTCGAAACTCATTTTCATTCTAATTCTCATCCGTTGATTTTCAAATCAACCTAAACACGTGTAATGATATAAACGTGAGTCATTTGACTCCATTCAATCTTTAATTCATCAAATTTGCCAAAAATCACACATTGGTTGGATTTTCATCAAAATTTCCAAGCTTTTCATAAAATTCTCATTTCCAAACTTTAGACTATTCTTAGCCCTTTAATCAATAACTTGATTCTAACTTAACACATAACACATATAACACATAGTTAACTTGATTGGGCCTTCAAAACCTTTAAAACTCTTCAAATGAATTTATTCTTCAAAATGATTCAATTTAAGCGTCGGCGAACGTTTTAAAACACTTAAAATCCTCAATTGTCGCAATCATCACCTAATAACTTCCAATTCAACTCAAACACGCGTATTTACATACAACTTAGCTATTTGGTCTCATTTGATCACCAATTACACAAAATGGCCAAAATTCACACATTTGTGACATTTTTGTCAACTTAATTAATTTCATCCTTAAACAAAACTTCAATCTTTGGACTCTATGTTTCACACACATAATCACATACACATCCAACAACTTTAGATAATCACGTAACTTCTATACGCACTTTCCAAAACACTTTACAGATTACGATTTGGTTTACACAAAAAGTATAGCCTAATATTTAACTTCCTTATACAAAATATAAATTTTCAACCTTTTAGGCATCTAACTTGCTATATAGCACAATAATTTACTTGAATCAACCATGATCAACCCTTCTAATTAGGTTTTCGTCAAATTTATCAACATATAACATATAATCATACCTTAAATCATGATTTCTAACTTAAATCCATACATAAATAGTATATCACCTTTGTAAATCCAACTTCTATGCTTAGGGTTCCATCATATACTAAATTTATAACATGTAACTTTACATAATATTTATTTTTATCCATGAATTCTTGCATGGCTATCCTTATTCTAGCATGTAAGCACACAAACACAACATATAAGTCAGGAAAAGCAATTACTATATATCTGAACTCAAATTATAGTCATGAAAATCATTTAATATATATATATATATACACACACACACACACACATACATACATAAATGGGGAGTCGTCAATAGCCACCACTGGTTATGGATCATTTCCCAGCTAGCTGATGAATACTTATTTAACGTGAATTTTCAGTTTTGCCCCTCAAAATGAAGAAGAAGAAAAACCATCCTATTCTCAACAATTTCTTGAGGAATGTTAGCAGAAATTTTTCAAGCTAACTTAGGTCAAACAAGGAATAATATAAAATAAAAATATAATTTTGATACATAATACATTATATTTAAGATTATTGAAGTGCCCGTTTCATCTTTATTTGATTTTCTACTGAGAATATCATATTATAATTCCTCCAAGGGAAAAAAAATAAGAGGTTAGGCCCTCAAAAAGAGTGTAAGGTTTATAAAGAGAAGCTAATTAATCGGCCATCACATTTTCTAGTTTTTATCTATGCAATATAACAACTGCATATGTACCTCCTTTTATATTCTTATCGGAAAAACTATTAATTTTTAAGAATGGAATAGAATAAAGAGAGAAATAACTTATTTCACACATTTTTTTAAGAATTTTTTTTTACAAATTTGGCATGATAATAGTTGATTCTAATGTAGCAATTACACATTTATTTATTTTTCAAAATGATTTTGGACAATTGATGATTCTCTACAATATAGGCTGATTCCCTAGATTTCATCAAAAACAAGCCATAAGAAGTTTAAATGATTAAGATTCTTGAAGTGCCCCCATTTCATCTTCTTGCGGATAGTGAGCTTGAAAAGTTTCTGCTAACAAGAAATTGTTGGGGACAAAATAGGGTTTCTTTTTGTTTAGGGACAAAGCTATAAATTCACGTCCAATAAGAATCCTAAAAAAAGTTGTTAGTATCCGCAACAACTTCTTGAGGATACTTATTCTCATCTTTTATTCTGGGTTGTCCATAGTTGGAATTAACGGTAGGAGATGAGCTCATTGGAAATGACCCATAGTAAGTGGTGGTTATTGATCACTCTCCTATATGTGTGCGCACATGCTTTTTTGTTTTAAAGGTGTATACTGGATTGTAAATATCTTTTCTAATAAATCTTTAGAAATTGAACCAGCTAAAATATATTATTTGCCTCAATCAATATACTTTTAAGTCTTGTATACTTAATTAACATCAAATGATTTACAAAAATAAATCAAGAATGAGAAAAAAAGTATACCTCAATTGTATCAAAGGAAATTGTGAGAAACTTGGCTCCATGGATTTCTTTGAAACATACTAATAAGTTGCTGGAAAATCACTTGTTGCCTTTCTACGTCCCAATCATAGTAGCTTATATGAATATCAATATTCACTTTTTCTAAACAAGGTAAGCCATCCTTGGCAGATAACGATATTGGAGAACCAATACATTCAAAACAGGACAGATTGGGCGCCGAAACCACAAACTTACAAGTTAGAGTTTCCCAAGAATCTTCCGAGATGGTCAGGTTTTTGAGACTAAGAGAAGTAATACTGAACACCTCCATAACATGCCACATTTGCAGTTCTATTAGAATAAGATTCTTCAAATGGATAAGTCGCTCGAAACTCAAACTATTCTCTCCGTGAAATTTTACACTGTCCAGAATTAGAGTTGTTAAAGACGGCATAAATGGAGGTAACGGCGGTGACTTACAATAGCAAAGATGTAAATCTGTTAAATCCGGTAAGTTCCACAATATTGGTGAATCATCCCAAATGAAGTCCCCAGTATCCCAGATAAGCTTTTGCAGTGATGATGCAGAGCTAAAAATAGAAGTAGGGAACTTTTTTTCACCAATAACTCCACCACGAATACTAAATTGCAAAATTTGTAACTCTTTTCAATAATTCATGAAAATATTTTGGTCTAAGGTTATCACTTATATGAAAATTCAGAGCTTTGATTTCGTTTAGAGATAAACTTTTTCACAAATTTGCAAAAATCAGATAATCTACCGAAAAATTCAAAGTTGAGATATGGAAGGGTAGCCCATACGCGATTCCATCTCCTTGACAAGATTGAGGTCTGAACTGCTTCCTTGATTTTGATGAGAGAGAGGATTTGATGAATCAAATGATCGGGTAATCTGCTGAGAAAATCTTCTTCATTTTCTGCCCTAATTCTCACCTTACGCCCCAAATCCTTTTGGAAGCAACCCCTTCTTCGTGTTTTTCTCATTTTCCCAGTTCTAAAAATGGATTGAAATGAAAAGAAATGGACGAACGTCCGATTCTTATATTTTTGAGTTTTGTAATAAACCATGGTCACTTGCTCTAATGGTACGAAACTATATAACTTATCTCTATTAATATAAAAAGTAAACAGGTTATAAAAATAAATAGGCAAAATTATGATTTACGTTATTAAAGTCGGTACATTTGATTTAATATATTATTAAAATTTTAATTTTTTAAAATATATTAATAAATTAATTAAAATACTAAAATTAAGCCATTCTGTTAAATTGAATGAACAGAAGTTAAATCTTTGCAAAATATTTTCTACGTGGATGACAAAAAAAAGAGAAAAAAAAGAAGCTGACATGTTAACATAAAAAAATAAATTAAAACATATATACATGACAAAAATATAATAAAAAATAACTTAGAACAATGACATGTCTTTTTTTATTATTATATTATTAATTCAAAATAAAAATATAAAATTAAAATTATTTTAAAATACTTAATAAAATTAAAAATTACAATTAAAAATATAATAAATATTTAAAAATACAAAATAAAATTAAAATAAATAAATATATAAAATAAAAAGTCAAATTTTTTTTTTATTTTATATATTTATTTCTTCTTCATCAGTGTGGGTTAAGACCCACTTCCTCTCCATCAAAATAAATGAAATTAGTGGCAAAATAGTAAGTAAAAAAATATTTTAAAAACATGAAATATGGAGTTCTTCTTCATGGCTTTCTCTTTCTTCTCTATGATCTTCCATTTCTCTATCTTCTTCTTGGATTCACACAAATTGGGTCTCTCTTTATTCGTATCTAAACGCACACAGTATTGCCATAAGAAACCCAACTGAGTATCAAAACCAACCTAATAAAGGAAAGAACCTTATTAAAAGAGTTTGTTGCCTGCCTGTTTCATCTTCTTCAGTTGTCGTCGCATACTTCAACTCCAAAACCTTAACCCCCGCTGCCGATTTGACCTCCGACAGACCGGCTCTCCTCTGTGTTCGCTCCGCTGTTCACGGCCTCGCCCTCCACTGAAATTCATTCGACCTGACCATATTTATGGAAAGCTGTATGATTGCGCTCCCAATTGAATGGTTTGGTATCTTTTTCGAAATTTATATTATCAATTTCTTTCTCACTTTATAATTTTCTCCTTATTGCAACCAAAACCCAATTTAGGAGGATGATTTTGACATGGGTTTCGACTATTGGTGATTTTCATCTTTTTAAATGTGATTTTGGATGCATTTAGGTTACTGAATTTCTATTATATTGGGTTTTAATGTGGCAAGTGTTCTCCATCATTCATTTTTAAGGATTTGATTCCATCTGATTACTAGATGGTCATGGGGGTGTTGATTTTGATTAAAAGCTGTAGTGGGTGGGGGAGCGACTTTTAGGTTGATTGGATTTTGATTTTAAGGAGGATGGATGCTTCTAGGTTGATTAGATTTTGATGTGGTGGTAAAGGGTGTTGATGGCAGATCTGTGTATACATGAGAAAGAGAAGGACAAGACCGAATGCATTTTTAAAAATTATTTTTATTTTTATTTTATTTTTTACAAAATTTTAATTTTATTTGTATTTTTAAAATTTTATTTTTTTATATTTTTAAAATAAAACTTATATTTTTATTTTTTAATATGAAGTGGCTGCCACCTAGCTTCCATGTCATTTTTGGTCATTTTTTATTTTTTTTAAATAGTCACGTAGGAAAAAAGTTAACTTTCGGTCGTTCAATTTATCAGAATGACCTAATTTTAGTATTTTAATTAGTTTATTGGTATAATTTAAAAAATTAAAAGTTCGATAGTGTATTAAGTAAAATGTGTTAATTTTAGTGGCGTAAACCATAGTTTTGTTTCGACAAAACATAATATTTCTCCACTAAAATTGACACATTTTACTTCTTGCACTATTGAACTTTTAATTTTATAAATTTTCACATTAAACTAATTAAAATAATAAAATTGTACCATTCTGTTAAAAAATTTGGATAGACGTTAACTTGCTTCAATTTTTGTCATACGTGACAATAAAAAATAAAGATTAAAGAAAATATATATTGATGCGGTATATTGAAGTAAAATTTAAACTTCTACCGATTCTTATTTAATAAATTGTTGATTTTAATTGGGGAAAGCCACCACTTTTAGACTTAAGAAATTGTGATGGTGATGATGAACGATAAACAATGGGATATTTTGATAAATAATTTTTTAATTTTATTTTATTATGATATATGTTAAGTTTATATTACTATTATACCCTCGTAATTTATTAAAAATTTATTTTTTTCCATGCAAGTATTAAAAAATTATTATGATGTATCTATTTTTATACCATGTCATTTTTTATTTTATTTTTATATTGCCATGTAGGAAAAGAACTAACAGCCGTCCATTCAATTTAACGGAATGACCTAATTTCAATATTTTAATTAATTTAATATGATAATTTGTAAAATTAAAAATTTAACGGTATATTAAGTAAAACGTGTCAACTTCAATGGACAAATCATATGTTTTGCCAAAAATAAATTCAAAAGAAAACATTAACACGTGAGATAAGTTTCGGAAGACAACAGTAACGTGCGATAAAAATTAAAAACGATAAGTTATCTCTTCTCTTACTTAGAATTCTCGAAGTCCCCTCTTTCACCTAAGTCTCTCCCCTCATGTTAGGATAAATTATTATAATAATTACGACAATAACAATAAAAAAAAAAGTTTTTTAACAAAAGAAAAGGGAAAGAAATCGATAGAAAATTTAGTTACTTTCTTTTTCGTTTAAAACTAACCTGATTTGGACAAAAAAAAAATTAGATAAATAATATTTTCATAATATTCATATTATTCTCGATTAGCAGTATAATAATTTTTTAATTACAATTCACGTTTTTATATTCTTCTTATTAAGTATATCATCAGTAGAATACCTAATGTCACTTGTGTAAAACTTTACTCTTTTTTATTAAAAATTTAGAAACAACACAATATTTTTTCTAATTTTATTTTGGATCCAAAACTTAAAAACAAAATGTAAAACTTACGAGCAAAATCCCCCTCATTTTCTCTCTCTTGGCAGGGGCGTCAAATCACACGGTTGAATCCCAAGATCGATTCGTTTATTTTCTTAAGAGAATAAACTGGCCTTAATATATGGCCTAGTCCACCCCGAGGCAAATAGGTCGAGTCATAATTAGATTAGCTCAAACGGGATGGATCACAAATGCATCGAGTCTAAAGGAGTCAATTTTTATTAAGTTATTAAAGTGTTGAACTTGATGTATAGATGAAATAGTAGCGAGTAGCATCTTTTGAGCCTACATATTCGTAGAACTTTATCTATTTTAAAAACTCGTATCTCTATCTTTTAGAAAACTAAACCGGAAATGGTTTAAGTAAAGATTTTAGAATCGGATGCAATCGCCAGCGAAAAAGAATTTGAAGGGCCAACTAGAGGCTTAGGGTACAATGGGGTTGCTGGCACACATTTTTTTTTATTTTATTATTGGTGAATTTATAAAGCAAGGTAACTATAATGTTAATTCATAGTCAAGTTATATGTGGTTTCTAATTTATGTATAAATATCTCTTTAAAGAATAATATTCAAATTTTTGATAGTGTTACACATCATTTGAAAAATATCACATATCCATTTGAATCGGTGCTTTATCCATTTGGTTTGGTTTTGTATGGCATGATTGTTTATTATCTGTTGTTCTTCGTTGCTAGAGAAGCTTGGTTTGAATGTAACCTGGGGATTTTTGCATCTCAGCTTCAGGCTATGGATGGTGGGGCAATGGCTTGCTGAGGTTCCGAATGCATCAACAAGTTCCCAATCCGGAAATTCTCAGTATGGCTGGCAGGTGGCCTGCATATTATGGCGACTAATTTGGAAACCAGATCCCCTTAATGTTGAGGGAGACCATGGAACAGTGGGTACAAGCCTTGTTGCAGTGAGTTGGGAGGGGAGGAAGGATTGCTTTCTTATCCGTGCTAAGCTAAGCACTGGTATTAATTAAAAATTTAAAATTTTTTGCACTGTCAAAATAATATCATTTTTTAATACACTCGACTTGCATAAAAAAGATTACAAGCCAAATAATTGAAATAGAGTTATATTCGCTTACACCTTATTAATTTATTACACCAAAATGGTTTTGCTATTACCAAATAAATAAAGAATGAAGATTTATTTTGCCTTCTATACTCAACCTTCTCGTTTTTTATTTGAAGTGGATTGATTTAATTTAGAATGTTATATATATATATATATATATATAAGACAAATCTAAAACATAACTCTTTTAAATAACATATTTTTATCAAATCGACGCCGTTTTGAAGATTATATATATTTTTTTAAATAATATTAAAAGAAAAATATGACGTGATGTAATATTTTACGACCCCACTTATTTTATTTTTTTTTATGAAAATACCATCAAAAAATCTTTAAAACGACGTTATTTTAATAAAAATATACTACTTAAAGAAGTATGTTATTTAAGAAGTATGTTTTTGAACCGTTATATATATATATATATATATATATATATATATATATATATATATATATATATATATATATATATATATATATATTTAAATTATATTTGGTTTTTATTTTCTAAACAGTTATACATTGACAAAATAAAATCTAAATACATATCAAAATGTCAATTGAGTTAAAGTTTAAACAAACAAAACCTGTAAAAATTGTATGAATAAAACCTTTGAAGATTTTAATTAATATATATATATATATATATATATATTTAAATTGTATTTGGTTTTTATTTTCTAAACAGTTATACATTGACAAAATAAAATCTAAATACATATCAAAATGTCAATTGAGTTAAAGTTTAAACAAACCAAACCTGTAAAAATTGTATGAATAAAACCTTTGAAGATTTTAACCAGCCTACCCACAAAGAACAAGAAATGTTGTCGGAGTCTCTTTTATAATAATAAAAAATAAAAAAATAATAATATTTTTACAAACTAATTTGATATTTTTATAAATAAGTCTCATTTGATCTTTTGAAAAATTGATATTTTCACAAGTTAATTTAATATTTTTAAAAATAAATCTCATTTAATCTTGTAAAAATATCAAATTAACATGTAAAAATATCAATTTTCTAAAAAATTAACATATTCGTTGGACCACAGGCAGCCAAGTTACCTGCTCCAAATACCCACTCTTTTCGCAGTGTCTCATCTACAAAATTGCAAATATTAAAGATATATTTTGTTCCATGTATATCTCTAAAGTTGCTAGTCTAGTAGTGTTGTATAGAAACGAAATTATAATGGCAACTTGAGGACATTATTTGATTTTACACTACTACTATCACCAAAGTGAGGACTAGGCAAACAATAAAAAAAATTGACTAGCGGTCGGAACAAAAAAATTGACAAATGGGAACTATTTTATGCCACCCTTTAAAAGGGTTCATTTTACCCATTGATAATAATAGTTAACCTGCAGGTACCAACCCAAGCCAATATCATAAAAAATCTAACATCTAATTTGTGAAGGATCAAGCCAGTTACCAGTAGATGAACATCAGAAATTTCCCAATCAAGTTTGCTGTTTAAAGCAACAAGTCAACAACTCAAAGCAAGAAGAAGTCAACAAATTACCATCTAATTCACAACCCAAACATCTAATTCACAAAAATATAGATTTTCTGAATAAACATGATGGTACGAAACTATTCTTTCTAACATTACCATTCGCCAGCAGAGTACGAATTAAAGACGCAATCATTTTTTCTCCAAACATAATCTCTAAAGGCATTAATACATACCAGAAGATAAATTTCCAGATTTGATCATTCAAGAGCTTATGTCAGCTAGTATCGATCATAGCGCCTGCTGCAAGTGGCAAAATTGCACAATATCAAATTTAGATAAAAAAAAACTATGGAAGGGGGATATATCTGTGGTAACACATGAACCAACAATAAAGTACAAGAGAAAGACATACAAGTGAAATTATTCTAAATATCTAATTATCTACAAAAATAAATTTCTTTGTTGTCTTCGTACCTCATGAGCCTTGTGGATTTTCAAACCAAGGAAAAAACTGGAGCATGTCTAAATTTATTGGGAATATCAAATATGTATAATAACATAAAAAAGATTCACCTGATAATGCAAACATGTCATCCTGTGGTTCCGGCTTATGGAAAATAGCAATAATCCCAACCACCATAAGCACCAGGTCTTTGTATGATTAACAATCACACTTCATGACTTCATCACTAGTTATGTCAAAGTCCATTTCAATCAAAAAACGTTATTTGGTTCTATAACTAAAAATATAATCCCTTCCATCGTAAAATATGTGTATCATTTCATTTTTAAAATAGAAAAGATAGTACTCTTTGTTTAGAAGAGAGTATATTGAGAAAAGCAAGACAATGAAAGTGAAGAAGATAATATTTTCAGGAAGGAGCAAGGAAAGCTTATATTTTTGCAGGAGAGCATAATACAAAGCATTTACACAATGCTTGTCATGGGTGCTCAATTAAAATTCTCTATTAAGTCAACTAATGATGGAGCTCAAGTGTATAAGATTGATGATTCTACATCATATCTAGTTCATGCTGTTTTCTTCCAATCTGAAAGGGGATTAATTTTGCTGATTGTATGACTAATAAGCACAGAACATGAGCAAGCATAGGGCAGTTGATTAGGAAAAAATAATACTAAATGTTTGAATTTTATCCACTTAACTTGACTCTGCCTGTCTGCTGGACCAGGGACAAGAAAAGATAGTATTAACTTAGAATTGGCATTTCAATAGTCCGCTGGTTAGTCTGGTGAAGTGGTGATAAAAAAAGAGGTCTGCAACTCACAAACATAGAGGTGTAGACTGTAGACGAAAACACCACAATATGCTTTGTAGTCCAACAAACACAAACAGCCCATGCACATAAAAATGATAATGTGAAGTCCATATGCAAGAGGTTTCATGTATTAAGCAAATGAAACAAGTATAAAAGAAAGAACCTGTGGCGATCGTAATCCCTAGCATGCTCCCTTGATCGTGAACGTGATCTCCGACGACTCCTTGAATCATAGCTGCGGGACCGGTCTCTCTCTTTGTCACGTTCTCGATCATAACCACGATCTCGGTCATTATGCCTGTCACGATCTCTGCTCCTGCGATCATGGTCCCTTTGCTGTTCACGGATCCCTCCTCGATCCCTACTTCCTTCTCTATCATGGTCCCTGCTTCGCTCTTTTGATCTGCAGAGTAAAATGCTACAATTAGAAAAGCCGGACCAAGAAACCCCAGAACATACAAACAAAGCTGACCCCCCCCCCCCCCCCCCCCAAAAAAAAAAAAACCCCACCCCAAAAAATGATCTTTGCACATATTGAAGAGAAGAATTGAGACACACATCTTTACCTTCTCAGTTCTTCAGAGGCCTTCCTTTTATTGTCTCTCTCATCCTGACAACATAATTACCAAGAAAATACAATTGAATCCCTCTTTGGCATAATTCCACTTCTTAGCTAAGAACAGAGACAAAAATTCAATTTGTAACTGCAAGTAAACCTTGTGAGATTATCAAAGATCAAATTTCAAACCAGTCCATCAATTCCCAATAAAACAAATTATACCGTACCACATTCCAGATAATGAACTAAGAAGATGGCACTCTTATGTTTTTCTTCTATTATGAAACAAAATTTTCTGAAAGTTATTAGAAGAAAGGATTTAAAAAATAAATAAATAATTGATTTCATCAAGACTAAGTAATCGTTCAAGGCAACAAGAATTTAATTTCTCCCTTCTACGGAATCTACCATATGCTTAAGGACAATGGGTCCAATCCATATAAGATACACAACAGTTTGCCTACCTCTCTCTTCAGATCAAGTTATAATATAAAGCTTTAGAAGGCACACATTGCCCCCAACAACCCTGTGAGCATATCAAACAAAGCTCAAACCAAGTTCAGGCCACTCAGTTTTGTAGCCCTACTTCAGTTATGATCGAATTTGTTCATTCATTCTTTAAGCTGCAGCATTTTGCTATTTCTTTTTTTTTTTTTTGGTGGTGAATTTTTCTCTCTTTCATTTTTAGAGAGAGAGCGGATCCAAAAAGGATGATTAATTATGTAAACCACTGACCAGAATCATAAAAATTAAACATTTCCATAAATTTCCTGAAGAACCTGATATTATGAAACTAAAAATATCTGGAAAATTCCTGAATTAGTGAAGTTCTTTGATGTACAACAAGTGTCTTGGATTTTTAAAATGGGTATCGAAGTCTTTGTCTTTCAAGTCCATCATAAAATGAAGTCAACTGTCAATGTCAATTAACTAAGTCTGCATTAATTGTCTAAGACCTGAAAAAATATGTTATTGTATTCTTTTAATGGCAGAATGAAACCGACTCATCTTGAGTATTTCTGTTGAAAATTCCAGCTTTAAAAGCTACATTTCCAGGATTAAATCCTGCACATTGTTTCAAGGAGGTGTACTCCACCCAAATTTTGTCCATACCCTAGTTCCCTCCTACCAATTCCATCTACCTTCTCAATTTCGGCATAATCCAATGGGCTATATCAAACACACTCTTCTCCAAGTATAGAAAAACTCACAGATGATATATAAACTGAGAGTCTCTATAGATGAAAGTGAAACATTATACCAGCACCTGAATCAACATATCAGAGGCCCAATTTGTAAGTATACAGATACAGACTATGTAAAACAACCATGTTAAAGACCACTTATTGTAACATCGCTAATTTATTTGTGTTCTCGATATGCAAATTTTCTAGTAATACTTGCTCCAGCTCAAAATATAAGACCATTATTGACTTTTTGAAGTCAATTTGAGATATTTTCAATCTCAAAATTGACATAGATTCATTTGATTTTACTTAATACAATGAGGCATATTCTAAACTATGTAACAAGTATTACTTATTATAAGGTATAATGTGTCGTAATATTTTAGTTAATAATAGCAAGTTTGAGTTTAAAGATATGGCAGACTGACTTTCAAAACTCATTAATAATCTTATAATTTGAAACAAAAGGAGTACTTGTTTTTAATCGGTCTCAAACAGCTATATACAAACCAAAATCCACAGAAAATTTCAAATAAAAAAGCAAACTATACAGATTAAAAACCCTCAATGCATTTTCATCTACTCAGTTTCTTGGGTAAAATGAATTTACCACCTATGGTTTATACGTTTTTACACTTCACCACCTGTGGTTAAAAGACTGTCATTTTACCACCGTGGTTAAAAAAACCGCCATTTTACCACCTGTGGTTAAAAAACCGCCATTTTACCACCTGTGGTTTTAAAAAATTGCAAAATTTCTCTTTTCCTTCCACGTAATGATGAGTGTGGTTCCCTCACCCCAAAGGTAAGTGGGCGGCCTATTTTATGGTTACATACATTGTGCAAAGTACAAAAATGCCCTCTTTAACTTACTTTTAACATATAACCACCATATTAGATCCTTAACCTTGCTTTTTCTCATTTTTTAATTAATTTATAATTACTACCCAAAATAAATATTAGTCACATATTACCTTTTATTAAAAAAGGACATTATAAATTTTCTAATATCTTTTTTAAAAGAAAATTGAGATTAAGCTTTCAATTATAAATATGCTATCAATGTATTAATTTTGTGAATCATTAATTTTAATTATTTATTTTATTTTTTCAGTTTTAATACATATATTTCATCAATATACATGTGTTAAGAAAATAAATTTGTTAAGAAAAAGCAATAATTAAATCAAATTAAAATAGAGTTGGATTAAATTAAACAAACTTTGGTTTTCTTCTCTCCTTCTCTAATAAAATACATTATAACAAAGTTTTTCTCAAAAGCAGAGCATGAAAACAGAGATAGAGAATGAAATTGATTTATTGAGATCCCGTTTAATTGCATATGAAAAAAAATAAATAATACTTATATTTATTAGTACTTTTAAATAGTCTACAATAATTATTAAGTATTGACTAAAATTAAATGATTTATGTTAATTTTGATTTTAAAATGTCTCTAATTAACTTTAAAAAATTAATAACAATCTTATGTTTTGATACGGAAGTAATATTTAATATTACAATTTAACTATGAATGTCTACATATATTTAAATCAGACCAAATAATAGACCAATATTTTTGGTTTTAATAGGAACAACTTGTAGGTATAGTTTTTATTATAGTAGAATCATATATACATACACCCTAGACTTCCTCACACACTTAACAATCACGGGGATACCACTTTGAACCTGTTGATGTGGTCACTATATTCCTTATAAAGCAGCTATGTGTATGCGTTTTCAAATTTAGGCAAGACATCCTTTATTCCTTTCTAAATTCTCATGCATATATTCTATTCCGTCGCTTCATGTAACTTGTAAGTGTTAAGAACTATATTTATGTTATACCCTACTAAATATTGTTACTACAAGATTCATTAAATTTATGTGGTTTAATTTGGGTTTTTTTATTAACTGAATCCAACATTATGGTATAAAGTTTATTTTTTTAAGCTTTCTCTTAATGACTAGATAATAATTATTTTTAAATAGTTGGATATTTTCCTAATAATGTTATAGTATTTCATTTTTTTAAAAATAGTTTTATAGTTTTATTTTATAACTAGATAGTGTAATAATATAAGTTATTATATAATTAATGAGTTTCATAAAAAAAAATTATTCTCCTCAAATATATGTATTTTGATAAATATTGATGTATATTCATGCTTAGATTGGTCATAAACTATCAAAAGAGAGTCAATACTTTAAAGTATGTTCAAACTATATTATGAAGGGTAAAATGAATATTAATCAACTTTTTTACCGGTGTTAAGACTAGAAAATTGAATAGGAGGTTGTGTGCAATGAAAGGTAAAATATGGGTGGTAATTTGGCGGTTTTTTAACCACATGTGATGAAAGTGCAAAAACGTATATACCATAGGTGGAAAATTACATTTTACCCCTATTTCTTTATACAAGTACTGCGATGTTAACAAACCCACAGATCTCGGAAAAGAGAAATCAACTGCAATAAGAATAAATGATGACATGACATACCATAATATCTGCTAACTTTTCACGGATTTGCATATAGCCCAGGTGAAGCTTTCCTCCAAAATGATCTGCCAATCGACGATCACTAGAAGCCACAATGAAAGGGGAAAATAGCTCAATTTGCAAAAACTTAAAAAAAGATGAGCATTAATAAATAAAATACAGTTCCCCAAAATTTTCAACTTAATGATAGCATGACTGACAAACATAAAACAGAAAAAAACGCACATTCTTTAGCTGCATAAGTTTATCCTCGTTAAACTGGGCCCAAAAGCCTGCTGGTGACAAGGAGGTATAATCGCCAGGTCAAAGACTGAAGTACTTTAAACCCCTAAAACTAGTTCTTTGTCGTCTTCAAAAGAAAGTAAAGGTGCACATTCATCAGTTATGCTAGAAATGAAAAAGAAATTCACCTGTCATAAACGCTCAAAAATGCTCCACAAATGTCACAGACACGCAACTTCTGATCAGTCTGCAAATAGCAGAATAAAATGTCAAAATAGAAGCAAAGAATCACAAGTGTACAACATGACGATTTTCAAGTGCAAATAGCTCCTATACCTAGTATTAACCTTATTTAAAGATACTTTTGCAAAAATCTTTTATTCAAAAAGAGTGACAAATATGTTTTTATTTTTTGTGATACTTAATTTCATGACCATGCTTTTCATACCAAAAAATACACAAGTACACCTAGTTTTGAATGCTGAACTTTATTATGACCATTTTGCGTAAATTTTTGGCAGACTTCCATGTCACTAGCTTGCATAATTTCTCAAACCCATAGCAAGGAGTGCAAATAGAATGAAATTTAACATTCCCAAAAGTAACAATAATTGACCCAAGGACATGTAATCAAGCTTTCCTCATTCCCCAAACGGGGGAGCACTTGCTAGTTAGTATAAAAAGCAAAAGAGCACTTACAATGCGCACATCAGCAGCAGTGTACTTTGAGGAATCCAGAACAGGTTCTTGACGAATACCAGGCAACTGGATCAAAAAAAAGGCATAACTATTTTAAGAGCATGACATATAGAACAAAATTAACCAGTGTTCTAGAAATTCCCGTCTAGGTCAGATTAATCCATGCACTAGGTGGTCCTCTACAACCTAAATTTGGCTGGGCACTTAAGCCTCCGCCTAGGCTGAACCACACCTCTATTTTGAAGCTCTACAATACTTCAAATGAATTTTTCAATATTAACATAATTTTCATGTAAAATTTTAGAAAATTACATCTATTTTATACTTTGTATAGTATAACAAGTATGTATAATAAAACAATAAAAAAATAAAACTGCCTAAAAAAAGCCTTGTCCGCCTAGGAAAACGCCTAGGCACAGCCGAGGCGGCCTAGGCACTAGGCACCCCCTCCACTGCCTAGGTCAGCCTAGCGACTTTTAGAACATTGTCCTTAACCTACACGTTTAATAAAAAAAATGAAGAGGAAATGAAAGAATACACCTCACGAATCAAAAATGGCTGTTATCAACAAATTAAAATATAAAATTTTGAATCAAGTTGAAACCTTCTTGAGTTCTTCAGCCTCTTCCAATGCTTTTTGAGCCTCATCGACCATACCTTGCTCACCTGGGAAAAGGTTGAAAAACATCAAAACACAAATGAACACGTCTCCAAATTAGGCAATCAAGGAAAAGATGGTACCGCATAGAGCACCAAACAACATTACTACTAACCATGTCCCAACATGCAGGTTTGTACTAAAATTTATATTAAAATAACAAAGTCAACATCACTCATTCATTTCAAGCAACCCTGAAGCTAAAAATTGTTCACATAAGACAACACCAGCAAAATAAATGTGAAAAATGTATATCGCTGTTTAAACACAGATGAAGTGCTAATGCAAAAGTGGGAGCAAATAGAGAATGTAAAGAAAGGGAGAAGATAACGAGAATATGCCCAGTAAAATAAGTTTATAGAAAGAAGAGTTGAATTCTACATAGCATGAAGCATTAAGTATTCATCCATCACAAGTTGATCACAATTTATAAAATCCCTAAATTGCATAAATGAAACCTCAATCTATCAATTCAATATGGAATTGCATCTTATTTATCTTAACCATATCCTCTTGAACGGTGCATCAGCCCCGTCCGGATCCCTATCAAATAAAAGCAAACCTCATTTCACATTCAATCACTCTTCACCCCTCCCTGATGAATCATTATCTCGCGCCCAATAGCTTTATTGATGTCTAAAGGCAGTACCTAAGATGACATTTCTTCTAAAACTCTAATTCAATGATCTCTTTCTCAATCTCTTAGTGATAAAAAAAATAATTGGATGAAAAGAGAGAATACAAACTATGAAACATTGATATGATACAGCACAAATGCAATACGTGAAAGACTTTTCAGGAAAAGTAGGACATGATACATTGGATAAATTGGATTTTTTTATTCATTTTTATGGATGCACATATATTAATACTATAAATAAATTGTAGTCCATAACCATAAACAATCAATTAACGTCGGAGTTTAAGTCAATTTACAATAGCAGCAATCATTATAACATAACCGAAAGGTAGGAACTCAACATTTGCACCAAATATTATCATTTTCTCCTAATCCTAAGACTTTCTAGCATCTAATTTTCATTACGCAAGCAAAAGATTGGAGATAAACGTCAAATCAAAAAACCGTAACTTTCTCCAAGTTTTAAGACACAAAGCAACTTGTAAACTAAAAACAAGATGAAGTAAGCTAGTCCTATCATTGGACAAGCCGTATAATAGCTGCTGTGTAAAGGAAGTTTCCCTAGAGTATCCGAAATTAAAATTATTAAAAATAATAAAGTTGAAGTACCCGAGAGTATTGAAAGATGTATCCAAAAGAGAATATCTTGCGTCCCTAATGTCGCTCTGATCACAATCCACTATTTTCATGAAAGTGTCCCTACTAGAGGGAACACATCTAAACAGGTTTGTAAGATTTCCATTACCCAGAGACCCGTACATTAGCAGAAGAGCATGATATCTTAGAAAGCTAATTACATGGACTTCACTGTCACAGCATTAAATAACTGTTTGTTACAGGACACACCATCTTAAAGTGAATGCAGGAGGATTAATATTGAAACTGAAAATATTCTTTGCTCATTACTTGCGCAAGTATTAAGTAGACCATCCAAATGTCATTCACAATTTTCACACCCAAGCAAGAAGAAACAGAGGACAAAGTGGAGATAAGGTTAATATTTATTTTGAAAAATGATAAAGCAAGTGTTCGCCATAATTAACAACCTAACACAATTCGATAAAATATTATTATTTGGAATTAGCAAATGCAACTCTACCATAACAGCCTCCACTCAGATGACATATAAACGTACCGAGATCTTCAGCTTTCTTCAGCTTCTCATTTATCATCTCCTGTGTGCGAGCATCAGGAACAACTACAGGAAATGGTGCCAATGGTGGAGGGTTAGGAAGGGGCTGAGGCAAAGAAGCTCGGTCTTTGTTGAAGGCATCCAATAGAAGCATTGACTGCCAGTGTGAACGTATAACAACTTAAAACATGTACAAATACATGCCATTAACCTAGGAAATAAAACTATATAACTGTTTAATGCTAACATTCCAGTGTCACCTGTTTGTCTGCTCTTTTAGTTCTGAGTTCTTCCACCACTTCCAAGGCTCGGATCTTCATATCCGTCTTGCCTTCAAGATCTGCAAACTTTGAATAGTTCATAAGCCTCCAATTGAATTTCGAAGTTTGACCACTGTAAATGAAGTAACTAAAAAATTCTCAAGATTGTTTCACATCAGTCAACGCACTCACAACATTTGTTTATACAGAAAAGATTCTTATGAACTGTGCACCATGTACAAGGATGCAATTTGAAATAGCAAAGACACATAAATTGTGTTATAACAAGATTATGTTCTCCAGATACTAGGGAAAGTATATCATAGGAGCACAAAGTGCTATTCCATTACCATGTTGATCAGCTTCTTTGAGCTTCTCCTTTATCTCCTTTGACAACTCAAGAACCTCAGGTGTCTGCAATTTAGGTTAGTCATCAAAAGCTATAAATATACCCACACAATAAGATAGAGGGAGGAGCATGCTCAGTAGCAAAAATGAGGGCTAAAATAATCCATAGAGATTTTGAAATTACTGTGGTAACTTCAGAAACAGATATTGCAATAGCCGCTTTAGCATCTTCATCGGTAAGACGTTTTAGAGCTCTAGCAATTTTTCTGTCACACTCAACAATAAGCCTATCAATAACATCTTCCAACTCCCTTTCGTAATTGTCTTGACCTTTTGCTCTGGATTCTTCATATCTAGAACAGAGTTAACGAAATACTAGAAAAAGGTAAATTTAACTTTTCAATGGAATTGTACAGATCAGAACCAAGTTGGGAGGACATGATGTTGATTTAATTAGAGGTTCGCGACATCAACAAAGTTATATTCACAAACTTCCATAAAAATATCATACAAATATAGAAGCCCTCTAAAACCAGAAACATATATAACTGTTCAACCTTATTTACCCTGTCCTATCATTTAAAGTGTTCCATAACATGAATTATATAGATGGAAAACAGAAGACTTTGTAATTACAAATTAGAGTATCAAAATAGGTGTTATTAGTGATACCTCTACCAGATTATCCATATTCTGCTAACCTGAGTTCCAATACTTACTAGCTATCATCAAATTAATATAATTGTAATGAAACAGGTGTGATAACTTTCTAGGACATTCACAAGACATAAATCTACATTTTGTAATTTCTCAAACAGAATTCCAGGTCAGTAAAAACAGAAGGAAAATTATCACCATTTAGTCTAAATTGATTCTTCAAAACCACAATCGAAGATTGCTAGCCTTATAAGTTTATATGATAACTTTTGTAGAAGTTTGTTATAGAAATCAAAAACAAACTACATGAATAGCATCACTACAAAACAAAGGATACTCTTTCCTCAACTGCAGTGAGTGCACCTTTGGACAAGGTCCCATATCCATTTTCTGAGGAAAATGAGAAAAAATAAACACGTAAGGTAGTTCTTTTGAATAGTCAGCAAAGTATTAAAATTTCAATTTATCAACCAACATTTAGCAATCAGATTACATATTATACATTTTTAAGGAAAAAAACAAAAACAAAAAACAGGATTGAAGTCCTTCATGCTAGCTGAGGAAAAAAGATGGTCAATAAATCTGGAATTTGGTTCAGATGCCACTATCATATTGTTTGAAGTTCCTTCAAAAAGGAGACAAGGAAAGGAAACAATTTGTACTTTGTAGCCTATGTTTGGAGCTCGAAAAGATTGATGACAGAAAAAGGAAGGAAGAGTTAATAAAACTTAAATAGAAGAGGGAAAAAATGTCTAAATGAACACAAGTCCAATTATATGTACTTTTAAGATCTAAGCTAAAATCAAGTGTAATGAACTGATGACAAAACCAAAAGTGCGTTTCTAAATATAATTCCTTCTCGTTTTCCTTATCGTTAATTTCCCTCATATGTCCAAACACCACATTACAAATCCTTTACATCCAGGTAAAACAAATTACAAACCCTTGAGCCCCAATTAGTTGGTGAAATTACTTAGGAAAACAAGCAACAGAATTAACTTTGTTCGAAGGTATCAATCCAATTAATAAAACAAAACTAGCAACAAGAGACGGTTATTATTTTCACAAAATGCTATCCTAAGAAAAAAAATCTTTTTGGGCTTTCCCATGTTTAATTTTGAGTATCACTTCCAATATCCAAACTATTCCCAACAAATATTAACTATTGAATTTTGTTTTAAGGTGAATATGACATACAAAAGAGTAAAAATTTCATTATAACTTCCTTCCACATTTTTTCCCAATTAACAAATCAAAAACAGGAAAAAAAAATCACAGAATTATAGGAAGTATCAAAATCTAAAGGTTAATTACAGTGAGTTGGAAGAGTTCGTGAGGGCAGACGCCAACTAAGAAGAGACGACAGACATCACGATCGTAGTACTTCCGGTTCACTTCTCGAACGTCGCCGTTTCTGTTCGCTCCCATCAGAACATCGAGCTGTTTTCGCAGTGCGTCCATTTTAGAAGGTTTCTTCTGAGTGCTGCTTACGTTCGTTTTAGGGTTAAGGTGTATTTAAGTGTTAATATGCTAATAGCGAGTATTTTGGGGAAAACACGAGTCGAGCTATAGACTGATCCAACTAGAGGACAAGTGTGTATAGTCTCGCAGTTTGGTTGAAACGAACCGTTTTAATACGGAATGTAATAATTATTGAAATTGGAGGTACGTTATTAAAAAATTATTACATTGATAATATGTGTAAGGCATAAATTAATATAAATAGTATATTTAAAATTGTGATGTGTATTATATAATATTATAATTTGGGATATATTTAAAATTGTAGTGTGTGTTATGTGATATTATAGTTTAATTTAAGTATAAATAATATTAGTGTGAATGGTATTGAAGAGTTATATTTATATTAAAATTAGTGTTTATGTATTTTAATACATACATGTATACTTTGAAATAATATAATAAATAATACAAAAAATTTAATATAGTTATAAATATGATAGTATATTGTATCAATAAAGGTGGTGAATTTGAAGCTCTCGATGATCAACTAAATTGATTTAGTTAATTTGTATATAATCTTTGTTTTATTTAGTATATATAGTTGTAGATACGGAAATAAAATGAAATGACCCAAATATCTTTAAAATATATATTTTATTAAATTTAAAATATTTATTGATAAATTTATTTCAATTAATTATTTAATATTTATTTTATTTTTATTATCAACCTAAATTTTTATAAATTAATATAAAAATAAAATAATAAAATATTGTATTCAAACATATAACAAAAAGTAATTATCAAATAATTTTTTTATATTTAAATTTTATTTTAAAAAAACCTCTATTTTATATAAAATCTTTATTAAAAAATAAGCTCTTATTACACGTGAGGAACACTACCTAACATTACTGTATTACCACTTCAATTGTCACTCTCTCTCCTCTCTCCTCTCTCCTCTCTTCTCTCTCCTCTCTCCGTTCACTGTTTAACAATGAAAAATTCCAAATCAATTTGTTTCTCTTTGATAATTACAAAACTTTTAGCTTTCCAATCCAATGAGCTTCTCGTCGACGACGAAGAATTCGGTATTAAAGGGAGAAAATTGTTAATAATGAAGCAGAATCAACAGCAGGGTAGAATAAGCAGTAGATCAGAACATAAGCAGTTAGATGTTAGCTATCAAATGGTAGTTTTGTAATTGTTGTAGTTTAATAAAGGTCATTTCTATCTTTACATTGTTAGTTTGTTAGAATAGTTGTTACTAGCCGTTCATATAGTTAAAATTGTAATAGAACTCAAGATTAAGGCTAAGTAATATACAAAATACAAGTCTCTCTTTTCCTCCATTGAAGACTTATTACATGGTATTAAAGCTTGGAATATCAAAACTCGATCATGAGGTTTTCCAACTTGGAGGTTAATGTCACTCTGAAATTAGGTTAATAATCTCTTGATTCAGTATATTACTGAAGATTCGAGTAATTGTAGTTTCTTAATTAGATCGAAAGATAACTCAAAAAACCCTGGATCTGTGTTTCTTTCTTATCTAGATATGTGTTTCTTTCTTGTAATTTTTGAACAAATTTCATCAGTTTCATAGTAAAAATGGTTCATACAAGATCTTTTGTTGCGGTTACTGCTTAAAACCAAAACAATGTTAATAATAGTACAAACACAAGCAATTCCTCATTATCAGAAACAGGTCAGATTGATGCATTTCATCCTTATTATCTACATCCATCTGATCATCCTGATCTATTATTGGTTAATCAACCATTAATTGAGAAGAATTACAGTCAATGGAGCCGTGTCATGACTATTGCCCTTATTGCCAAGTTTAAGATAGGTTTGATTAATGGGACTTATGGCAAACTAGAATAAAACTCACCTCTGTTACCTTACTGGGAAAGATGTAATAGCATGGTGATTACTTGGTTATTGAATGTTGTGTCTCCAGAAATCAGTACTAGTATTGTGTATCTATCTACTGCCAAGCAAATTTAGGATGATCTGTCTACAAGATTCACACAGTCATATTCCTAGAGTCCATCAAGTCAGAAAGGATTTGGTGTCACTAACTCAAGGAAATCAGACCTTGTCAGTATACTATACAAGGTTCAGGACATTATTGGATGAATTGAAAAATCTTACTTTAATTCCTAAATCTATCTGTGAGTGTGTCTGTGGAAATGTTGTGTTATAGGCTAAAAATGAGAATGTCACAAAAATATCACAATTTCTTATAGGTTTGAATCCACAATTTGTTGCTGTGAGAAGCCAAATATTAATGATGCCTAATCTGCCTTCTTTAAATAAGCCCTATTCTTTAGTGTTGCAAGAAGAACATAAACAATGTCCAGTGTTACATACTGAGAATAGTGCTACTGAATCTATTGCTTTATTGACTAAGAAGTTTGGTATGTCTAAATCAAAGTCAAAATAGATTTGTGACAATTGCAAAGACACAAGTGGTAGTCGTTTTCACGATTAATATTAGCGTGCAAATATACGCGGCCCTCAAGTAGTATAAAGTATTTTTAATGTCAATCCCACAAAGAGTTAATACTAACAATTTTCAGATATTAAACTTATAACAATCTAATTTTATTTAAACAATGATTAAAGTTGGTGATTTTGATTAGCACAGATTTATAAAATAAGTAAAACACGACAACTAATATCAGTTTTAGACAAGCTAAGACCACAACTTCACCCAATACCTCGTTAAAACCTCACACCCCTCCTTTTAATTAACAAATCAAACGAATGATAGCTCGAGAATAAAAGCAACCATAAATCTCTTTCGATAGTTAAATGATTTACACCCTACTAACCAGAACGCTATATTCCTATGTGATGCTAATTAAGCAAGACGACAATATAAACAGATTCTCAATAAGGCTACACAAGATACCACTGTATATTTTTATCTGAGATATAAGTTAGGTACTCCATCTGAAGATAAAGAATCCTACAAGTGTTATCATATTTTAGGTAAAGCTATTTAATCCATTTTTCAATATCATAAACAACACCATAATACTTATAAGGTAAATAATCCATACATGAAGTACAAAACATATGACGCCATCGAATTCGGGTCCCTTTAACCTCGGATCCGGTTCGCTACTGTACAACATTTTTCTTATCATTCATGACTTACAACAATATTATAATTGCTAAAGAATCGTTTATTTAAAACTTTACAACATCTCTTTCTATTCCAGAATCGCAATATTTACAAATTCCTAGTATGTCTCAATATCATATGTCGACGCTGGGATTTTCGTCGTCTCGTTTTTTAATAATTAAAATGCCCTTTCCAATTTTAGCATTTAGATTTAGATGTGCTTTTTGAAAAAGGGCCGGCTTAATGTCGACGGGGTTTCGAAAGGTCGATTTTATAATGAGCCAATTGACCAGAGTCGTCAGTTGGTATATTTGAAATTGATGTACCAACTCATCCGAATTTTTGTTTTCGTAATCGCTGGCTCATATGTGACTCCGAATTAATTGGTCCGCAAACCGAGATTCATAGAGTTCGGGGGCTTGCTTAAGCGAGGGGAAGGTGTTAGGCACCCCCCGACTTCCGTGAAACACGGTTACCGCAATCTTTATATTTTCCTATCCTTTTAAATACTAAAACATGCGTGTGTGTGTGTGTGTGTGCGTGTGTGCCTAAATGAATGTTTGTGGTGATTTTTTGCATAAAAAGTTGCTTTGATTTTATATGGCAAATGTGTTTTGTCGGGAAAGCGTTTAGACGTCTTTTGACCCAAATGACGAGGCTTCGCTTTTTATAAGAAAGATTGATTTTAATTTCGAAAACGTTGAGGGTTTTTTATTAGATGTCATTTTAGAAAACAATAGTTTTAAACTTTTGTCAAATAGGAATCGAGATTATACATTGCCTTCTAACAGTTAATATAAATAAAATGAAGGCAACTTCTAGAACTCTTTCACCCTATGTACAAAGTTTAACGAAAACATTCATTTATTTTACGAAATCATTTTTTGTGACATTTTAAAACCAACTAAAGCCTTTTCATCAACCATGGATTAAAGTTTGCCAAAAACCCTTGATTTTAAACCTCGTGAATCTAGCATCCTAGTTTGATTCTTTTTAGAAGATCTTTATTATTTGCTTTATTTTGGAAAATCATTTTTTTGCATTGTAAATCAAAATAAGCATTCAAAACGTGTCGGGGCTATCCCTGGGCATGTGAGCCATCCAGACAACCCCAAACATCCACAATCACATATTTTATTATTATTACGGGGCCTTAACCCGAACACGACTTGGTATCGTTTTAAGGCCCGATATTACAAAATACACATCTATGGATTCTATACAAGGATTACATATGCCAAAACGTCCATAATCGGGATTCGATCACGAGGATCTCCTCCCTAGGCTCACAGCCACCCAAATCGCTACACAACCAATACTAAGCCAAATCTAACAGTATTAAACATTGCTATCATACTACATAGCTCAAATATCACAACTTAATCACTACAAACTATCCATTACCACAACGAACGATATATCACCGTACGGATGTCATCGGGGCGTTAGGAAGAGTTACTTTCCGATGGAAACCTCGCTAACAACCCCTAATCCACGGATCCTTTATCAACATATAACAATAAACTACATCACATACCAATCATAACATTATGTTATCAATACAACAAAATAAAACTCAAGAACACACTCCTTTCACCTTGCAAAATGCCGATTCAAGCTTCTTATATCACAAAATGGATTACACCACAAGATCACCTAACTAATTAACACAACAAACGGAATTTGTTGCTTGAATCTAGCAAAAATCCGACCTCTCTCTCTCCTCCTGCGCGGTCTCTCTCTCTCTATTTTTCTTTCTTTTTTTTCTCCTTCTTCTCTCGGGTGGAAGAAATGGCGATCTATACTGGTTCAGCAGGCAGCCGCAGATGCATCTGCGGCCAGCCGCAGATGCATCTGTGGCTGCCTGCTGTGGCCGTCTCCTCGGCTGCCGTGTGCCGCCCTCGAGCCGCGCGAAAGTCTTTTTGTCGGCAGCCGCGATTGCATCCGCGGCTGTCCGGCTCATTTTTCTCGAATTTCGTGCCACGTGGTCCTAATTCGCCAATTTCTGCGGTATTATTTCGGAAGGCTGTATTTTTGCAATCCGAAAATTCCTGGGAAACGTGCCATATTGTTCTGGGGGGCTAGTTCGGAGGGCCGCGACTTGATATGGAATTTGATAATTGTGCTTGGCTTTCAGGGGGCGTAGTGGCCATTTGTCGTCTTTTGTGCTCAAATCAGGTTCTTCTGGATCAACTGTTTGCCTTGCCTCAAGTAACCTGATGCTCGTTGTTCGTTGTGGCGGCTTTGACCGTAAATTGTTGGGGTGACTTCGTTTTGGGGTCCACCTTCCTTTTCGCATTCTGGCTCAATTGACGACTTTGCCCTCCTGCTAGGGTTAGTAGAGAAGTGCAAAATTTGGGTGTCTACATCATACATGATATAACATTCTATTACAATTAATTTGAGTATTTAAACCATCACAATAAACACTAACCATTTATTTAATTATAAAATTAGTTTACCTATCCAATCCGGACTCATAACTACAACAATCACTTAAATTTTTGGTGAAAGTAATACGCATTCCTGATCCTTGATCTTTAACGAAATCTTTAGATATCTTGCACTTATCTGAAAGTGTTGATTTTATAGCATGAGTGAGTACGACGACTCAACGAGTTTAACAGTTACACATAACACATTGCATGATTCACATATTAAACATACTCTGCATTGTATTATTACATCATGTTTTTCATTTTATGAATGCTTCATACTTTTTATGAATCACATATAATGCACAACTAACCTCTATCAAATCATGCTTCATATTTTGTACATATTTCACATGTAATCATATTTTATGCTTATCACATACGTCACATACACTCATACTTTATTGGCTTCACATAAACTAAATAACATCAATATAACTTTATATCAATAATTTAGTATCACATTGTAGCATAGCATTGCACATAGGAGGAGCAAGTTATGAAAAACTTATCTAGTTCGCTTCTACCATTTACGCTTATTTTGTGTCTTTCGATCAACCTATATTTTATATATGAAATTGACATCATCATTAGTTACAATGACTATTATTTAGTCTTTATATAAGACTTTAACTTCAAATTATTAACTCTTAAGATGTCCGACAAACAAACCCTTATGTTTCGGACAAAAACTCTAACCCAAAATATAGTTCGGACATGTCGGGTACGCTTAACCAACTTACGCATTCACTGCACGTTCTTCGTACGACCCACTTTTAATAAGTTGTCTAAATTAGTCATAATTAAACTATTTACATTAGTTTAATTCAATTAAACTTTCTTCTTTTACATAACTTAATGATTTGGACATTTAATAATGTACCAAATACCTCAAAATATTATCTACATTTGATAATATACAACTACATTTAAATATTATTAACTATTTAATAATATTTTAATCTCCTATTAATATTATTAACCTTTTAATAATATTTTAATCTTATACAAATATTATTAATTATTTAATAATATTTTAATCATTTATTAGTATTATTAACCACTTACCATTAATTATAAATTATTTAATGATAAATTACAACCTTGGTAATAATTAAAGACTTAAACAATTACATGCAAATTGTTTACTTACTTTATTATCCTTAATTCCTTCACATTATTTATTTAATATTAATTAAATAAATAATTAACTCAATTAACTTTACTTGTTATTTAGCATTACATAAATAATTATCTCATTAACCTTAATTTACTGTAATTATTAGTTAATATCAATTAATAATAATTAATTAATTAGCTAACCTCATTTATTATTTAATATTAAATAGCAAATTATTATTTTATTCACTTTATCTCCCTTTAATTATTATTTAATGTCCTTTAAATAATAATTAAATAATTAGTTATAGCCTTCAATGGTACGACCTATAAGATATGTAAGCTTAACATAACCATTAATCATAAAAAAGACTCTTTACAATAGTTTATCTTTATTTAAATAATGTAATTACCTTTTGTTAAGTTTTACAATGTCCGACAAGCGAAACTTTCAGTTCCGAACAAGTCTGGACTAAAAATCTAATTTTTGACAAGTATGGGCGTATATATGTTGGCTCAAGGCATTTCTGGGGCGTATATACGCCTATGGACAAAAGCTAGGCGTACACTTGGGCGTCTAGACACCGGGTGTTCGAATTTTAACTTTAACTTTGGCTATCAGAACCTTTCTCAGTAATTTGGCCATAACTTTGTCATACAAAAATATTTGGAGGTGATTCATGAGTCTAAATTCATTAGAATTTCATAATTTACAGCTTTTCTTTAGATCACAAATCCAAGTTCCAAACGTAATCGAACTCAAAACTGCTCACAAGGACAAAGTGAAAACTAACTTCACAAATTATTGGTTTTATTGGTTCAAACTTGAATAAAATAAAATATACACATTCAAATGGCACCAACTCAGTGTTGTTGACCTCCTAACTTCTTGTTTTATAATATTTCATAGTTCGATCACATTTTTGTAAACGCTTTGACACAAAAATTAGGATCGAACCATTTAAGGTTTCAAAATGACCTATTTTTAGGTAAAAGCCATAATTTCTTTGTTTTTCCATATTTTTGAAAGCTTCAAGTTGAGTTTTCTTTAAAACTCATATACCTATCATTCAAGACTCATATATCATAAAAACAACTTATACATTTCAAATCATAAATCGTCAACCTAGACATTTAGTTAGGGTTTTAAAACTAATCATGCTCATACTACTATTTCTTCCATCATCTTCTATACAAAACATGTTAGAACATATATCTAGCATATTTAACCATATATCTTCTTCAAATAGACTCTTCTACAACTAACATGACAAAACACACTACAAACAATAATCTACATCTATGAACTAAAGTTTTGAGATGAGAAAACTTTTAAACCTTATAAATCTTGAATGCTTGATATTGTTAGCTCTCTTCCTTCTTCTTGAATGAACTTCTAGAACAATATCTCATACACACGAACACTCAAGGTGTTTCACTCAATCTCTCAAGAACACTCTCAAGCTTCTCCTATTTTCTCTCAACAATATAAAAACACTAACAAATGCCAAACTCTAACAAATGAAGTGTGACCTCCTATTTATAGAACTCTCATAATCTTGATTAACAATTACTAATCATCCAACATTAGTCAAATTAGGACTAATCTAGGCTTACTATAGCATGGAATGACCACTTGAATGACACTTTGATTGACCATATGAATGACTAGGGTGGTTGGGAAGTTGTTAAACCATTTTTCATTAAAAAAATCATCCAACAAGCAAGCTTCACATCCACGTAGGGCCCAAAATTCAGGATTGCTCTAATATTACACAAATTTGACTTTATTTTTATGTCCTATATAATTATATAAGCATCCATATATATACATCAATATATGTGTACATATTCACCTACACATGCACAATACTTGCATTTTTCTGATATTTGACCATCATTTGACCTTTAAAATGTCACTTATCAACTTGACTATAAGCAACATAGATGGTGAAGTGCAAAATAAGAAACATATCACCAACAATTAACCCACATGTGGTTAACTCTCTAACTCCCATAATACCTAGGGTTAAAGTACTATACTTAACCTTGATCACTCAATTACCCAACATTGATTAAAGCTCATCTTATTTATATATAAATGTTTATATATCTCCTAACAGTTAACCACATAGTGGTTAACTCTCTACATTCAAATGACCTAGGTTGGTCCACACACCTAACCATGGTCTTAACTCATCATATAAATAGATATACTTATTTTATCATTTTAACTCAATTAACCAATGTATGGTTAATTTTCTACAACACCCAACCTGTGGTTACCTACCAATTCTGTCTTGATAAATTATATACATACATAATTGTATCTATAATATTCTTCCTACAACTAACTCATGCATAGTTAAATCTTTAGTTTATTTACTACCTATGGTTACTCAATTAACTCATCCATAGTTAATTATAATTATCACATTCATTCACCTAACAATTAACCAATGTTTGGTTAATGCTCTTCTTGTCTACTAACTAAGATTATTCAATTAACCCTACATTAGTTAATTCTCTACACTTAATTAACCATACTTGAAATTATTCTCCCAACATATTGACCAACATTTGACTTTTAAGTGTTTGGGCTACATAGTTTACTTTTCATTGAACTCTTCATTTAAATTGTTTGGGCTACCCAACACAACTCACACATCTCTACTAATTTGGGCTAAGCAATTAATTCAATTGGACTTTCACACTATTACATATAATACATGCCAACATAATTTAATTGGACTTATATTAGTTACCTCTTAGACTATCAATTAACATAACACTTGGGCTTATTATTTAATTACCCAACTTCATGTAAGTATTCCCATATTGGGCTAACACATATAATCCTTTTGGGCTAGTTCACTAGTAGTAATTAAATTACTTGGACTCTTCATGAGGCTAAATCCTTAAATTTATTTGGACCTCTTTATTATTACTAACAAGACTTATAATAATTAAAATATTGGGATTGTTTTAAATTCAGTAATGGACTCTATACTATAACTTGATAATTAAGTTAATTATTTAATTAATTAACTTATTAATATTGTCATTCTAGACAAACATTTTAGTTTTTCTATAACTTTAACTCATAACTAATATAATTAACCTAATTAATTATATTTCACAACATTCATTCTTGCTCCATACTAAAACTAATTAATTTATTAGTTTTGTTGAGTATTAATTTACTCATATTCTTATTTGGCTAAAAAGCACACTTTAGGTATAGTTGTATTAATATAACCACCTTCACTTCTTAATTGAATTTATTTTCTTAATAAATTCTCCACACGAATCATTATAATATTCCCACATTTAATCCCTAACAAGTAAATTAGGTTAAAAAAAATATTTTCTCATTTTCTACACATTTTACTTCTTCAACTCTAAGTTTTAAATCTTAAACTTTAATTGATCATTTAAGATCTTATCTACAAATCTTGTAAATATTCGGGGTATTACAAAACATGATAATCATTCATTTTCAATCCACACACATTAAAAAGAGATATTTTATTAAAACTAAGTATTGAACTCCATTGTGATATTAGAAATGAAGTTAGTTCATAACTAAATGACTAAAAACCATTAACAAGATGTTCATCATTCTTAAATTACATAATATGAAGACAAAATATATAGATGAAACTTCTTGTACACAAGTTTCAAGCTAATAAACTCCCTTCACTATAAAGCAATCAAAGCTAGACAAATCTCCTTGCTCTAGAGCTCACAACCAATCAAAGTTGCTTTGTAGAACTGAAAATCTAAATAAAAGCGTCTCTAGAGAATAATATGTTATGTTTAGGTCATATAGCAACTTTTGTTATATAAGCAAATCCCGACTGAAACAGTAGGGGTCGACTGCTGTGGCAGTGGTGCTAGCTGAAAATTACCATTTTACCCTTTAAGTCCAAAAACCCTGCAAAGCAAGAATAAATCATCAGGAGCCATAAAACCACTTAAAGCATTGTTAAGAACTAATTCGCAGGTATAAAACTCACTCATCAACAAGACACACCAGAGATGTGACATCCCAGATTTTTGACAATATTTTTAAATAAGGATCTTGGTTAATTAAGTAAAGGTTAGAAGTTAAAACCTAATTTAGAAGGACAAGAAGTATTATGAAGTGATTAAATTTAAATTAATATTTAATTAATGTGCTAAGAATGACCTATGTGGTTAATTTGTAAAGAGGGACTCTAGATGTAAAAAATGGTCTATGGAATTTATAAGGATAAGTCATTAATAAATGTTGCATTAGTGGCTTAATATATTATGGAATTATATTAGATATAATTTACTATAGTTTAAAGGAAATAGAATTGATTAAAGGTAAATGACATGATGTAATACATATGATTAGGTAATTAAAAAAAGAATTATTGTAAGACACTGTAGTGTGTCAGAATGTGATAGATTAAATGTATGTATATAGCTAAATATATATATTTAATCTAATAAATAAAAGGAAAATTAAGATTTAGAAAGAAGTAAAATGATGACAGGATATGTAAATTAAGTTTTAGTTATAAACAAAAATAACTAGCTTGATGAATAGGCATTGAGAGACTAGGTTACGAGAATGGTAAGGTAACGTATGGTAGCATGTGCAGAAAGGAAGGATTAGTTTAACCTAATCGATGTATTAGGAATTAACGGAATAATAAGGATTATGATTTTTGAATATTTAGAATTTCTGAAGGAATTAAAATGAATTGATTGAAACGAATTATTTATTTATATGACATGTAAATACAGAAAGTAGTATACTCTCAAATATGAGTAGAAGGAATGTAGAATGCATGTATGATGTAAATTGTCATATGTGTATTAAGTAAACAAATGTAAAGACGTAAGAAGTTGTAAAATGACTATATGCGTGTAAAAGGGATAAATAATGATGGATTTTGGTAATCCGATCAAGGTTCGCTTTTCGAGAAAACGATTTATGAAAAAAGTGAGCAATTCGACTATTTGAGATGTCGAGAATTGAAATTGATTGAATGTGAAACCGAGAATGTTCGTAAGAAATTAAAAACGTAATTATAATTATGTAAAAGTTATTTAATCGATTTATGATTAAATGACTAATTAAGCTATAAAATGAGACTACGTGAACGTAGCACAGTGAAAAATGAATGACCTAGTAGGTCGATTGAAAGAAAAATGAATTTAAATGGGTATGAAATTAATTAATGAGAAGAAAGTATAAGAGTTGCTTTGAAAGGGAAATTGCATGAAAATAAAAAATCTAGCCAATTTGGCTTTTGACTAAAATGCCCCAACAAATTATTTAATGACCTTTGTGTCCTAAATGACAAAATGACCAAAATACCTTTGACAAAGTAAGTAATAATCGTTACGTCCCAAGAGGTGAAATGTCAAAAATGCCCCTCATTAACTATGTGAAATGACCAAAATACCCTTAGTTGGCATTAACTATGGTTAAGTTGACTTAACCCAACTTGGGTTAAGCCTTATTAAACCAAGCAAAGTATGAGATCTTCTTCTTATTTTCATTTTGCTGGAAAAGCAAGCCCTAAGAGAGAGAGAGAAAGAAGCCATGAAAGAAAAACTTGGATTTTTGAAGCTATGATGGTTAGATGATCTTGGAGCAAGAAGAAAAGATGATGACCTCATCATGGTAAAACTTCCTATGTGAATAAGTTGATCATCCATAAAGGTTTAAAAATTTTCTACGCTTAAAACTTAGTAATATGCTAGTCTATGTATGTATGTATAGTTAAAGTTATGATTTATGGAAGAAAAATGTCTAGAGTTGGAAGATTTTGATGAAACCTTGAGCTATAAGGTTGAGCATATGTATATGAAATGTAATTGTATGAAGGATAACATGATAAATGCTTAAAAGTATATAAATCATGATTTTGGAGGCTAAATCCACCTAAGATGGTAATATGTGCATGTAAACATAATTTAAAGGTAAATGAATTCGGAATAATTCATGTATATGTAATATAATACTACAAAGGTTGATAATAAACTCTTTAATGAGTATATGAGAAATGAAGTCTAAGGAATTGAAAATAAATTTTATAAAAAGTTACGTAAAGTTGATGAAAATGCAACTTAAAGGTGATTTTTGATAATTTTGAGAAATTAATGGTGAAATAAAGTTGAAAGACTTAATTTTATGTTATTACGCGTGTTTACGTTAATTTGTTAGTCAACAGGCGAAAGTTAGAGAGAAAATGTGTTTCGAGTGATCGAAATCGATCGTTTCGACCCAAAACGAATTATTTTGAAGACAAAACCCGCCGTATGCAAAGTTAAGTTATTTGAAAGGTCTAGACAAGTGTTATATGACATATGTAAGCCATATTGATAGTTAGAATGAAGTTTGAAAGCAAATGGCCAAAAATCACAAAGTTAGTGAAAATTTGAGTTTTAAGATTGAAAATGAGTTTAAATGCCCTTTTACGGGCTACTGCTTCAATAATTTTAAGAAGCCAAATGAGCCAAGTAGTATTTTGTAAAATACTAGGTAGTAAGACCTAGTTATGGTTCAAATTTGAACTTAATTGAATGTAAGATGAAGGAGTTAAAAAATTAGTAAAATATGTGCAAAAAATTAGGTTTTCAAAGTACAAGCTGTGCTCACCTGCGCTGAAGGGAGCGCAGCTGCGCTCAAGGTTTCTGTCTGGGAAAATGAACTGGAGCGCACTTGTACTAGTTACCGCAGTTGCGATGGGTCCAAGCGCAGCTGCGCCCAAGCCTTCTGTTTTCAGTTTTCGATTTTTCTGAGTCGGGTTGGATTCGGGCCATGTCATTCTAAAGATTAAGAGTCATTAATGTATAAACTAAATACTTAAGCATGCTAAACCAATGGACATCGATTGGTAGCTCGTGTTATTAAAAGAAAAGCTATGTTTTGATGTGGAATGATAGAGATATGTTATGTAAATCCTAGATTGATAAAAAAAAAGGTCAATGTAAGGGGTGTTAAGGTATAATGAAATAAGAAATGGTATAATATAACATACATAAAGCTAAGTAAAAATATGATATTGCTTGGGTAAAAGGTCGATAACAAGTTAGGATGTATTATTAATCTATGTAAGGTATAATATATCAAATGTGAAATGAATAGAAACGAGTGATCTAATGATTTTGATTTAAGTTTGAAAAAGTTATAGAACGTATTATAATCCTATAATGATATGTAGGTTCAACGTTGACAGATAAAGCTCGGATTAGTAAATCGGCAAGACAGATACGAAAGATGTTCAAGGAAGCATAAATGGTTATAATAATTATAAGTGTCAGACAAGTTTTCCAGACTTGTTGAAATGTGATAATTGTTCTATGTGAACTATTTAACAGACTATATGATATCAAAAGTTTTAAAATGTGCACTCCTTGCAACTATGTGTTTTAATTGTTAAATGAAATATGTGACATTTGTATTCTTGAAAATGCACAACATGGTAAAGTAAAGAATGCATGACGCATGTTATGAACTACAAGCATGAAAGGTGTTATTTGTTAGACTTACTGAGCCTTTGTGCTCATTCTTGCTTTAACTAACATTTTCAAATCAGTACAAGAAGGCCAGAGATTCCGGTAAAGCTACAAGATAAAGCGTGGTAAATGCATAATATAACGTGAATGAATTTATTATATATATATATATATATATATATATATATATATATATTTGTGTAATCTACAGCAAGTCAGATAAATGTAAACCTATAAAGGTATAAGTAATTAACGTCATAGTTTTAGAATATTAAACTTGTCGTTAATAAAGAAGTGTATGATTTGTAAATCCATTGGGGATAAGATGTATGTAAGTTTTATTTAGAAAAGCTTGAAATGAGGCCTGATTAATGTATTATTGTAAGTCGAGTCTAATATGAAATAAACTCGCATGTATGAGACAAATATGGGTAAGCAGGTGTATGTATGAATAGTTATGAATGGTGATTGTATTCACAATTGAAGTTAAGGCAAAATCATAAATTATCTGATTTTGAAATGTAATAGACTAGGTCATGATATATGTCTATGACCTGAGTTCTAATGTATAGAATGTGAAGGTTATGATTCTGAGGCATGTGATGAATATAAGTTAAATAAACAGATTTATGAACTGTATTATATTTTAATGAATAGTTTTAAAGGAAAAAAGGTATGTATTAACGCACGAGATCGCTATTAGCAAATTATGGGGTTTCGGGGTTGCTACAAGAGACATGTGTTTTGCTTTGAATGATTATCCATTATGGTTTAAAGGTCCCATAATTCATCCTCATTTCTCTGTTGCTTCTGATAAGAATTTTGGTTAAAAGCTGAATAATGACAAACAAAGTTCATCTAATAACTACAAAGGAAAATATTATCATCAAGCTGCTCAAGTGTCCTATTCACAACTTTCTTAGTATACATATATTGACACTGGTTCTCAAAATATAGGCAAATGATCTTATACAGATTTTGCTTAAGCATCTGGCAGTTTTGCATCTAACCTACAATCAAACCATGTTTTTCCTGCTCAAATTTCTCCAGTTCAAAACAATTAGATCATGGAAATCCTTAGCACTGGTGCATCCAACTCTCAACATCACAACTATACAACTCAACAAGCTTCCACTTCTTATGTTGCTGCTATGACTAATACATTACCAACCACTCATCTTTTAGGTAATACACTTGCAACTACCATTTGTCTCTCTAGAATTCATCTGAATAATAATGATTGGATTATAGACACTAGGGCTACTGATCATATAACACATCTCTTAACCTTGTTGCATAATCCCTTACCAGTTTCTTCTTCAATTCTTTTACCTAATGGAGTTACTTCTTCTATCACACACACTGCTCCAATTAAATTATCCTCTTACATTATTCTCTATAATGTCCTGTGTGTTCCACATTTTCATTTCAATCTTCTATTTATTAGTAAATTTACTAAAGACACTAATTCAATTATGTTATTCTCCTCTCACAAATGCCTTATGCAGGACCCTTCCTTGAAAAAGATGATAGAGATTGGTAATCTTCAATGAGGGTTATATAAACTGAAGCTTTCACCTTCTGTTGCACACTGCTCATTTAACATAGTTTATGCTTCAACAAATAATGCTCAATGTCAGTCTCTTAAGTTGTGACATGCTAGAATGGGCCATGCACCAATTAATACTCTTAAAGTATTATCTTTTCATATTGTTTGTAATAAATCTAATTCATGTGAAGTATGTCCTCTTGCTAAACAAACAAGAAAATCTTTTACTTTAAGTACTATAATTTCTCCTCATGTATTTGATCTTATTCATTGTGATATATGGGGGCCTCTACAAAATTACAACTCATAGTGCTTGTTCTTATTTTCTTACCATTGTGGATGATTGTTCTAGGTGTATTTGGACTTTTCTATTTCAATCCAAAGATCAAGTTTCACAATTAATCAAAAAAATTATTGTCTATGTCAAAACTTAATTTCATTACACTGCGAAACTTATTAGATCAGATAATGGTTCTGAATTTCTTCAAACTGCATTGACTGATTACTTTCAAGAGCATGTTATTATTCATCAAACTAGCTGTGTTGATACACTTCAGCAGAATGGTATTGTTGAAAGGAAACACATACATCTTTTAGAAATGGCAAAAGCTTTAAAGTTTCAGTCAAGTATTCCAATTGATTTATGGGGGGGATTGCCTTCTTACAACTACTTACTTGATCAATAATAGACTTCCTAGTTCAGTTTTACACGGCAAAACACCTTTTGAAGTTCTGTTTGGTTCTGTACCTAATTATTCTCATCTTAGAGTCTTTGGCTGTTTGTGTTTTGTTTCTACATTGTCTCATGGAAGGGATAAATTTCAACCAAGAGCAACAAAATGCATATTCCAAGGGTCTCCTACAGGGCAAAAAGGTTATAAAATTTGTGATCTTACAACAAAGAAATGCTTTGTTAATAGGGATGTAGTCTTTCATGAAAATATTTTTCCATCCAATTATATTCATATAACTACTTCTGATTCTAATTTCAATTATGATATTGTTGCTTCTCCTTTATCAACTTGTCATATTCTACCTACATAAGTCTCATCTTCTTCTTCTGGTTCAACTGTGTCTGATTTACCAATAGTCACAAATAGACCTTCTAGTTAAATATACAGATTATGTGGGATTGCCTTTTTCCAGTTAACTTGGCCTTTAACTCATCCTCAACATCATCTATTCCTCATTCCTTAACAAATTTTTTTCCTATAATCATCTTAGTCCATACTATCAGACATATCTTGCTTCTGCTCCTACCATATCAGAACCAAAATCAAATACACAAGCCTGTCAAGATGAAAATTGGTGCAAGGCAATGATAGATGAAATCAGTGCTTTAGAAGTAAATAATACATGAGTTATGACTTCTTTACCTCCTGGTAAGAAGGTTATTAGTTGCAAATGGATTTATAAAGTATACTTCTGACTTGTTGATATATACAAAGATAGATTGGTTGCTAAAGGTTTTACTCAAATTATAGGGTTAGATTATTTTGAAATCTTTGCTCCTGTAGCTAAAATGACTATAGTGAAGGTCTTACTTGCTATTTCAACAATTTATAACTGGCATCTTGGTCAAATAGATGTTACAAATGTCTTTCTTCATGAGGAAGTCTATATGGAGTTTCCTCTTGGTTTTACTCATGTTACTTCTACTGTTTCTTATTCATCTGATAGACCTCTAGTTTGTAAATTGCATAAATCCCTATATGGTCTAAAATAGGCCCCCAGACAATGGTTTGCTAAATTTTCTAGAGTTCTTCTGCAATATGGTTTTCACCAATCATACAATGATTCATCTGTTTTCTTGCTAAACAATGCTAAAGGATTTCTAGTTTTACTAGTTTATGTAGATGATATCTTCATTGCAAGTCCTAATCTTGATCTTATAACTGTTGTAAAGTTTTATCTCAGTTCTTAGTTTAAGATCAAAGATTTAGGCCATCTGAAATTCTTTTTGGGATTAGAGGTTGCTAGATCTTCTGCTGGTATTGTTCCTAACCAAAGGAAGTATGTTTTTGATATTCTTAAATACTGTGGTCTGACAACAGCTAAGTGCTCAAAAGTTCCTATGGAACAAAATCATTCCCTCTTAAAAGATGATGGTCCTGACTTCTTTAATCCTTCTCAATATAAAAGACTGGTTAGAAGATTAATCTATCTAACCATTACAAGACCAGACATCTGTTATAGTGTTCATATTCTTAGTCAATTTCTAGTTCCACCTAAACAAGCTCACATGAATGCTGCCATTAAACTAGTTAAATATCTGAAGGGATCCCCAGGTCAAGGATTGTTTCTATCTAGTTCTAGTTCTTTACAACTAAGATCTTATACTGATGCAGATTGGGGGGCCTGCAGAATTACCAGAAGATCATTAACTGGTTATTGTGTTATGCTTGGAAGTAGTCTAATTTCTTGGAAATGCAAGCGTCAGACTACTATGTCCAGATCTTCAGCAGAAGCTGAATATCGAGCCATGGCTAACACATGTTACGAAATAACTTGGCTGGTGTCTCTTCTTAAAGATTTTGGTCTTTCAAAACTTACTCCAGTAACTTTGTTTTGTGATAATCAATCTACTCTTTACATTGCATCTAATTTAGTATTTCATGAACGTACAAAACATATTGATATTGATTGTTATCTGGTTCGGGAGAAGTTGGTTCAAGGATTAATCAAAACTACGCATTTGCCTTCATCTATGTAACCAGCTGATCTATTCACAAAAGCTTTAAGTTATGAAAGTTTACTTAATTTTCTAGTCAAGTTGGGTTACTGTAATTTGTTTCAGCCTTCCAACTTGAGGGGGGTGTTAATAATGAAACTGAATCAACAGCAAGGCAGAATCAGCAGTAGATAGCAGTAACTCAGAACATGAGCAGTTAGATGTTAGTTATTAAAGGGTAGTTTTGTAATTGTGGTAGTTTAATAAAGGTCATTTCTGTTTTTACTGTTAGGGTTTCGACACAGTGAAAGCAGCGGAATTTAAAAAATTTTCTGAAACCCTAAGACAAGATCCATGCGAAAACAGATTAATCAGAGGTTTAGATTATTTTACCGATTATCTGAGATGTTGAGAAGACGATGGAAATCTGGAACGGCTTCGAATCTTCAACGCAATCCAGTGACTGCGTCTCTACAGTATCCACACGAACGCTCCGCGAATCGTCCCACGATCTGCAGCAAAAGGAACCGCGGTACTAGCCACCAAGATCAGGATTTCTAACCTATTTTTCTCTTTAGCCTCTTTCTGAAAGCGGCTAGGGTTTTAGTTTTTCCTTACGTGACTTTTAGACTACTGATATATCATATATATAGTAGTTAATAGGAATTAACTAAAACCTAAAATAAATAGAAAAATAAAATCCGAATTTATATATATTATATTTTAATTAAGTCTTACTTAATTAATATACATATATACAAATTATCCTATTAATTTAAATTCGTAATTTTTAAATACTATCAATCATATTGACATATTTAAAATACTTACAATTTAAATTAATTCCCTTTTAATTACGTTCTAAGTGTGTGACCCTATAGGTTATTATTATGTTGGTAATAATTTTAAAATCATATTATAAAATTATAAACAGTGAGCGGCATCTAGTAATGCATCACTGCTACCCAAATAATAATAAGATCGGTGATTCGATACAACCTTTTCGTGACCAATGTTTCAATGTAATTTAATCCTTTTAACCTTATATCCTAGATTAAACTCGAGGCATGGAATGTGTCATACTCTTCATAATTTAATCTGAGTTTTCTTGATCAATGAGTAGACTATATGAAACAAATCAATATTTGAGCATGGCCATGCATTTCATAGTCATACTCAATCAAGAAGCCTATGGATATCACCCCTAATATATAAGAGGGTTAAATTCCATTTAGATCACTCATATTCCTCACACGATTCATGATGTACCCAATAATCACCTTTATTGTCCACCCTATTAAAGGTGACATTTGATGATATCAAAGTACACAAATTCTCGTGTAATAATATAGTGACTTCAGGTCGGAGGATCATTACATCATTGTCACTATAAGAATTTCTTATGACACTTTGCATAATGCTCCATGTAGAATTCTCATGGTGGGTCAGTCCAGTACATTGTTCTCTAACATGTACCTATGTATTGACTCAAATATCTCATATATTTATGACCAATGAGATTTGGCCATCAGTCAATCCACATACTAATCTCAATGCATCATTGTTGTCCCATTAACAATGATACTCGACTAGGGACATTTAAGAGCAATGATACCAATTATAATTATATAATCTCATGTTCAAGTCACATACTTAAAGCTATATAATTCGTATCATTATTCTAAGGGTTTTTATTATGTTAACATTTATATAACGCAGTAAATGAAATCATAATAAAATAATCCATTTATTCAATCAAATATAATATCAAAAAATGTTAAGCAATTACATCAAATAATTAGCCTCTAGGGCATATACTCTAACATTTACATTGTTAGTTTGTTAGAATAGTTGTTACTAGCAATTTATAAAGTTAAAATTATACTAGAACTCAGATTAAGGCTAAGTAATATACGAAATACAATTCTCTCTTTTCCTCCATTGAAGACTTCTTACAAAAATCCCCTGATCTTGACCTCATTTAATCTTTAAGTCCTCCTCTTACGCCCACTGGTGCCATTCAACCGACCCGGAAGAGGTATGTGGATCCAAATTCCTACTCCAAGTCTAGTTCTCACTTGAGCACGCTTTTGGTGATTCTGATTTCCCTCTGTCGACACTTTCTCTGCTCGCCTCAAATTAAACTTGGTCTCACAACGGACAAGTTCTCATCTTTTTCTACCTATTGGGTGGTGGGAAATTAGTGAAAAATAGAGATGAAAAAGTTTGTAATTTTTTTTGTTAATTTATGTAATTTAATGAAAGAAAAGAAATTGGAAAAAAGGAAAAGGTAAAAGTGTATGGAAACTGTCTTTGAATTGAGGTTAAATGCTTGTTATTAACTCTAGTTTATTCAAATTATCAAACGTCTTACTAATTTTATTTATTTATTATAGTTCGCTCACTAAATTTTAATTCATTTACAAAAAATTAAAATTCTATCTATGGCATTAAATATTTAACAGAGGAGTGATGCGGCGCAGTTAAATGTCTATTAACTGGCAATATGAATCAGGTACAACCCATCCATTACTTACTACCCATTCGCTAACATAACTTAGATTAATTGAATGAATTTTAAATATCAAACCTTTAGGGTTTAGTAAAATTGGAGTCTTGCTCCACCATCTCCACGACCTCCATGATTGATTGTAATAACCTTCGTTAACTTTTATGATTAGAAAGAAACAACCTTCATGACTTCTATGATCGAAGACAGTGTGCAACAAGAGAAAAGAGGATCTTAAAAAGAAAGAATGACTCATTAAAAGTTTGAGCTTGAAGTTTAGATACTCCATGAAGTTTAGATCTATACTCTCTTTCTCTAGTCCATCTTCACAATCTTACTAATCTAACTAATATATACATTTCTCTCTCTAAAATATTATATTTTGGTCTCAACGAATTTATAAACATGGGTGTATATTTTGACTCTTATTTTTATTAATCTATATATAATGGATACTCAAATAGATTTTTTCCTCAAGTTATCTCTATTTTTTAAGATCTACAATTGAAGAAGAGGAATTTCTGGAGATTTGGGTGGATAAAAATGGAGTAGAGAGAAGAATAATTTGTTTTTTTTTCTAAGATTAATTAATGCATATTTTTTATTTTTAATAAATTAATTATTTATATACATCATCACTGCACCACCATATCATCATTGAGACGAAGTTTCTCTTTCTTAATTATACGCCAACTCAGCTTTCCGTTAAAAGTCAAAGTAACGATTTTTGTAACGTTTTATAAGAAAAATAAGGTTTAGTAAGTTAATTAATAGAAAAAAGAATTTATTGAAGTGGAGTGAGAAAAAATTATTTAACCCTTTTTGAACTATATAGAAATTGCGGGTCTTTGTTACATTTAGTGGTTAAAAAACATTATGGTCCCTCACGAATTTGTTGGCACCGATTCTATTTTGATGTCCCAGAACTCGATACCTTACACTTTGTCATTGAGTGTTGAAGTAAGGATTCGTAAGGATATTTAACTTGGGAAATGCTAGGGTTTGTTTTTGAATTTAAATTGATGCCACAAATTGAAAGTAGTATGCCCTTAAGCCAATCATATTTAATGTGATAAGCATATACTTTGTAATCTTGTTCGTTTATTAATAAAAGAATCAAGGCATTTCGTTATTCATGATTAATTACTTGAATTAATCAAATGGATAAACCCATAGTTTTTGAGCAATGCTTTTATAACCATGATGAGGATCATGCTAATGAGATCTAAATTCAAGATAGCTCAAAACTAAAATTGTTCCTAATCGTTGGATCACTAAAAAGGGGATTAGTAGATTCGGATAGATTGGTACATACTATGCTTGCTCTTATGAAGAGGATGATTGATCTCATAATCATTTGTGTAGAGACACTAAAGCAAGTATGTAGGTGCTTATTAGAGAATAAGTTCACTGAACGTGACTCGCTCAAGGAACACCTAATGGAGTCTTACTTGTCTGTCAATAGGAGTTCCTTTTGTGATAGTAGTACAAGTGATCCTTGGACTTGAGATCATCATAGTATCTTGTGTATGATGAATTATATTTTGACATATTCCTTAAAACCTTTAGGGTGTATCAAAGGGTATGATCGGATATAATAAGTCATACATGGAGATAGGTGAATGATCAACAAAGAATCTACCACTTCTAGTAAAAGAAGAGAATGTCCTATGCGATTCGATAAATGACAACTCAGTAGTCCTTGGTCAAGGCAGAATGAAAATTAGAAAGTAGTTTCTAATTTGTATTAATTAGAGTTATTCATTTAAGGATCGAAAATCATATAATCAAATAAAATAAGACTTGACAGTTATACCATGTCTTATATTTGATTGGGACGTTGTGAGGTAGAAGGATTGAATTGTACGGTAACTCTTCGCTGAATAGGTTCTTTTGTGATTAAATGTTGAAATCTATATTATCTGGAAAGTCGTTGATCGCTAAGGGGGCTTACCCTTATTATGGAATAAATATTATTTATTTAAATGAATTAAATAGTTTAATTTATTTATATAAATAAGATTAGAATAGTTCTAATTAATTTATTCTATAACCGGTTTAATATGAAGAACCTAAAGGGTCACACCGCAAAAGGAAAATAATTATTTAAGAAGTAAATGACATAATTGTAATAATGAATTAAGTATATTTAATTTATACTATGTGGATAGAATAAATTAAATAGCTTAATATTTATTATTTAGTATTTTGAAAATACTAATTATAAATTAATAAGAGGAGTCTTATTATTATTATTACTATTATCATTATTATTTAGTTCCTAAATGGTTTAGGAATTAATTAATAAGAGTACTCTCATAATTAATAATTAAGTTCCTACATAGTTTAGGAATTATAATTATTATATTAAATCAATTAAGTTCCTAATTAGATTAGGAGTTTAATTAAAAACCCTATTCCTAAAGGTGTTAGGAGGGTTTACTAAATTTATAATTAAGAGAAGTCTTATTATGGATAAATGTTACACACATACACTTCCATAAGTTTTGGGAGAGTACTCACATATTCTCTAGAGAGAGAAAATTAGGGTTTGCCATCACCCACTTCTTGAATTATTATTATTCCTTGGTGGATCACCTCTAGAGGCCAAACACTTGGGTGGCTAACGTTGATCATTGGAATCCAATCGGTGAAATTCAAGGAGATCGTGAAGGATTTGGAGGTGAACTTGTACCCGTTGAAGCTTTGAGTTCTACAAGGGTATATCTCTAACTTCTTCTTTATTAATTAATAGTTGCGCATAAAGGTCGATCCTAGATTATGGTTTGTAAATTTTAAATTTTAATTTTACCATGCTTCCGCTATTTTATGCAATTTGATTGCGTCTATGAATATTACAAACCAACACGAACAAGGTGTTAGTTTTAACCTAGAGACCTCCTACATGTTAATACAAAAATATATTAATGTTTGTTGTTATTAGTAGACACAATGACTTGGTCTCTAAATAAATATAATTACACGAGTAATTTATTGATTTTTATACTTGCATCAATAATCTGTGTTTGTTTTAAGATATAGTATGTATCATTATCCTTTAACTTATGTTGCCAATGTTGTTTTACTCTTATTATAGAAAAGAACCTAAGAGTGGTGCCTAATATAAAGAATTACTCTCCCGTCTCATTAAAGATGATTGAAGCACTAAAAAAATGTCTTTCCAAAGATATTTAAAGAACACAATTCAAATTTAAAATGTCATATTAAAGTCTATTTTATCTTCAAAAGTGCTTAAATAGGATACACTAGCTACTTAAAAAAAAAACTCTTTAGTGAACTTACGCGGGGTCTACTGTAGGTAAAATTGAAACTTATTTATACTCTCTTTTTTAATTTTATTTTAATTGGGTGAAAATATATTTAATGTTTTGCACTTTCACAGCAACCACATTACTTTCTTAAATGCATGAAAGTTCTCAAATACTATAGCATGTTGCAATGTTAGAATTTATTGGCTAATAAGTGATTTTTTTTGTAGATTTATCATTTATGTATATATGTATATCCATAAAGTTTGGAATATACATGCATGCTCTCTCTCTGACTTATAAGTATTTGTTGTTAAGATGTATATTTCGCTGAAGCCCGAACGACAGTTTATATTGGGCTCGACCAGCGGGCCATCAGCTTGGTATTTATTTAAGAGGACTCCTCAGTCTGATAAGCTTTGGGTTAGAATCCTAAACCAATTCGGGTATTGACTATTTATCGCATGTAATCCTAATTAGAGTGGAAATTATATACCCCGGACGAATTATGTAATGCCCTAAAAATCTCCGTACTTGCTACAGGCGACCTCATGTGTTAATGTACAACTTATTCTTTAATAATTACAACATTTAATAATAAAAATGCTGTTAAAATTTTCATAAATTTAAAACTTTGTATAACATCTTTGTTCATTCGTCCCCGAATCGAAATCTTTACATTGTTCACTAACAATCCAAGACCATTTACATAATGATATGTCATTTACAATAATCATGTAACTCTTATGACAATAATTTAAGACCTAATCTTTAACTTAATTGTGAAACACAACTTGTAACAATGAAAGTATCTAATCAAACTCGAAGGTAAATCGAATATCATGATAGTCTAATCTGTATCATTTAACAACACTGTTTACCCCAAAAAAATTTTTTATCTAAATATATCTTACAGTCAGACATAACTTTGATCCTGTCAAGGTTGTTATACCTTTCTTGATTCTGGGTCTTTACCGGAACCTCAAGGGTCTCACACTTGAAAATATTTATTTAAGCAAGAATGATTACGACGGCTCAACAAGTTTAATAGTTCCACATAATTCATGCATCATGCATGCTTAGCAATATATTCATGTATGACATTTTATAGATGTGGATTTACTACAACAGAATTCATGATTCATAATTATCATGCTTTCATATTCACTAGTTATACAGTTTAACAAGAACAGTTAACTCAATTTATCAATTGAACAACAACAGCTCATCACATTATTGCATAAAAGCACATTATTGGATAAAAGCACATTAACACATATCACACATAATAACAGTTAACATGTAAGAGCAAGTTCTGAAAAACTTGTCTGTATCGACATTTTACCATTACGTTAACCTTTCGCGACCTTCACATGACCTACATGGTAAATGAGATCAACAGTGCACTATACTAGTCAAAGTTGTACTCTAAGCTTAATCTTATTTTAAGATTTTATTTTTTTCTTGTCGTTCTTTGTACTGCCTTTATGTTTAGCAACATCGGTTCCCTATGGTTTACTTATGACCATTAATCGTTTTCATTTTTAGTCTTTACATTATTCCATGTACTAGCTTGTCACACTAGTAGCTCCCTATGTGTATAACACACTACATAACCTTACACACTTGGTTAAAAGATCACCCATCTAGGAATATTTAACTTAGTTTATTACAATAAAACTAAGTTAATAATACCTTTACACTTTCCCTAAATCAATTATGATTTGGTTATTTAATCATACAAGTTGATGAACTTAAATTGTTTATCATATGCTACACTGGTTGTTTAGCCTACACAGGTAATAGTGTTGGCATATAATTAGATTCACGTATAAACACCTAATCATTATCTCTTTTAAAATACACTTTGATTTAGTATACATTAGTCGCCTTGTAATGTATTATTACATCTTTTGTAATATACATTGTGTATTAGATTTGACTACAATCCATTTTCATTCCACTTATTTCATGCATTCATTTTGTACAATAATACATGCATTACACATAACATAATTTGTACATCAAATATTAGTTATTGATATAACTCTTGTAAATTTTCATTTAAATTATACCAAATATTAGTTTTAATAAACTAATACTTAGTTTAAACATAGCTGTAGGGACCGAGAACTTTAAGTTACATTATAAATAAAATTAGAAATTTAATTTCTAATTAAGTTGTGTGAATTAATATAAACTTTTATGTGATGATTTGACTATTTGTCTATTCGGTAAATTTAATTAAAGAAAGTCCAATTAATGGGTTTAATTAAATTAACGGACTAACTTAATAATTTTTGATATCAAAGAATTTATAGGTTATGGATCCTTAATTAAATATTCAATTAAAATTTGAATATGACAAATCTAATTGGATTATGTAATTAAATTATTAAATGGTCTAATAATTACTTTAAAAACAAGTTCAAGGTGAATTGAAAGAATAATGGACTTATAGGTTATATTATATGATTTAATGTTTAATTAAACTAGTCCAATATTTTATTTAATTGAGAGACTAGTGAATTATTTTTGAAGGCCCATGTTGGTGAATTTATTTAGTGATCTAGTGGCCCAATCAAATTAAAATGCAAGCTCAAACATTAACACAATTGAGCAAGCTTCTAGAAGACTTTAATTTATAAATTGTGTAATAAAAATAAATAGAAAATCAAGGAATTTGGAGGTGTGACCGGTGGATTAAGAGAGAGGCCACTTGGATGTCAAAAATCTATCAATTGATTTACTTGATATAGTGTGTGGAACACTTAAGCCAATATGCTAAAATTTGTGAGAAAAATTGTTGTCCATTCTATAGATATAGGTGATATATGTATAGAATGCTAGACCTATAAATAGCACACCACATGTCATTTGAGAGGGTTACAAAAATATTGCAAGAGTTCTCTATATTAGGTGTTAGTGAGTTCTAGTGAGTTAACACGGTGAGTGAGTGACTTTAGAAAGTTCTTAGTGAGTTTCATTACCGAGTCAAGCGAGTTAAGCCATTCAATGAGGTGTTCTTGGATGTCATCACACTTCATAACCTATTTTGGAAAGCAAAGAAAACAAGTCATTAAGAGCAAAATGTATAATACCACCCAAAATCCCTAGCTTGTATGCTTTCTTTGTGTTATATATGATTTCTATGGTAGAAAAGATATTTTCGAGCTCTAGATTAGTAGATCTAGGGTTAAATGGATTTAACATTAATATTTATATGTGTTTGTACTGAAAAGTTTAGCAAAAAGTATGGAAACGATTTCTACCGATGGAATCCTAAGCGAACGTGTGATTCAGAGCTTTATATTTTGAAACCTACATGTTGTATGTGTGATTTTCTTTCTTCGTATGCTAGGTATGTAAGTTAAGAGTAAAACATAGTTGGAATCATGTCAAAAGGTTTTAAAATGAGTGAGTTATGACATTTGGAACCAAATGAGTTTACTGTCAAACCCTAATGCACAATAGTCCACTTTGAGCCCATTTTTCGTGACCTTTACAAGTCCAAAAATGTGTTTCAATGATGGAATCTTGTAGTTAAAGAAGATACAAATCCAACAAGACCAATTTGAGCTAATTTGGATTTGTAGATTTCATTTTATTCAAGTTTATGCAAAAGAGGTAAAAATCACAAAACAAAACACAAGCTAAGCAACTTTCTGCATAAAAACCAGGGGGGCAAGTGCCTAGGTGCCTGTCTTAGCGCCCTTGGACGCCTAGGCACCTAAGTTGGCGCCTGTGAGGGTCCATTTTGGGGTCGGGTCGGTTCGAGTCAGCTTTGGGTCAGTTTGGTTCGAGTCGATTTTAATTAATTAAACGGGTCGTAAAATATTTTAAATATTAATATAGTTAATATAGGACCCAAATAAATTTAAATATTTATAAATAAAATAAACTAAGAATATTTAAGGTTTTAATTATTATTTAAATAAAATAATAATTAAAAGTAATTAATTATTTATTATTTAATATTAAATAATAAATAATAAATAAAGCATTTAAGTTCATCAATTGATATTTAAATGTTGAATAAAGTTAATAAAATAATTATTTATTATTTAATTAATATTAAATAATAAATAAGAGTGATAATTAATAAATTATTATTTAATTGATATTAAATAATAATTAAAGAAGAATAAAGTTAATAATCTAATTATTTATTATTTAACTAACATTAAATAATAAGTAAGGATAACTAATTATTTAATTGACCTTAAATAATAATTAAAAATGGTTTAGATTAATAAACTAATTATTTATTATTTAATTAAGATTAAATAATATATAAGGAAGAATCATTAATTAATTATTATTTAATTAAAGATTAAATAATAATTAAAGGAGAATATAGTGAACAAAATATTTAATAGACTTTAATTAATTAATTATTGTTCAACAATAATTAAAGATAGTTATCATTTATTATTTTAAGTATAAATGAGGTAATGAAACTATTATAATAAATTGTTTAAGAATTTAAATAATTATATAAAGATGTCTAAAATATACTTAATTTAATATTACTTAAAGAGAAGTAATATTTGATAGTTAAATCATTTACCTAAATACAACTAAGTGTAAATGATATGAAATTTCTTATAATGTGTCATGTACTGATCATCGGTAATTAGATGCTAGGTTTAGTAAACTTTAATGTTTAAGTGCACAATTATATGTTGTACTAATTGATAGACCGACGTTATCAATGTTAAGTATTTCAAAGGGAGTCTAATTTGTCTGAATAAGCGGAACGTCGTGAACAAGGCAAGTTCCCTAACCTTACTCATATTTATATTGAGCAAGTTCATAACTCAAACTTGAGTTAGTATTTTTCAATCATGTTAGTGGTTTAATGTTTGTCAATTACTCCATATCCATAATAATTATTGATATCCGCACTTGATGCACTTAAGTTCCTGTTCTATTAATGAACTGTCAAATGTTTTAAGTTCTTCATTCATGAATTGTTTAAAGAATTGGTCTACGCCATTTGTCCGGCTAGACATACATATGTTATTATTTTAAAAAGCTATCCAAACCAGTAGTTGATATGGATTCTTGGACTGAGAAAGCAACCCTTGATAAGGGGAATATAAGTATCAGTTATCCGACACGTTAGAGTTTAATGTTATGCATATACATGGTGTACAAGAGGCTGATCCTCTCAAGTACAAACTGACAAGTTAAAATATAAAAGAGTCAGTCATACGATTGATTCCTTGGAAATGTTCATGATCTATTTGACCGCTCAGCAGTAAATAATCAATATTCATTCTTTCATTTGAACTTTGATTATATTGTTCAGTTATTTTAAATCGTTGATTTATTCTATTGCTATTCTTATTCATTCATGATATACCTTCATTATTTATTTTAAACTTGTTAAGCAAAGTAGTTGCTCACTCTTGCTATATCATGAACTAATTGCAGTTAAGCCTGACCATTCCAAGAAGGACAAGGGCAAGGGCAAGTTTTAGGATTAGTTGTTATTAATATTCTGTTTTGGTAAATCATGATCCATTTTGTATTAATAGGATATTCATGATGTATTTTTGTTTAAGGTTTAAGACCTTGGGATTAGTGAAACTATGTATTAATGAACAACAAATGTTTATTTATTTTCGTATTAGTATTAAATGTTATTTAGTGATGATTGAATGTATTTTTGCGTGAACACCAAATTCGAGGTATTGGTACCTGAATTTGGGGGTGTTACAGGTTGGTATCAGAGCTGTAAGTTATAAACTTTAGGATGCAAAACCTAGGTTATAACCTAGAATTAAACTCGTATAGAGTACGCTAGGGACTGGATCGAGGAGATCCTTTGAGTCGAGTTTTGATTAAAGGTGAATTATGGAAATTCATCGAGTTGACTTTTGTTCATGATAATATAATATTTCATTTCATTAATGAATATATTTTATTGTGATACTGAGGATGATAATGAGAGGCTGAAGTATGCAGATGGTATGGGCACTACTGCAAGCGACATCATTGAGGAACTAACCAATAGGAATGAGGAGTAGGGTCAGGAGGTATCCTCGAGAGGAATGTAGATTTGGTTGGTGAGCTAGAGCAGACCAAGATTCGGGCTGAGGGATTCCGGACGGAGAGGGATGAGTTGCAGACATAGTTGACAGAGACGATAGCTGAGTTTGACTTGGAGATAGTGGATAAGATTCGTATATCCGATGAATGGATGAGGGCATCTAGGAGGGTTGATGAGTTTGAGGTTGAGGTCAGTGCTGCCAGGATCGATACTGCTAGTTTTGAGTTAGATACGACTTTTGATAGGCTGAGGAGCAGGATCTAGAATTATCCTCGGGGGGATTACATGAGTAGGCAGATAGTGAGCCATAGGGTGGTCAAGAAGATCGCTCGGTAGGAGCACGAGGATGCTGCTCGTCAGATTGACCACTGATGTTTTATTTTCTGTCTTGTATATAGATGCAGTTTAATTCCCACTTTTGTTCATAGTAGGGACAGGTAGATGTTGAAAATCCTAATAGTTTGTTTAGACTTGGGATAGTGATAGACCCCGACTTTTGTTTTGTCATAGGGGAATGTTAGTTTATATTCTCACATTCTATTCTTTAGGGGATATCTATTGGTTGGTGAGGATTTATAACAGAATGCCGCATGTTGTCACTTGATAACGGTGGTATATGAAAGTTATTTTACGTGTGTGTATTGAGATTGAATTGTGTTTAACTGTTAAATGTAAACATAAATAAATGTCGCATAAAAAGTAAAAACACAAACTAAATAACATAAGGTATTGTTTACATCAGACAATGCCGCCAAGAAAAGGAAATCGAATTTCGCACATAGAGGGTTGTCTACACGGCGACATTGTTCTGTTTTGAAGATAAAACTTACATTATTATCTTACCTTTGGTTTATTATATACATTCTTATAGCATTTAATATTTAATTCTTACATTAATCACTTCAAAGCATATAAACATAACGCGTTTATATTTATACGCAAAACAGTAGTGTCTTAGCACATTACATTCTGAAACATACATAAATAATGATCATATCCCGTAAAGGACACAAAAGTCAGAACTTAACTTAACCACATAACCCACATACTCCTAGAGTTGGTTTTACCAATACCTGATATCTCTTAATCATTTTATTCATTTCTTCTTCCTTTTTCATTTCTCACCAATGAATTTAATAACTCGAATGTCATTTTCTTCTTGTGCTCCTTATACATACTTGATTGTTAAGCAGTGTATCACTACTCTCCTTTAATTTCTCTTCATCTAGTAAAATTTACTACGATGCTAAAACTTGTCTTTTATTCTTCAACATATCCTTCATTAAACTTATTCATATCCACTAACATATCTTCATACTCTCGACAATCTTCTCTGCTAATCTTATTTAAAATGGTTCTCTTTAAAATTTAGTAACTATGGTACCATATACGCAATCACCCATCTTATGCTTCTTCAAATCATAGCCTAATCCTCGATGCAAAATATCACTATATGTTACAACCTACTAGTAGTATTTAGAAAAATAATACTGGGTCGTACACAATTTTTAAATATGTTCTCAAATCAATGAGAACTCTTAAATCTTTATCTATAACCTTCTTCTAACCTCTATCATATATTGTTCATCAAACTCACCACACAATATGAGTTCAGGAACTTGCCACAATCATATGGGTTGAGGAACTTATCCTAGTCAGATCAAAATCGTCCATTCGCTGAGGGGCTCCACCATACGATTATAAGTTATGAATTTACCATACGTGTAAGTTTTAAGAACACGTACATACCTTAACATCCTCTACCTATCCGTTATACCTATGAGAAAAGAATCACCTTCTCAACATACATATAGTGAATAATGCGACACTATATTTCAATCGATTATCACTATAGGACGCTAAGTGGTTGTTAAACCAAGCACAATCCACTGCCCATACAAAGGAATGTTCAACTCATCCACTAACATGAGTTCTCAATTGAAATCAACAAATCTCTAATCTTTTTCTTACTTAATATGAATTCTTAAATTCATACTTTAGCACATAACTCTTTATGAGTTCATCTTTCTAGATCATTTCACGATCTTATTATCGTTCTTTCTGCTCCTCAAAAATCTTATTGTAAGATGTCCTCTATTATTTCTTTGATATCTTCCTTCAGATCTTGCTTATAACCATTTTAATTTCTTCTTTATCTATGAATTTCTCCAATTTCATTGATCCATTCCTTAAAAGCGTCTACAATTAGACTCACTAATCGTTTGTAAGGAATTATGGTCTAATTCCTTAACTTTCTTCCCTATTATCTAGGGTATTCCTTTTTAAGATACTTCTCTTGATATTTTCATAATACGGTAGCATTACTACCCCTCTATTGATTTTAAGTATGTACTATTAATGCCAACACATAATCAATCTTAAAACATATAAAATTTGTTAACATTTTATCCCTTAGTACGTAGTACACCATCATCTATACTGATACGCCATTTTAAGCGTTCTTTTGCTTACATTTCGTATGCACAATTTATTAGTCACATATCCTCTAATCGTTTGATAGCCTATTCGTTATACCACGATCCTCTACATTCTTTTAAACATCTATTCTAACATCACATCGTCTTTCTATCATCACATTTTCACATTTAATAAATATTTTTATTTTAGTATGCTTCACATTAGTACCTAGTACCATACTTTTCTTAGCATTATGCTAAATACATAACATGTCTTGTACTTAACTCCAAAGTTGGGATCTTCAAAATCTTATAACTTCTATCAACATTCTCATATAATTCAACTTACAGATTAGAAAATCAACCGATTTTTAATCCTCCAAAAATAACTTCCGAAAACATACTCCTTCAAACACATTCCCTAAAATCAAACTCCCGAAGACATACACTTCCAAAATCAGACTCCTCAACATATACTATTATCATTCCTATGTAATTCTTCAGAAGATTTATGATTTATTATTTTTATATTATGAAATGTTATGAAATGTTATTGAGTCATCTTAGAAAATTAGAGCTAGTTGGGACATGTCTCACATGGTTAACCCTAAAAATATTTGTTAAAGCATGTATATTGACTATTTTTGCTAAAATCTGAAAACTTAAAGTCAGATTCAACCTTATAAATATAAAATAAAGTTGTAGATAATGAAATTCTAAGCAATTTGGACTTAATAATCACCTTAAAATATTTTCGTATAACAAAGTTATGGCAGCTACCGAAAAAGAGGTAAAACTGAAAATTTTAAGGGACCCTCGGGTTCAAGCACTGAAAAATATGATTTTGAGTTAGCCAATTTTTCTAATAATTTTACTAATAAAAATAGTCTAGTTAAGATATCCTAAGACTTATTCAAAAGTAAAATTGGGTAAACTAGCGTTCAGGGACGCGTAACCCTTTTTGTAGGCGTTTAACGATTTTCCATAAAACCCTAAAATGGTTTCAAGTTAAGTCTTCTAACACTTGTTATGTGCTAATTGTGTAGTATTTTTTAAATGATAAATGAGATGTTTAATGTCATGTTGTTATGTGATAGATGTTATGTGAAGTCTTTAACTGATGTTTGTAAGTCTTTTAACAATTATGTGTTATTGTTTACATGATTTATACGTTTTGTGTGACAATATGGTATAAATTGTTGAAATGTGAGATATATATGATATTAAATTAAGAAATATGTTCAGTCAATGCATGTTAAAGTTTATCTGAAAGCATAAACTATGTATGTGCTATTTGTTAGACTTATTGGACCGTCATGCTCATTCTTGCGAATAAAACATTATTTGCAGATTTAAAGATGAATGTTAAGAAGATCATGAACATAAAGATGAAGCATAGATTAGGTTTTCATATTTTATTATTTGTATAAAATCATAATGACTGTTGTAATACGAACAAGCAAACCATATAACCGAATATTATGAAATAATATTATTTATTATCATCAAATTGTTGTTATGTCTTTACTTTGATATAACCTAAAATTGTTAAAGAACTATAAATCTGAGTTAGGGTATTGGTAATATGGACTAATCATGTTATGCCAAAACTCTAACTTTCAGACAAATAGTAAAACATTAATGTTGATATGAACTACTTATCAGAATGAGGATAGTAAATAACTTTTGTGAGTATTGTAAGCATCCGAGAAAGGACTAATAGATGTCAAATGGTCAAATTTATCGTTAGGTTCCTCGGACCGAAGTACAAGCTTGTTAAAACTATTCTGAATGCCAGATAAGTAGAATTATTGATATGAAGAGATATCATTATAAAAAAATGCGTTTCGAGTGAGGGTTTTAACTAGTTTGGTATGTTCTGTACGAAAAGAGAATTTTGCACCAGACAAAAATACAAACATTTGTCATGAATAAAGATGCAAACATTTATCATGGATGAAGATACAAACATTCATCACGAGATTCTCTGTTCCCAAGAACCGTCTTAATGATTTAATGTCGTGAATCTTGGAATATGTAAAGTTATAGAATATTTAAATCTTAAGGTTAAAATTGGATCATTATATATGATGTTATCCATTTATACGGATAAACTATAAGTTGATACTTGTATAAATAATGAGATCGAGATCAAGTTAAGATCCAGGGACAAAGTTACAAAAAAAATTAACGTATAGCCTAAAATAGACTAATTCAACCAATATGATTATGGGATCATTGGTTAAGTTGATAAATGTATGGAGTTTAACGCACAAGATCCGTCATGGCTAGTACGGAAATTTTGGGGGTGTTACAAAAAAAACACCTGAGATATTACTAAATAAATAAGATTTTTTATTTATTTTATCTTTCTTTCTCTCTCTTCTTCTTCTTTTCATCATTCTAAATTCTAATCTGCCACATATAAGATAACATTGGCTTGGATTTGCATTAATTTTAAACTGGTATTGCCACTATCTATTTACCTTTAGATCTGCACATTCACATCCATTCACACTCATAGATTTTTTTAAAAATGTTTGTTATTTGAATTCCCAATTTCAAAACAAAAAAAAAAACTCTAACCTATCTTTAGATAAAACACCTTGAAATCACCGGCGGAAGCCGCGACTATGAGCTTGGAATCAAGAAGTTTCAAAATGCCATCGCAGGTCGAGGAGAGCTCATTCTCAAACTTGGATCTGTAGTTACGGATCATGACCACGTGTGCCTCGTTGTCGCGGTTCTCACTACCTCCTAATTTTCTACTATTGCGAGGAGAATTTCGGGTCAAAACTATGGCAAATATATGTTGGCCTTGGCCTCTTTGGCGATTATGTTCCTCTTATGTAAGGATTGAGATAATGTTTTGGGTTTTCTATTTATAGAACAAAGAAGAAAATAAATCCCAAATGCAACAATTAACTAAAGAAAGGGAAAAATAAAATAAAATATGGTGGTGTAAGGATTGTGTTGATGGATGATTTTGACAAGTTTATTGGTTGAAGGTGATGTAGATGTTGTTTTGGGTGCTAATTTGATTATTTAGGCGGATACCTAAGATTATGAGGTTGTGAACCTTTTCTTTTAATTCTTTGTTCATCATGTTTTTATTGATAAACTTTCTTTGTTTTTTAGAATCCAACTTCTTTTAGTGGATTCTTATTTAACCCGGTCCATGTAAAATATTTTGTTTTAATTTTATTATTATTTTTTCCCACATAATTAATGATAAGCCACATCATCCATATAAGAATTTACATGTCATTTTTTTAAAAGCCATGTAGGAAAAAAATTGCAAATTAGATGGTTGTCACTAAAATTTGACGGAATGGGGTTATTCATAGTTTTTAACAAGTTCAATATGTCAATTGTATTTTTTAAAAGTTTAATAGCCTAATGTTTAAAAACATTACAACCATCGTGGGGCAATGCCCCTTTTTGCCTAACAAAATTTATTTACAATAATAAATTAAGATGAATATTGAAAGTAATTTTTAATTGTCAATGAGAAAATATAAATAAAAATATTATTCAACATTATTTTTTACTGATTCAGTCACAATTTTTTGGATGAATCATTCAGACTCATTTAAACGCATTCAGACTTTAAAAATTATAAAACAAACTGTCTGAATGACTTATTCGATCATAATCAAACTCATTTAGAAGTAAACAAATAATCCCTAAGTTGTCGAGGAGTGTTACAAGGAAAGTATATCTTTTTGTCCTCAAACTACTCTCTCTATTTTAAAATTAGAGGCTCATTTCTAAAATAACTTTTAAAAATTATTTTATATTCTCAAATGTATCATTTATATTAAACATTAAAAATAATTAATAACCAAAATATATTTATTTTCTCTCATTTTACCTTGTAAGATGTCTTGTAGAATACAAAAGAAAGAAGGGATTAATATTTTTATTTAGGATACTACACTCCCTTCTTAGTAACATATAACAAAGGAATGATGAAGGATACTTATAAATATATGGCCCAATTATAACCTAAAATGCATATTAAAGTATAATTTTTATGAATTGTATATATGTAATTTGTCCCCAACTCAAAGTTTTCCCTCTCTTTCCTTCGTATTTTCCACTCACTTTTAAGCACATAAAATATAATGGACTTGGACAAATACTTATCTATCCACTTTCCTTCCATCATCATATTTTCTCTCCTACCGAAAAAAGAAAGATCCCTGCATCTTTCCACTCTTCCCACCTTTTCCATCACACCAAAACTATTACTTCCTCCTAATTGATTTTGAAAGTCGATCAGAGGTTTTTTTTATCAAACTCGAAATTCAAATAATTCATTAAAATAAAATTTTCCATGATTAACACTTTCTTTAAAATTTATAATAATTATCATTATATTAATTAAAATTATTAGAATTCATATTAATTTTGAGTTTAAAAATATTTTAAACTATTTCAAAAAATCAATAATTTATAATATGAAACAGAGCGGTTCAGATCCCAAGATTTTAATATCCAACAGCCTCAAATCAATTTAGTCTTCAATATCCAACGGCCTCAAATCAATTTTTAGGTTTCAACATCTAACGATCACTAATCTATCTATCTATCTATCTATCTATCTATCTATTATTATTATTATTATTATTATTATTAAATAAATAAATTGCACGTAAACAACGTGAGTCACCCTTTTAGCATTGACGCAATTTTTCTGTTTTTCGGGTATTGCGGTCGTTATGTTTCCACATGCAAATTGATTTGAGCAGGAAATCACAGAGACGGTTCAGATTCATTCTAATTGATTTGTAATTTATTTTATGTTGCAAAGACTCTTTAGGTAATAAAGTATTTTTAAAATTTTAATCTACGTCGTGCCTTCAGGCACAGGCAATTATGTGTCATCTTTTTGGTATTTTTGCGGGCTATATCGAGAGCAACTATTGTAATAGACTCTGACTCATGGTATGAGCATTTTTTGTTCAATTTTAATGTTTTGTTGATGCGATTTAGTTGGTGTTATGACAATACTTTTTTGTTTGGATTTAGAAGATTCATTTTATACTTTTGAGTATATAAACAAAAGTCTTTCTTTTGAAATTTTACATCTTTTTTTTTCTTATTGGATCTCACTAAATGGCTTGCAGTACTACCATTTTTCATAGGAAATACTGTTTATGGATCATATTGATCGATGATTAGAGATACTAGAGGCAAATAATTATTGACAAACTTCTCATTTCATTTTGTCAATAAATGAAAGTTGTGTGAGATACCCGAAAATACTATATTATACAAATTTGAGTCCACTATCGTCAATCAATTAATTGCTTAAACCTGTCAAAAACTAATTTTAAATTGGGAATGAGTAGTACACTAATATTTGCCTAAAAAAAAACTATGACTAAATTGAATATCAATTTTTTTGTATTAATGATTGGATTCTCAGTTCTATTATGGAACTGAGTGCCCACAACAGTTTTAAAATTTTAAATCTAAAAATATTAGATATAGTACTCAACTGTTATATTAATTACACTGTACCTTCAGACACGGATTATCCCTAGTTATCTTATATTTTAAAGCGAAAAAACTATAATGTACTTGTGCCAGGTGTTTTATCCAATAATTGTCTAACGCAAAGTTTGAATTCAAATAATGAAATTTGTGAAAAAAAAATGTAATAGAGAAAAAAATAAAGAATAAAATAATTCATTTCATTTCAACTTAAATGAGTCATTTTATAACATCCTTCAAGTTATAAAATTCACAAATTGGACAAGAATGAAAATCATTCATTCCATTTTAATAGAACAATTAAATACAATTTTTTTTTCATTCCATAAGAATAAATCATTCTATTTCCACCTTTATTTCTGCGATCCAAACATAACATAAACTTCATATTTTTCAACCAGCCAAAGTAACAAGGCAACGAGTAGCAATGGAACATAACCCTAAACAATCGGCACAATGCCATGTCCTAAACAAAAAGAAAATGAAAGAAAAGAAAATTCTTAATAGTTATTGATCAAAAACAAATTACTGGCACATAGAAATTGTGCAGAGTCCTGATACAAATGAGTATGCTGACAAATGGTACAATATATAACCAACAGACAAATGATGCTGCAATCTATCAGTTGTTGGATAGAGCTGGGTGGAATATTGTGTACATCACATCAAAGCTCATCCTGCAAAACCATAAATATATATATGAATAAATAACTAAATAAAAATGGTTGGCTCAAGTACATGAGCAATTGTAATTCAGTAATATACCATGGAGATGTTCAAATCAAATGAAAAAATCGCTTCTACAAGATTTCCTACATTTTACATAACATTAATAATCCCTAGTTTCTAGCTCGATTTCTTTTTTCCTTTTCCTAAATCGTTTGTGTGACACTACCCTTCGGATAAACCCTGTCCCCGAAGTGCTTATGTGAACTTTAAACCCATGATAAGGTAACTACTTTTGTTGACTAGTCAATAAGTTCATTATCACTAAGATATTTAGCAGATCTCAACCTAACCATCCTAATCTTGCTCCACTGACATTCACTATTGTTATTAATCCTATCTCTATTAATTTTAATATCAAACAGAACCAACAATATATTCAATATCAACCAGATATGTTCATTTCTTTATTGACTACGGTCAACGCGGTAATCACCATTTTACTAATACCCACTCCATCACAATAACCACCCTCTTGGTTCAAAATTCCAGCTGAAATATTTTCAAACAAGAAATAGGCTGCATTAGTGACGTATAAAACAACATGATAACTTTTTGTATAAAACAATGTGATAACTTTATGCCAAGATGAGTCCAAATATTAGTCTTGCATCGGAATACCAGCCTATAAGGTCATTATGCCACCATTGTAAAAGTCGCGTGGTTTGAAAGTATTGCAGCTTCACAAAAATGAGAGATTTGGGAATTTTGCATATAACGGAAACCTTCATCACACTGAATGAAATGTAATAAGTGACAAGAAAAAACAGGTACTCATGCTTACATGATAATCATCGTAATCATGATGATCGCGCTGCAAAACAGAACAACCCAAATTGGAAATAACTTTTTCATGTAAATATGTCAAAGAAACAATAAAAACTATTGAAACACTAAAACAACACTACCATGACATTTGTTTAAATTTAAAATGTGTGCATGACTAGTAAACTTTGGTAGTCATATCAAATATTTTCTCCGTTCTACAAAAAGAGTCTCATTTGACTTTGATCCAAGTTAATTTGCAAATTCCTAATATTCAACTAGTGGTGTGAATTTATTTCTATTTTCAAAACAACAATTTTGTACCCGGTAAAACATTTTATATACTATCCAATATTAACTATTACACTTGTCAAAATCAAATAAATTCCCAGTTGACTTTGATCCTAGTTAATTTGTTAAAATCATAACATTCAACTAGTGATGTGAATTTATTTTTATTTTCAAAATAACAATTTTGTATACTTTACAATATTAACTATTGCACTAATCCAAACCAAATAAATTACATTGATTTCGAATTTTAGGATTACGTAATTTGACTAGGAAAAAAATCAAACGGGACTCTTAGGAGGAGAATTTCAATTTATTGTGTTAATCCTTATAGATGCATTGACTAAACAATACAAGATAAGGTCCCTTGATATGTTACTTGCAGACAATATTGTTCTAACTAATGACTGACTTATGACCATAAAAGTGAATGGGGAAGTTGAAGGGAAATTTTTAATAGGATTATTATGGGAGGTCTTGTTCTGCTGGAAAAAACATATGTTCTACAACTAAGAGAAAACATGTTCTTCATAAATAAATTTTATAAATATGTGGATGTTAAGGCAGTTGGCATGACTATCACGAAGAACAGAATTAGGTATGAATGCAAGAAGGTAGCAAGACTATATGAAAATAGAAATATCAAACTATAGTTTAAGCAAAGTGATACTAACCCTTCTATATCTGTCTCTATGCCTATATCTGTCTCGGTAATGCCGGTCATATCCCCTCTCTCTCTTCCTCCTTTCCCCTTCCTCCCTTGCTCTTTGAGCTTCCTGCATGCATAAGTTACTTATAAGAACTTCACCTATAACAGTTGCAGAATATAAGAAATAAGCAATGTATCCACCAACAACCTCTTCCTCTTTTGCTTTCCTCACTTTCTCAGCTTCCTCAAAGGCCTCTTTTTCAATCTAAATTTTCATGAAAAGAAGGGGGAAAAAGACAGAGACATTAGAAAATTATTTTTAGCTAATATCATCAAGTAACAATGGAAGAGATGGGGCATACCTCTCTGTTAGAGAAAACTTCCTCAATAACTTGTTTTGCATACTCTGGCTCATCACAAATCAGAATGTTGTCGAAGACAGAACCTGCCTTTACCTGCAGTGCACAACATCATGGAAGTTGCTAATTTTATAAACAGCTAAATCTGATGCTTGTTACATAAAATTAGCAAGCATAATTTATTGAAATCCTACCTGCCATACTTCAATCCCCACATAATTAATTGGCTTCAGCACATAAAGGTCTGGATCATCTTCGAATTCTGAAGGAAAACAAAGAAAAAGATGAATCTATGTCAGTAATGTACATAACATACTTATAACTTAGCAAAAAAAAAGCCTTGTAAGCAAAAAAAATACACAAAGTACACAGATACCTGGGTTATCAATCCATGGAATTTTCCACTTCCCCTTATAGTTGGGGTTTTTAATTTTCTGTTGCGTCAGAAACAATCAATTATTAGAAAATTGCACTATGAACTAAGCTTCATGCTATTTCTGTTAGCTGTTAGGGAAAATACGAACCTTGGTCTTCCATGGTCCTCTGTATGCAGGATTAGGTACCCTTGGTGGTTTCCATATACCATCTTCATCTTCGTCCCAACTATCAGGCTAATTAGAAAAAAACAAACAGATGAGATGTATGTAGGTTAAAACTTCATCTATATCCTAAAGTAATTTATGTTATCTGACATGTTTGAAAAGTGCAAGAAAGAAAAGACAGAAATAGAAATAGAGAGAGATTTTAACAAATTACAATGTTCAAAATCTGCGAGAATCTTTAGTGTAAATTTGTTTAGCAAACCACCTTTTTTTTTATATCAAACAAAGGAGAACCAAAGCATAAAAAGAAAAAACAGAAACTACACAGCCTCTTTTAAGCATGCAAAATATTTATTAAAAAAAATCATAATAATTAATTTTTGACAAGCCAAGCGTAACTGACACTGAATTGTTTCATTGATCAGGAATCGACATATATCAACTAACCTGCTTAGCTTTTGGGTCAGGAATTTCTCGTGGCATTGAATCATATCCCTATTTGTCATAATAGTATATATTAGTAGATAATTTATGGGGAACAATTACAACAACAGCAAATACAAAGTATAAAATTTCATACCTCAGGTTTGACATCATTTGGATCTTCAATATATTCTCTATCATCCCAATCTGCAGGCTGTCAAACATGGCTAGCTACTTTAGGTAAAAAGCACAAACTACATATGACCATAAACTTCAATAATCAAACTTATACATAGAAGACAACATAACTCTCACAAATCCATTTTAAAATCCAAGATACTTAAACGATAATGAAATATTGAAATCTATGAGGAATTGATATCAACTTAAGGTCAGCTAGTCTTTCATGGAGATTATGAGTTTTAGTTAACCTTTTTGGCATTGACAGCTCTAATTTTGCGAGGAGGAAGGATATCCCAGTCTGTGTACATGCTTCCGGAATCTCTCTCTCGACCATCAATCAGGACACTATATGTCGCGTCAGGCCTAAGGATAAATGTGTAGAAATGCATTAACTTGTCTGTCTCGCACTCCAGGTTCTTCTTGATGGGATAATTCTGCCCCTGATAGGAAAGTATTACATGAAGCTTCTTCGTCTGTGTGCCACATAGATCTGGTCCAAACATCAAACTGCAGAGAAAAAAAATTATTGGGAGGAATTTTCTTTTATAACAGTCTCACTCAAGAAAATGAAATATTACAAAAGTTACAATGTCCAACAGATGGTAGCTGTAGAGGTGAAAGAGAGAAGTAACATAAACTACGAGGGCTTAAATAAAGCTCTATACTAACCAATCATCAATAGATTTTACGAGAAAAATAAACCAATTACTCATTGACAGAACTGTCCAACGGTGGGAGAGCGAGAAGGTATGAGTCGGTGAAACTGGAAATGAAAGGACAGGAGAAAAAGAAAGAAACGTTTGTAATGAAGCTAGATATTGTCATCTACTTCCTAATTTCATAAAGGGATAGGGAATTGTACAACCAACAAAATCATCCATGAATGTAATATTATAGTAAAATTATAATCAAAGCAAACGATAAAAAATGCCAGAATAAAGGAGAAGTTACTAAAAGCAGTATTTATCTAACTTGAGGGTTTCATTAGTAACATTTTGAAGCAAGCAGTCCATAATGTGGCCTGATGAAGAAAATGATAATTAAATTACAGTGACAATACAAGGGCCAGTTAAAAACTATTTATAGACGAGTACAAGAAACCTCTGTTTTCCTATTAGTTAAAAATTGGCTCCTAATCAGAGACCTGCAATGAAAACAAACCTGTAAGGGGTGTCCCCACCAAATTTCTTTTGATTAACAAACCCAGATAAAAGCTTTATGTAGCCGCCGCCACATTCAATGTCCTGCTCCAACTTAAAGGAGTACTGTAGGACCAGGGTTCTGTTCTTGTTGCTAAATTCCGGTATTTTTGCTGATATTGCAAAATGCTTAGCATCACCAGATGTCTGAATACCTGTAAAATTTCAAAGCTATCAGAATTCTGCTATTTTATCCTCTTTGGATTCTAGTTAATAAATAAAGTTCCCATTGACTGAAACTTTTTAAGATATTAGTTACTACATTTTTAAGTTAACAAAGTTCCTTGCAACTAAAACCCAGTGGTCTGTTAGTCATTTGATGGACAATATTAAGTGAGAACAGATATATATTGGCTGGAAGAATTGACATATTTCCAATTGAGATATTGACTGTTTGCAGTGACTTACGGACATAATGTGTTACATATGTTTATCATTTAGGAGGAAACCAATGAGGATATGATTGAAGAAGCAACATCTTTCTGATCATGTGAATATTCTAATCCCTACCCTTCAGTGTGGTCTACCTTTTTATTTGAGGGCCTCCTATCACTACTATCTAGTAAGAGCATCTAAAGGTATGTGCCTGGGAAATCAGTATAAGGGCTAAGCATTACTTAAGAAGCACAGTCTCAATTGCCACACAGCTTGAAGAAAAAAACATTTACATATGCATCAAGAAGACAATGACATGTTTAATAAGTGTTAGTTGAGCATCAAAGGGCAAAATTTGCCTTTGCACCTAGAGATTCCTTCTTACAAGAGATGGATAAGGCATAGACAAGATCACCATCCAAACAAAATCATATTAGGTCAGATGCCAGAAAAAGCATAAAAGCTCAGCTCACTTAATTGCAGGGAGGAATTCTACGTAACCCTTATTATTGATCCAACAGAACTAACTGCCTTCATTTCTGATACTTCCAAGTTTTTTTAAAAAAAAGTTTAAATTTCTGCAGCAAAAGGACACAAACTGGCAGAAGCCTGGAAATTCAAGTCGAAGAGACGTGGATTCATGTGTTTTATTCAGTAAGTGCAAACTCCAGAATTAAACGGATATTCTAAACTTTCTAAATTAACAAAAAAGAAAAAAAACCGCATGTATAACACAAATTATCTATTCTCATTAGCATACAGATTTACTTGTGTTATGATAGTTATTGATAATGCATAGCTTTTATTATGAACCATTATAATACTTTGACTTGTGTACAAGTAAATTTGGGTTCAAACTCAATTTCATATAACTTAATTCCGCCAAGGAATAGATTGGGGAGTTAAAGAAAGATTTTTTTAACCCAATTAATTTAAATCATATTATACCCAGAGCAGACCTAGCTGAATCAAAGTCAAGCAGGTTCTAAATTCATCAAAAATGTATCATTCAAAGTGCTTTACACCTTTAGTAGCATCTAAACAGAAGTTACATGTAGAAGTGGAATTCAGAACAATAAGAAAAAGAAGTAAGGTCACACCTTTATCATCAGGGTCACCTGACCATTTCCCGGCTGTATGTTTAAACGAGCCTGCTGTCCCTTCGCTTTTTTTCCAATCAGACCTTACCCACCTGCGATGCCACCCATCTTTCTCGAACAAAACCACAGATGTCAGTCCAAAAATTAGAAGAATAAAAAAACACAACATGAACTATATGAATACTTAGAAGATTACAAAAAAAAAGGAAAGAAAAAAAAAACAGCAAGCAAATACCACTATTATTAGTCCTAAAAATAAATACTAGGAAAATTACAAAAGAAACAGTAAAAAAAAAAAAAACTGCTGCTACTGGCTTGTGCTACTTCCCAGCAAATCACTCGTACATACAAGCAAACACCACTGTTATTAGTCCTAAAAATAAAAAACTCAGTTTCCAAGTACCACCCATTTAATCAAAAGGGAGTGTAAACTATAAAGCATAGCCTTTTAAGTAACTTTGCTCAAATGGATTACCTAAATCTACTTCTATTTATGTCTATATTACAAGAAAAATCATAAAAACTTAACTTCATTTATTACTGAAACTAGCAATACCTTCGCCACAAAAGAGTCACTAGATTCACATAATAACAGTAACCCATATTTGATTTCCAAAAAAAAAATGAACTGGGAAACCAAAAATTCAAACAAAACAACTGAAAAAATTCCCTCAATCCCCTGTTTATTTACCAAAAAAAAACTGATGAAAATACACAATATGAAATGCAAAAATCTTGAAATAAAAATGATGGGTACCTTCAAAACGCTCTTCAAAAATGATCTCAGAGATTGAAGGAGTGATGAGAGATAAAATTAGTAGTGCTGCTAACACAAGCTTGAGCTCAGATTTGCAGCTAAGAGCACAAAGTTCGCCCATTTTGAGGGGAGCAATGATCGTGTCTGGCGTGAACTATATAATTAGCTACTTATAGAAATTCTATGTAATAAAATGCATGTTTTTGGTGGGTTTATTACGGTATTGCCACTATATTATTAAAGTATGAACTTTTTAAGGATGCGGTTTGTTGAGCCAATGAGAGCTGCTCGAATGTTTCATCATCCAATTGGGTTGTGTCTTTACATTTTCCCGGGCCTCTGTCATTTACTGGGCATTTTCTTCGATTTTTATTTTTATTTTATTTTTATATTTTTAATTTAGTGACAAACGCAGTTATCATCTTTCGAGTGTGCATACAATTTTTATCTCAGAACTTTTTATAAAAATTTTAACTTACATTTTATTATTATTCATCTTAAATTACTCTTGCATTTTTATTCCCTATCTTTTCTTTAAATTTAATTTAATTAATTAAGAAAAATTGGGTTAAATATTGCATTTGAAAGTAACGAGTTTGAAACGAAAACTTATGTCAAAGTTTCAAATAATTAAACGGGGCTCTCGGTCTCTAGATTTTTTTTTATCTAAAATAAAAGTAAAATAAATAAATTTATTGGGCTAAAGTTTTTTATTTTGAAGTAAAGTTAGATGGTATTGTAAAAATAAATTCAATTAACGATTTTAATGAAACTTGTTTAAGATTAAGAAATTAATGGTTAGATACCCATTATACCTATCATTGTATGAATCATTACATATAATAAAACTCTACTATTTAGTGTTCACAGAATTTTAAATCAACATTATTGTGCGAACAAAACTTGTTTATATACATTAGTGTTCGATAATTATCTTGAAATAATCTTGAATTTTATTACTTATTTGATTTTTTTAATTAGATTTTTTTTAATTAAATTGTATCACTATAAATATGTATGCGCGCGTACAAATATACACTATATATATTGAGAATAATATAATTATAATTGTCATGTTTTATTTATCGAAACCATGAGTTAAAATAATCTAATGTGTGGGGATTTAATTAATGATGGCTTTTCAATTAATCTTATTATTGACAATCTTATGGTTTAAGTATTTTATTTAATACTCTCTTTGTTCTTTAAAAATTGACTTACATTAATTTTTTTTGGTCAAATTAATTAATTTTAAAATTAAAAATTAAACATATTTATTTATATTTTCAAACTCATAAAACTTAAAAGTAGTAATAAATTTGATAACTTCTTATAATTATAATTCTTGCATATGTATTTAAAAGAAAATCATAAAAAAATTAATTATAAAAATAATTAATTTAACTTAAAAAACTAAAATAAATTAATTTTTAAGAGGGAAAGAGTAGAATCATGCCAATATTAGTCGTCATTACAATTTGTACGTGTGCCTGAAACACACATTGATAGCTTTTTTTCTTATTAAAATAATATTCAAAGTTCCCGCATTGGCGTGGAAAAAGAACTTTTTTTAAAAAAGACTCAAAAGGGTGTGAGTGGTGAACGGGGCAACACAACAGCGTATTTTTGTAAATTTTGTGAAAAGAGAGGGCCTTTCTGAAATTAGAAAATTAGACGACTTGCAGTCTTCCCTGCATTCTCTATTGCGTTGACCATCGCTTTTCACACACACCTTGACAAAACTAAGTCAAAGTCGTCTCCGGTCTTTGCAGCAGGGAGAGACCCCCTTTACGGTGTAAATTCACTATTTACTATTACCACCGTCTAATAATTATTGTAATTTAAATAATTTATTTTGTTATTTAGATACGAGTCTATTTGTTTAAAAATATATGAACATATTTATAAAAAAAACAATATAATCACTACTCCATAATATATATATATATTATATATATATATATATATATATATATATATATATATATATATATATAATTTAGAGAGAGCAAGGGATACCGAGAAAATTTAGAGAAACTTACTATCAAGGGCGGGTCTACGATACAGCCGGTGTAGACAATCGCCTAGCTACACTCGGATTTTGAGAGGTGGGGAGGGGGAAAATTAGGGAGATTTAGCTTCTCTCCATTACATCTTTCCTTTAATTTTATCTAATATACTAATTATTTGATCTTAATAATTTTGTTAATAACAATCAAAAATGTTAATAAATAGTTTATGATATTAAGAACAATTCTATCAAAAATTAGAATCATAAAAAATATTTTAAGAACAATTCTATCAAAAATTAGAATCATAAAAAATATTTTCATTGTTAAATTTTTTTTTAAAAAAATTAGTCATTGAAATCTTGATGAAAAATTTACATGTTCATCAAATGGTAAAAATGTCTCGGATTACTTTTTTTTTTTTTTTTTTGAAACAATTATGCTATTCAATATAATAATTTAGTTGATTGATATTTATTTCAATTATACTATTTTCAACAAAAAAATATGGTGCATTTGATGGAATTGATACGAAGGTGTGATGGAGTCGATCTGAGTCGAATTTTTAAGTATACTTTTTAATACATATACATTTTAGTGACCTAAATTGTAATAACCAAGATTTTCATAATATATTTAAATGGGAATTGTGTAAGAATTTCGTTAATGAAATTTAATTATGTATGGTAAGGTGCAAGGATTGTGAATGAATAAATATATAAATATTTGTGTTATGAATAAGTATAAGTGCACACAATATCTAAACACAACATTCAAACACAACATCCATTTTAACCATTAAAAAGTGGGGTGTAACATTAAAATCTGTGTCATACCTCACTTTTTAATAGTTAAGATGAATGTAGTATTTGATTTTGTGTTTAGATGTTGTGTATGTAGATTTGTCCTGTGTTATAGCCAAACAAGAGATAAGAGAAGTAAATTAATAGTCAATGAAACTAATTTATTAAATTAATTTGGACTAAATATGGAACAAAAGAAAAATCAAGAAAATTTATTTAAGTTAAGTTAAATTAATTAAAAAGCCTAAGCTAGTAATAAACAAGTTGGTTACTAGCCTTGTGCTTTATTAATAATAATTAAAAAAATAATTAAAAAATAAATAAATATAGGAAACCGGTATAACCGGTTAATACCGATTTCTCAAAACTCTGAATCGATATATCGGATAGGTCTTTTTTGTACTGAACCGGTTGGTTTGGATCGATTCGGTATACCCTATATACCAAAAAAACCAAACATTTTGGTCACCCCTATGGGAGGGGGACCGGGTCTTGGTGAGGCCCATAGGTGGAGTGTGTAATGATCTGGAATTCTGTAGCTTTTATAGTATGATCATTAATAATTAATAAAGAATATTTATGCGATATAACCGATGTGTTATGTGATGATTAATATGTGTTAATGAATTGTGAAAGAAAAATATTTTTTCAAAAAATTAACATAGAAAATACTATTCACGTATAAAACGTTTTTCATTTTTTTGAAATTTCACATTCACGGATAGTGTTTATTTAGTATTCAAGGACGTATTTACTATTCAAAAATTGATTAAATCTTAACTAAGTTGGTTATGATGCAACTAGAAATGAAAAATCCTAAATAATCCGATTGGATTAAGGAACTAGTTAGGTTATTTAGAAACCCTAACCAAGTTACCACGAACCCTAATTAAACCCTAACTACTATCCAAACCATAAATAAGTGGTGAAATGGAGTGTAGAGAATAACTAAGGCTCAATCAATGTAGTAATTAATATTAGGGCCAAATTGGTGAGAATTAAATGAAAGCCCAAATGAATTAAATGTTGTTGAGAATTGCTGGCCCAAGCAATTAGTGTAATGAGGCCTAAAAGAAATGTTAGAGAAGCCTAATGAAATGATTTAATTGAGACCCAAACCCTAGCCCAATGATAGAAAAGATGATATATATATATATATATATATATATATGAATTGGTATATATGTATACCAATTTCGAAAGGGGAAAAGAAGGAAAATTGGGGCTTGTGGGGCCCCAATTTCGATAGCCTTCAAGGACTTTTGGGGAGCTTAGACGGCTTCCTTTGGTAAGCTTGGTAGAAGTAAGGAAAAATGAGGCACTTGTGCAAGGATGTAAGAGGGGCTAGGATATGTTATGATGGGGTTGGTGAAGATCTATACTTACAACATTTGTAAGTCTACATTTTCACTAGGTAAGTCTCTATTATACTCACCACATTCCTTGGTTCATTAGTTATTTTATTTCTAAGTGTTGAGAGAAAAGCTAGAGAGCAAAAGAGAAAAGATAGAGAGAAAAGAAAGAAGATCACCAAGAGAGAAAGAAAGAGTTAGCAAGGAATATCAAGGTGGATCATTTATTGTTAGTGAACTATTAAGAGGTTTAAAAGTGATTTTAAACCCTAGTTTTGATTAACTATGTTTTATGTTGGTATTTATTGGTTAAATATTTGTTGTGTTATGTGTTGTGATGGATCATGGTGGATACAAGGTATAAGGATGGTGGTTTGTAATGATATATATGTGTTTATCTTGTTAGATTTCATGTATGGTTTTCAAAGTGTGAGAAATCACTAGTTTGGGTATTTTAAACCCTAGAATCGATAATGTTGTTTTCTTAAAGAAAAACCTAGTTTGATGGCATATATTGAAGATTCATGGTTGTATTTCATAGATCTACAAGATATGTTTATCATCAATTTTGATAAGTGAGGAAAATGAGCCTATATGCGCTTTAATTGTTTTCAAAAGTTAACAAAAGGATTTTGGTATAAACCCTAGAAAATGAAAATGTGTTTTAAAGTTTAGATCATTATGATGGAAACCAAGAGTTTGATCCATGATTTTATGTGTTTATGTGGTTATGAGTCAAGTGGGTAACATATGTTAATTGGACCAAGAAATGTATTTTGAATGGATCATAGCGATCGGTTAAATGTAAATAACGTTTTCGATAAAACGAACGTAATCGAAACCCTAGGTGTTATTTATAATGGTTAATATGTGCAAAATGTTGAAAATGGTAAAACATGATCTTAAGAAGCTGTGTTGAAAAAAAATAAAGTTAAGGGGAACAAAAAAAAATCCGCATTGGTGGCGTGGGGTGTGCCGTTTTAGTTCAAATCTTGGCGCAGGGCGTGCCGTCTTAGTTCAAATCCTGCTACGGGGTACGCTAGGTACATTTTTCAAATCCTGGCATGGGGTTATGTCGGGTCGGATCCATATCGGATCGGATCCAATTTCGATCGGATCGATTGGGTCGGTCCAGTCGGATCAATCTGGTCGGTCAGATCAGTTCAACCGAGTCGGTCGGGCCAAGTTAACCGGGTCGATTTGGACCGAGTCGGGTTGTCAAGATGAAAATTTAAATAATTTTAAATCCCGAACAAAAAATGTATGAGTTTTAAAGTGTCTGAACTATTAAAAGGCATACGAATGTGATTAGGGTAAATAAATTGTTCAAATTAGTAAAGGATGTACCACGGAACTTATGTACTTAGATGTTTATATGAGTCCGTATTTGACTAATTGGTAGACAACTTATTAAATGTAGGAAGAACATATTACAATAATACTTAATTAGTGTTAATCAACGAAAGAGGCAAGTATTCTAACCGGACTTGTTCTAAATTCATACTTTATAAATAAATGTCATGTTTGCATGAAAGTGTTTTGAAAAGATCGTTCAATTATTGAACTATTTTAAAGTTCGTTTTGCATGAACTGTTTTACCATATGAGTCTATGCCAATTATTTTGGCTAGACATTTGCGATATGATTATTGAATTTAGAATGATTCCTTAAAACTAATCTAATCCAAATTGTTTGGTGCGGAATCCTATGTTAAAATATAAGAACGAACAACCCTCATAGTAAGGATAACTATAAGCCAAATAATCAAACCTTCTGATTTCAATTGATGCTTATAAATAGATGGTTATGTTGTGCACAATATAGGGTATTATAGGTTGATCCCTTAAAGTACAAATCTAGAGTAACTTGGTATCACAACATAACCAAAGTTAACAGTCTACGTGATTGTTATTATCCATTAAAAGTTCTTGGTTCTATGACCATTCATCATGAAAGTTAATGATTTTAAACTTAAAGAAATGTCATTTTTATTATTCAAACCTCTACGAAATTATTGAACAATTGTTGAAATTTATTCAAAAAATATTTTTACTCATGAGATACTATATTTTAAAACTATTTTATACTTACTGAGCGACTTAAGTGCTTACCCTTACCTTAAACATAATATTTTAGCTAAGCCAGAGAAGGCCAGTGGATCTAGTAAAGATAAAAGAAAAGGAAAAACAATCGAGTAGCTGTTGTTTAGTTTATGTTTTATTTATCTTTACTAGTAACGTGTAATAGAATTTATATTATTATATATTTTGTAATTTGTAAAGGGTAGAGTGACTTGAAACTAGTACGATAGACTGATTGTGACGACTCCAAATCCGGGTTTCATAACCTCGGGTTTGGTTCTCACTATTCAAATACTTAACAACAACTAAATACATAGTTTTCATTAATCTAGCGAAAAATACACACTGTTTCTTATAAAAATGCAATACAATCCCAAGGTCTTTAACCTTAACATAATCATATCTATCTCAAGGGATTCATAAAAGATTTACAATATTCAATTATATAATTAAACAAAATAAACCATTTAACATGCATAATTTAAGCTTTGGCTTTTCCCTTGCCCTTATTCTTCTTAGAACATTCGGGCTTAGCTGAAAAATAAGTCATGATATAGCAAGGATGAACAACTAGCTTACTCAGCAAGTTTAAGAACAGATAGTATAAGATATATCATGATGAAATGGAAAATAACTTCAATGGGTTTCAACAATGAATAATAATTGTGAAAGAACAATAGTCAAATTTCAATTTAAAAGAAATAATTGAATCTTTACTACTGAGTGGCCTCTAAGGACCATGAACTACTGCTTAAGATAAATCAGATATATATATATATCTGACACCTTGATAGTTTGGTACTCGAGGGGATCAACCTCTTGTATCCTATGTATATGCATAACACTAAGACATCTTGCGTAAAGGTTGGTTTCTCGAATATAATCCCCTTATCTAGGGTTGTTCGTTCTCAGTCTTACTATAAGAATCTGTACCAACCAGTGGTTTGGATAAGCTCTTAAAATATTCAAATTGATGAATTTATACATGCAGTGTCTAGCCGAAACAATTGGCTTAGACATTCTTAAACAGTTCTTGACTTAATGAACAATAAATCTTGCAAATGCACTATATGCGAATACAATAGCAATATGGATGTGGAATAATTTTAAATAACTAAACCACTTAAAGCTCTGACAAAATTAATTATAAGTTTAGGTTTAAGAAACTTGCCCAATAATAATTCGTGTAAGGTTAGAGAACTTGCCTTGATTGTCGATTACAACTAACCAATAAAATCTATTATCCTTTGAACAAATTTAATAATTAATCAAGTTGATCTTTCAATTAGTATCAAATCTAATTTCATATGATAACCTTTGTACATCTAATGTCTCTAGCACTTAATCACATAATTACATAACTGAGTGTATATTAAATACTTAGAAAATATTATCATTATTTGATAATATTTTACTCACATAAAACCTATGTAGACACCCAAATTTTGCACTTTTGTACTAACCCTGATAGGAGGGCAAAATCACCACTTTACCCGACATGTGAAAAGGAAGGTGGACCCCAACACGAAGCCACCCCAACGACTTACGGTCAAAGCTGCCACGACGAACAACGAGAATCATGTTACTTGAGGCAAGATAAACAGCTGATCCAGAAGAACCTGATTTGATCACAAAAGATGACTAATGCCCACTACGCTTACGATAGTCGGGGGTCTCGCTCCCCGGTGAGCGAGCGACTGCCTAGCTCGCTGGTGAGCTGGCGGGGGTGTAAGGGGGTAGCGCCCCCTGAAAACCAGGCACAAAGAACAATTTATACATCAGGTAACAGCCTTCCGAAATAATACAGCAAAAAATGATGATTTAAGACTGCGTGACACAAAAATTGAGAAAAGGAAGCTGGACAGCCGCAGATGCACCTACGGCCAACGATAACTGGCATTTTTCATGGCTCGAGAAAATGCATGGCAGCCGAGAGTTCGGCTCAGACGGCCACAACAGGCAACCGCAGATGCACCTGCGACTACTCTCAGTCAGTTATACAACGCCATTGTTGCAGCCGAGAGGAAAAAAGAGGGGAGAAGAAGGAAAAAATAGAGAGAGAAAACGGGAGTTTAGTGAGAGAAAGCTACGGGTTAGCTACCAATGACTTGATTTTGTCTTTCTTTTTACTTCAACCTATCACACATCTTGTGTATTACATTGTTATTGAAATATCTAAGAGTTCTTGAGAGTTTTGCAAGGTTAAAATCCCATTTTATAGCATTTTATTGTGTTTTTCTAATATTGATTTTGTTGCTATTGGATGGATTAAACGTAGTTTTCTTAGCATGTTTACATAGATCCTTGGATTAGGGTGATTGGCGATTGTTCCTAATGAACGATGTTCCCTCCTAATCACCCGAGGATGTCCATTTTGCGCTATTTGGGATCTATTGTTAGTTTAGATTTTCATTATCGTTTATTATCATTTTGGGTGTTAAACTAGTTTATTATGTTTTCGCGTTAGATTTATTGTTATTGCTTGCCTTGTGACATTGTTGGGTTGTGAGCATAGGAGAGAGATCATTTCGATCAAATCCCGAAGATGGACGATTTTAAGCTTATGTAGTCACGGTGATGCATTTGTATTGTAAATATGTAATTTTCGGGCCTTAAAACGACATCGAGTCAAAAATTGGGTTTAAGGCCCCGTGATAGTAAAATATGTGATTGTGGGCGTTTGTGGCTATTTAGACGGCTTACATGCCCACAAATCGCTCCAACGTTATTGTGATGTTTGGTTTTCCCTTTCAACACGGAAAATGGATTTTGGAATGAAAAGATGAAGATTTTTATAAAATCAATCAAAGTAGGATATTAGATCACGCGTAGGCTAAAATAAAATCGAAAGTATCGGATGAGCTCCATTCCTATTTGACGAAGGATTCGAAAACCTTATTTTATAAATGTCATTATTAAAGATTTTGTTATCAAAACGAAAGCTTAAAAATGAACTTTTCAAAACGAATCGAATCCTTTGTGCATAGGGTCAACGAGTTTTCAGAAGTACTTTCGAGAAATAAAGCATTCTAACGACATTCATTTAGGCACACGCGCACATAACCGTGTTTTCACGGAAGTCGGGGGGTGCCTAACACCTTCCCCTCGCTTAAACAAGCCCCCAAACTCTATGAATCTCGGTTTGCGGACCAATTAATTCGGAGTCACATATGAGCCACTGCGATTACGAAAGCAAAATTCGGATGAGTTGGTACATCCATTTCAAATATACCAACTGGCGACTCTGGTCAATTGGCTCATCATAAAATCGATCTTTCAAACCCCGTCGACACTCAAGCCGACCCCTTTTCAAAACCACATCTCAATCCAAAGGCTAAAATTGGGAAGGGCATATTATTAAAAAACGAAACGACTTTTTCCGGCGTCGACAACCTATATTAATTATCTAATATAGTTCAAACTTCTATCTAATATTATTATTCATTTTAATAATATTTTATTAATTTTATAATATTATTAATCATTTAATAATATTTTATTAGTTTTATAATATTACTAATCCTTTAATAATATTTTATTCATTTATTAATATTATTAATTATTTAATAATATTTTATTTGTTTCTTAATATTATTAATCATTTAATAATATTTTATTTGTTTCTTAATATTATTAATCATTTAATAATATTTTATTCATTTCTTAATATTTATTCACTTAATAATATTTTATTCATATTCTAATATTAATATTCATTTAATAATATTTTATCTAAATCTTAGTATTATTAATTATTTAATAATATTTTATTCATTTAATAATAATAATATTCATTTAATAATATTTTATTGATTTGCTAATATTATTATTCATTTAATAATATTTTATTGATTTTCTAATATTATTATTAATTTAATAATATTTTATTAATTTACTTATATTATTAAACCTTTAATAATATTTATTCCCTTTTACTTATTAAATTAACTCTCTATAATGTTTAAATTACATTAATTGGATCCAAAACTAATAAAATAAATTTTAACACATTTTTCAACTTTCTGACTCGAACCAACCCGGCAAAATTGACCCGACACGACCCGGTTCAGAAAAACATTTTATTTTTGGAAATGGAACTTCGCCCCGCGTGCAGTGTGTTGATCTAAACACTGCGCCCCGGCGCAGTCCAGCAGAATAGAATTCTAACTTTTTTAGTTCTTTTCAATTTTGACACTTTTGATTCAATCTTGAATAAAATAAAATTTACACATCCAAATGACACCAAATTAATTTTGTTATTTTCCTAACTTCTTGTTTTACAACATTTCATGGTTCAATCACATTTTTGAATACATTTTGAGAAGAATTTTACAATCAATCCATCTAGGGTTTTTTTAAATGACATATTTTATAGTAAAAGCCATAACTTCTTCATTTTTTTTATATTTTTGAGAAATTCAAGTTACGTTGTCTTTATAACTAATACATATAACATTCTAGCCATAGAAATCAAATATTCAACTTGTATATTTCAAACTACCACAATAAATAGCACATAGCTAACTAGGGTTTTACCGATAAAATATTGTATGAACTTTTATTCCACTTATTTGCATACCACACATATAAATACGTGTATTAAACATACTAAACTATGAATCTATCTATATATCATAGTTTTAGACCTATAAAGTATCAAAATAAGTTTTGAACCGTTAAAAACATATTTTGATCGTTTAGTATATATATAAACCATAAAAAAATGAACTAAGGAAGGAAGGAATAAAACACTTTTTAACCTTCTAGATTTGGATGTTCTTCTTCTTCTTGAGATGAACATTGCTAAGGACTCCACCTTGAGTAATCTCTAGCAATATCCTTGGTGGATTCTCAAATTCACAAGAGTTCTCTCACTTTTCTCTCTAAGAAACTCTCACTTTTATCTCTTGGTGTTCTAGCAAAATGACTACCAACATAACCAATTGGTGAAACACTCTATTTATAGCATTTTTTTAATCACCATCAACATCTACTAAACAAATAACATTGGTCAAATTATAAGTTAATTTGTGCGTACTATTTCTATGATTGACTACTTGAATTGACTAAGTGATTGACCTCCATCAAACTAACTTGCAAGCTATTGATTGAGTAACTTTGAAGCAACCTTGGAGCAAGAAGCCACCCTAAAGTGGCCCTTTTTGGCTCCATTTTTGATTTATTTTTATTTTCTATTTAATCACACACACACACACACACACACACACATACACACATATATATATATATAGTGACTAATCTTTGACTTTCATTTGGGCTCCACATTGGACTCTAGAAATTAATCTATTGGGCTCATTCATTTAATTTGTTTGGGCTCAATTTATTCCTTCCATTGGGCTATCATTAACTAACATATGCTACATTTAATTAAAATAAGCATTGGACTAACTCAAATATAACATGGATCAAACAATTAATTATGTTCATGGACTACTAGGTTAATTTTATTGGATCTAGTTTAACACTTCATTTGGACTTAAAATATAATATAATTAGACTTGTTTTAATAATTTATTCTACCACCTTACTATACTACTAGATGAATATACACATACATTAGTATATTCATTCAATTATATAATGCACAATTAATTAGTACAAATTTTTTAATTCATTAATAATTATTTAATAATTATAATCACAATGTATCTTAGAATTCGTGCTTATTACATTTTCCCCCCTTATAAAAATTTCGTCCCCGAAATTTCAAATTTAAAGCTATTCAAAAATATTCGAATAATTATTTCTCATCTTTTCTTCAAGTTCCCACATAGCTTCCCCATCGTTGTAGTTCCTCTAAAGTATTTTGACAAAATGTATAACCTTGTTTCGTAATTTTTGCTCTTTCCTATCTAATCTCTGGACATAATTTTCTTCATATAATGTCTTTCTCAACTTGTATCGGCTCATAGGATATAACATGCTTGTAATCAGGTTTGTATGGCTGCAATACTAACTTGTAAAACACATTATGAATATGCTCCAGTTCAGGAGGTAGAGCTACCTCATACGCCACTTCAACCATTCTCTTTATTATTTCAAATGGTCCTATGAACTTCGAACTCAGTTTCTCTTTCTTTCCAAATCTGATTTTCCCTTTCCAGGGAGACACTTTTATAAACACAAAACTTCCTACTTCAAAATCTCTCTTCTGTCGATGTAGGTCTGCATATTTCTTCTGGCAATCCCGAGTTACTACTAGTCAAACTCTTATTACTCTGATAATTTCTACAGTCTGTTGAACCAATTCTGGCCCCAACAGTTGACGTTCTCCTACTTCATCCCAACATAAAGATGTTCCACATTTCCTCCCATATAGAGCTTCATAAGGCAGCATGCCTATTCTCGCATGATAACTATTATTATATGCAAACTCAACTAAAGGTAGATGGTCCTCCCAACTGCCCTTGAAATCCATCACACATGCTCTGAGCATATCTTTCAATGTCTGAATTGTTCTCTCGCTTTGCCCATCAGTTTGCGGATGATACGCTGTACTCATTCTTAACTGCATCCCCATTCTTTCCTATAGACTCCTCCAAAATTTTGACGTGGAATACGGATCTCTGTTTGACAAAATTGATACCAGCACTCCATGTCTTGAAACTATCTCTTTAATAAATAGCTTGGCCAACTGATCCAAACTGAACATAATCATGATCGGCAAAAAGTGCGCTGATTTTATTAGTCGATCTACAATCACCCATATCGCGTCGTATCCTTTCTGTGTTGCTAGAAGTCCTACCACAAAATCCATCGTGATATGCTCCCATTTCCATTCAGGAATCTCTAACGGCTGTAATAACCCGCTTGGTCTCTGATGTTCTACTTTTACCCTCTGACAAGTTAGGCATCGATTGACACATTTTGTAACCTTCCTTTTCATATTTGACCACCAAAAATGCTGACGTGGATCTTGATACATCTTCGTACTACCCGGATATATCGAGTATCTCGTACTGTGAGCCTCTTGCAAAATCTCCTCTCATAATTCAGGCACTAAAGGTACCAAAACATGATTTTCAAACCTTAGCAATCATTTACTATCCACTTTGAACTTGATCTCTTCTCCATCCGTCATCCTCTTCCTTATTCTGTCACATTCTTTATCTTTGTCTTGAGCCTCTTTCACCTTATCTAACAAGGTTATGTTTGCTTCCATTCCTATTGACTCCTTTGGATTTTTCACCTTCAACTTCATTCGAGCCATTTCTTTTACCAGTTCTTCCTGGTCAGTCAATATAAATAACTTTTCTCTGCTCTTTCTGCTTAGAGCATCAGCTACTACATTGGCCTTGCCGGGATGATATAGAATTTCACGATCATAATCTTTGATCAATTCTAACCATCTCCTTTGCCTCATGTTCAACTCCTTTTGTGTGAATATATACTTCAGACTTTTATGATTTGTGAATATCTCATATTTTTCTCCATATAGATAATGTCTCCAAATTTTAAGGGCAAACAAGCAAACTCCAAGTCATGAGTAGAGTATCCCTTCTCATAATCTTTTAATTGTCTTGATGCATACGCAATGACCTTGCCGTTCTACAGAAGCACACAGCCTAGTCCCTTGTGCAATGCATCACTATAGACCGTAAAACCTCCCGTATCGTTTGGTAAAATCAACATAGGTACTTCACTAAGTCTTTTCTTTAACTCCTAAAAGCTCTCTTCACACTTCTCCATCCATACATATTTCACTATCTTCCTTGTCAAAATTTTCAACGGCATTGTTGTGACACCCCCATATTCAGATACTATGACCTCGAATTTGGTGCTCACGAATAATACAACAATCACTGCTAAACAACAATTAATAATAATGAGAAAATTCAATAAACATATGTTGTCTATTACAATAATTTTCTAATCCCAAGGTCTACAACCTTTACAAAAATATATACATCGCAACCTAAAAAAAGATATCAGTGTTTGCGTTACATATAGTAATGTCAAAACAATACTTTAAAACAAACAATCAGCTATCTAGATTATCTAAGATTTCATCTTTCCTTTGCCCTTATCTTTATTTGAACCTTTAGGCTTAGTTGCAATAATATCATGACATAACAAGGGTGAGCAACTAGTTTGCCCAACAAATTTAAAATGAATACAAATTATGCCATGAATAATAATAATGACTGAAAGATTCAATAATATGAATTTGATATAATCAACGCATAATTTAATGAGTGAAAATTGATTATTTAAATGTTGAGTGGTCAAAAGATTATGAAATTCTTCTTTGAGGAATCAGTCATTTGATTGACCCTCTTAGGTTATATTTTAAGACTGTACTTGAGGGGATCTGTGACGACCCCAAATCCGAGTTACTTTAACCTCAGATCCGGTTCAACACTAGTACTACATTTTCCTTATTGTTCATGAATAACAACAATATTATAATTGTTAAATAATCATTTATTTATAATTTTACAACATCTCTTTCTATTCTAGAATCGCAATCTTTATACAATCCTAGTATGTCTCAATATCATACATGATACGACATTCTATTACAATCAATTTGAGTATTTAACACTCATATAACACACCAACTAAGTCTTATACTACACCATCAATTACCTGTTCAATTCGGACTGATATCCACAACAGATATTTAGATCTTCAGTGAAAGTAATATGTTTTCCTGTTTCTTGATCTTTATCGAAAATTTCGAATGACTTGCACTATCTGAAAATGTTGGTTTAAGCAAGAGTGAGCACGACGGCTCAGCAAGTTTAACAGTTACACATAACACATTACATACTTCATATAATATACATGTTTTGTATCTTATTCTTACATCATGATTTTCATATTAATAATACTTCATACCTTTTATGCATCACATACAATAATCAATAGCACTTAGCAATCATGCTTCATTTTTATACATAGTTTTTATGTAGTCATTCAACATACTGTTCATCTACCACAAACATCATCAATATATCTTCATATTATCAATTTAAATCACATATTAGCATATTAATGCACATAGGAGCAAGTTCTGAAAAACTTGTCTGGTTCGCTTATACCATTTACGCCTTATTTTGCGTTTTTCATTCAACCTACAATTTATATATAATTGACATAATCATTAGTTAAAATGACTATTAATTAGTCTTTACTTAAGATCTTAACTTCAAATTATTAACTCTTTAGTTGTCCGACAAATGAACATTTACGTTCCAGACAAAAAACACTAGCCCAAACCTAGTTAGACATGTCGGGTACACTTAACCAACTTACGCATTCACTATACGTTCATCGTGCGACTTACTTTTAATAAGTTGTCTAAAATTTAGTCACAAATGGACTATTTACTTTGGTTTAATTCGATTAAACTTTCTTCTCTTACATAACTTAATGAATTGGACATTTAATAATGTACCAAATATTTTAAAATATTATCTACCTTTGATAATATACAATTACATTCAAATATTATTAACCATTTAATAATATTTTAATCACTTATTAATATTATTAATCATTTAATAATATTTTAATCCCTTATTAATATTATTAACCATTTAATAATATGTTAATCATTTATTAATATTATTAGCCATTTAATAATATTTTAATTACTTATTAAGATTATTAATCATTTAATAATATTTTAATCACTTATTAATATTATTAATCATTTAATAATATTTTAATCACTTATTAATATTATTAATTATTTAATAATATTTTAATCACTTACAAATGTTATTCATCATTTAATAACTTTTTAATCATATACTAATATTATTGATCATTTCATAATATTTTAATAATCTTCAAATAATACCAATAGTTAACTTTTTAATTATGTTAACCTTAGTCTTTATTTTAAACATTTAGCTACCAATTAGTTACTAATAAACTATATTGGTTTAGTAATTAAACACATTTATTTATCACACACTTATTGTTCACCAAACACTCGACCCGGACTGAACCGACCCTACCTGGACGATAAAAAAAAATCTATTGGAGTGGCAAGGCCTCCCCGCAAAGTGGCGCGGCTGGCCTGGACAACAAAACATCATAAAAAAAATCTACGAGAGTGGCGAGGCCGCCCCTAAAGGTGGCGCGGCCGCCCCAGCCATGCAGCAAAATTTCACAGTTTGGGCTATCCAACCCTCCTTCGCTCCGACAGCCATAACTTCTTCATTTCAAAATATTTTGGGGTAATTTTTAAGTCCATTTGCATCAAAAGTTCCCCCTCTACAACCTTTCTTTAGAACATAAATCCAAATTCCAAACGAAACTTGACTCAAAATTGCTCACAAGGACAAAGTGAAAACTAACTTCATAAATCCTTGGTTTTAATGGTTCAAACTTGAATAAAATAAACTCTACACATCCAAATGACACCAACTCAGTGTTTTTGTCTTCTTAATTTCTTGTTTTATAACATTTCATGGTTTGATCACATTTTTGAAAATATTTTGACAAAAAATTTAAGATTGAACCATCTAGGGTTTTACCGGTAACACAATAAGGAATTTTCTTCCATTTATTTGCATACCACATATACCAAAACACGATTTAAACATATCAAACCATGATTCTACCAATATAGCATTGATTAAGACTTCTAGACCATCAAAATAACTTTTGATTGGTTAAAAAGATATTTTAACCGTTCAAATCATATCTAGACTACAAAAATGAACTAAATAAAGTTTAGAGCATTTTTTAACCTCTTAGACATGGATGCTCTCCTTCCTCTTAACATTATCTTGGCTTGTGACTCCACCTTGATCATCCTCTAGCAATCTCTTTGGTGGAAATCTCTAACAATGCTCTCCCTTATCTCTAAAATGCTCTCTCTTTTCTCTCTTGAAGTACTTAAAAAATGACTAACAAACATCATAAGTGAGTGGAGTACTCTATTTATAGTACTCTATTAATCCTTCATTATCTTTTCTAATTTGCTAGTATTGGTCAATTTAGGAGTTAATTATGTTTACTATTAGATTGAATGACCAATTGATAGACATATGGAATGACTAGGGTGGTTGAGCTACTTTGGATTTGTGTGAATTTGAAGCAGCATGCAAGATCAAGCCACCCCCAAGTGGGCCCCTCCAAATATCAGCAAAATGGGATTAAGTCCCCCATTTTTGCTTTATTTTTTCTTCATTTAATATACATCTCTCTCTCTCTCTCTCTCTCTCTCTCTCTATATATATATATATATATATATATATATATATATATATATATATATATATATATATATATATATACGCGCACACACACACACACACATATGATCAATTGTTGACCAATTTTGACTATCATTTGAGCTTTACATTAGACTATAGAATTTAATATATTGGAGTCATTAATTTAATTAGTTTGGGTTCAATTTATTTAGTACATTGGGCTAACATTAAATACCATATGTTACATTTAATTAAAATAAGTATTGGCTAGCTTAATTATTACTTGGATCAAGGCTTAATTAAATACATGGACTACTAGATTAATTAATTTGATCAAGTTTAATGCCTCATTTGGACTTATATTATAGTCCAATTAAATTTGATTTAATTTATTCTACCACCTTAGGTTGCATAATTAACTCATCCATAGTTAATTCTCATCAACACTTTTCTTTTTCTAGCAATTAACTAACGTTTGGTTAATGCTCTCTCGTGTCTACCAACTAGGGTTATTCAATTAACCCTACACTAGTTAATTCTCTACACCCAATCAATATTTGAAATTTCCCAACACTTTGACCATCATTTAACTTTAATGGTTTGGGCTATATAGTTTACTTTTTATTGGGCTCCCTTACTTAATTACCCACTTCATGCAATTATTCTCATATTGGGCTAGCTTCTATAATCGTTTTGGGCTAGTCCACTAGTAGTAATTAAATTATTTGGACTCTTCATGAGATTAAATCTTTAAATTTATTTGAGCCTCTTTATAATTGCCAACAAGACAATTCCTCTAGTTTTACAATAACTTTAAACCTTAACTAATATAATTAACTTAATTAATTATATTTCATGACTTTCCTTCTTGCTTCATATTTAAACTAATTAATTTATTATTTTAATTGAGTATTAACTTACTCCTCTTCGTATTTGGCTAATAAGCACACTTTACGTATATATGTATATCAATATAATCACCTTCACTTCTCAATTGAATTTATTTTCTTAATAAATTCTCTACATGCATTATTACAATATTCCCCCATTTAATTTCTAATAAATAAATTTATGTTAAAAAAATGTTCACCCATTTTCTACACATCTCACTTCGACAACTCTAGGTTTTAAACCATAACCTTTATTTAATTATTTAAAATCTTATTTACAAATCTTGTAAATATCTGGAATATTACAGGATCAGTCTCGTGTACCATATGTATATGTATAACATTTATTCTGTATGTATCGTGTATCTGATACTTAGGTTCTTCCCCATTATGGGTTGTTCATCTCAGTACAAGAATCCACCCAATAATAGGTTTTGATAGCTTTTACAACAAGGTATACTGAAAGGTCTAGCTGAAACAATTGACATAGACTACTTAAACAGTTTATGTATAAAAGAACTTTAAATGATTTACAGTTCGATAATAGAACTTGAATCCAACATGAACTATGTGTGAATGACAATGATCATATGGATGTAGAGTAACTTTACAAGAATTAAACCACTTAGAACATAATCTAAAGAACTTGTTTGTCTGTCGACTTACGGCTAATTCACTTAATTTAAACGTCTCTTGAAGACCTAACATTAATAACGTTGTTTAATTAAATTCTTTTTATTTTATTAACTTTATCTCCATTTAATTATTATTTAATATTAGTTAAAGAATAATTAATTAATTACCTTTAGTCATTATTTAACAATAGAAAATGACTAATTATGTTTATTTATTATTTAAAGTTAATTAAATAATAAATAATTAAAGTATTAATCTTAATTGCCTCTAATTATTATTTAATATCAATTAAATAATAATTAATTTATTAATTATCCTTATTTTGTTATTAAATCTTAATTAAATAATAAATAATATAGTTTATTAGCTTTAATTTCCTTTAATTATTATTTAATGTTAATAAAATAATTAATTAATTAATTATCCTTACTTATTATTTAATTAAGATTAAATAATAAATAATTAGTTTATTAAATTTAATTATCCTTAACAATTATTTAATATTAATTAAATATTATTTAATATTAATTAAATATTCTTTAATATTAATTAAATACTAATTAATTAATTAATTATCCTTACTTATTATTTAATCTTAATTAAATAATAAATAATTAGTTTATTAACTTGAATTTCCTTTAATTATTATTTAATGTTAATTAATTAATTAATTTCTTATCATTAATTATTATTTAATCTTAATTAAATAATAAATAATTAGTTTATTAACTTTAATTATTATTTAATGTTAATTAAATAATTATTAATTAATTAATTATACTTACTTATTATTTAATCTTAAATAATTAGTTAACAACTTAATTTCACCTTAATTATTATTTAATGTTACTTAAATAATAATTTAATTAATTAATTATCCTTACCTGTTATTTAATATTAATTAAATAATAAATAATTAGTTTAATTATTATTTAGTAGTAAAATAATAATTAATTATCTACTATTTTTATTATTTAGTAACATATTAATTAATCATTAATTTTAATAAATACCTAATGACATCATAATTATCCAAACTAAAATTTATAATATTTTTTATTAAATTACAAACATTTTCTCTTTTGGAACTATCACAAGAACTGGCCTAAAAAGACCTGAACTGGATCCCACAAGTTAAAAATAATCGGACCGGCCGATTTTTTTTAGAAAACCGATAGAATGCTTCTAACATTTCTTGATTTTGTTTCATTCACTAAAACTTGAATAAAATAAAATCTACAAGTCTGATTGACCTCAAATTGGTCTTGTTGGATTCGTATCTTTCCGAACTAAAAGATTCCATCATCAAAATATAAATTTGGACATGTTTTGCTCACTGAAAATAGCCATGAAGTGGACTATTTTGCACAGCCCTTCGACAATGAGGTCATTTGGTTCAAAAATTCATATCTTGCTCATTTTAAATCATTTTCACATGATTCCAAAGAGATTTTGTTCTTAACTTACCCATATATTCTTAGAAAATATAAAACCACAAAAATAATTTGTAGATTTCAAAATGTGTCATTTATTCGAACAACCTACGTTTTGTGCGTCGGTAAAAATATTTTTAAGCATTATGCTAGATTTTTCTATATAAACCCATACCACTACGTATTTAAGACACATGTCATCCTATATAAACATGTCTAGCATGATTCTAAGCACAAACAGTTCAAAGATGATATTTCTACCATAAAAATTAAAAGAAAATCAAGATTAGGTTTTTAAAGGGATTTTTATACATTTTTTGACTTGTGAGCTAGTTTTCTCTCCTTTCCAAAATAGATGATGGAGTTAGATGACATCCAAGAACACCCCTTGAAGTAATCTAGCTTGACTCGGTAGTGACTCACTAAAAAAACTAACTAACTCACTACATTTTTCTTTAACTTACTGAGTTAACTCACTACAACTCACTAACTCACAATATAAGGAACTCTAGTAATAATTTTATAAACTCTAACTTAAATGTGCTAGCTTCTATTTATAGAAGTATAAATCTATACATATAACATATATATATATATATATATATATATATATATATATATATATAGATTGGGCTTCAACCTTTTTACAAAATTTGCTAGCCAAAAAGTTGAGTGTTCCACACACTAATACAAGTAAACAAAATTGATAAAATTTAGAGTCCATGGACATCCCTCCCTTAACCAGCCATACCCTTTAATTTGTAATATTTTTTATTTAATTTTATAGTCAATTTGGTAAATAATGGATCTTCTAGGAGGTAGGCTTATGGGATCAAAGTTTGGACTTGGAATTTAATTATTTGGGCCATCTATGCTCCTTTGATCCATTGAAATGTTAGGCTACTAATTAATTTACTAGTCTCCAATTTTAATAAAACATTAGGCTAGACTTATTAAATACCTAATCACCTAGCAATTTCCATAAGTCCATCACTTAATTTAATTAATTGAGCTTGTTTAAATAATTGATAATCAAATTTAATTTAATTTATATAATCCAATTAGACGTGCCATATTCAATATTAATTGAATATTTAATTAGGGTTCCTTACAAAATAATCTTAGGTTAGTTCGTTAATTTAATAAATCCATTAATCGGATTTCCTTTACTAAAATTAACCGAATAGTCAACAATCAAATTACTACATAAAGGTTTAAATTAAGTTACACAATAACTCATTTAATTAGAATTTAATTTTTCAATTTTATTTATAATGTAATTCAAAATTCTTGATCCTTACATTTTCCCCCTTTATAAGAATTCCGTCCCTGGAATTACAACATAAGGTCACTCAAAAATAGGCGGATAATTTGCTATCATCTTTTCTTAGAGCTCTTACGTAGCTTCTTCAACTGCGTGATTTCTCCAAAGAACTTTGACCGAATGTATGATTTTATTTCGTAATTTTGCTTCTTCCTATTTAGTATTTGGACATGAATCTATTCGTATGATAGATCCTTCTCGACTTGAATCGGTTTGTAAGATATCACATGTTTGTAATCAGGTTTATATGGCTGCAACACTTAAACATGAAACACATTATGAATGTGCTCAAGTTCAGGAGGTAAGGCTACCTCGTATGCCACTTCACCTATTTTCTTTAAAATTTTACATGGTCCTATAAATCTTAAGCTTAATTTTTCTTTCTTGTCAAATCTTATCTTCCCTTTCTAGGGAGATATCCTTAAAAACATAAAACTGCCGACTTCAAAGTCTCGTTTCTGACGATGCAGATCGGCATACTTCTTTTAACGATCCTGAACTGCTACTAGACGAGCTCTTATTATTTTGATTACATCGACGGTTTGCTGTACCAACTTCATCCCAACACAAGGGCGTTCGACATTTTCTTCCATAAAGTACTTCGTAAGGCGGCATGCCAATACTAGCATGATAACTGTTGTTGTAGGCAAATTCCACTAAAGGTAGGTGATCATCCCAGTTGTCCTTCAAATCCATAACATAAGCTCTAAGCATGTCCTCAAGCGTTTGAATTGTTTGCTCGCTCTGCCCATCAGTTTGGGGATGATATGCAGTACTCAGTCTTAATTGTGTTCCCAATCTCTCTTGCAAACCTCTCTAAAATTTCGACGTGAAGCGCGGATCTCTATCTGACACAATAGATACTAGCACCCCATGTCGCGACACAATCTCCTTAACATACAGCTTGGCTAACTGCTCCAAATTATACCTGATCTTGATCGATAAAAAGTGTGCAAATTTCGTCAAAAGATCCACAATCACCCAGATTGCATCAAATCCCTTATAAGTAACTGGAAGTCCCACCACAAAGTCCATCGTGATATGCTTCATTTCTACTCCAAAATTTCCAACGGTTGTAGCAGTCCACTAGGTCTCTGATGTTCTACTTTAACTTTTTGACATGTTAGACATCGGATAACACATTCTGCCACTTCCCTCTTCATATTTGGTCACCAAAAATGTTGGCACAAATCTTGATACATCTTTGTACTTCTGGATGAACTGAATATCTCGTACTGTGAGCTTCCTACAAAAAGTCTTCTCTCTTAACTCTAAAACCATCGGTATCCAGATCTTCCCTTCAAACCTTAGCAGTCCTATGTTATCCACTTTGTATTTCAAATCTTCATTTTTTGAAATTCTCTTTCTGATACTAACACATTCTTCTTCCTGCTCTTGAGCCTCTTTTATTTTATCTAATAAAGTTGGACTCGCTTCTACCGCGAACAGTTTCTCATCCGAATCCTTCGGATATTTTATCTCTAACTCTAGTCTTTTCATATCCCTTATCAGCTCCTCTTAGGATGTCAACATTAATAACTTCTCCCTGCCCTTTCTGCTCAGAGAATCAGCTACAACATTGGCCTTACCCGGATGGTACAAAATTTTACAATTGTAATCTTTGATCAATTCCAACCATCGCCTCTGCCTTATGTTCAGTTCCCTTTGAGTAAAAATATACTTCATACTTTTATGGTCTGTGTATATTTAACACTTCTCCTTATACAAGTAGTGCCTCCAAATCTTTAAAGAAAACACTACTGCTATTAATTCCAGGTCGTGAGTTGGGTATCCCTTCTTGTAGTCCTTCAGCTGTCTTGATGTGTACGCAATAACCTTTCCGTGTTGCATTAACACACAACCAAGTCCCTTGAGTGACGCATCACTGTACACCACAAAACCCCCGATATCATCAGGCAATGACAACACCAGTGTTTCACTAAACCTCTTCTTAATTTCCATAAAACTCACTTCGCACTTTTTTGTCCATATAAATTTAACCATTTTTCTTGTCAAGTTCTTTAGTGGTGTCGCTGTCTTTAAAAATCCTGGATAAATCTTCGATAATAACCCGCCAATCTAAGGAAACTTCTAACTTATGTCGGTATCTTCGGCTGCTCCCAATTTACAACTATCTCTACCTTTGCTGGGTCCACCGAAACACCTTCCTTATCAATTACATGCCCCAGAAACTGTACCTTCTGTAGCCAAAATTCACACTTTGAGAATTTCGCATATAGCTTTTCCCTCCTTAGTGTTTCCAACACCACTCTTAAGTTCTTAACGTACTCCTCTTCCGTCTTCGAGTATAACAGGATATCATCAATGAATACAACAACAAACTTGTCCAAGTACAGCTTGAACACTTTGTTCATCATATCCATAAATACTGCTGGAGCATTTGTTAGACCGAACGACATTACCAAAAACTCAAAATGTCTATAACGAATTCTGAATGCCGTATTTGGTACATCTTCTTTCCTTACCTTCAACTGATGGTAACCGGTTCTCAAGTCTATCTTTGAAAAATACTTCACCACCTTAAACTGATCGAACAGATCATCAATCCTGGGTAGTGGGTACCTATTTTTAATCGTAACTTTGTTCAACTCACAATAGTCGATACAAAGTCTTAGGGATCTATCATTCTTCTTTACAAATAATACCGGTGCTCCCCAAGGAGACATACTTAGCCGAGTATACCCTTTATTTAGCAGCTCCTGCAGTTGAATCATCAATTCCTTCAACTTCACTGGTGCCATTCTGTATAGTGCTTTCGATAGTGGTGCAGTTCCTGGTGCCAGTTCAATTTTGAACTCAACTTCTCTATCCGGCAGTAAACCCAGTATCTCATCTAGGAAGATATCTAAGAATTCTCATACCACAGGTATCTGACCCAATTCACCCTTTACTATTCGAGTATCAACCACATGAGCCAAATAACCCACGCACCCCTTCCTCAGCAATCTATTTGCTTTCATCATCGTCAGACAACGATATTGTCTTGGCGATTTACTTCCTTGAAATACCACTTTCGATTTTCTCGGAGTTTTTAGAGTTATACTCTTCTTCTGGCAATCAATCATTACTTCATGATTCGACAACCATTCCATACCAAGAATGACTTCGAACTCGCCCAACTGAATCGGAATCAAATTCACACCAATTTTAAATCCCTCTAATTCAATGTAACAATTCTTATGAATATATTCTACGATAATAACTTCTTTGTTGGTTACTTCTATATTCAAAGGATTTTCTAATTTTTCTCAGGGTAGTTTTAATCTTTTAGCAAATTCTTCGGATATAAACAAACAGGTAGCACCCGAATCAAATAATACATAAGCATTGATTTTATTCATCGGAAGAATACCTGACACTACGTCCGTAGACTCCACAGCATCTTGAACCATCATGTTAAAGGTGCTTGTGGTTGGTCTGTTCGGTTGACTGGTTGGTCCTCCAATGTTGAGCTTGCTATTGTTGCTTCTATTTCCACCAGCTACATCATTCTTCTTCTTTGGGCAATCCTTAATTTGATGGTCCAATGCTCCATAAGAAAAACATTCGCTTTTCTTCCATTTAGGGCATTGGGGAGCAATATTCCCTTGCTGCCCACAGTTATAACAGACCCCCTTGCCCTTCATGCATTCCCCAGAATGGTTTCTCACACACTTTTTACATTTGTTGCCTTTCTTGGTTTCTCTTCCAGTCTTACTACCTACTGATATCTGGTTTTCATTCCATTTCTTTTTGTTATGATTACTACCTCCAGTTCCTTCCCTAGGCCCATCATGACCTTTCTTCTTCTTGTCTTGGTTATATTTCACTAACACTTCATTCCCTCCTTCAACAATAATCACCCTATCTAATAATGTTGAAAATGTGTTAATTCTCAGAACAACAATACTGCTACACACCCAAGGCTTCAAACCCTGCTCAAATCTTTATGTTTTCCTCCCCTCGGTGTCTACCTGGTGTGGAGCAAATTGAGCTAATTCGTTGAACTTTGCGGTGTACTTTGCCACTAACATGTTTCCCTGCTTCAAGTCTAAGAACTTCATCTCCATTCCATTTTTCACATTATCCGGGAAATAGTTCTCGAAGAATAATTCCTTAAAACCTGCCCATGTTATAGTACCTTCTCCAGCTCTACCCTTATTTGCTTTCCACTAGTAATTCGCCTCTCCCTTCAGCATGAAGGTGGCGAATGACGTCTGTTGTTCATCGGCCACTCGTGCGACCTTGAACACTTTTTCTATTTTCTCAATCCACGTTTAGGCCTCTATAGGATCTGTAGACCTACGAAATTCTGGTTGTCCTACTAGTTTGAAATCCTTAAAATTTGCTAAGTGCATCCCTGACCGGTTTACAATTGGCGGTACTACTGGCTATACTATTAGTAGTGGTCTATTCTACATCATCTCCATCATCATGGCTGTGAAAGCCCTCATTGGGTCTTCCTGCCTCTCAGCATTGTTTTCGACTTCATCTACTTGTCGAATTAGGGGTACACGTCTTGGCAATATTTTCTGTTCGAAACAAAACCTAAATTTATTATTTCGTATATTACATTTTATGCAATATTTTATAAATATTTAGACATTTAATAATTAACGTAAAAGTCAAATTCAATCCGACAAGGTAATCATAATAATGTCGCATTTATATTCATATACCAACTGGTAGTGTTAAACACTTGCATCACATATATATTTCTATAAATGCTAACTATCTCTCTAGTCAACAGAAGATGAGATAACACAAAACCTATCCCAAAGAACAACAATAGATGAGATTTACAAGAACTACATTCCCCTAAAACACAAAAAGTGGGGATGTATCATAAACACCTAGCATCTCTTATAGTCTGAGGTTTACATCATATATATAACCCTATGAACAAAAAGTGGGTTCTAAACTACATCTATATACAGACAGAAAAATAAAACATCAACGATCAATCTGGCGGGCAGCGGTCTCGTGCTCCTGTCGAGCGATCCTGTCAACCACACTGCGTCTCACTATCCGCCTGCTCAAATAATCCTCGTAAGGATAATTCCGGATCCTGCTCCTCAGCCTACCAAAAGCTGTATCTAACTCGAAACTAGCAGTATCGATCCTGGTAGCACTGACCTTAACCTCGGCCTCAACCTCATCAGCCTTCTTAGATGCCCTCATCCACTCCTCAGATATGCGGATCTTATCCGCTATCTCCGAATCAAACTCAGCTGACATCCCTACTAGATGCATCTGTAACTCATCCTTCAGCCTACCTCCTAGACTGCTCCATCTCATCAACCAGATCTACCTCCCTCTCAAGGAGGTGATGTACTGTAACTCCCAGCAAAGTAGCAGTCTAACGGCGCCCCTGCACCTCAGTCTCCAACACAGCCACATGCTCCTTCAGCCTGGTCACCTCGTTAAACATCTGATATGCCACATCTTTATATTAGTCCTCCATCTCTTGATGGGTCCGATTCTCTCTCTCTAACTGCTGGACTCTAGACTCAAACTCTATGTTAGCACTGGTCAGCTCCTCGATAATATTGCTGGCAGTGGTGCCCATGCTGTCACCATACTCGACTGGCTACCTGATCAGATCAACCTCAGAAAGTGGCTCCTTAACTGACTCCTCCTCGGAGTCTGTCTGCTGTCCCTCAGACTCATCATCACCATCAAATCTCATAACCCCTCCTTGCACTGGCGACTCAACCTCTGCTATTTACTCCTCCTCGGCAGCAGCCTCCCACTCAGGCTCAACAGAAGGTGACTCAATTACTGGCCCTGCTGTAGATGGCCCGATCCAGACAACATATTTGTCCACTAGAGCATCCCCCATCAGTCTATTAGGCTCGCCTATATTTTCCATCTTACAGACACAAAAATAGACAAAACAACAATATGTTAGTATCACAATAAAATATATTCATTGATGAAATGAAACAATATTTCATTATGTACAACATCGGCTCGATGAATTTTAACAATTCACCTCTAACAAAACTCAACTCAATGGATCTCCTCAACCCATCCTTCTAGCGTATTCTATATGAGTTTAATTCTAAAGTTATAACCTAGGTTTCGCATTTCTAAAGTTTATAACCTACAGCTCTGATACCAACTTGTGACACCCCCAAATTTAGATACTACTACCTCGAATTTAGTGCTCACGAATAATACAACAATCACTACTAAACAACATTTAATATTAATGCAAAAATTTAATAAACATTTATTTTCTATTACAATGTCTTTCTAATCCTAAGGTCTACAACCTTTACAAAAATATATACATCGCAACCTACAAAAAGATATAAGTGTTTGTGTTACATCTAGTAATGTCAAAACAATACTTTGAAACAAGCAATCAGTTATCTAGATTATCTAGGATTTCATTTTTCCTTTGCCATTATCTTTATTTGAACCTTCAGGCTTAGCTGCAATAATATCATGACATAGCAAAGGTGAGCAATTAATTTGCCCAGCAATTTTAAAATGAATACAAATTATGCCATGAATAAGAATAATGACTGAAAGATTCAATAATATGAATTTGATATAATCAACGCATAATTTAATGAGTAAAAATTGATTATTTAAATGTTGAGTGGTCAAAAGACCATGAACGTCTTCTTTGAGGAATCAGTCACTTGATTGACTTTCTTTGGTTACATTTTTAGACTGTACTTGAGGGGATCAACCTCTCGTACCATATGTATATGCATAACATTTATTTTGTATGTATCGTGTATATGATACTTAGGTTCTTCCCCATTATGAGTTGTTCATCTTAATACAAGAATCCGTCCAATAATAGGTTTGGATAGCTTTTACAACAAGGTATACTGAAAGGTCTAGCCAAAACAATTGACATAAACTACTTCTTAAACAGTTCATGTATAAAAGAACTTTAAATGATTTACAGTTCGATAATATAACTTGAATCCAACATGCACTATGTGCGAATGACAATGATCATATGGATTTGGAGTAACTTTATAAGAATTAATCCACTTAGAACATAATCTAAAAATATAACTCGAGTTTGAGTTAGAAAACTTACTCAATATAAATTTTCAGTAAAGTTAAAGAACTTGTCTGTCTGTTGACTTACGGTTAATTCGCTTAATTTAAACTCCTCTTGAAGACCTAACATTATTAACGTTGACATATTAATTAGTACTGAATATAATCGTGTACTTTAAACACTTATGCTATTTCTCTAGCAAATAATCAATCATATAACACATATAATTTTATATACTATCATTAATCGTATAAGACACTTAATTGATTTTATGTCAATGATTTAATTAATCAATATTATTTTTCTTAAGTGTTAAACACTTATTAAACCCTTAAACAATTTATTATAATTTTTTAATTAATTTTTTTATTTACTAACTCTATCTCCATTTAATTACTATTTAATATTAGTTAAATAGTAATTAATTAATTACCTTTAGTCATTATTTAACAATAGAAAATGACTAATTATGTTCATTTTTTATTTAAAGTTAATTAAATAATAAATAATTAAAGTATTAATCTTAATTGCCTTTAATTATTATTGAATATTAATTAAATAATAATTAATTTATTAATTATTCTTATTTATTATTAAATCTTAATTAAATAATAAAAAATTTAGTTTATTAGCTTTAATTTTCTATAATTATTATTTAATATTAATTAAATAATAATTAATTAATTATCCTTACTTATTATTTAATCTTAATTAAATAATAAATAATTAGTTTATTAACTTTAATTTCCTTAATTTATTATTTAATGTTAATTAATTAATTAATTATCCTTACTTATTATTTAATCTTAATTAAATAATAAATAATTAGTTTATTAACTTTAATTTCCCTTAATTATTATTTGATGTTAATTAAATAGTAATTAATTAATTAATTATCCTTACTTATTATTTAATCTTAATTAAATAATAAATAATTAGTTTATTAAATTTAATTATCTTTAATTATTATTTAATATTAATTAAATAATTATTAATTAATTAATTATACTTACTTATTATTTAATCTTAAATAATTAGTTAACAACTTAATTTCACCTTAATTATTATTTAATGTTACTTAAATAATAATTTAATCAATTAACTATCCTTACCTATTATTTAATATTAATTAAATAATAAATAATTAGTTTAATTATTATTTAGTAGTAAAATAATAATTAATTATCTACTATTTTTATTATTTATTAAGGTATTAATCAATCATTAATTTTAATAAATATCTAATGACATTATAATTATCCAAACTAAAATTTATAATATTTTTTATTAAATTACAAACATTTTCTCTTTTGGAACTATCACAAGAACTGACCTAAAAAGACCTGAACCGGACCCCACAAGTTAAAAATAATCGGACCAAGCGATTTTTTTTAGAAAACCAACAGAATGCTTCTAACATTTCTTGATTTTCTCTCATTCACTAAAACTTGAATAAAATAAAATTTACAAGTCCGATTGACCTCAAATTGCTCTTGTTGGATTCGTATATTTCCGAACTAAAAGATTCCATCATCAAAATATAAATTTGGACACGTTTTGCTAACTACAAATAGCCATGAAGTGGACTGTTTTGCACAACCCTTCGACAGTGAGGTCCTTTGGTTCAAAAATTCATATCTTGCTCATTTTAAATCATTTTCACATGATTCCAAAGAGATTTTGTTCTTAACTTACCAATATATTCTCAAAAAATATAAAACCACAAAAATAATTTGTAGATTTCAAAATGTGTCATTTATTCGAACAACCTACGTTTTGTGCATCGATAAAAATATTTTTAAGCATTATGCTAGATTTTTCTATATAAACTCATACCACTATACATTTAAACCACATGACATCCTATATAAACATGTCTAACATGATTCTAAGCACAAACAATTCAAAGATGATATTTCTACCATAAAAATTAAAAGAAAATCAAGATTAGGTTTTTAAAGGGATTTTTATACCTTTTTGACTTGTGAGCTAGTTTTCTTTCCTTTCCAAAATAGATGATGGAGTTAGATAACATCAGAGAACACCCCTTGAAGTAATCTAGCTTGAATCGGTAGTGACTCACTAAAAAAACTTACTAACTCACTACATTTTTCTTTAACTTACCGAGTTAACTCACTACAACTCACAATATAAGGAACTCTAGCAATAATTTTGTAAACTCTAACTTAAATGTGCTAGCTTCTATTTATAGAAGTATAAATCTTTACGTATAACATATATATATATATATATATATAGATTGGACTTCAACCTTTTTACAAAATTTGCTAGCCAAAAAGTTGAGTGTTCTACACACTATTGCAAGTAAACAAAATTGATAAAATTTGGAGTCCCCGGACATCCCTCCCTTAACCAGCCATACCCCTTAATTTGACCTATTTTTTATTTAATTTTATAGTCAATTTGGTAAATAATGGATCTTCTAGAAGGTAGGCTTATTGGATCAAAGTTTGGACTTGGAATTTAATTATTTGGGCCATCTATGCTCCTTTAATCCATTGAAATGTTAGGCTACTAATTAATTTACTAGTCTCCAATTTTAATAAAACATTAGGCTAGACTAATTAAATACCTAATCACCTAGCAATTTCCATAAGTCCATCACTTAATTTAATTAATTGGGTTTGTTCAAATAATTGATAATCAAATTAAATTTAATTTATGTAATCCAATTAAACTTACCATATTCAATATTAATTGAATATTTAATTAGGGTTCCTCACAAAATAATCTTAGGTTAGTCCGTTAATTTAATAAATCTATAAATCAGGTTTCCTTTACTAAAATTAACCGAATAGTCAAAATTCAAATTATCACATAAATTTTTAAATTAAATCACACAATAACTCATTTAATTTCCAATTTTATTTATAATGTAATTCAAAATTCTTGATCCTTACAGTTGCTATCCTTAAAAAATCCTTGAAAAATCTCCGATAATAACCGCTAGTCCTAAGAAACTCCTAATCTCTGCCGGCATCCTTGTTTGTTCCTATTTAATCACCACTTCTACTTTTGTAGTATCTACTGAAACTCCTTGCTTGTCAATAACATGACCTAGAAATTGAACTATCTCCAACCATAATTCACACTTCAAAAATTTGGCATATAACTGCTCTTTCCTTAATATCTCCAACACCAATCTTAAATGTTCAGCATGCTCCTCTTTTGTTTTGGAATAAACCAAAATATCGTCAATGAACACAACTACAAATTTATCCAAGTACTGCTTGAATATTTTGTTCATCATGTCCATAAATGCGGCTGGTGCATTTGTTAGGCCAAACGACATTACCAAAAACTCATAATGGCCGTAACGAGTTCTGAATGTCGTATTGGGTATATCCTCCTTCCTTATTTTTAACTGATGATAACCAGTCCTTAAGTCAATCTTTGAAAAGTGTTTCGCCCTTTTTAGTTGATCAAATAGATCGTCAATTCTTGGCAACGGGTACTTGTTCTTAATCGTTACTTTGTTTAACTCTCTATAGTCCATACAAAGTCTCATCGATACATCATTTTTCTTTACAAACATCACAGGTGCTCCCCATGGAGAAACACTCGGTTGAATGTACTTCTTATCCAGCAATTCTTGCAACTGAACCATCAACTCCCCCATCTCTACCGGGGCCATCCTATATGATGCTTTAGATATCAGCGCTGTCCCCGGTACTAAATCAATCACGAAATCTATCTCCCTATCTGGCAAAAAACTGGGCAGTTCATTTGAAAAAACATCCATGAACTCCTTAACTATTGGTATTTATTCCATATCAGGATTCACCATACATGTATTTATTACATGTGCTAGATATCCTACACATCCTTTCTTCAACAATTTCTTGGCATGTATCATCGTCAGATAATAAGATTGTCTTAACGACTTGCTGCCATAAAATATGACCTTAGACTTATTTGGTGTCTTAAGGCGTATACACTTCTTCTGAAAATTAATTACCGCTCCGTGGTTAAACAACCAATCCATTCCAAGCATAACATCGAACTCCCCCAAACGTATTGGAATTAAGTTCATACTCAACTTATGACCCCGGATTTCTACACAACAGTTTCTATGTATATACTCTATATAAATCACTTCTTTATTTGCAAATTCTATATTCATTGGATTTTGTAGTTTTTTTTAGGCAATTCTAACCTTCTAGCGAAATCGTTAGACACAAATGAACAAGTAGCACCCGAATCAAACAATACGTAAGCATTTATATTATTGATCTGAATAATATCTGACACCACGTCTTTAGGTTGCATGACGTCTTTCACTGTCATGTTAAAAGTCCGTGCTGTCGGCTTATTTTGTTGTACCGTCCCTCCAATGGTGAGATTACTGTTGTTTCCCTTATTTTCACTTCCCCTGGCATTCTTCCTCTTCGGACAATCTTTGATTTGATGGTCCGCAACTCCACATGAGAAACAACCTCCCTTCTTTGGTTTGGGACAATTGGGAGCAATATGCCCTTATTGCCCACAATTATAGCAGACGTTCTTACCTTTCATGCATTCCCCGCTGCTTCCTTCTTTGCTTCCTTCTTCACCTCTCTTCTTGTTCTGTTCCTGGTTGTACTTGGTTAGGGCTTCACTTCCACCCTCTGCTATAATGGCTTTCTCCAACAATGTTGAAAAGTTACTAATTTGAAGAACAACGACCCTATTGAAAACCTAGGGTTTCAGTCCCTGTTCAAACCTCCTTGCTCTCCTTACCTCGGTGTTCACCTGATATGGAGGGAATCTTGCCAATTCAATGAACTTGGTTGCGTAATCTGCTACTGACATGTTCCCCTGCTTGAGTTTTAGGAATTTAACTTTCATCTTGGCTTGTGTGCTCTCTGGAAAGTAGTTCTCGAAGAACAGTTCCTTGAATTGCGCCCAATTGATAGTACTGATAAGTAGGTTTTATACCTACTATTTCGATGCCAACTTGCTTTAACTTTCGCTTGTTCTCATTAGTTTTTATTACTATTCATGCTTTTATGTCTCTTTTGTAGGTTTCATGCTCCATAGCTCATTATTGGCCTTTTCCGTCTATTTGTGGACAAACTGGCGTGTTTTGGACTAGAACCTATGCGGGGGGGGGGGGGGGAATTACAGTTTTCAGGTCAAAATGGTTCAATGCGGGAGCGATATGCGTGAAAATCGGGTGCAACAGAAAACGGTGCACAGATTCCATGACCGGTGCACGGCGCAGCTGCGCCCCAATCCTTCTTAAAAACTGTGCAGCTGTGCAGTTCCTCTGCTTGCTGTCTGACTGGTGCATGGCGCAACTGTGCCCCAATCCTTCCTAAAAACTGCGCAGCTGCGTAGTTCCTCTGCTTGCTGTCTGACTGGCGTCAGGCGCAGCTGCGCCCCATCTCAGTACAAAAACGGCACAGCTGCGCCAGTCCTTCGCACCAAAATCTTGCCATGACTTTTTTTAAACGGCCCAATCAAAAGCTACTTGCTACAGTGATCGGAAATGAAGAAGAACCTCTATATTGAGCTGTTAGAAAATGCAGAAGAACCTCTATATTGTTTGAAACCATCCTTGGAGGTACCTCGTACTCTTGAGCTTAAACCGCTTCCATCACATCTCAGGTATGCTTACTTGGGTGAATCAAATACTTTGCCTGTGATTATTGCATCTGCATTAACCCCTTTACAGGAAAGTAAACTGATAAGAATCTTGAGAGAATTCAAGGAAGCTATCGGATGGACAATCGCCGACATCAAAGGCATTAGTTCGTCCTTCTGTATGCACAAGATTCTAATGGAAGAGGACAGCAAACTGATGATTGGTTTTTATACCTATTTGTTGGATACTTTTAGACTTGATATTTCGTGAATTCTTTAGCATTAGATGTTAGTTTTTATGTGTTTTAATCTTGTTTAGGTGTTATATTACTTTTATATGTTTTTACTTCATTTTGTAGGATTTTGGAATAAGGGCTTGGTAGATCAAAGCTTAGAGTTGCCAGATTTGGATTTCTTGCTTGCCGTTTACGCAGTAGTCAGTTGCAGCTCACTTTAGACCTTGATCCAGCCATTATCTCTCAATTCATCCAACATGAAAGTTGTAGATATACTTCTCAGCTTTCCAAAACATCTTAAATCAACTCAATCGGAGGTCAGATGAGAGAGTTATGCCCAAAACACTGAAGGAGGCTGCAACAGTCAAAAAAGGAACATTTCTGGGAATTTTGTACTAGCGCCGCAGCGGTGGTTTCCACCGCCGCAGCGGTGGTACAAACCCAGATTTTAGCAGAATGTTTGACCGCCGCGGCGGTGCCTTTGACCGCCGCGGCGGTGCACTGTTCATACGCGCAGATTTCAGTTTTTAAGTCATTTTTGAAGCCCTAATTAACATAACTTCTTCTCCTCTTGGAGGAGGCGACCATGGGCGATTTGGGAGTGCTTGGTGGTGCTTCTAAGGATGAGCTTGGTGGTTCTTCATCAATCGGATGCCTTGATTGAGGGAGTTTTATGTTTTCATTCTCTCTCTATTTTGTGTATTATATTGAATGATGAATTTTTGGAAAACAATCTTTATCTTTTGATATTGATGAACTTGGATGATTTGTAATCCATGGATGTAATGTCTATGTATTGTATTGAATCCAATGCATGTTCTATTCATTATGATTGGTGTTTTGCATGTTTAGCTTGAATGGTTAATTTGTTCTTGTTGGATATTGTTTTACCCGATTATGTTGGATTGACATGGAATCTTTGAATGCTTGGGAACCCAATAGGTTGTTGTAGTTGATTTGCTCTTCTCTTTGGTTGTTGTTGCATATGTGTAGTTGTTTAGTATTAAACAAAATCATGGTGCACGCCAAGTGTTCGATGAAATGTCCAAGAGAAGCTCGTTTTGTATTTCGCATATGTTTATGCTTCGTTGCTTGGGTTCTTGTCTCTTGGATGGCCATAGGAGTTGCTTCATTGTGTTTGTGCGTTATAATGCTTTGGTCGAGCGATTATTTAGTAACCTATATGAACTTGACAAAGGGATTATAGTGTTTAGACCCATATATGTTAACATGTGATTGTGTTATTCTACATAGATGGAATGCATGATTTGTGGCTAGGATAGACATATACCTAGCGCCATGTGCAACCAATTTGAGAACCTAGGCTTCATCATCCTTGTTTAATGTTAATCCTCATAGACATATAGTGGGTTATTTAGACGGGATAGGCTTATGTGACCTCGAAAGAGGCGTGTGAGTACTCACGAGTTCTCGGTTGACCATTCATCGGTTACGACCATGTGAATGGGTTTTCATATGTTGTGTTAATTGTAATATCTGCTTGGCCTAAGTAATTTATGTGGTAACTTATATAAAATCAAACGATGGACTATAAGTTTGGACCTGAGTACAATGACACGTGTTTTACTGTTTGATCTTAGGATTGAATGCTTAATTTGTATGTAGGATAGAAATATACCTATGTGCCGCGTGTAGCCAATTAGAGAATCTGTGCTTAAAATTCTTGTTAGGTTAAACTCTCATAGAGATATAGTGAGTTTCCTGATTAGGATGTTCCTTCCTGTTTCTGTTGCCTTTGTGTCAGATTTGGGTGGATTCGCTGCATGACCTTCGAGAGAGGCATGTTAGTACTATAATGAATTCTCGGTTAATAATTCGTTGTGTCCATATAATTGAAGAGAGAGTTAGGAGATTTGAAATGAACTATTGGGGGAAATTGCATTCTCAGATTCACATATCTTTATTGCTTTCTAGTGTAGATGTTAATTTATGCATTTACTTTTCTATTGCCAATACTGATAATCGTTTAAATGAGATCGACTTTAACGAATCGGTGTTGGAAAACGTTAGAACTAATTCCTCGTGGGATCGACTTTTTCTTATCACTTTATTACTTGTTGACCGCGTATGCTTGCGCGTTATTGTTCATTCAAACGAACTCGATGTCAGAACTTTACTACTAAATAAACCGTTCCGATTTCGCTCATCAAGTTTTTGGCGCCGTTGCCGGGGAATTAGTTCTAATTGCTTTTCATTATTGATTTCAATTGAGTTGAATTTTTTTTAAACTTAAATTACTGTTTTACTTTTTGTTGGGACTCTTGATCGTGTTCGCGACATTTTCAAGGTTCGAAATAAGAAATAATGAAGTCGGGCTGTTGACTATAAAACAAGCGCTAACTGGGAGACAACCCAGGTTTACTTAATGTTTTGTTTAGTTTTGTTTTTCATACACAGGTCATATCTTAGCAAATCGCAAGAGCCGGTTGCGGAAGGCGACAGTTGACAAATTGACCCAATTTTTCAGGGAAGTCCCTTGTTTTAAATTCTTTCATTGTATATTGTGAGGACGTTGTCAATTCCGAGTTTGGGGGTCTTCTGTGTTTTGTTTTGGATGTGATTTGTGTTGCTTTAGTTATTTTGTTGTGTTTTCAGATTTTGTATTTAGTTTTATTAATTTTTGTTGCTTTAAGTTATATTTTAAGTTTTGAATTTTGTGGGTATATTCTCTGCAAACCCTCACGAGACAAAACTCATCCTCTTTGGCAACCTTGGGGTTTAACGGCTTGTTGCACGTGCTAAGTGCAACCGTGTTCCCTACGAAAATGGATTTATTTGTGTTATTTTTGTTTTATTTTTGTCGGTTTATGTTGTTTTGTTTGTTTTATGTTCGTTTGTTTTTGTTTTTGTTTTATTTTCTTGTGTTTTTGTTTTTTTGAGTCGTTGTAGTTTAGGTTTGAGTCTCTTGAGCGTTGAGTTAATCTGAATTGAACCATAATCAAGGATCAGGCAAGTGATTATTTGAGTTATAATTCATAGAAAATTGATTAGTGTCGCTTCGTCTGTGTGCTTGACTTACTGTTGATTTTTACATTACTTGTGATCCCTTTTTCTTTGAGCACATATCCATTTCTATTAAATTAATTATTTTCTTAGAGGTGGTGTATTTGACTGCATGCTTATTGAGATAATCTTTTACTTTAAAACTCGTATATGCATCACTCGAAACGATTTCTCATGTTTGATTTGTCTATAGCGTGAGATGGAGCGTAAAACGCACTCACATATTTAAAACAAAAAAAAAAGGAAAAAAAAAAAACAAAGATGTTAATAATTATAATAAATTACTTGACTAGTCGAGTTTTGTGGCCTTTGTTGCTCGAGTTAATAGGCTCTTAGGGGTGTCTTTACACCTAATGCCCTAAAGCCAACTGGTTTGGGAGTCATTAGTCAAACGCTCGTTAAATGGGTAATTCTGTAGAGCCTAATGGAATGAGACATTGCACATGTCAAGATTAATTTCGTTTTAACTTATCTGCTGGGACTAATATAGAGTGATGTATTATGCATGTTGTTTTAAGTTTTAGATTTCTTTGTTAAGGTAATTTTTCTACAAGAACCCCTTTGGGTGATGATTGGTTTGTTGTAAATGGTTCACACACACACGGGGGTCATTAGTATAGTATGTCTAATATGTAAGTTAAAATTCTAGACTTTGCAATGTTTTGAAATTTTCTTGTAATTATAACTAGAAATAATCCATGAGGCCAAATTTGGTTGTCTTATTAACTCTCTGCTCAAGTTTTTTATTTTTGTTTATTTAGTGGGTCTTTGTTTTGCTTGAGGACAAGCAAATGTTTAAGTTTGGGGGTATTTTGGTTACTTATAGTTATATGTATGCTTAGAGTACTCCTGACCTTCATAATTTGTGATTCTTCAAGTAATTTCCTGTGATTTTTAACTAGTAGATTTTTTTTTATTTTTTATTTTGATCTATTTATTTAGTTATTTTGTTTATATAGTTTGTCTTTGTGTTGCTTGAGGACAAGCAAATATTCAAGTTTGGGGGTATTTGATGATTGGTTTTTATACCTATTTGTTGGATACTTTTAGACTTGATATTTCGTGAATTCTTTAGCATTAGATGTTAGTTTTTATGTGTTTTAATCTTGTTTAGGTGTTATATTACTTTTATATGTTTTTACTTCATTTTGTAGGATTTTGGAATAAGGGCTTGGTAGATCAAAGCTTAGAGTTGCCAGATTTGGATTTCTTGCTTGCCGTTTACGCAGTAGTCAGTTGCAGCTCACTTTAGACCTTGATCCAGCCATTATCTCTCAATTCATCCAACATGAAAGTTGTAGATATACTTCTCAGCTTTCCAAAACATCTTAAATCAACTCAATCGGAGGTCAGATGAGAGAGTTATGCCCAAAACACTGAAGGAGGCTGCAGCAGTCAAAAAAGGAACATTTCTGGGAATTTTGTACTAGCGCCGCAGCGGTGGTTTCCACCGCCGCAGCGGTGGTACAAACCCAGATTTTAGCAGAATGTTTGACCGCCGCGGCGGTGCCTTTGACCGCCGCGGCGGTGCACTGTTCATACGCGCAGATTTCAGTTTTTAAGTCATTTTTGAAGCCCTAATTAACATAACTTCTTCTCCTCTTGGAGGAGGCGACCATGGGCGATTTGGGAGTGCTTGGTGGTGCTTCTAAGGATGAGCTTGGTGGTTCTTCATCAATCGGATGCCTTGATTGAGGGAGTTTTATGTTTTCATTCTCTCTCTATTTTGTGTATTATATTGAATGATGAATTTTTGGAAAACAATCTTTATCTTTTGATATTGATGAACTTGGATGATTTGTAATCCATGGATGTAATGTCTATGTATTGTATTGAATCCAATGCATGTTCTATTCATTATGATTGGTGTTTTGCATGTTTAGCTTGAATGGTTAATTTGTTCTTGTTGGATATTGTTTTACCCGATTATGTTGGATTGACATGGAATCTTTGAATGCTTGGGAACCCAATAGGTTGTTGTAGTTGATTTGCTCTTCTCTTTGGTTGTTGTTGCATATGTGTAGTTGTTTAGTATTAAACAAAATCATGGTGCACGCCAAGTGTTCGATGAAATGTCCAAGAGAAGCTCGTTTTGTATTTCACATATGTTTATGCTTCGTTGCTTGGGTTCTTGTCTCTTGGATGGCCATAGGAGTTGCTTCATTGTGTTTGTGCGTTATAATGCTTTGGTCGAGCGATTATTTAGTAACCTATATGAACTTGACAAAGGGATTATAGTGTTTAGACCCATATATGTTAACATGTGATTGTGTTATTCTACATAGATGGAATGCATGATTTGTGGCTAGGATAGACATATACCTAGCGCCATGTGCAACCAATTTGAGAACCTAGGCTTCATCATCCTTGTTTAATGTTAATCCTCATAGACATATAGTGGGTTATTTAGACGGGATAGGCTTATGTGACCTCGAAAGAGGCGTGTGAGTACTCACGAGTTCTCGGTTGACCATTCATCGGTTACGACCATGTGAATGGGTTTTCATATGTTGTGTTAATTGTAATATCTGCTTGGCCTAAGTAATTTATGTGGTAACTTATATAAAATCAAACGATGGACTATAAGTTTGGACCTGAGTACAATGACACGTGTTTTACTGTTTGATCTTAGGATTGAATGCTTAATTTGTATGTAGGATAGAAATATACCTATGTGCCGCGTGTAGCCAATTAGAGAATCTGTGCTTAAAATTCTTGTTAGGTTAAACTCTCATAGAGATATAGTGAGTTTCCTGATTAGGATGTTCCTTCCTGTTTCTGTTGCCTTTGTGTCAGATTTGGGTGGATTCGCTGCATGACCTTCGAGAGAGGCATGTTAGTACTATAATGAATTCTCGGTTAATAATTCGTTGTGTCCATATAATTGAAGAGAGAGTTAGGAGATTTGAAATGAACTATTGGGGGAAATTGCATTCTCAGATTCACATATCTTTATTGCTTTCTAGTGTAGATGTTAATTTATGCATTTACTTTTCTATTGCCAATACTGATAATCGTTTAAATGAGATCGACTTTAACGAATCGGTGTTGGAAAACGTTAGAACTAATTCCTCGTGGGATCGACTTTTTCTTATCACTTTATTACTTGTTGACCGCGTATGCTTGCGCGTTATTGTTCATTCAAACGAACTCGATGTCAGAACTTTACTACTAAATAAACCGTTCCGATTTCGCTCATCAAGTTTTTGGCGCCGTTGCCGGGGAATTAGTTCTAATTGCTTTTCATTATTGATTTCAATTGAGTTGAATTTTTTTTAAACTTAAATTACTGTTTTACTTTTTGTTGGGACTCTTGATCGTGTTCGCGACATTTTCAAGGTTCGAAATAAGAAATAATGAAGTCGGGCTGTTGACTATAAAACAAGCGCTAACTGGGAGACAACCCAGGTTTACTTAATGTTTTGTTTAGTTTTGTTTTTCATACACAGGTCATATCTTAGCAAATCGCAAGAGCCGGTTGCGGAAGGCGACAGTTGACAAATTGACCCAATTTTTCAGGGAAGTCCCTTGTTTTAAATTCTTTCATTGTATATTGTGAGGACGTTGTCAATTCCGAGTTTGGGGGTCTTCTGTGTTTTGTTTTGGATGTGATTTGTGTTGCTTTAGTTATTTTGTTGTGTTTTCAGATTTTGTATTTAGTTTTATTAATTTTTGTTGCTTTAAGTTATATTTTAAGTTTTGAATTTTGTGGGTATATTCTCTGCAAACCCTCACGAGACAAAACTCATCCTCTTTGGCAACCTTGGGGTTTAACGGCTTGTTGCACGTGCTAAGTGCAACCGTGTTCCCTACGAAAATGGATTTATTTGTGTTATTTTTGTTTTATTTTTGTCGGTTTATGTTGTTTTGTTTGTTTTATGTTCGTTTGTTTTTGTTTTTGTTTTATTTTCTTGTGTTTTTGTTTTTTTGAGTCGTTGTAGTTTAGGTTTGAGTCTCTTGAGCGTTGAGTTAATCTGAATTGAACCATAATCAAGGATCAGGCAAGTGATTATTTGAGTTATAATTCATAGAAAATTGATTAGTGTCGCTTCGTCTGTGTGCTTGACTTACTGTTGATTTTTACATTACTTGTGATCCCTTTTTCTTTGAGCACATATCCATTTCTATTAAATTAATTATTTTCTTAGAGGTGGTGTATTTGACTGCATGCTTATTGAGATAATCTTTTACTTTAAAACTCGTATATGCATCACTCGAAACGATTTCTCATGTTTGATTTGTCTATAGCGTGAGATGGAGCGTAAAACGCACTCACATATTTAAAACAAAAAAAAAAGGAAAAAAAAAAAACAAAGATGTTAATAATTATAATAAATTACTTGACTAGTCGAGTTTTGTGGCCTTTGTTGCTCGAGTTAATAGGCTCTTAGGGGTGTCTTTACACCTAATGCCCTAAAGCCAACTGGTTTGGGAGTCATTAGTCAAACGCTCGTTAAATGGGTAATTCTGTAGAGCCTAATGGAATGAGACATTGCACATGTCAAGATTAATTTCGTTTTAACTTATCTGCTGGGACTAATATAGAGTGATGTATTATGCATGTTGTTTTAAGTTTTAGATTTCTTTGTTAAGGTAATTTTTCTACAAGAACCCCTTTGGGTGATGATTGGTTTGTTGTAAATGGTTCACACACACACGGGGGTCATTAGTATAGTATGTCTAATATGTAAGTTAAAATTCTAGACTTTGCAATGTTTTGAAATTTTCTTGTAATTATAACTAGAAATAATCCATGAGGCCAAATTTGGTTGTCTTATTAACTCTCTGCTCAAGTTTTTTATTTTTGTTTATTTAGTGGGTCTTTGTTTTGCTTGAGGACAAGCAAATGTTTAAGTTTGGGGGTATTTTGGTTACTTATAGTTATATGTATGCTTAGAGTACTCCTGACCTTCATAATTTGTGATTCTTCAAGTAATTTCCTGTGATTTTTAACTAGTAGATTTTTTTTTATTTTTTATTTTGATCTATTTATTTAGTTATTTTGTTTATATAGTTTGTCTTTGTGTTGCTTGAGGACAAGCAAATATTCAAGTTTGGGGGTATTTGATGATTGGTTTTTATACCTATTTGTTGGATACTTTTAGACTTGATATTTCGTGAATTCTTTAGCATTAGATGTTAGTTTTTATGTGTTTTAATCTTGTTTAGGTGTTATATTACTTTTATATGTTTTTACTTCATTTTGTAGGATTTTGGAATAAGGGCTTGGTAGATCAAAGCTTAGAGTTGCCAGATTTGGATTTCTTGCTTGCCGTTTACGCAGTAGTCAGTTGCAGCTCACTTTAGACCTTGATCCAGCCATTATCTCTCAATTCATCCAACATGAAAGTTGTAGATATACTTCTCAGCTTTCCAAAACATCTTAAATCAACTCAATCGGAGGTCAGATGAGAGAGTTATGCCCAAAACACTGAAGGAGGCTGCAGCAGTCAAAAAAGGAACATTTCTGGGAATTTTGTACTAGCGCCGCAGCGGTGGTTTCCACCGCCGCAGCGGTGGTACAAACCCAGATTTTAGCAGAATGTTTGACCGCCGCGGCGGTGCCTTTGACCGCCGCGGCGGTGCACTGTTCATACGCGCAGATTTCAGTTTTTAAGTCATTTTTGAAGCCCTAATTAACATAACTTCTTCTCCTCTTGGAGGAGGCGACCATGGGCGATTTGGGAGTGCTTGGTGGTGCTTCTAAGGATGAGCTTGGTGGTTCTTCATCAATCGGATGCCTTGATTGAGGGAGTTTTATGTTTTCATTCTCTCTCTATTTTGTGTATTATATTGAATGATGAATTTTTGGAAAACAATCTTTATCTTTTGATATTGATGAACTTGGATGATTTGTAATCCATGGATGTAATGTCTATGTATTGTATTGAATCCAATGCATGTTCTATTCATTATGATTGGTGTTTTGCATGTTTAGCTTGAATGGTTAATTTGTTCTTGTTGGATATTGTTTTACCCGATTATGTTGGATTGACATGGAATCTTTGAATGCTTGGGAACCCAATAGGTTGTTGTAGTTGATTTGCTCTTCTCTTTGGTTGTTGTTGCATATGTGTAGTTGTTTAGTATTAAACAAAATCATGGTGCACGCCAAGTGTTCGATGAAATGTCCAAGAGAAGCTCGTTTTGTATTTCGCATATGTTTATGCTTCGTTGCTTGGGTTCTTGTCTCTTGGATGGCCATAGGAGTTGCTTCATTGTGTTTGTGCGTTATAATGCTTTGGTCGAGCGATTATTTAGTAACCTATATGAACTTGACAAAGGGATTATAGTGTTTAGACCCATATATGTTAACATGTGATTGTGTTATTCTACATAGATGGAATGCATGATTTGTGGCTAGGATAGACATATACCTAGCGCCATGTGCAACCAATTTGAGAACCTAGGCTTCATCATCCTTGTTTAATGTTAATCCTCATAGACATATAGTGGGTTATTTAGACGGGATAGGCTTATGTGACCTCGAAAGAGGCGTGTGAGTACTCACGAGTTCTCGGTTGACCATTCATCGGTTACGACCATGTGAATGGGTTTTCATATGTTGTGTTAATTGTAATATCTGCTTGGCCTAAGTAATTTATGTGGTAACTTATATAAAATCAAACGATGGACTATAAGTTTGGACCTGAGTACAATGACACGTGTTTTACTGTTTGATCTTAGGATTGAATGCTTAATTTGTATGTAGGATAGAAATATACCTATGTGCCGCGTGTAGCCAATTAGAGAATCTGTGCTTAAAATTCTTGTTAGGTTAAACTCTCATAGAGATATAGTGAGTTTCCTGATTAGGATGTTCCTTCCTGTTTCTGTTGCCTTTGTGTCAGATTTGGGTGGATTCGCTGCATGACCTTCGAGAGAGGCATGTTAGTACTATAATGAATTCTCGGTTAATAATTCGTTGTGTCCATATAATTGAAGAGAGAGTTAGGAGATTTGAAATGAACTATTGGGGGAAATTGCATTCTCAGATTCACATATCTTTATTGCTTTCTAGTGTAGATGTTAATTTATGCATTTACTTTTCTATTGCCAATACTGATAATCGTTTAAATGAGATCGACTTTAACGAATCGGTGTTGGAAAACGTTAGAACTAATTCCTCGTGGGATCGACTTTTTCTTATCACTTTATTACTTGTTGACCGCGTATGCTTGCGCGTTATTGTTCATTCAAACGAACTCGATGTCAGAACTTTACTACTAAATAAACCGTTCCGATTTCGCTCATCACAAACCGACTGTGGAGCATCAGAGAAGGCTCAACCCCATTATGAAAGAGGTTGTTAAGAAGGAGATTCTGAAATTGCTAGATGCTGGGATCATATATCCTATCTCCGACAGTGCATGGGTGAGCCCCGTCCAATATGTGCCCAAGAAAGGAGGGATGACAGTCGTGAAGAATGAGCATAATGAGTTGATACCAACAAGGACAGTGATTGGTTGGAGGGTGTGTATGGATTACAGAAAGCTAAACAAAGCAACAAGAAAAGATCACTTTCCATTGCCGTTTATTGACCAAATGTTGGACAGACTTGCGGGTCATGAGTACTACTGTCTCCTGGATGGCTACTCGGGGTATAATCAGATAGCTATTGCACCTGAGGACCAGGAAAAGACAACCTTCACTTGTCCCTACGGGACGTTTGCGTTCAGACGAATGTCCTTTGGGCTTTGCAATGCGCCAACAACATTTCAAAGGTGCATGATGGCCATCATTTCTGTCGTGGTGGAGCATAAAGTGGAAGTCTTCATGGACGATTTTTCTGTATTTGGGGATTCCTTTGAGTTGTGTCTAGAGAATTTGATTCTGGTGTTGAAACGCTGTATAGAGACGAATCTGATTCTAAACTGGGAAAAATGTCATTTCATGGTACAGGATTGGGCACAAAGTCTCAGGAAAAAGATTGGAGGTTGACAAGGCAAAGCTGGAGATAATTGAGAAATTGCCACCACCTAAAACTGTTAAGGGGGTGCGTAGTTTTTTAGGTCATGCGAGCTTTTACAGACGATTTATCAAGGATTTCTCCAAAATATCCAAGCCTTTATGCAGCCTATTAGAAAAGGAGGTCCAATTCAAATTTGACGAAGACTATTTAAAGGCCTTTGAGCTTTTGAAGAGAAAACTAACATCGACACCCGTAATTGTAGTACTGGATTGGTCTGTACCATTCGAATTAATGTGCGATGCTAGCGATTATGCAGTTGGGGCAGTGTTTGGTCAGCGCAAGGAAAAGATCTTTCATGCTATCTATTATGCCGGCAAGACCTTAACAGATGCTTAGCTAAACTACACCACCACCGAGAAAGAACTATTAGCGGTTGTATACGCTTTCGACAAATTTAGGTCATATCTCGTTGGAACAAAAGTTGTGGTTTATACTGATCATGCGGCTATTAAATATCTGATTTCCAAGAAAGATGCAAAGTCTAGACTTATCAGATGGATTCTTCTTCTCCAAGAGTTTGATCTGGAAATTCGAGACAAGAAGGGTTCAGAAAACCAAGTGGCAAATTATCTTTCTAGATTAGAAAATCCGGAGCAGGATAGGAAGGACGAGGCGGATATAAATGAGTATTTTCCCGATGAACAGCTTTTCATTGTGACCTTAGAGATTCCTTGGTACGCTGACTTTGTCAATTATATAGTAAGTAATGTTCTCCCACCAGAGTTAACTCGCCAGCAAAAGAAGAAGTTTTTCCATGAAGTGAAGAGTTACCTGTGGGATGAACCTTTCTTGTTCAGACAGTGTGTAGATTAGATAATTCGCAAATGCATCTCTCACAGTGAGACGTCCAGTATACTGCATGCATGCCATTCTTCTCTCTATGGAGGTCATTATGGAACGGAAAGAACCGCATCTAAAGTACTTTAAGCAGGGTTTTATTGGCCGACTATATTCAAAGATGCCCACCAGTTTGTAAAAAACTGTGAACGATGTCAACGAGTGAGTAACATTTCCAGACGAAATGAAATGCCATTAAATTCAATTCTGGAAGTAGAGATCTTTGATGTTTGGGGAATCGATTTCATGGGCCCATTTTCATCATCGTCCGACAATCTGTATATTCTCTTGGCAGTTGATTACGTCTCAAAATGGGTAGAAGCCAGTGCTCTACCATCCAACGATGCCAGAGTCGTCCTAAAATTCCTTCAAAGGAACATCTTCACTAGATTTGGCACTCCTCGAGCAATCATCAGTGATGGAAGGAGCCATTTCTGTAACAGGCTCTTCACAACACTATTAGCCAAATATGGAGTAAAGCACAGAGTAGCCACAGCCTACCACCCCCAGTCAAGTGGCCAAACGGAAGTTTCTAATCGGGATGTGAAGAGAATTCTAGAAAAGATGGTTAATCTGCCAAGGAAGGATTGGTCAATGAAACTTAATGATGCATTATGGGCATACAGGACAGCCTATAAGACTCCCATTGGCATGTCGCCTTTCCAGATGGTTTGTGGCAAGGCATGTCACCTCCCAACGGAATTAGAGCACAAGGCTTACTGGGCCATCAAGAAGTTGAATTTCGATCTCTCAGCCGCAGGAGAGCAGCGACTGCTCCAACTTAATGAGTTAGATGAATTTCGACTGCGAGCTTATGAGATTATGAAATTGTACAAGGAGAAAGTGAAACGATGGCATGATCGAAAAATTATCGAAAGGAAATTCGAGCCAGGACAAGCAGTATTGTTATTCAATTCCAGGCTTCGATTTTTCCCGGGCAAACTCAAGTCTTGATGTTCAGGACCATTCACAATCAAAACTGTCTATCATCATGGCGCCATCGAAATTGTGGAAAAAGAGCATAAACAACCCTTCAAGGTCAATGGGCAGCGTCTGAAATATTATTGGGGAGGTGACTTTGATCGCCAATAGTCCTCAATTGCCCTCGAGGAGACAGAATGAACCGAAGAATAGTCGAGCTACGACTATAAGTAAAGCGCTTGTTGGGAGGCACCCCACTTTTTGTTTAAATCTCCATTTGATTAATCTTTGAATTATTATATTGTTAAGCTTAATGTTTGAAATACTCTTGGAGATTTGAATTTTATTTTTGTGATTTCTTTCAGGAGGAGTAGTACTGAATTAGTATGCTGGATCACAGAAAAAGAAAGCTCTCAGTTTTGGGCTGATTGGCAGACGGCGCAGCTGCGCCGGTTTTACACTACCCAGAGGCGCAGCTGCGCAAGGTAGCTGATAAGTGATTTTTATACCTACGAATTGAATACACTTGAGCTTGATAAATTGCTTATCTTTAAGTATTTATGTTAGTTTCTATGTGTTTTTACGTGTTTGTTGTAATTTAGGTTGTATAGTAAGTTTATGTGTTTTCTGTTCATTTACGCGTCTTTTTATACCACATTATTATAGAATGTGGTTTTGTATTATTTTTATGCGTTTTTACTTTATGTACAAGAATTATAATAAGGGCTTGCTTGTTCGTGGCTTGGATTTACCTGGTTCGCGTTTTCGGCGTGTCGTTTACATGACGGCCAACTTTCGACCTTCATCCATTCTGAATCTCCAATTGTGCAAAACATGAAAGTTGTAGAAATTCTACTCAGATTTCCAAAACATCTTGAATCAACGCAATCGGAGGTCGGACGCAAAAGTTATACAAAAAATATGAAGAAATGAAGTAGCAGCCTATTGAGGCCAACTTTTGACATGGATCCGTTTTTAATCTACAATTTGGTAAAACATGAAAGTTGTATCTCTACGAATTTTCTTTCCATAAAATCTTGAATTACCTTTATCGGAGTTCGTATGAAGAAGTTACGCCCAAAATACAAAAGGACCCTAAAGCTGCCAAATGTCAGTTTTCTGCAAAATGGCGCAGCTGCGCCCATTTTGTACTAGGGAGAGGTGCAGCTGCGCCGTTTGCCAGGCATACCAAGATTTTGCGTAGCTGCGCGCCGTTTTTGCACTATGTTGAGGCGCAACTGCGCCGTACGCCAGTCAAGCCGCGAACAGAGTGTTATAAAAGCCACTTTTTGTGCCCTAAAACAAAACATAATCAGTTTCTTCCAAAAGGGAGCGACTTGGGCGATTTTGGGAGGCTATTTTGGTGATTCCATGGAGCTTCTACATCAATGTGATGCTATGATTTAGGGAGTTTGTCTATATTTCTCTTCCTTTTGCCTCTCTATTTCATGTATTCTATTGTTGTTTGATTTTTGGAACGAGTTCTTCTATTTGTAGTTCTATTGTTCTATTGATAGTAGTACTTGTAGGTGTAATTGGATGATTTGTAATCCATGGGTGTAATATCTATGTGTTTGTATTGAATCCATTACATGTTTTATTCATATTGAATCTTGTTATACTCATTTACTATGTATGTGTGGATGTTGTATTACTTGTTTAGTATGAACTAAGTATTGAATCTAAGTATTGTGATGGAACCCAATAGGTTGTTCTAGTTGATTTCTCTCTCTTTGGTTGGCACCATATGGATTGGTTGTTGTATTTGTGCTTGTGGTTAATTTCTAGGTCGTGCATTTACTTAGTAGCCTATATGGAACTGAGAGAGGGAGTATAGTGTTTGACCCAAGTATGTTACACATGTTCATGATTCCACATGGCGTTGGGATTATGATTCGTGGAAAGGATAGACATATACCGATCCACCATGTGCACCCTTTGAGAACTTGACCTTCAACCCTTGTTATTCTTAGCTTGGGCGTTCCTGCTTGTTTCTATTGCCTTGTGTCGGATTTAAGTAGGATGTCGCTACATGTGCTCGAGAGAGGCATGTTAGTACCATAGAGAGTTCTCGATTGACCATTCATCGGCTACGGCTGTGTGGATGGGTTTTCATATTTTGCGCCTAACGCGTATTTGTTTGACCTAATTATTAGTGTGGTAACTCGTGCGGAACTGAGAAAGGGAGTACCAGTTTAGACCTAGATACAATGACACGTGTTCGTGATTCCACATGGCATTGGGATTATGATTCGTGAGTTAGGATAGAGATATACCAGCTCGCCTCGTGTAGCCAAGAGAGAATCTGTTCTTCAAATCCTTTTTAGTGTTGACTCTCATAGAGATATAGTGAGTTGCCTAGTTAGGGTGTTCCTTCCCATTTCTGTTGCCATTGGGTCGGATTTGGGTGGATTCGGGTATGGTGCAACGAGAGTTGGCCATATCTATTATAAAGAATTCTCGGTTGACAATTCGTCGTGACAGAATGGCCAAAGAGAGAGTTAGGAGACTTGAATGAACTATTGGGGGAAGTTACATACTTAGATTCACCTATATTTAATTGTTTTCAGTAGCTAGTATTAGTTTAATTTTTATTAGCTTTATTTCAAAACAATTATTCATTCGTTTAAAAAAGATTGAATTGGTTATAAGCTTGTGTTTGGCAATTTTTATTACATAATTCCTCGTGGGATTGATACTTTACTTTCATTATATTACTTGTTGACCGCATATACTTGCGCGTTTTGTTCATTCAAACGAACTCGTTGAGGTCGGAACTCATTAAATATAAAAACATAAAAACAGAATAAAAACAAGTTCCGACCGACGACCCAACAGTAGCAGTGCAGAATTTTGAAGCCAGGGGACAGCGCAGCTGCGCCATTTTCCCTTGCATTTGCGGTGCAGCTGCGCCTCACGCCAGTCTCAGTTTTTGAGTTATGTTTAAAGCCCGGCCGATCGACTTTCCTCTCCTCTTTAAATCATTTCACTTCCCTAATCCCTTCCACAACAGAGCACGAGAACTATCAGAGAATATCAAACCCTCCTTTCCCTTAACCATTTCCCAGCACACCTTGGCCCAATAATCTCCATCCATAGAATCCTCATTGCGCACCATTTTCTCTCTCCTATTCGAGCAAATAATCAGATTACTAACAATAGGGTTGTGAGAAGCAAGTTTGGGGGTTCTTCAAGGTTGAGAACTGATTTTTACAGAGAAACTACATCTATCCCTAGCATTTTCAAAATGCCTAAGCGCAATCGTACCCCATCTTCTTCGTCGGCTAGTAGTGATGCGAGGGGAGATGGTGATGACAAAAACACGCTAGATGTATCCAGGTTTGTCAACCTTTCTGCATAACATTACTATTGGGACGTCATGATTACTAAGTCGTTTGTGTTAGAAAGGGGCCTCAAGCCCAGTTCTGAGGATGGAGGGTTGTTGCAGCAAATTAAGAGCCGTGGGTGGGTATTGTTTGTCGAAACGCCCATAGCTGCGCCAATGTCAATTGTGAGGGAGTTCTACGCTAATGCCCGAGAGACTTAGAATGGAATTTCGTATGTGAGGGGCAAGCAGGTAGACTATACCCCTCGAGCCATTCACGAATTGTTCAGGATGTCGGCCCTGACCGATGAGGCAATTCGGTGGACGCAAGAACTGCGATTCCAGACTAACTTAGACACCCTGATGGATGAGATGTGCAGGCTCGGTGCGGAATGGAAGACTAGGCCTGGCACGGATCAAAAGGTGCATTTTCCTCAGACGGCTTTGAGCAGGAATGCCAAGGCCTGGTACAGTTTCATATGCGGAAGCATATTGCCTACGAGCCACCATCAGGACGTGACTAAGGAAAGGGCGATAATTTTATATGGCATTTGCAAAGGTCAAAGTATGGATATAGGATACATCATCCATCACTTTATGCTGAAGTTCATGAGGGCCAGTACTTTGGGCGGAATCCCGCATGCCTCCATTATTACACAGTTATGTCAAGCAGCACAAGTGGAGTGGGGCGAGGAGACCTCTCAGTTGCCAATGAGGGATATTGATCATACCGCCATTGCGAAGCTCGCGGTTTGGAAGGGTATAAGATCGCATCCAAGGGGCCTTGGATTCATCAGGGAAGAGGTTCCTAAGGAGCAAGGTGTGGCAGCTGATGAGCCACAGGCCAAAGGGCTTCCTCTTGATTTTGTAGCTAGGCATGATAGAGAGATGCGTCGCTTGCAGAGGCGCATGAACGTTATGCACACAGACTTCAGATCATATACTGCCGACTTTTCAGCGGCATTGACTAGTGCATTCTCTCAGCTAAGCGCGGACGCACAGTTCCCGACCTTCGGGCAGGGAGGCTTGTACCCACCGCCAGATACGCCACCCGAGGCCTAGGGGAGTTTTCTCTCTCACCCTTATCACCAATGAGGACATTGTGACATTTAAGTTTGGGGGTGTTGGGTGCATGCCATGTTTTGTTATGTCATATTTATTATTCTATTTTGCTTGTCATTTAAATTAAGTTTATGATTAGTTGCATTGCATTTAGTTTAATTTGTAAAAAAAAAAAGAAAAAAAAATTGCGTCATATTTATTTCTCGTACTGCATTTAGATTAATTGCATCTTATTGCATGAATCCTAGCGTATTGTTCGGTCGAAGTCATATTGGCCTATGATGATACTCAGTTTTGCTTGATCATATAACGGGATTGAAAATCGAGTCATAGTCTTAGTGTCATGTTGATTTATGATTCCTAACTTGTTTGACTCTGATATAACCGGATAACACTTTAGGTGTAATTGTTTTATTTGGTGTAATCTAAATATGTACATAATTGTCTTCTGGTGGAAATTTTTTGTTAAAACAATAGAAATTTGGTAAATGGGTTGTGGCGGCTATGACAACACAAAAATCAAGTTTGGGGGTTAAGAGAGCTATAGCGTGAGATGGAGCGTTAAAACGCACTCACATAAAAAAAAATAATAAACACGTTGACTAGTTTAGTTTTGTGGCCGTTGATACTCGAATTAATAGGCCCGTAGGGGTGTCTTTACACCTAGCGCCCTAAAGCCGACTGGTTTGGGAGTCGTTGGTAAAAAGCTCGCTACATGGGTATCTTCGAAGCCTAATAGGACTAGGCATTGCACACCCGGGTGTAAACGCGAGAAAGAGAAAATAATGCCCTCGTGGTTGTATATAAAGTTGGTTAATTCCGAATAACCTTGATATTGGTTGATGTGAAGTCGTAGCTGACAGTTTTCCTGTTATCGTCTTTCTTGAGTTAGAACTGTGATTTTCCCTCTAAGAAGCGCATTATGACAATATTTGCATTATATCAACCTTAATGGTAGCCAAGCACACTACACACTGTATCAGTAATAATAGGTTGTGGATTTGTCGATTGATATGACCTACTGACCGTTTCTTGGTTGGATGCTATGTTTATTGATCATTGCATCTCCTCTGAGGCTTCTCAATTAAACTTTGTACTGGCTGACATGGATTTGTAGGCATGTAGCGTAGACTGCATTTTTAGCTTAACTTGCATTTCAAATTGCTTGTTTAGTTTCTTTATTGTGTAGCTTGAGGGCAAACAACGGGTTAAGTTTGGGGGTATTTGATAAGTAGGTTTTATACCTACTATTTCGATGCCAACTTGCTTTAACTTTCGCTTGTTCTCATTAGTTTTTATTACTATTCATGCTTTTATGTCTCTTTTATAGGTTTCATGCTCTATAGCTCATTATTGGCCTTTTCCGTCTATTTGTGGACAAATTGGCGTGTTTTGGACTAGAACCTGTGCGGGGGGGGGGGGGGGGGGGGGGGGGGAATTGCAGTTTTCAGGTCAAAATGGTTCAATGCGGGAGCGATATGCGTGAAGATCGGGTGCAGCAAAAAAACGGTGCACAGATTCCATGACTGGTGCATGACGCAGCTGCGCCCCATTCCTTCATAAAAACTGCGCAGTTCCTCTGCTTGTTGTCTGACTGGTGCAAGGCGCAGCTGCACCCCAATCCTTCCTAAAAACTGCGCAGCTGCGCAGTTCCTTTGCTTGCTTTTTGACTGGCGCCAGGCGCAGCTGCGCCCCATCTCAGTACAAAAGCGGCGCAGCTGCGCCGATCCTTCACACCAAAATCTTACCATGACTTTTTTTAAACGGGCCAATCAAAAGCTACTTGCTACAGTGATCGAAAATGAAGCGTCTGAGGCCCTATATATCAGTAGTATCAGTCTAAGGCTAAAAATGGGAGAGAATAGCTAGGTCATAAGGAAGAGGAGAGAGCACATTGTTCATTTTTCATTCTTTGTTTTCTTTGTTCTCTCTTGTTCCTTGTGATTTATCTAGAGTAGTTAAGCTTAGGGCTGGACTTTGAAAGTTTGAAGCATTGTGTCAACATTGGAACTCTGGATTCGAAGAAGAGAAACCGAGCTTTGCATTTCTTAACCTTTGTTTTCTCTTTCTTTTCATTTGTAGCTTCAATGTATGAACATTTATGGATGATGGTTGTTATTTCTATTATGAACTAACTTCTCTTATGGGATTATAATGAAACCTACGGTTTAGTTGAATTTGTTATGCTTCCTTGTTGTGGCTAAATGATTATGTATGGATTGTCTAATGTGGTTTATTTTAATTGTTTAATTGCTTGATCACCAATTACCATGTTAACTCACACGGAACCGAGATGGGGAGTGTGAGTTTAGAACCGACCATGTTAGCTTGTGTTCATGATTCCACATGACGTTGGATTGTATGATTAGTGCTAAGGATAGACATATACCAAAGCACCACACGTAGTCTTTTGAAAACTTGTGCTTAAACCCATTTTTCTCTAGGTCACATAGAAATATAGTGATTTAATTAACTTAGGTGTTCTTTTCCGTCTGTTGCCCTTTGGGTCGGATCTAGGTTGGATATGGGTATGATGCAACGAGAGTTGGTCATGCTTTAGTTTCGTGTTTTCGGCTAACAATCTAAGATAATCAGTTAGGTTTAAAAGGAAGTATCACAGTTGAATGACACCTTAGGTGAAGTTATAATCCCATGCCTCATTTGTCTGCTTAAATCATTTGTTAGTTGTCTTTAATTTTCACAACTTAGATTTAATTCACAATTCCTTGATTTGTTTGACCACTGTTTAAAGAAGCCGAAATAGTTATAAAATTGCTGCTTGATAGTGTAATAACGATTCATAGTCCTCGTGGGAACGATACTTTACTTATTCTATATTACTTGTTGACCACGTGCACTTGCGTGTAAGTGTTGATTTGTCATGCGTACGATTTGGCACCCAACAAGTACCCTCTCCTGCTCTACTTTTATTAGTCTTCCACCAATAGTTCGCCTTTCCCTTCATCATAAAAATGGCAAACACCGTCATCTGCTCCTCCGCTATCAATGCAACCTTAAAGACCTTTTCCATTTCTTCTATTCAGGTCTACGCTTCTATAGGTTCCATCGTTCCTCGGAACTCAGGTAGTTCTATTAATTTAAAATCTTTAAAGTTAGCTAGTGGAGTGGCAGGGTTCGGTGCTCTAGTGGCATTAACATTACGTCTGTGGAATGCTCCTATTAGCATTTTCACAAACTCTTGAATTGGGTTTGGCTGTACCCCTCCTGCATTAACTGACTCTTCCGATGGTGGTAGTGGATTTCTTTTACGTGGCGGCATTTTCTGTGACACCCCCAAATCTGGGCCCACACAGCCCAAACTTGAGTTGTCAAAAGACTACAACGAAATTATTACAAGGTAGTACACTGTTTAACAATACAGTGTATAATAATACACAACTAAGTCTTCACTATTATTGTCACACTATTTTACAACACGTGAAGACTACGATAGTTATCCCTCGGACTCTCACTCCATCCCCCGGCTTGACCCAACTACGTTCTCATCTCCTGTTGAAAAATAATAGAACAAAAAGAAAAGGTGAGCTCAAATAGTCCAGTAAGAAATATCACAACTAAGATAATGACGAATAAAATTATCATTAGTCTTCAACAGTTGAGTTCTTTATAGAATACAATAGACTACAAGATTTATAACAAAAATTGTAGTTAAATTCTTGAACAATGTTCAGATCAATAATAGCAGCGGAATAAACAATCTATTAGAATAATAATGTAGACTATAATGTTCACTCGCTTCTCTATTTAGGAAAAACATTATCAACTTTTATCATCTAAAATACCATTAGTCAAGATAATACAAATTCACAGTTCCTGGTCATAATCATGCAGATCAACAGTTCATCTTTGCACTACGGGCCAAAGACATTCAATATAACACCAACGGTCATGATTTTACCAGATTCAGCCTTTAGTCATAATCATACCAAATAACAGTTCATCTTTATACTATGGGCCAAAGATATTCAATATAATACCAACGATCATGATTATACCTGATTCATCCTTTGGTCATAATCATACCAAACAACAGTCCATCTTTGCACTACGGGCCAAAGAGAACATTCAGCACGTGCCATAAAAGACACCGAACAGATGTATCGCCTTTAACCTATTGTATCGCCTTTAACCTATCATCTGTTCAACAATTATATCGCATTTGTGCCCCCGACCATATATATTCACAACAACTTGATTTTGGATGATTAGAATGATATAAATGATGAGCAGAAGAAACAGGATAAACAATAAGTATCAGAAGTTTACTTTGTGCAGATTCAAATAATGTGCAAATTGTCAACATGATGTGGAGTGAAATTCAAAAAAGATATTCAATATCCACAGTTCAGAATAACGGTTACAGTTCAATAGAAAGGTTCAGAAAATAGGAAGGTTCAATTGAAATGATGAAGTGCAACTATTATGGATCATATAATATTTTCAGGAATTATAGAAGCAATAGTTCCATAATAAGTTTCGATTTAGGTGTATGAAAGAAAATAATGTCCCTTACCGTAACAGGTTTGATTAACAAAAGGTGAAGAAAATTAATATCCCTTACCATAGCAAGTTTAAATAATGGAAGATGAAAAAGATGGTATCCCTTATGAGTATAAAGAAAAATAATATCACTTACGAATATGAAAGAAAATGATATTATAAACGAATATGGAATAAAAGTGTCATGTGATAATTCGTGTAAACAAATTATTTCTACAAGAGACAAATAAGAAATAAATTCAAAGGGTTATTCATCAATAGGCGGTAATCCGCGCAGTAAGGTTATTCCCATAATTTAATGGAATTTGAATACGAAGAGTTATTCACCAAACAGGCGGTAATCCACGCCGTAAAGTTATTCTCAGAGATTAATAAGGAATGAATACGAAAGGTTATTCACCAACATGAAGTAATCCGCGTCGTAAGGTTATTCCCACAATTTAATACATAAAAATAAATGACACATCTTATGAGTAAGAAAGAAACCATATTATTTTCGAGAATCAAAGAATGATAATCCCTTACCATGGTAAGTTTAAATAATAGAATATGAAAAAAGATGATATTCCTTACCTTAACACGTGACTGGATATTGATTTAAATAAGGTTGATCAACCTATATATATTTATAATATAATTAGTAATTACCACATATAAATTTCAAAGTGTAAAATAACTCGTATAATATGAACTATCAAAATTATATACATTTAATATAATTTTGTAGTATAATATAACAATTTTAAAATAGTTTTTAAAAATAATATTCCAAAATAAATCTTCCAAATAAAGCTTTTAAAAATGAATCTTCTTACAGAAGAGTCTTCTAATGGAAGATTTGTGAATATCGTAAAAAATAGAAATTTATGAAATTACTACTTTTTAATAAAAGATTTACTTGAAAAATTTCTGCACTCCTTTTGACTTTCAAACACTCAAGATAACCTTACTATTTCCAAAGAAAACTCATAAAATTCTTATAGAAAATTTTTATGTTTTAGGTGTGATTTTTCTATTCAGCTGAGCAAGCTATTTATAGGAGAAAAAAGGATACTATGCGCGGTAGGTGAATGACGTGTTGCACGCCAGCTGAAGAATTCAGCAAAGGCAGCGCAACCCACGCCTTTTCCATTTCTCTACAGTGAAACCAAATTCGATTTCATCATTCTTCATGTGGGTCCCACACAGGGCCCACATGTTACTATTCACATAAAATAATAATTATTATTTTTTTTTCTTCCTGTGGGTCCTGCATATAAAATAATGCTACAACAATAATTCAACAATAATGTGCTAAACTCGTTACAGATTATTATTAATTTAATAATATAAATTACTGTGTATTTACAACTGTGACAATTATTTGGTTTAATAATTTTAAAATACAATGCACCAACAATTATTGACTCAATGATATGAAATACAGTGTAATGACAATATTGAATCAATAATGCAAAATACTGTGTAACAATAATTATTGAATTGATAACATAAAATATTATGCAGTGACAATTATTGATGAAATGATGTGCAACAGTTATGGTATCAATTATCAGATCAATAATGCAAATACTGTGTAATAACCAATTTATCAGTTCAATAATATAAATGTCGCACAATACCTTGTGCTACTGTAGAATACCGCGTGCTACAGTAAAATACCATAAATTACCGTAGGCAACTATTTTTTTATCACCGGTATTTTAACAGTTAAAAGTGATAACACCGTTGACTATTTTTATTTAAAAAAGTTACTTTTGTCGTTTTCTATATCCGACAAATATTCTGTTGTGGGATCCACCAATAATTAGTTATTTCGACGACGTCGTACGACCCGAATATTTTCCGACAAAACAAATATTCCCCGACCAAACGAATATTATCCGACATAATAAAATTTGCACATAACATCCTTAACTTTCAATTTTGTTAATTTAACCACTGTTTCATGAAAAAATATATATGAAGAAAAATTAAATTTTATATTTCATAAAATTCGGGGTCTTACATTTTCTGTATTGAAGAAATTTAAGTTATTATTCTTACTAAATCTTATTCTTTTATCTTTTAAAAATTAATTATTACATGTTAAAGATAATCAAAACACATAATCATAAAGCATAACTGCATTTATATTCATATGCTAAAACAATATTGCATAACACCTTACATCACCAGCATACTGCTATAAATGCCTTTATCCTTGAAAGGCTACAAAATATGGGATATATCATAAACATATCCCACAACTTTCTAGAGTTGGGATTACAAACATACTAACCCTCTATAAAAAAAAAAGTTGGGTTCTACTACATCTATATACTTACAACATCATAAAATATCTAATACTAATGACTATGCATCTCCCGACGAATCACATCATCATACACCTCATCCCTTATGACCATCACCAAGCTCCTACTTATAGTGTGTATGGACTGGCCCTCCTTAGCTGGGTAGTAGTGTACCCTGCTCTAAACTCTGCTGAATGAAGAACGATAGACATAACTGAGCCTATCGACCCTCTTTTTGCGGACATCATTCTCTAGCTCCAGCATCTGCCCATGTGTTACATCTCTCTGAGTCTCCATCTCAATTCTATCCTCTATCGCCTCCTGCCAATGGGCCCGGATGGCCTATTTTTTTGCCTGTACTTGCTGAACCTTCAGCTCAGCCTTTGTTAATCTAGCCTCAGCCGCTGCTAACTTAGCATGTAGCTCAGCGTCTTGATCTACCATCTGATGGGCTAACAACCCAATGTGCTCCACAGAGTCCTCATAACCCCGCACCTGTTCCTTCAGACCTGCTATTTGCTCCTTTAGCTCACTATTCTCCCCAGAGAACTGATAAGCTACTGCCTTATACTAATCCTCCATATGCTGGTGGGTCATATTCTCCTCCTCTAAATGATGTACCCTATTCTCCAGCTCCTCATTCCTAGTAATCAGCTCTTCGATGATGTCACTGATAGTGCCCATGCCATTAACATAGTCAACTGGTTCCTCCTCCTCATCAGACTCCTCATACTTAGCCTCGCTGTAGGGCCTCATCACCCCACCTCTGACTGGCTCCTCTCTTTCCTCCATCTCTGGATCAGACTCTAGATCCTCTGTCAGTTCAACCACCAACGGCTGTGCAATATCCATATGGATATCAATGAAATCCTCCTCAGCTGTGTAACTAGTCTGTCCAATCTCAGGCATCCTACAATCACACAAATAACACGACATCAATATCGCAATAAAATATATTCATTGATGAAATAAAAGTATATTTAATTGTGTTACTCCTCGACTAGATGAATTTTCTCAATTCATCTCCTATAACTCTAAATGAGTTGACTCTTCTAAGGTTATATCCTAAAGTTTTGCAACCTAAAGTTCTGTAACCTAGAGCTCTGATACTAACCTGTGACGACCCCAAATTCGGGTTCCATAACCTCGAGTTTGGTTCTCACTATTCAAATACTTAACAACAACTAAATACATAGTTTTCATTAATCTAGCGAAAAATACATACTGTTTCTTACAAAAAGGTAATACAATCCCAAGGTCTTTAACCTTAACATAATCATATCTATCTCAAGGGATTCATAAAAGATTTACGATATTTAATTACAAAATTAAACAAAATAAACCATTTAACATTCATAATTTAAGCTTTGGCTTTTCCCTTGCCCTTATCCATCTTAGAGCATTCAGGCTTAGCTGAAAAATAAGTCATGATATAGCAAGGGTGAGCAACTAGCTTGCTCAGCAAGTTTAAGAACAGATAGTACAAGATATATGATGATGGAATGAGAAATAACTCAATGGGTTTCAACAATGAATGATAATTATGAAAGAACAAGAGTCAAATTTCAATTTAAAAGAAATGATTCAATCTTTACTACTAAGTGACCTCTAAGGACCAACCACTGCTTAAGGTAAATCAGATATATATATATATATCTGACACCTTGATAGTTTGGTACTCGAGGGGATCAACCTCTTGTACTCTATGTATATGCATAACACTTAGACATCTTGTGCAAAGGTCGGTTTCCCGAATATAATCCCCTTCTAGGGTTGTTCTTTAGCAGTCTTATTATAAGAATTCGCACCAACCAATTGTTTGGATAAGCTCTTAAAATATTCAAATTGATAAATTTATACATGCAGCGTCTAGCCGAAACAATTAGACTATACATTCTTAAACAATTCTTAACTTAATGAACTATAAATCTTGCAAATGCATTATATGCGAATATAATAGCAATATGGATGTAGAATAATTTTAAATAACTAAACCACTTAAACTCTGACAAAATTAAATACAAGTTTAGGTGTAGAAAACTTACTCAATAATAATTCGAGTAGGGTTAGAGAACTTGCCTCGATTGTCGATTACAACTAACCAATAAAATCTATTATCCTTTGAACAGACCTAACAATTAATCAAGTTGATCTTTCAATTAGTATCATATCTAATTTCATATGATAACTTTTATACATCTTATGTCTCGAACACTTAATCACATAATTACATAACTGAGTGTATATTAAATACATAGAAAATATTATCATTATTTGATAATATTTTACTCACATAAAACCTATATTAATTATCTAATATAGTTCAAACTTCTATTTAATATTATTATTCATTTTAATAATATTTTATTAGTCTTATAGTATTATTAATCATTTAATAATATTTTATTAATGGTGTGATGTCGCAAGCACCTAAAAATAATATCTTACTTTGTAAAAATAAATATGTAGTAGTGTAAGCAAGAGTCGATCCCACAGAGAATGATTAACTTAATTTTATGTTTTCGTAAATAAAAATTGGGGGTTTTTGAATTAAAGAAATAATTTAAATAAAACTAATTAAAATAATTATGCAAGAAATAAATAAAAAGAAAAAGCCTTGGTTTAAGTTAATATCCACCATCAAGAATTTATAACTGATCACTGATGCAAGAGTAACTCAATTCATATTTTAAATATTCAACGTGGAATAATTACTCCCATTCGAATAATTTTTCTATCTCTCCTTAATTTTAGTTAAGCAGAAACAAGCGATCTAAATAACCCTTACTGCGACGTCCCCAAATCTGGGCCCATATAGCCCAAACTTGAGTCGTCAAAAGACTACAACAAAATTATTATAAGGTAGAACAACGTTCAACAATACAGTGTATAATAATACATAACTAAGTATTCACTATTATTATCACACTATTTTACAACGCGTGAAGACTACGATAGCTATTCCTCAGACTCTCACTCTATTCCCCGGCTAGACCCAGCTACGTTTGCATCTCCTGTTGAAAAATAATGGAACAAAAGAAAGGGTGAGCTCAAATAACCCAGTAAAGAATATCATGACTAAGATAATGACGAATAAATTATCATTAGTCTTCAACAGTTGAGTTCTTGATAAAATACAATAGACTACAAGGTTTATATCAAAAACTGCAGTTAAATTCTTAAACAATGTTCAGATCAATAATAGCAGCGGAATGAGCAATCTATTAGAAGAATAATGCAGACTATAATGTCCGCTCGGTTCTCTTTTTAGGAAAAATATCATTAATTTTTATCATCTGAAATACCTTTAGTCAAGATAATACAATTCACAGTTCTTGATCATAATCATGCAGATCAACAGTTCATCTTTGCACTACGGGCCAAAGACATTCAATATAACACCACCGGTCATGATTATACCAGAATCAGCCATTGGTCATAATCATACCAAACAACAGTTTATCTTTGCACTACGGGCCAAAGAGAACATTCACCACGTGCCATAAAAGACACCGAACAGATGTATCGCCTTTAACCTATTATATCGCCTTTAACCTATCAGCTGTTCAACAATTATATCGCATCTGTGCCCTCGACCACATATATTCACAACAACTTGATTTTGGATGATTAGAATGAATAAATGATGAGCAGAAGAAACAGGATAAACAATAAGTATCAGAAGTTTACTTTGTGCAGATTCAAATAATGTCCAAATTGTCAACATGATGTGGAGTGAAATTCAAAAAAGATATTCAATATCCACAGTTCAGAATAACGGTTACCGTTCAATAGAAAGGTTCAGAAAATAGGAAGGTTCAATTGAAATGATGAAGTGCAACTATTATGGATCATATAATATTTTCAGGAATTATAGAAGCAATAGTTCCATAATAAGTTTCGATTTAGGTGTATGAAAGAAAATAATATCCCTTACCGTAGCAGGTTTGATTAACAAAAGGTGAAGGAAATTAATATCCCTTACCATAATAAGTTTGAATAATGGAAGATGAAAAAGATGGTATCCCTTATGAGTATAAAGGAAAATAATATTATTTACGAATATGAAAGAAAATGATATTATAAACGAATATGCAATAAAAGTGTCATGTGATAATTCATGTAGACAAATTATTTCCACAAGAGACAAATAAGAAATGAATACAAAGAGTAATTCACCAAACATGCGGTAATCCGCGTAGTCAGGTTATTCTCAGAGATTAATAAGGAATGAATACAAAAGGTTATTCACCAACAGGCGGTAATCCGCGCCGTAAGGTTATTCCCACAATTTAATAAAAATTCAATACGAAGAGTTATTCACCAAACAGGCGGTAATCCGCGCAGTAAGGTTATTCTCAGGGATTAATAAGGAATGAATACGAAAGGTTATTCACCAACAGGCGGTAATCCGCGCCGTAAGGTTATTCCCATAAATTAATACATGAAAATAAATGACATATCTTATGAGTAAGAAAGAAACGATATTATTTTGGAGAATCAAATAATGATAATCCTTTACCTTAACACGTGACTGGATATTGATTTAAACGAGGTTGACTAACTTGAACAGTACACGTACACTTATAAATCTTCACAAATACTCAAGATGACTTAAGCACACTTAGAGAAAACTTTCACAAGAAGTATTTAGAGAGAGAAAGAAAGAACAAGTAAGGAAGTTTATGAAAAATTCTTAAGTTAAAGCCTCTATTTATAGCCAAAAATCTTATCATAACCAAGATTTCCTAATTTAATCCAAACCGTTCATTTCAAGATAATGTTTAATCCATACCATTCATTGAATATCCGGTTCATCATATCCATGAAAGCTGCAGGAGCATTAGTTAGTCCAAAAGGCATGACTAAGAACTCATAATACCCATAACGAGTTCTAAAAGCAGTCTTTGGAATGTCCTCATCTTTAACCTTTAACTGATGATATCCAGAACGGAGATCAATCTTTGAGAAATGTTGAGCACCTTGCAATTGATCAAACATGTCATCAATCCGAGGTAACGGGTACCTGTTTTTTATGGTGACATGGTTCAATTCTCTGTAGTCAATGCACAATCTCATACTCCCGTCTTTCTTTTTCACAAATAGAACAAGAGCACCCCAAGGTGATGCACTCGGACGAATGAAGCCGGTATCCAACAATTCCTGTAGTTGGACTTTTAACTCTTGAAGTTCAATGGGAGTCATTCGGTATGGAGCTTTGGAAATAGGCTTAGTACCGGATTCAAGATCAATACAAAATTCAATTTCACGGTTTGTGATAGGACTAAATTATACGATATTTTTATTCCCTAATACTTAGTTTTTATATTTATTGTGTGCTTAAATGTTTAATTATTTAGCATATGTTGGTTTTAATAGGTTTTATAGGATTTTAGTTAATTTATGTTAATTTAGGTAATTTTATAATATTTTTATATTTCTTTTTATTTATGTGTTTTTATGTGATTTTAGTATTTTAGGTGTTTTATTTATTATTATGTGTTTTTAGGATTTTTAGTATTTTTATATTATTTTTATTTATTTTTATATTTTATTTTGTAGGAAAAATAAAGCTTGGGGGCAAATATGGAAAATCCGCAAACTTTAATGGCTATTTTGGTAAATAACCAACACGGATGGCACAAAGGTAAATAAGAAGAAAAGACGCGGAGGGGCATAACGGTAATTAGCTGGAACACTTCAGAACCGAAGAGGAGACGACGCCGTTTTGGCGTGCGTACAGACGTCCGCGCAATGCGCGGAGAAGCAGCCGAGTGGAGACCGAGGAAAACGAAGAAAACGACGTCGTTTCTGTATAGGAAGGGCGCGCAATGCGCGGCCTGGGCGGTGACGTCAGCGGACGCGGCTGAAGAGTTGACCGGTCAACTGTGGCGGCTAAGGCGCGTTTGGCAAGCGCGGAAAAGCTGGAAAACGGAATTATTTCCGATTTTTGCTACTTTTTGATTCCAAATTGGATTTTAATTCTAACTAGGGTTAAGATAATAATTATTTTTCTTTTTCTTTTATTTTTAATTGTAAATCCTACTAGGTTTTGGACAAGTTAGAGGCCTATAAATAGAGGGCCAAGCTCTCTCATTATTCATTGTAAGCTTTTAGGAGTTCTTTCTTCTACTTTCTTGGAGAGAGCTTTTCAACTCTTGAAGATTATTTTGAAGAATGTCAGGCTAAGTTTTTATTTTCAGTTCTAAAGGGATGTTGAACCTTATTTTTAATTAATGTTTTAATTTAGTTTTATTATTTATTCCTTCATGCATGAGATTTATTCTTGATAATTTGTTTTAATTGTTTTATGATATTTGCTTGATTAATTTAATAATGGCCTGTTAGATTAATCAATAATTTATCATATGCTAGATTAAGATTTGATATTAAGCAAACGATATTTTATCTGATCATAAGTAGCAATTAATAATATTTGATTGTGGACAAACTTTTGAATATTATTATGATTATCAAGATGGCAAGTTAAATGGTCCGCGATGTTGAGATTGTTGCTTGGAATAATCTAATTCTCTAATTTTTAATGCAACTGTTATATTAAATCTAGACTGATAGTTCTAGGTTGTATGATAGTTAGGGTCTTTCGTGAGCGATTGCTGCATTAGATTTATAATTTAAGGAGGATTTCGGGTAGCTTGGCGATTGTCGGTTATCTAGGATTATTAATTTCAATTGAAGGAAAAGATAATAATAGCTTGATTAATTTGTTGATTAAAAGAAGGGGATACTGAACTAAAGAACTGAAGTTTGTTTTTAATTGATTTTTCTCATCTTTATTATTTATTATTTAATTAATAATTCAAAACCCCCCATTTAATTAGATATTTTTGAAAACATTAGATTTATTAAAACAATTCACTCTCTGTGGGTTCGACTCTTACTTTCACTACTACATTAATATTTTTAAAAGTAAGATTTTATTTTTGGTTGCTTGCGACAGCTTTCCAGTTTGGGAGTAAGCCAGGAAGTTCTTTAGGAAAAACGTCAGGAAACTCATTAACAATGGGAATATCATTCAAGTTTGACGTATTTTTGTTCAAATCATTGACATGAGCTAAAAAGGCTTGACATCCGTTTTTCAATAAACGAATGGCTTTATGGCTAGAAATAACAGTTATAGATTTCAATGGTTTAGTTGCTTGAATTTGCATGACAGATTGATTAGGAATATGAAAACTAATAATCTTATGAAAACAATCAATTTTAGCATGATGGGTAGTCAACCAATCAATTCCTAAAATCACATCAAATTCATGCATCTCCAAAGAAATAAGGTCAACAGGTAATGTGAGGTTGTTGATTTGAACTAGGCAAGATTTATAGACAGTAGATGTAATGGTCATTTCTCCTAATGGGGTTTCAACTGATAAGTTAAAGTCCAAATTTTCAGGAGTTAAGTTTAAACGCTGAGCACATGCAGGTGAGATAAAAGAATCGGTAGAGCCAGTATCTAACAAAGTGTAGACTTCACGAGAATTTATGAATAGCTTACCGATTATCACCTCGTTCGAGTTTCGTGCCATTTGGGATGTCACAACAAAAGCTCTCCCTTGAACTATAGATTTTCCCTTATCCGTGCTAGCTTTTGGTATCATCATTGTAGCTGGACTTGATTTTGTGGCAGGACAAAACCGCGCAAGATGACCCTCTTTCCCACAACTGTAGCACTTTTTGGACTGCTGTGTACAGTTTGGGCTGATGTGACCTTCCTGACCACACCTATAACATCTCACTGGTGGTCGATCTTCTCCCCTTGAAACTGGGGTCGGTGCTGGTGCTGGTGCCCTTCCATAATTATTATGGAATCTCTTTCTTTTGAAATTGTTCCCACTGGATTCTCCTCTTCTGTTATTTGATGTGGAAGTGTTGGTTACCTCCTCGATGGTTCTCGTTCCTGTGGTTGTTGTCATTCCTTTCTCTATGCTGATCATTAACTCTTGGCTGCAATGTTTCATCTGTTTGCTCCACCCTTTAAGCCCTATCCATAACATCTGAATACAAACTAAATTTATGAGAGCTAAGTTGTTGACGAATTTTGAATCTCAAACCTCTTAGGAACATCCGACTCATTCGTGCTTCGTCATCCACTAGATGGGTGGCAAAGCGAGATAACTCGGTAAACTTAGCTTCATATTGGGAGACTGTCATGTTTCCCTGCTCCAGCTTAATGAATTTCACCTCTTTCATATGGCGGATGCTTTCTGGGAAATACTTCTCGTTAAACAGTTCTTCGAATTCTGTCCAAGGCATTTCGAGTGCTGAAGGGTTGATACGTTTTACCGCTTCCCACCAATGGTCCGCCTCACCTCGTAACATAAAAGTGGCAAATGGCACCTTCTGATCATCAGCGCATTGTAAGACATCAAGCATTTTTGTCGTCTGCTTCAACCATGACCCCCCTTTGAGTGGGTCAGGCTTCCCGTGGAATTCAGGTGGTCCCAACTCTTTAAATTGCTTGACAGTGACCATCTTTAAATTACCAGCGTTTCTACCATTATTATTGACTGGATTTCCTCTTGCTTGATTCTGTATGAACTGCATGAAATTCCTAAAGAATCCATCGTTCATCATGTTATCAGGAACATTATTTCCTGAGTTGGCAGGAGGATTGTTTGGGGCCTCTTGATTCTCGGCTACATTCGCTTCAGGCATTCAATAGTTAACCTCTTGATTTTTAGATGTCATATTAAACTGTTGTCACAAAATAATTGTTAGTTCAAACAAACTGACTCATCTCTTCATGTTCCTACATTCAAATCGATTCATTAGATAAAAAAATCTAATTTAGGTAGGACACACTAGTGATTGATTTTATTCGTCTCTCCCCTCCTAGTTCTAACCCCAGATCTCCATTAAAGACCATATCCCTAAGCTCTGATGCCAACTGTGACGCCCCCAAATCTGGGCTCATACAGCCCAAACTTGAGTCGTCAAAAGACTACAACAAAATTATTATAAGGTAGAACAACGTTCAACAATACAGCGTATAATAATACACAACTAAGTCTTCACTATTATTATCACACTATTTTACAACGCGTGAAGACTACGATAGCTATTCCTCAGACTCTCACTCTATTCCCCGGCTAGACCCAGCTACGTTTCCATCTCCTGTTGAAAAACAATGGAACAAAAGAAAAGGTGAGCTCAAATAGCCCAGTAAAGAATATCATGACTAAGATAATGACGAATAAATTATCATTAGTCTTCAACAGTTGAGTTCTTGATAGAATACAATAGACTACAAGGTTTATATCAAAAACTGCAGTTAAATTCTTAAACAATGTTCAGATCAATAATAGCAGTGGAATGAGCAATCTATTAGAAGAATAATGCAGACTATAATGTCCACTCGGTTCTCTTTTTAGGAAAAACATCATCAACTTTTATCATCTGAAATACCTTTAGTCAAGATAATACAATTCACAGTTCTTGATCATAATCATGCAGATCAACAGTTCATCTTTGCACTACGGGCCAAAGACATTCAATATAACACCACCGGTCATGATTATACCAGAATCAGCCTTTGGTCATAATCATACCAAACAAAAGTTCATCTTTGCACTACAGGCCAAAGAGAACATTCAGCACGTGCCATAAAAGACACCGAACAGATGTATCGCCTTTAACCTATTATATCGCCTTTAACCTATCATTTGTTCAACAATTATATCGCATCTGTGCCCCCAGCCACAGATATTCACAACAACTTGATTTTGGATGATTAGAATGAATAAATGATGAACAGAAGAAACAGGATAAACAATAAGTATCAGAATTTTACTTTGTACAGATTCAAATAATGTCCAAATTGTCAACATGATGTGGAGTGAAATTTAAAAATGATATTCAAGATCCACAGTTCAGAATAACGGTTACAGTTCAATAAAAAGGTTCACGTAAATAGGATGGTTCAATTGAAATGATGAAGTGCAACTATTACGGAACATATAATATTTTCAGGAATTATAGAAGCAATAGTTCCATAATAAGTTTCGATTTAGGTGTATGAAAGAAAATAATATCCCTTACCGTAGCAGGTTTGATTAACAAAAGGTGAAGGAAATTAATATCTCTTACCATAATAAGTTTGAATAATGGAAGATGAAAAAGATGGTATCCCTTATGAGTATAAAGGAAAATAATATCACTTACGAATATGAAAGAAAATGATATTATAAACAAATATGCAATAAAAGTGTCATGTGATAATTCGTGTAGACAAATTATTTCCACAAGAGACAAATAAGAAATGAATACAAAGAGTAATTCACCAAACATGCGGTAATCCGCGTAGTCTGGCTATTCTCAGAGATTAATAAGGAATGAATACGAAAGGTTATTCACTAACAGGCGGTAATCCGCGCCGTAAGGTTATTCCCACAATTTAATAAAAATTGAATACGAAGAGTTATTCACCAAACAGGCGGTAATCCGCGCAGTAAGGTTATTCTCAGTGATTAATAAGGAATGAATACGAAAGGTTATTTACCAACAGGCGGTAATCCGCGCCGTAAGGTTATTCCCACAAATTAATACATGGAAATAAATGACATATCTTATGAGTAAGAAAGAAACGATATTATTTTCGAGAATCAAATAATGATAATCCTTTACCTTAACACGTGACTGGATATTGATTTAAATGAGGTTGATTAACTTGAACAGTACACGTACACTTATAAATCTTCACAAATACTCAAGATGACTTAAACACACTTAGAGAAAACTTTCACAAGAAGTATTTAGAGAGAGAAAGAAAGAACAAGTAAGAAAATTTATGAAAAATTCTTAAGTTAAGGCCTCTATTTATAGCCAAAAATCTTATCATAACCAAGATTTCCTAATTTAATCCAAACCGTTCATTTCAAGATAATGTTTAATCCATACCATTCATTTCATCTTTTAAGAATTCTTTAATCTAAACTATTCATTTAAAGATCATCTTTTAATCTACACCATCCATTTCAAATTCTATATTATCTTTAATCTATACCATTCATTTTATCTTTTAAGATTTCCTTAATTTAAACCATTCATTTTATATCACCTAACTTTATATTATAAACAAATAACTTTATCAATTCAATTATTCAACAATAATTCACACTTATTAACTATTATGACTAATTATTATAAATACAGTGTAATTGGCTTTCTGAGTTAGATATCAAGTCAATTAATTAATGAAATACAACTGTTTAAATAACACCATAATAGAGATAACAATAATGCAGAAAGTATGTAAAAGAAAGATTACGTTACTGTGTCATGACAATTATTGATTCAATAATGTGAATTACTGTGCATATGCTACTGTGACAATTATCAATTTAATAACATGAATTATTGTGCATGTGACAATAAAGTCAAATATTGTACGATAACCACTTTATCAGTTTAATAATACGAAACACTGTGCAATGCCGTGTGCTACTGTGCAATACCGTGTGCTACTGTGCAATACCGTATGTTACTTGTAATACCGTATATTACTATTCTTTTACCACCGGATATTTTAACAATTAAAAGTAATAGTACCATTGACCATTTTAAAAATTGTTTATGTCATTTTCTATATCCGACAATTATTCTTTGTGGGGTCCACCAATGATTGGTTCGTACGGCGCCGTCGTACGAATATTCCCCGACAGAATGAATATTCCCCGACCAAAAGAATATTGTCCGCCATAATATAATTTACACATAACATCCTTAACTTTTAACTTTATCAATTTAACCACTTACTGTTTCATGAAAATATATATGAAGAAAAAATAAATTTTATATTTCATAAAATTCGGGGTCTTACACTTACTACTAAATAATCTCAGACAAGCGCTAAAGATTTAACCTAATAGCAGCATAAAGAAATAGAGAGATCGTTGAACTAAACAACACAATCCAAGCGTCTGCATTTAATCTAGATGAATATTTTTCCTATGATATAACAATATTTTGATAAGCAAAATTATTAACCTTAGTTGCTTCGCAAATTAAAGTGACCAAACAATTGGGGATTTGATATTTAATTTAACAGTAAATTTCAACGAATAATAAACTAGTGTGCACCCTAGCAATTAAACGAATTAATCATAAAATAAAACACAGAAAAATATTCAATACTCAAAATATAAATTAAACAATTAAAATAAATTAGATCTCACAGTGTATAAATCTTGATGGCTTCAATCACTTAAACCAAGAAAAAGAATTTAACTACTCATAATAATAGAGAACACTAAAGAATAGAAGAGAGAATTTTTATTCTAATAAAAGTTGTATCTTACAATGTGTCTCAAGCCCTCTATTTATAGGCTCCAAAATCTCCCTAACCCTAGTTGGAAGTACATTTTCCAAACCCTAATAGGATTTAAAATACAAATAAAAAAAAATAATTATTATTATTCTAACCCTAGTTGGAATTAAAATCCAATTTGGAATCAAATTAATGCTAAAATCGTGAATAATTTCGTTTTGCAGCATTAATGTGCAAGCCAAACGCGCCTTACGCCTGCTTTGACTCGGTCAACGCGCTTTCGCGTGGGATGACGTCATCATGCATTGCCGCACATTGCGCGGATGCTTTTCCGTGGTTCAATACGGCGTCGTTTCTGTTTTCGCTGTCTGCCATCAGTTTCCGCGCACCAAACGACGTCGTGTTGAACCCGTTTCTTTAATAACGCGCACATGATGCGGTTAACTTTTTCCGGCTTATTTACAACTTTGCCCCTCCGCGTCTTTTCTTGATTAATTACCATTTTGCCATCCAAGCTTTAATTTTCCTACAAAAATAAATACAAATTAATTAAAATTAAATAAGAATAATATAAAAATAATAAAAATAATAAAAACACATAATAATAAATGAAACACCTAAAACACTAAAAGTAAATAAAAACACATAAATAAAAATAAATATAAAAATACTATAAAATTACCTAAATTAACATAAATTAACTAAAATCCTATAAAACCTATTAAAACCAAAATAAGTTAAATAATTAAACATTTAAGCATACAATAAATATAAAAACCAAGTATTAGGGAATAAAAATATCGTATAATTTAACTCTATCAATTAACCTTCTAATACTATTAATCATTTAATAATATTTTATTTATTTCTTAATATTATTAATCATTTAATAATATTTTATTTGTTTTTTAATATTATTATTCACTTAATAATATTTTATTCATATTCTAATATTATTATTTATTTAATAATATTTTATTCATTTGCTAATATTTTTATTCATATAATAATATTTTATTGATTTGCTAATATTATTATTCATTTAATAATATTTTGTTAATTTTTTAATATTATTATTCATTTAATAATATTTTATTAATTTGCTTATATTATTAAACCTATAATAATATTTATTCCCTTTTACTTATTAAATTAACTCTTTATAATGTTTAAATTACATTAATTGGATCCCAAACTAATAAAATAAAGTTTAACACATTTTTCAATTTTCTGACAAGAACCAACTTGACCCGGCAAAATCGACCTGACCCAACCCAGTTTAGAAAAACATTTTATTTATGGAAATGGCACTGGGCGCAGTGTGTTGAACTAAACACTGCGCCCCGGCGCAGTCCAGCAAAATAGAATTCCAACTTTTTCAGTTTTTTTCAATTTTGACACTTTTAATTCAATCTTGAATAAAATAAAATCTACACATCCAAATGACACCAAAGCAGTTTTGTTATCTTCCTAACTTCTTGTTTTACAACATTTCATTGTTCAATCACATTTTCAAAAATAGTTTGACAAGAATTTTACAATCGATTCATCTAGGGTTTTCAAAATGACATATTTTGTGGTAAAAGCCATAACTTCTTCATTTTTTCATATTTTTTAGAGATTCAAGTTGGGTTGTCTTTATAACTCATATATATAACTTTCTAGCCGTATAAATCAAACATCCAACTTATATATTTCAAACTACCATAATAAATAGCACATAACTAACTAGGATTTTATCGATAAAATATTATATGAACTTTTCTTCCACTTATTTGCATACCACACATATAAATATATGTATTAACATATTAAACCATGAATCTACATATATATCATAGTTTTAGACTTATAGCGTATCAAAATAAGTTTTGAACCGTTAAAAATATATTTTGACCGTTTAGTATATATATAAACCATAAAAATGAACTAAGGAAAGAAGGAATAGAACACTTGTTAACCTTCTAGATTTGAATGCTCTTCTTCTTCTTGAGATGAACTTTGCTAAGGACTTCACCTTGAATAATCTCTAGCAATATCCTTGGTGGATTCTCAAACTTACAAGAGTTCTCTCACTTTTCTCTCTAAAAAGCTCTCTCTTTTCTCTCTTGGTGTTCTAGCAAAATGACTAACAACATAACCAATTGGTTAAACACTATATTTATAGCACTTCCTTAATCACCATCAACATCTACTAAACAACTAACATTAGTCAAATTATAAGTTAATTTGTGCTTACTATTTCTATGATTGACCATTTGAATTAACTAAGTGATTGACCTCCATCAAACTAACTTGCAAGCTATTGATTGAGTAACTTTGAACTAACCTTGGCGCAACAAGCCACCCCATGTGGGGCCCTCCAAAGTACCAGCCAAAGTGGCCCTTTTTGGGCTCCATTTTTGATTTGTTTTTATTGTTTATTTAATGACACACACACACACACACACACACACACACACACACACACACACACACACACACACACACACACATATAGACCAATCTTTAACTTTCATTTTGGCTCCACATTGGACTCTAGAATTTAATCTATTGGACTCATTTATTTAATTTGTTCGGGCTCAATTTATTCCTTCCATTGGGCTATCATTAACTAACACATGCTATATTTAATTAAAACAAGTATTGGACTACCTCAAATATAACATGGATCAAACAATTAATTATATTCATGTACTACTAGGGTAATTTTATTAGATCTAGTTTAATACTTCATTTGGACTTAAAATATAATTCAATTAGACTTGCTTTAATAATTTATTCTACCACTTTGCTATACTACTAGATGAATATACACATATATTAGTATATTCATTCAATTATATAATGTAATATCCCAGATATTTACAAGATTTGTAAATAAGATTTTAAATATAAATTAAAGGTTATGGTTTAAAACCTAGAGTTGTAGAAGTGAGATGTGTGAAAAATGGGTGAATATTTTTTTAACATAATGTATTTGTTAGAAATTAAATGTGAAAATATTTTAATGATGCATGTAGAGAATTTAGTAAGAAAATAAATTCAATTGAAAAGTGAAGGTGGTTATATTAATATATATACACCTAATGTGTGTTTATTAGCCCAATAAGAAGATGAGTAGATTAAATAATAAGCCCAAATATTATAGTCCAAGAGGTAATTAATATAAATCCAATTAAATTATGTTGGCAAGTATTGTATATAATGTGGTGGTAATCCAATTAAATTAATTACCTAGCCCAAGTTATAAAGATGTGTGAGTTGTGTTGGGTAGCCCAAATAATTAAATAAGGGAGCCTAATGCAAAATAAACTAGTAGCCCAAATATTGAGTCCAAATATAAAAGTCAAATGTTGGTATGTGAATTCATAGATCTATGTGTTTATAACATGATTTGGTATGTGAAAAATGCATAGAAGTTGTAGAAAAGTTCATAACATGTTTTACCGGTAAAACCCTAACCATGCATGCTAGTTTAACGTTGTATTTTGAAATGTACAAATCGGAAATTGGATTTTTATGGCTAGAAAGCTAGATCTACAAGTTTTAAGGAAAAACTCTTTTTGAACTTTTCAAAAATAATGAATAACAAAGAAATTATAGCTTTTACCAAAAAGGATGTCATTTTTAAACCCTAAGTGGTTCAATCCGTAAATTTCGTGTAAAATGTTTTCAAAAAGACAATCGAACCATGGAATATTGTAAAAAAAGAAGTTATGAAGACAACAACACTAAGTTGGTGTCATTTGAATATGTATAGTTCATTTATTTCAAGTTTGAACCATTAAAACCAAGGATTTATGAAACTAGTTTTCATTCTTTCCTTGTGAGCCATTTTATGGATACTTCCGTTCGGAATTTGGATTTATGATCTAAAGATAAATTGTAGATCATGAAATGCTGATGAGAATGGACTCAAGAATCACCCCAAAATGTTTTAAAATGAAGAAGTTATGACTATCGGAGCGTCGGGGGGTCGAGCAGTCCAAAAATTGATTTTTCAAAAGTAGGTCAAGCGTCTACCAAGCGCCTAGGCGCTTGAACCCGCTGTTCCTGAGAGCAGATTCGGTCCGGTCCGGGTCGGGTCGGTCCGGGTCGGGTTTTCTATGGAAATTTAAGTTGAAATAAGTGTAAAATAAATGTGTTTGAATATTAAACCAATACATGGAGTTTATTAGTAACTAATTGGTAGCTAAATGTTTAAAATTAAGACTAATGTTAACACAATTAAAAAGTTAACTATTGGTATTGTTTATAATAAAATATTATTAAGAGGTTAATAATATTAATATGTGATTAGAATGTTATTAAATGATTATAACATTTGTAAATGATTAAATTATTATTAAATGGATAATAATATTAATAAGTCAAGAAAATATTATTAAATAAATAATAATATTAGTAAATGAATAAAATATTATTAAAAAGATTAATAATATTAGATAATGAATAAAATATTATTAAATAATTAATAATATTAGATAGTGAATAAAATATTATTAAATGATTACTAATATTAGATAATGATTAAAATATTATTAAATGATTAATAATATTAGATAATGAATAAAATATTATTAAATAATTAATAATATTAATAATGTGGTTAATGTATTATTAAATGGTTAATAATATTAAAAGATTAATACAATATTATTAAGGGATTAATAATGTTAGAATGATAATAGAATATTATTAAATGATTAATAATATTATAAGACTAATGGAATATTATTAATTGTTAATAATGTTAGATAAGAATGTGAAATATATTAAGTAATTAATATAGGTTTTATGTGATGGAAATATTATCAAGTAATGATAATATGTTCTAAGTGTTTAATATACCCTTAATTATTTAATTATGTGGTCAGGTATAACATGTATAGATGTTATCATATGAATGCGTATATGATACTAATTTGAATATCAACGTGATTAATTGTTAGGTCTATCTAAAGAGAATTAAATTGAATTGATTAGCAGTAAATCACGCACAAGGCAAGTTTTTTCTTAACCCTAACTTGTATTTATTGTTGCAAGTATTCTTCAACCTTATTTACATTGAGCAATTCAATTATTGTTGAGCAAGTATCTACACTCGTAGTTATTTGACAGACCTTTGAGTGAATTAATTATTGAAAATTACTTCACATCATTATTGTATTGTATTCGCACATAGTGCCTTTGCAAATGTTATAGTTCAGTAATTTACGAACTGTTTAAGAATGTCTAAGCTAATTGTTTCGGCTAGACAAATGCATGTTTAAATTCATCTAATTGAATATTTTAAAAGCTTATCCAAACCATTGGTTGGTGCGGATTCTTACAGTAAGACTGAGAAAGAACAACCCTAGTTAAAGGGGATTTTTATATTGTCGGGTAACCGAATTTGCGCAAGAAAACTAAATGTTATGCATATACATAGGACATGAGAGGATTGATCCCCTCAAGTGTCCCGTTATTTTTAACAAGGAGTCAGACATTGTATGTATGTTCTACCTTAGTAGCAGTTCATGGTCATTAAAGACCACTCAGCAGTAAAGAGTCAATTCCTTCTTTTATTGAACATTGATTCTTGTTATCTTTCACAATTGCTATTGTTGAAACCTTGAAGTTATTTCCCTTCATCATGATATATCGTATGATTGTTGTTTATAAACTTGCTGAGCCATTTAGTTGCTCATTCTTGCTATATCATGACTATATTTCAGTCATTCCCGAAAGCTCTAAATCGGACAAAGGCAAGGGGAAAGCGAATGCTTAATTTTAGTAGTTGCATGCTAGTTTAAATTACTGTAATGTAATTACTGTTGTAAATCTTTTGTGTTTTCCCTTAAGATATGTAATGTTTAAGATTAAGGTAATAGACCTTGGGAAGTGTAGCCTTTTGTTAAGGAACCTTTTCTATTATTCCGCGAAGCTTGAATACAATTTATGTATTTCATTGTTGTTAAGTATTGTACAGTGAGAACCAAACCCGAGGTTAAAGAACCCAGAGTTGGGGTCGTCACAGGTTGGTATCAAAGCTGTAGGTTAGAAACGCTAGGATTGCGAAACCTAGGTTATAACCTTAGTACTAAACTCTTACCTAGTGTTGGATGTTTAAAGCCCACTATGGTATGATGTAGTATGACAAAGTTATAAAATGATTTTCAGTATTTCGAAACGTTTAAAGAATAGTCTATGCTAATTGTTTCGGCTAGACAAATTGATTTGAAAATATCAAAATGTATTTATGAAATCATCACACGCCATTAAAGCCATAGTGTGTGGATGAAAAGGACGGAATCCTCAACGTACTGTCAAGATGTGCGGTATCATGAAGTCATGAATTAATGACGGAATCCTCAACGTACTGTCGAGATGATGCGGTATCATGAAGTCCTATAAATGAATTTTAGTTATTTTAACCGATCTGAAATGATTTTTGAACCGTAATATACGAACAGTTCGATGATGTGAGTCTACGTCATTTATTTTGACTGGACATTTTTGGTCAGAAATTATTCAAGTTGTATTTCCAATCCAAATTATTCTGGTGCAGAATTTGGTAGTAAGTCTGAGGTGAACAAGTGCAAAAAGAAGTATATTCTGTCGGCTAAAGTAGATATATTTTCGTCGGCATATAGCTCCGACTGGCGCCCAACTAAGACGTTCTGCACGACGTATGGTACAATAGGCTGATCACCTAGCGTACACCTATGGAATGTTTTCAGTCTTTGTGATTGATAAACACTCTATTTGTAAGTATTTACAGGGATAAATACTATTTATTCGGAATTCAGTTAATTCCTTCGGATGTTTACGGTCTTGATGACCCCTCAGTATATTATGAAAGTTTTAATGAATATTTTGATTTACAATTTATTCTTCTGTAAAATATTGATTTTCAATTTATTCTTCTGCAAGATATTCCATTGTTCTAGAATTATAAGTTAGAAGTATGAACTTCCTAGAAAAGGGTGGTCATAAAATTTGATGAGTAAAGAGATATTCTCAGAGATGAAAATTTGTAGAAATAAGTATGATGAAATTTCGGGGACGAAATTCTTATAAGAAGGGGTGAATGTAATATCCCAGATATTTACAAGATTTGTAAATAAGATTTTAAATATAAATTAAAGGTTATGGTTTAAAACCTAGAGTTGTAGAAGTGAGATGTGTGAAAAATGGGTGAATATTTTTTTAACATAATATATTTGTTAGAAATTAAATGTGAAAATATTTTAATGATGCATGTAGAGAATTTAGTAAGAAAATAAATTCAATTGAAAAGTGAAGGTGGTTATATTAATATATATACACCTAATGTGTGTTTATTAGCCCAATAAGAAGATGAGTAGATTAAATAATAAGCCCAAATATTATAGTCCAAGAGGTAATTAATATAAATCCAATTAAATTATGTTGGCAAGTATTGTATATAATGTGGTGGTAATCTGTAAGACCCCGAATTTTATGAAATACAAAATTTAATTTTTCTTCATATAGATATTTTTTAAACAGTAAGTGGTTAAATCGATAAAGTTAAAAGTTAAGGATGTTATGTGCAAATTTTATTTTGTCGGACAATATTCGCTTTGTCGAGGAATATTCGTTTGGTCGGGGAATATTCGTTTGGTCGGGGAATATTCGTTTGGTCCGACGGCGCCGAAATAACAAATTATTGGTGGACCCCACAACGGAATATTTGTCGGATATAGAAAACGACAGAAATAACTTTTTTAAATAAAAATAGTCAACGGAACTGTTAAAATACCGGTGATAAAAAAATAGTAGCATACGGTAGTTATTGGTATTTTCTGTAGCACTCGGTACTCTACAGTAACACACGGTATTGCATAGTGTCTCATATTTTTGGTCTGATAATTGACAACGTAACTGTTACGCATCATTTCATCGATAATTGTCACTGCATAATATTTTATATTATCAATTCAATAATTGTTGTTACACAGTATTTTGCATTATTGATTTAATAATTGTCATTACACTGTATTTTATATCATTGAGTCAATAATTGTTGTTGCACTGTTTTTAAAATTATTGAACCTAATAATTGTCACAGTAACATATGCACAGTAATTCACATTATTGAATCAATAATTGTCATTACACAGTAACGTATGCTTTATTTTACATTATTGTTATCTCTATTATGATGTTATTTAAACAGTTGTATTTCATTAATTTATTGACTTGATATCTAAGAGCTAACTATACTGTATTTATAACAATTAGTCATAATAATTGAATTGATAAAGTTATTTGTTTATAATATAAAGTTAGGTGATTATTAGGTGATATGAAATGAATGGTGTAGATTAAAGTGTGAATTATTGTTGAATAAATGAATTGATTTGTTTATAATATAAAGTTAGGTGATTATTAGGTGATATGAAATGAATGGTGTAGATTAAAGATAATATAATATTTGAAATGGATGGTGTAGATTAAAAGATGATCTTTAAATGAATGGTTTAGATTAAATGAATGATAAGATTTTTGGCTATAAATAGAAGCCTTAACTTAAGGATTTTTCATAAACTTCCTTACTTGTTCTTTCTTTCTCTCTCTAAATACTTCTTGTGAAAGTTCTCTCTAAGTGTGCTTAAGTCATCTTGAGTATTTGTGAAGATCTATAAGTATACGTGTACTGTTCAAGTTAATCAACCTCATTTAAATCAATATCCAGTCACGTGTTACGGTAAGGGATACCATCTTTTTCATCTTCCATTATTCAAACATACTATGGCAAGGGATTATCATTATTTGATTCTCGATAATAATATTGTTTCTTCCTTACTCATAAGACGTGCCTTTTATTTCCATGTATTAAATTGTGGGAATAACCTTACGGAGCGGATTGCCGCCTGTTGGTGAATAACCTTTCGTATTCATTCATTATTAATCTCTGAGAATAACCTTACGGAGCGGATTGCCGCCTGTTTGGTGAATAACTCTTTGTACTCAAATTCTATTAAATTGTGGGAATAACCTTACGGAGCGGATTGCCGCCTGTTGGTGAATAACCTTTCGTATTCATTCATTATTAATCTCTGAGAATAACCTTACGGAGCGGATTGCCGCCTGTTTGGTGAATAACTCTTTGTACTCAAATTCTATTAAATTGTGGGAATAACCTTACGGAGCGGATTGCCGCCTGTTGGTGAATAACCCTTTGTATTAATTTCCTTCACCTTTTGTTAATCAAACCTGCTACGGTAAGGGATATTATTTTCTTTCATATTCCTAAATCGAAATTTATTATGGAACTATTGCTTCTATAATTCCTGAAAATATTATATGTTCCATAATAGTTGAACTTCATTATTTCAACTGAACCTTCCTATTTACGTGAACCTTTCTATTGAATTGTAACCGTTATTCTGAACTGTGGATCTTGAATTTCACTCCACATCATGTTGACAATTTGGACATTATTTGAATCTGTACAAAGTAAACTTCCGATACTTATTGTTATCCTATTTCTTCTGTTCATCATTTACATCATTCTAATCATCCAAAAAATCAAGTTGTTGTGAATATCTGTGGCCGGGGGCACAGATGTGATATATTTGTTGAACAGATGATAGGTTAAAGGCGATATAATAGGTTAAAGGCGATACATCTGTTCGGTGTCTTTTATGGCACGTGGTGAATGTTCTCTTTGGCCCGTAGTGCAAAGATGAACTGTTGTTTGGTATGATTATGACCAAAGGCTGAATCTGGTATAATCATGACCGTTGGTGTTATATTGAATGTCTTTGGCCCGTAGTGCAAAGATGAACTGTTGATGTGCATGATTATGATCAGGAACTGTGAATTTGTATTATCTTGACTAATGATATTTCAGATGATAAAAGTTGATGATGTTTTTCCTAAAAAGAGAACCGAGTGGACATTATAGTCTGCATTATTCTTCTAATAGATTACTCATTCCGCTGCTATTATTGATCTGAACGTTGTTTAAGAATTTAACTGCAGTTTTTGATATAAACCTTGTAGTCTATTGTATTCTATCAAGAACTCAACTGTTGAAGACTAATGATAATTTATTTGTCATTATCTTAGTCATGATATTCTTTACTGGGCTATTTGAGCTCACCCTTTCTTTTGTTCCATTGTTTTTCAACAGGAGATGAAAACATAACAGGGTCTAGCCGGGGAATGGAGTGAGGGTCCGAGGAATAGTTATCATAGTCTTCACATTTTGTAAAATAGTGTGGCAATAATAGTGAAGACTTAGTTGTGTATTATTATACACTGTATTGTTGTACGTTGTGCTTTGTTGTAATAATTTTGTTGTAGTATTTTGACGACTCAAGTTTGGGCTGTGTGAGCCCAGATTTGGGGGCGTCACAGTTGGCATCAGAGCTTAGGGATATGGTCTTTAATGGAGATCTGGGGTTAGAACTAGGAGGGGAGAGACGAATAGAATCAATCACTAGTGTGTCCTACCTAAATTAGATTTATTTTTATCTAATGAATCGATTTGAATGTAGGAACATGAAGAGATGAGTCAGTTTATTTGAACTAACATTTATTTTGTGACCACAGTTAATTATGGCATCTGGAAATCAGGAGGTTAACTATGAAATTACCGAAACAAATGTAGCTGCAAAACAAGAGGCGACGAATAATCTTCTTACAAACTCAGAGTTGAATCATTTGTCTAAGGCAAAAATTATGCGTGTTCTATCCAGTAAGGATGAAGGTGAAAGCTCTGCTACAGTCGTTCCAGATCCATTCTTAGAAGCAATTAAAGGAAGTAACGAACTTGCGGAAATTATTGCCTTTAATTTACTCACTAATTGGGAGAGTGATATCACCTGGTTATGCTCTATAACAAAGGATCAGAATATATGGACTTTTCATATTAGTCTTTGGGATTTATGGTGTTCCAGCTATGATTTTCAAGATTATTTAAAAATGATGTTTCTATACTTTTGGGCGTTACAATTTAGAGGAATTCAGGTTAAGTTAGTCACTATCGTGGAAACTGCAGTCTATCGAAAATACTATTTTAATGGAAATCATTGGTACCTTACTACTGATGAAGTTGATGAACACGAGAAACAGTTTGCTAGAGAATTATTCAGTGGTATTCATATGGTTGAAATACGTGAAGATCCGAATGAAGTATTCGGGATTCGATTTGACGATAACAGTCAAGAAACCGAATGAGATGATAACCGGTAAGCTATTCATAAATTCTCGTGAAGTCTACGCTTTGTTAGATACTGGCTCTACCCATTCTTTTATCTCACCTGCATGTGCTCAGCGTTTAAACTTAACTCCTGAAAACTTGGACTTTGACTTATCAGTTGAAACCCCATTAGGAGAAATGACCATTACCTCTCCTGTCTATAAATCTTGCCTAGTTCAAATCAACAACCTCACATTACCTGTTGACCTTATTTCTTTGGAGATGCATGAATTTGATGTGATTTTAGGAATTGATTGGTTGACTACCCATCATGCTAAAATTGATTTTTTCCATAAGATTATTAGTTTTCATATTCCTAATCAACCTGTCATGCAAATTCAAGCAACTAAACCATTGAAATCTATAACTGTTATTTCTAGCCATAAAACCATTCGTTTATTGAAAAACGGATGTCAAGCCTTTTTAGCTCATGTCACTGATTTGAACAAAAATACGTCAAACTTGAATGATATTCTCATTGTTAATGAGTTTCCTGACGTTTTTCCTGAAGAACTTCCTGGCTTACCCCCAAACCGTGAAATTGATTTTTGTATTGATCTTGAACTCGGTACCAAATCCATTTTCAAAGCCCCATACCGAATGGCTCCCATAGAATGCCAAGAGTTAAAAGTTTAATTATTAGATATTGGTATCATTCGTTCTAGTACAAAACTTATATCGAGCGAGGAATGCGAGAAGAGTTTCCAAGAACTCAAGAGAAGACTTGTTTCAGCTCCTGTTCTGACCATACCATCGGGATCGGGAGAATTCGTCATATTTAGCGATGCTTCAGACAAAGGTCTAGGCTGTGTCCTTATGCAACATGGAAATGTGAGAAAAATTATGAGAAAAATTATCCTACTCATGATCTAAAGTTGGCAGCAGTCGTTTTCGCGTTGAAGATCTGGAGACACTATTTGTACGGAGAAAAAGTGGATATCTATACGGATCATAAAAGTTTCAAGTATTTCTTCACCTAGAAGGAACTCAACATGCGACAACGACGTTGGCTTGAGCTGTTAAAGGATTATGACCACACAATCCAGTATCACCCGGGAAAGGCGAACGTTGTAGCTGACGCTTTGAGCAGAAAATCTTATGCAAGTACAAGTGCACTGCTGACAACACAAAAGTGTATTTTGTACGACTTGCAAAAGATGGAGATAGAGCTAAAGACACCAGGGACCCGCTCGAAGATTGCTCACGTGCGAGTAGAACCAACTTTAATCGATAAAATTAAAGCTGCTCAAGCTACCGATCCGGAACTGATAAACATGATAAAGAAAGTACAAGAAGGTGCCATTCCCGAAGCAAGAATCGACGAGAAAGGAATACTTCGAGTCAACTCTCGACTCTGTGTTCCTAACGATCATGAATTAAAGCATAAAATCATGATGGAGGCACACAACATGCCGTTTGCAATCCACCCAGGAGGTACCAAGATGTATCGAGATCTTCGACATACATTTTGGTGGAACAATATGAAAAGAGAGATTGCGGAGTTTATCTCAAGGTGCCTAACTTGTCAACGTGTCAAGGCAGAGCATCAAGTTCCTAAAGGTCCATTACAATCACTTGAAGTTCCCGAATGGAAGTGGGAACACATCAATATGGACTTCGTGACGGGTCTTCCAAAAGTTTCTCAAGGCTTAGATGCAATTTGGGTGATCGTAGATAGATTGACCAAATCTGCTCATTTCTTGCCTATACGAGAAAACTTTTCACTTGAACGTCTTGCCGGTATGTACATAAATGAGATCGTGAGATTGCATGGCATGCCAGTTTCCATAGTTTCTGATCGAGATCCTAGATTCACTTCACGCTTTTGGATCAGTCTACAAAAAGCTATGGGCACTGAACTACGTTTTAGTTCTGCATACCATCCTCAAACGGACGGACAATCGGAAAGGACGATCCAGACCCTCGAAGATCTTTTGAGACTTTGTGTATTAGACTTCAAAGGAAGTTGGGATAAGTACTTGCCGTTGGTGGAATTTTCTTACAACAACAGTTACCAAGCAAGCATAGGCATGGCTCCATTCGAGGCATTGTATGGAAGGAAGTGTCGCTCCCCAATATGTTGGAATGAGGTAGGAGAAGCAAAATTGTTGGGACCCGAGTTGGTACGCTTGACGACCGAAAAGATCCAAATGATCCGACAACGAATACAGACCGCACAAGAACGACAAAAGAGTTATGCTGATCTTCATCGGAGAGACGAAAGTTTCAACGTCGGAGATCATGTATTCTTACGTGTTTCTCCATGGAAAGGAGTTACGAGATTCGGAAAGAGAGGAAAGTTCAACCCTCGATTTATTGGCCCATTTGAAATCCTCGATCGAATAGGAACCGTAGCCTACAGACTAGCCCTACCACCAAGTATGTCTCGCATCCATAACGTTTTTCACATATCTATGTTACGTAAATATGTGAAGGACCCAAACCACGTCATTGAGTTAGAACCAGACGTTATAGCAGAGGATTTAACATACGAGGAAGTACCTGTTAAGATCCTGGATAAGAAGGAGCAGATCCTACGCTCAAAGGTTATACCTCAAGTTAAGGTTTTATGGAGGAACCAAGATACTGAGGAAATGACCTGGGAGCTAGAATCTGAGATGAAATCTAAGTATCCTTACCTCTTCGATATGTCAGGTACGTCAATTTCGGGGACGAAATTTCATAAGGAGGGGAGGTTGTAAGACCCCGAATTTTATGAAATACAAAATTTAATTTTTCTTCATATAGATATTTTTTAAACAGTAAGTGGTTAAATCGATAAAGTTAAAAGTTAAGGATGTTATGTGCAAATTTTATTTTGTCGGACAATATTCGCTTTGTCGAGGAATATTCGTTTGGTCGGGGAATATTCGTTTGGTCGGGGAATATTCGTTTGGTCCGACGGCGCCGAAATAACAAATTATTGGTGGACCCCACAACGGAATATTTGTCGGATATAGAAAACGACAGAAATAACTTTTTTAAATAAAAATAGTCAACGGAACTGTTAAAATACCGGTGATAAAAAAATAGTAGCATACGGTAGTTATTGGTATTTTCTGTAGCACTCGGTACTCTACAGTAACACACGGTATTGCATAGTGTCTCATATTTTTGGTCTGATAATTGACAACGTAACTGTTACGCATCATTTCATCGATAATTGTCACTGCATAATATTTTATATTATCAATTCAATAATTGTTGTTACACAGTATTTTGCATTATTGATTTAATAATTGTCATTACACTGTATTTTATATCATTGAGTCAATAATTGTTGTTGCACTGTTTTTAAAATTATTGAACCTAATAATTGTCACAGTAACATATGCACAGTAATTCACATTATTGAATCAATAATTGTCATTACACAGTAACGTATGCTTTATTTTACATTATTGTTATCTCTATTATGATGTTATTTAAACAGTTGTATTTCATTAATTTATTGACTTGATATCTAAGAGCTAACTATACTGTATTTATAACAATTAGTCATAATAATTGAATTGATAAAGTTATTTGTTTATAATATAAAGTTAGGTGATTATTAGGTGATATGAAATGAATGGTGTAGATTAAAGTGTGAATTATTGTTGAATAAATGAATTGATTTGTTTATAATATAAAGTTAGGTGATTATTAGGTGATATGAAATGAATGGTGTAGATTAAAGATAATATAATATTTGAAATGGATGGTGTAGATTAAAAGATGATCTTTAAATGAATGGTTTAGATTAAATGAATGATAAGATTTTTGGCTATAAATAGAAGCCTTAACTTAAGGATTTTTCATAAACTTCCTTACTTGTTCTTTCTTTCTCTCTCTAAATACTTCTTGTGAAAGTTCTCTCTAAGTGTGCTTAAGTCATCTTGAGTATTTGTGAAGATCTATAAGTATACGTGTACTGTTCAAGTTAATCAACCTCATTTAAATCAATATCCAGTCACGTGTTACGGTAAGGGATACCATCTTTTTCATCTTCCATTATTCAAACATACTATGGCAAGGGATTATCATTATTTGATTCTCGATAATAATATTGTTTCTTCCTTACTCATAAGACGTGCCTTTTATTTCCATGTATTAAATTGTGGGAATAACCTTACGGAGCGGATTGCCGCCTGTTGGTGAATAACCTTTCGTATTCATTCATTATTAATCTCTGAGAATAACCTTACGGAGCGGATTGCCGCCTGTTTGGTGAATAACTCTTTGTACTCAAATTCTATTAAATTGTGGGAATAACCTTACGGAGCGGATTGCCGCCTGTTGGTGAATAACCTTTCGTATTCATTCATTATTAATCTCTGAGAATAACCTTACGGAGCGGATTGCCGCCTGTTTGGTGAATAACTCTTTGTACTCAAATTCTATTAAATTGTGGGAATAACCTTACGGAGCGGATTGCCGCCTGTTGGTGAATAACCCTTTGTATTAATTTCCTTCACCTTTTGTTAATCAAACCTGCTACGGTAAGGGATATTATTTTCTTTCATACTCCTAAATCGAAATTTATTATGGAACTATTGCTTCTATAATTCCTGAAAATATTATATGTTCCATAATAGTTGAACTTCATTATTTCAACTGAACCTTCCTATTTACGTGAACCTTTCTATTGAATTGTAACCGTTATTCTGAACTGTGGATCTTGAATTTCACTCCACATCATGTTGACAATTTGGACATTATTTGAATCTGTACAAAGTAAACTTCCGATACTTATTGTTATCCTATTTCTTCTGTTCATCATTTACATCATTCTAATCATCCAAAAAATCAAGTTGTTGTGAATATCTGTGGCCGGGGGCACAGATGTGATATATTTGTTGAACAGATGATAGGTTAAAGGCGATATAATAGGTTAAAGGCGATACATCTGTTCGGTGTCTTTTATGGCACGTGGTGAATGTTCTCTTTGGCCCGTAGTGCAAAGATGAACTGTTGTTTGGTATGATTATGACCAAAGGCTGAATCTGGTATAATCATGACCGTTGGTGTTATATTGAATGTCTTTGGCCCGTAGTGCAAAGATGAACTGTTGATGTGCATGATTATGATCAGGAACTGTGAATTTATATTATCTTGACTAATGATATTTCAGATGATAAAAGTTGATGATGTTTTTCCTAAAAAGAGAACCGAGTGGACATTATAGTCTGCATTATTCTTCTAATAGATTACTCATTCCGCTGCTATTATTGATCTGAACGTTGTTTAAGAATTTAACTGCAGTTTTTGATATAAACCTTGTAGTCTATTGTATTCTATCAAGAACTCAACTGTTGAAGACTAATGATAATTTATTTGTCATTATCTTAGTCATGATATTCTTTACTGGGCTATTTGAGCTCACCCTTTCTTTTGTTCCATTGTTTTTCAACAGGAGATGAAAACATAACAGGGTCTAGCCGGGGAATGGAGTGAGGGTCCGAGGAATAGTTATCATAGTCTTCACGTTTTGTAAAATAGTGTGGCAATAATAGTGAAGACTTAGTTGTGTATTATTATACACTGTATTGTTGTACGTTGTGCTTTGTTGTAATAATTTTGTTGTAGTATTTTGACGACTCAAGTTTGGGCTGTGTGAGCCCAGATTTGGGGGCGTCACATAATCCAATTAAATTAATTACCTAGCCCAAGTTATAAAGATGTGTGAGTTGTGTTGGGTAGCCCAAATAATTAAATAAGGGAGCCCAATGCAAAATAAACTAGTAGCCCAAATATTGAGTCCAAATATAAAAGTCAAATGTTGGTCAATATGTTCAAGTATTGTTAAGTGTAGAGAATTAACTAATGTAAGGTTAATTGAATAACCCTAGTTGGTAGACAAGAGAGAGTATTAACCAAACATTGGTTAATTGCTAGGTGAATGAATGTGATGATGAGAATTAACTATGGATGAGTTAATTGAGTAACCCTAGGTAGTAAATAAATTAAAGATTTAACTATGCATGGGTTAGTTGTAGGAAGAATATTATAGATACAATTATGTATGTATATAAATCACCAATATAGAATTGGTAGGTAACCATGAGTTAGATGTTGTAGAGAATTAACCATATCTTGGTTAATTGAGGAAATGATAAAATAAGTATATCTATTTATATGATGAGTTTAGACCATGGTTGGGTGTGTGGACCAACCTAGGTTATTTTAATGTAGAGAGTTAACCACATTGTGGTTAGTTGTTGTGAGATATATAAATATGTATATATAAATAAGATGAGCCTTAACTAAGGTTGAGTATTGTGTGACCAAGGTTAAATGTTGGTGAGTTTGGTGATTGAGTGTTATATACTCAATTGGTTACTTGTTTTGCTAGCTTGGGAATTTGCAAGTAACATGTCACACCATGGTCAATCAAGCTAGTCATTTCAAATGGTCATTCATGCACTAGTAAGCTCAATTAAGCCTTAATTTCACCAACATTGGTGAATTAAAAAAGTTAATGAGGTATTAGTGGAGGGTTATAAATAAGACATCCCACACTTGTGCTATGTTTGTTAGCCTTTTTACTAGAAAAGCTAGAGAGAAAGAAAATAGAGAAAAGCTCTAGAAAAAAAAGAAAAAGAAAGTTAGATCTTGTGAGCATTGATGGTTGGATGATCTTGGAGCAATATTTAAATATGGAGGTCTCATCAAGAGGAAGCTATCTATGTAAGAAGATTGATCATCCAAGCCTTTTCAAAGTTCTAACAAAGAGGATAATCAACAAAAGGTATAAAACCTTCTAGCTTGGTATTGTTCTTTGGGTACTATGTAATTTCTATGGTAAAAATATAATTTTCAAAGTCTAAATGGATAGATCCATGCTATATTGGTATATCTAGGGTTACATGGGTTTAACACGGGTTTTTATATGTGTTTGTGATGAAAAATTTAATCAAACTCATTGAATAAATTTTTACCGACGAAAACAAGTTAATCTAATACGTAACAACCCCTTCACGGAATTACTGTTCACGATCCGTAAGTCGAATTTATGATCCGTCAATTTTGGGTGATAGATCCATGAAATATGAAGATTCTCCAAGTTGAATGACTAAAATTCAATTTAAAATGAGCAAGATATGGATTTTCTACCAAAACACCCCATTGATTTTAGGGTTGTGCATAACAGTCTGGTTTGGAGCTATTTTCAGTGACCAAAACAAATTCAAATTTGATGTTTGATAACAGAATCATGTAGTTCGGGAAGTTACGAATCTATCGATACCTAATAGATCTCAATCGGACTTGTGGATTTTATTTTATTCAAGTTCCCGTCGAAGACCCCAAGTCTGGAAAACACAGAAAGTAATCTACTTATTTCTTATAAAAAAAACGGCCGGTTCGATTTTTTTCGGTTTTTCATGATTTCTAGGTAGGGCCGGTTCGGGCATTTTTAGGCCGGTTCTTGGGTTGATTCCAAAAGAGAAAATGCTTATAATTTTATAAAGAAAATTATAAAAATTTAAAATTTGAAATTTTCTGTTATTTGGTATTTATTAGAATTAATGATAGATTAAAGCTTACTAAATTAATAATAATTATAGGAAAATTATTATTAATTACAGAAAAATGATATTTGAACTCTTGACATAATATTCGAGTGATATAAAATAATATGTGAAAAAAATTGGGTGATTCATCATCAATTAGCTATTTATTAGTGTGTAAATAAGCTAATAAATTAATTAATTATTATTTTATTAATATTAAATAATAAGTAAAGTTAAGTAATTAATTAATTATTATTTGATAAATATTAAATAATAATTAAAAGATGTTAAAGTAAATGATTTAGTTATTTATTATTTAATCGATATTAAATAATAAGTAAAGTTAAATAAATAAATAATTATTATTTAATTAATATTAAATAATAATTAAAGGATATTAAAGTTAATAAAATATTATTAAATAAATAAAAATATATTAGAAAATTATTAAAATATTATTAAAGGAATAATAATATTATAAAGTCAAAAAAATATTATTAAATAAATAATAATATTAGAATGTGAGTAAAATATTATTAAATGGTTAATAATATTAATAAGTGATTAAAATATTATTAAATGGTTAATAATATTAATAAGTGATTAAAATATTATTAAATGGTTAATAATATTAAGAAGCGATTAAGATATTATTAAATGGTTAATAATATTAATAAGCGATTAAAATATTATTAAATGATTAATAATATTAATAAGTGATTAAAATATTATTAAATGATGAATAATATTAATAAGTGATTAAAATATTATTCAATGGTTAATAATATTAATAAGTGATTAAAATATTATTAAATGATTAATAATATTAATAAATGATTAAAATATTATTAAATGGTTAATACTATTAATATGTGAGTAAAATATTATTAAATGATTAATAATATTAATAAGTGAGTAAAATATTATTAAATGGTTAATAATATAAGTGATTAAAATATTATTAAATAATTAATAATATTAAGAAGTGATTAAAATATTATTAAATGGTTAATAATATTTGAACGTAGTGTATATTATCAAAGGTTGATAATATTTTTAGGTATTTGGTACATTATTAAATGTCCAAATCATTAAGTTATGTAAAAGAAGAAAGTTTAATTGAATTAAACCAATATAATTAGTCCATTTGTGACTAATTTAGACAACTTATCGAAAGTGGGTTGTACGATGAACGTATAGTGAATGCTTAAGTTGGTTAAGTGTACCCGACATGTCCAACTAGGTTTGGGCTAGGGTTTTTGTCCGGAACGTAAATGTTCATTTGTCGGACAACTAAAAAGTTAATTAATATTTTGAAGTTAAGGTCTTAAGTTAAAGACTAATTAATAGTCATTGTAACTAATGATTATGTCAATTCTATATACAAATTGTAAGTTGAACGAGAGACACAAATAAGCGTAACTGGTAGAAGCAAACCAGGCAAGTTTTTCAGAACATGTTGCATTATGTGCATGATTTATAAGTTGTTATTAAACTGTGATGTGCTCATACGTGGTTATGTGTAAAGAGGTTTTAATGTGCCTTTGTGAAATAAGTTGATTTGAACTGTTGATATGCGGTAGTTGATTTAAGACAATTGTTCTGCATTGAACTATATATCATGATAGAGGCTAGACATGAAGCATAGATTAAATGCGAGGCATGATATGCATGAGAAATGTATGTACTGCAAAGCATAAGATGCATGAAGCATGAACCATGATTGAACTGTTTTTACGTGTTATGTGAAACTGTTAGACTTGCTGAGCCGTCGTGCTCACCCTTGCTTAAAACAAAACATTACAGAGTAGCTTGAGGAAGCCGATTACTCCGATAGAGGCAAAGATGAAGAATGACTAACGAGTCATCAAGATTGAAGCGTAGGTGCTTTTGTAGTAAAACCTTGCGGTAGATTAATTCATTCACTGGTGTAAGTAGATATGAAGAGTTTATGTTTTGTTGTGCTATAGATTAGCAAACTTAAATTGTTAAGAGAACATTTACAGATTATTTGAATATCATTTTCAGACGTTGTCCTTTATGAATAAGGATAATAGGATGGTGGGATTGAGTCATGATACATATGATCTCAAATTGATTGTAATATAATGTCGTATCATGTTTGATATGAAGACATACTAGGAATGTATAAAGATTGCGATTCTGGAATAGAAAGAGATGTTATATAATTGTAAATAAATGATTATTTAGCAATTATAATATTGTTAAAATTCACGAAAGATAAGGAAAAGGTTGTACTCGTGTTGAACCGGATCCGAGGTTCGAGGAACCCGGATTCGGGGTCGTCACATATAATGCACAATTAATTAGTACAAAAATTTTAATTCATTGATAATTCTTTAATAATTATAATTACAATGTATCTTAGCATTTGTGGTTATTACACTGATCCCCTAAGGTACTCATGGAGAATGTTTACAGTATTTGTGATGGATAAACATTCCTTTTGATTTGCAGTTGAAAGTACTGTCAAACCTTGTAAATAGTTCACGATATTTACGACCTCTTAACATGAAAATTAAATGTTTTAAATTAAAGGAATTATTTTTATTTCCTGTTCGTTCAAGTTGCTTCACAATCATTGAAAGATTGTTGAAGATTCTGAAAACCATATTCTTTTTTATTCATGAATTATTGTTTATCAAATGTATTAAACTTGCTGAGAAAAGTTGTTACTCATCTTTACTTTATTATAAATATTTTCAGCTAAGGTCGAGATATCTGAGAGTTCTAAGAACGATAAAGGCAAAAGAGGCAAAGAAGTAAAGTATTAAATGTATTTAGTTTAATATTATGAACGATGTAAACATTTTGTGGTAATTATGTTTGTATTTGGTAAAGGTTAAAAAACCTAGGATGTTAGTAAGACTTATATAGTAAGATATTGTAATTATTTTAAGTCATTGTGCAATAATAATATAGATAATTGAGATGGATGTGCAGTACCGCGAGCACCATATTCATTGTTTAAGAATTCGAATTTTGAGGGCGTCAAATAAATAAATAGATATTTGAAACAAAAAACCATTTTAGTACCAAAGTATAATTTATTACCATATTTGTTTAAAACTATATATATATTTTGATTCTTTGAAGTAAATTTACGAGTTTCTAAAATTTAAAATTGATTTTATTTAAGTTTTTCAAGTAACAAATATTATGATTAGTAATTGTTTTTTAGTCAATAACAATAATTATATTTGTTTAATGACAACTAAATAAGTTTATCGCCATTTTAAATTTTATAATTTTATAAATTGACTTTAAAATATTTTTTTTAGAACCTATTTTATTTCAATTCAATTATAGGGATGCATCTCATCTTAATATTCTATGGTCTTGGAGATAACTTAGGAAGGGGGCAAGAGGGGAATTAGGGGGAGCCTGGGATAAACTTATTTTTTTTAAAAATTTTGTTGAGTGATAAACTCAAATTTGTAACACTAATATGTTAAATGTACCTCTAATTTTAAAATTTAAAATTTTACAAATTAACTTATAAAATTAAATATATATTTAATTGTGAGACGGACATATATATCATTCTAAAACGAATTTATTAAACAATAAATTGAAATTTCACGCACTATCAATGTATAAACAAACATTATTACGATTATGACACTTTATTAATAAATTATTTATATCAAATATTATTATTTTTATTTTAATAATATGTTATGATCTTAATACTGTTCGAGTAAGTACTGTCAATATATTAAATTTTAATTAAAAAAACTACTTTACTTTAAAGGTAATTGTCACATTCTGTAATTTAATATATAATTTTACAGAATAACTTTTACCTCCCGTTTATCTTGATAAGCTTAGCTTTATAAAAGCATTTCATACACATAACAACTTTCGGATTACATCATATTATTTGTTATAGAATTTTTTTAAGCTACAAGATTAATAATCTGTATAAAGTACGAGTAAATTTAAAAATAATTTATTAGATAAATTTTAAATATAATATATTCGAGCGATTATAATTATAATAATAATAATAATTCGTTTAATTTATATAATGTTATTAAAATATGTTATTTTAATTGAAATAAAAAAAATAGAATACAATGTATTTGGTTTTATGAATTTAATTGGACTAAGAATAAAAAGAAAGGAATACAATATATTTGCTTTTATGAATTTTAGAAGTCATATACTATAAATTTATGAATTTGAGAAACTATTATAAATGAATATATGACACGCAAAAATAGAAAAATAAAAACTATTTTTGAATTATTGAGTTACAAAAAAAATATTTTCTTAGATTATTGAGCTGACTCCGGATTAACAAAAATGACTTGTTACTTATCTCGTTATATTTTGACATTGATTGATATTGAAAACTTGCAAAAATAAAGTGAAATATAAAAAAATAGAAAGGGACTAAAAGAAATGTTAAAAAAGATATTGTAGTGAACATAAATACAAATATATATACTTTTAAAAATGTAATATCAGGAATAAAGTTAAAATATACTGACATAATGGATGATTAAAAAATTCTGGTATATATATATATATACACACACACACAGACACACACACACACACACACACACAGCTGTGTAGTACAGACGACGATTTTTTTGGACTATGACGACGGTTTAACTGTCGCTATAGACTAAAAATATCTATGGGGACAATTGAACTGTCACCGTAATTTAAAAAAAATCGTCGTTATAGCGTACACTACACAACTGTATATATATATATATATATATATATATATATATATATATATATATATATATATATATATATTCTTCTCTTTTCGTTTTCTTCTTTTCCTTTGACTTCAATCACATTCCGTTTTCAATACTTTAAAGTTGCTTTATAACCTTTCAAATTTAATGTTGATAAGAACCAACGGAGAAGTAGCAACAGCCCTCCCCAATTGCTCTCGCGTCTTGACCAAGTCTAGAAGACCAGAACCATAATACAAAGACCATCACGCTCACTCCAAATCTATAAAAATTTGGAAACTTTTGACCGTTAATAAGAATGGCAATGGGCCGAGGCGGGCACCAAGATTACATCTCACTCTCATTTTTGTTTTTATAAATTTTTTTTATATTTATTTTATTTTTCAAAAGGATTAAAATTTAATAAACATTCCTATCTTTATAGGAAATTTAAATCACCACAGTAATAAAATTAATAAAAATAAAAATAATATATTGAATCATAGATCCGGTGTAGGCTAGGCTGTACATAGATCCGCCCACGAAATATCATCCTTACTCAAGAATTTTTTAAATAAATAAAAATAATATAATCACTAGACTCACTTATATATGATAAATTATCAACAATAATTATATTTTATTGCATCATCTTTTAAATTATTGTTTTGTAATTTTTTGTATATAACCTTGCAGTTGTGACTACTAGTTTTTATCAATTAATGCACTAATATTGCCAAAATAAAATAAAATAATTGCGGTCAATCTATTTAATAATTTAGTACGCCGTTACTAGGAACGGCAATGGTGTTCTACAGTAACGATTTTCTAATAATTTGTTATCGTGTCAATCTTAAAACATCTTGTATTGAAAGTTTACATAACAAAGGATTCCTAAATCAAAGTTTAAATAATAAATATTGTTGATAACAATTAAGTTTATCTCAGTAAAAACAAAAATAGAAAAACTAAACAAGAAGTCGAATTTAAAAATCTTAAATAGAAGTTATAATTCTCCTTTGGTGCAGTGCCTGATTTAACAGTGAATATTAACACGATGCTGCACCGATCTCAATTTAATTGTTTGTACCAAAATTAAACTTGTACCAAAATTAAACTCCTTAGCCAATGTATGAGGCAAAAATCAACCGACTCGATGTGGTTTAATTGGTTTAGGTACAATTACGGTTTAATTGACATCTCTAGCCATTACTCACTCACAAGTAAGGAAAGCACACTAATAATTCCCTCCTTTTGTATACTTTTCCCTCCCAAACCTCTTTTTTTTCCTCCAAATTGAGGTTACTTGAATCTTGTGTACATAGCGCTTATTAAATTTTATTATTTTAACTTCTTATTTAGACTTGAACGTGTGAGGTTACCAATAAAATGAAAGACATTTATCAGTACAGTATTACATTTGGTATACTGATATTAAATTTCTAAATGACTTGTACTCTAGACAAATTAAATACTAACATGCCAATATTAATGGAATGTATTTTTATTTAGTATTATGAATTTATTTGAACTTTTTTTATTAATTTTTTTTTCATTTTAAATATATATGCCTATAGTCTCAAATGAAAAATATATCTATAATTCGATAACGGATAAAAATGTTATCTATTTTTAAATTGACATAGCCATCACACTTATATTTACATCAGATCATGAGAATATGTCACCTAAATAATTTTTGAACGATTGCAAAAACTTAAACTAATTAATTGAAGAAAATGCATTTAAAAATATTTGTTCAACGACCCCATCAATAGCTGATAGGAGTGATAAAAAAAACGAAATTGACCCCGAAATTGCAGCAAAAATCGACCAAATTGAGTAAATAAAATCGTACCAACAGTTTCGGCATATATTGTGATTTTAGGATGGTTTAAAAACCGCATTTGCAGTTGGGTTTCGATTTCTACGGTCCACCGCACTGCATAAACCGCACCACACCAATAATGGTCAAAATGACATTGTTTTATTTTTTATTTTATTTTAAATTACACGGTGTTCATTATATTTTTCTCCTATTTTTTGTTAGCATAATATTAATTTCTACTACAGTTGTCCCTCGTATGACTATTAATTGTAGCTTTGAAAACTTTTAATTGTGAATTTTACTTAACTAATCAAGTTTCTTATTATTTGATTGTCAGTGACATTTTTACAATTACAGAGTTTCATTATAACGTGGATGAAGATTACTAAATTCAATAATGATGGTCTTCTTGTATAAGCAATACACTATCTACTTTTAAGTTATAAACAACTATTCTCCAATCTTACTTTACTTCTTTTTAAGTAGCTATTCTAATATCTTTTATACACATTTGTCCGCAGTTGAAAATTATGCGATTCTTTCGATGCTTATATTCTTTCAGTCCTAATTTTTTGTATATGTTTAATTGATTTTGAAATCGAAACTGCACCAAATGAAGCCGTACCGCACGTTTCAAAACCGCACCGCACCAATCAAAAGTAATTTCATGTGCGATTTTAAATTTGTTAAACTACACCTTGGTTTCATGTACGGTTTGGACTTTAAACTGCATCATGCTCACCCCTAATAGCTTGAGTCACCTAATTACAAATTAGTACGCCATTACTAACAACACAAGGAAAGCAAACTAATAATTTCTCTCCTTTTCTATACTTTTACCTCCCCAAACCTACTTTTTTCCTCCAAATTAAACTTTGTCGAAACCCTAGGCCAATTGGGATTTCTTAAAACCCTGAGTTAAATTGGGATTTCTCAAAATTCCAAGGACATGTTTGTTTATAAAAATATGTTTGAGATTAGATTATTTATTTTAATTTAACACTATTTCGAACTATTTTATCTCATGAGGATTAATAATTTTTTAAATAGTCATATGACTATTTTTTTCATTCCTAAAACTATTTGTAAGAAATTATATAATTGTAAGATTAGTAATTTTCCTTTTTTAAGCTATTAAATAGTTTTATGAGACTAATAGTCCCACATTGATGGACTAAATAATTCCCCGTCAAAAAATTAAATAATATTAAATTAAGATAAAATAGTTTAATCAGAAACATATATTTTACAAACAAACTTCAGCGGTTTCCTAATCCAAGAACCTTAGGCTAAGTACATGCCAATGGAGAAGAGGAAAAGTGAAGACAAACTGCTAAAAAATGAGCTTTGTGCGCAACCGTATGAAGAAAGTTAGGGCTGAAGAAGGGGAAGGAGGAGACAGAATAAGCAGATTGCCGGACAAATTAATTCATCATATTCTGTCTTTCACCCATAACAAATTGGCAGTTCAAACTTGCATTTTGTCAAAGAGATGGAAGCACATCTGGGCAACTCTTCCCCATCTGAATTTGGACAAATCCTATTTTGAGAATTGCACCAATTTTTCCCTATTTCTTACCCATTGTTTCTCTCGCCGCAGTCACCAGTCTGACATTTCTGCTGTCACTTTGCATTCGGCACACAATGTAAGCCTTGATTTATTGTAAATGATGGTAAGTTATGCAATTGCTCCTAATGTCCAAAATCTCAGCATTGATACAAGTATTCCTAGACGCTGTCTTATCCGACTATTTTCAGGCATAAATCTCTGGAAAAAATTAAGAATTCTTCAGGTGTTTCGGAAATCATCACCACTAAAAGAAGGATTATTGGTGGTTACTGGCTTTGACAGTTTGACATATCTCCGGTTGCAATCTACTCTAGAGGAATGCAAGAAAGTTATCAATGTATCATCTCTCTAGATCACTAATCTAACTATCAAATGTTCACGGGAAGTCGATAAGTTTGTGATTTCGGCATCCAAACTATCGACTATTCTGGGGATTTAACCTGAATATGTGTTTTACAAAAAGTGAATTTGAAGATGATTAGGCGGTACTTTTATAACTGGGAGGAATATGAGGTAGCTGCATGCCAGGCTCATTGGTCTACTCCAAGAGCTTCAAAATGCCAAATTTCTCATGATTAACTGGATTATCATTGAGGTATTTCTTTTTTTTAAATTTCGCATCACATTATTGATTGAACTTCGTATGATGAGAAGGCTTGATGTACATTTTCATATCCAGTCATTATTGTCATCTTGCTTCCTTTTTCATCCTTTTTTAGGAAACATATCGCTTTAAACTTATCTTTATGAGTTTTGCTACCGTACATTTTTAAGGGGGTAAAAAAAAATATTGTTTTCAAAATTTGTATAAACTTTGGTTACTTTCTTTTCCCTCTAATTTTTTAATAGAATGAATAAGGTTAGTACTACAACTTTAGCATACATAACTACATAAGGAAGCCTTAATTGATCAGTAGTTTGACATATAAATCATGATTAATTAAGAAAAATAGAAGTAGAGGACATAATATAATCAAGTTTCCTTATTACTCATAAATAGACCTCGTGTAAGTATTACTAAAAATTCTTACTTTGTCCTAAACCTTGCGTAATTTTCACATATTAGGATGAAACCCTTTTGAGATGATGATGATGACGTCGATTAAATCGTACAAATTTCTTTATGTAAATTCGACAGTCCATGAGCAGCAAGGTTCGGTAATTAGAAGCCCAACTTGGCATGTCTAATTTGGCACCCAAGGCCAGTTCAGTCTTGGAGTTGATAATGAATCCTTTATACACAATAACTGATTTATCAGGGCCAAGAGCTAGTCTTCTTAAACTTTCATTGGTATTATTATCATTGGGTACCTATAAATACCATTTTTTTGACGGAATGCAAGTCGTTTGAATTGCCGATCTGGCATCGATGAATGACAGGATGTGATTGTAAGGGATTGACTACTTGAGTTCAATTCTTACAGAGAAATGGAGATTTCTAGAAGAACTCAAGCAAGGAAGTAGAGAATAAAAAGATTGAACAGAGAAAATAGAGAGAGAGCTGAGAGAAGAAAGAGGAAATTGAGGAAAAGAGCAATTCATTCAATGTGAATTCTAATTACAATCATCACATTAATACTTGCATTTTACTCACAAACTCTTAACAACCTTATTACTATAATGACTCTTTTACCCCTAATCAACTAACTCTATTGACTACTTAACTGCTACTTAATTCCTTATAATCCCTCTCCTTGAAAGGATTCTTGTCCTCGAGGATTGAAAGTTGGAAACCGAACATGGATATCAGTCCAGCTCTCCCAAGTAGATTCAGTAAGTAAAGTATTAGACCATATAACTAAAACTTCAACAACAACTGCATTATTTTTCTTCACCATTCTTCAATCCAAAACTGCAATAGACTCAATGACAAATTGACCATGAGCATTTACTGAAGGTAAGACAGGAGACACCTGTGCTACAACACCAATCTTCTTCTTTAAAAGTGAGGCATGAAACCCAGGATATTGATTCTAACAGTAGCGAGAAATAGCAATTTATAAGCAACATGTCCCACCCTCTTAATGACCTTAAATGGCCCATAATACTTGGAGTCCAAATTAGAATACTTGGATTTGGTCATAGAGACTTGTTTGTAAGGTTGAACCCTCAAATAAACCATATCCCCAACTTAAAAACCCTTTCTTGCCTATTAGAATCTGCATAATTCTTCATTCAGCATTAAGCCTTAACCAAGTTATCCTTTAAAAGTTGTAACAATTGATTCCTATAAGCATAAAATTGTCTTGCAGTAAGATATGAGATTTGGCCAAATTGTTGGAAAGAGATATGGGGAGTTGTATAGCCATATAAGGCCTGAAAAGGAGTTAACTGTGCCCCACTATAATAATGTGCACCATTCAGTAAGGGACAACCATTCACTCCAAGTCTTAGGCATCTGACTGCACATACACCTCAAGTATGCCTCCAAACACTGGTTCAACCTCTCAAATTGGCCATCACTTTGATGATATATGATAGGTTGTGCTGAGCTTAAGTTGGGTACCCAAGGACTTGAATAAAGATTGCCAAAAATGATCAATGAAAATTTTATCCTTATTTGAAACTATAGATGTAGGTAAACCATGCAACTTATGAATGTTGTCGAGGAAGACAATAGCTACATTAGTAGCAGTAAATGGATATTTTAAACTCAGGAAATGAGAATACTTGGTAAGTCTATCAACAACTACCAAAATAGAATTATAAACATGAGAATTTGGCAAGAGCTCAATAAAGTCCATAGCAATATCTTTCCATGGTGTCTTAGGGATGGGTAGAGGCTGCAACAAGCCATGAACAACACTGGTTTCATGTTTATGTAATTGATATACCTCACATTGCTTGACAAATCTGATCACATCAGCTCTTAAGGAAGGCTAGAATTGAGAAATTCTTTCAAAGTACATCTTCTTCCTGAATGTCCACTAATAGGAGAGATGTAAAATTCTATTAAAAGTTTTATTCTCAAGTCATGTGAATTTTCCACAACTAGTTTCCCTTTGTATCTCAACCTTCCATTCACAAAAGAATAATAAAGAACTGCAGAAAAGTCTAGCACCAACTGAGATATAATGTTTTTTAAATCTAAATCACTAACCCAACTCTCAGTTAATTCCTAAATCTAGCGAGGACATATCGTAGTATGATTTAAACATGAGTCATCCTTCTGTTGGGTTAAACCCTCATCAAATTGCCTAGACCAACCCATCAGCTATCAAGTTTTCTTTGCTCTTTTTATACAAGATTTCATAATCCATGCCCATGAGCTTTGTGATTCACTTTTGTTGGTTGGTGGTTGTAATCATTTGGTCCAATAGGTATTTAAGACTTTGGTGATCAGTCTTAATAAGAAATTTATTCCCCAACAAATAATGTCTCCACTTCTGTACTGCATAGACCACGACCATTAATTTTTTCTCATAAGTAGACAATCCTAAATGCCTAGGAACAATAGCTTTGCTTTTTGTCTTTCTCCATCAACATAGCCCCCCATGCCTTTTCCACTAGCACCAGTCACTATTACAAACGAAACGGAAAAGTTTGACATAGATAAAACTGGGGCATTGACCATGGCCTACAAGGGTATCAAAGGCTAGCTCAGCTTCCTGATTCCACAAAAATTTATCTTTCTTCAACATGTTATTCAAAGGTTTGTTAATAAGGCTATAATGCCTTACGAACTTTTTGTAATAACCTATTAGGCCTAAGAAACCCCTCAACCTTTTAGTACTTATAGGCATACTCATAGGCTTGGGCCATTGCACCATACATTCAACTTTACTTGGGTCAGTGGAAATACCTTCTGCTGTAATCACATGGCCAAATATTGCACCAGTTGTATAGTAAAGATACACTTGGACATCTTAGCATACAATTCATACAGCTTTAATAGCTGTAAAATGAGTTGAATATGCTCTAGATGAGCCTCATAAGCTGGACTATAAATCAGAATGTCATAAAAAAAACACAAGAATAAATTTCCTCAAATAAGGAGCAAACACAATATTCATGAAGCTTTGAAAAGTAGTTGGAGCATTGGTCAAACTAAAGGGCATGACCTTAAACTCATAGTGACCTACGTGAGTCCTAAAAGCAATCTTGGGTATATTAGATGGGTAAACTCTAATCTAATGGTAACTGGACCTTAAATCTAATTTAGAATACCATTTAGAATCATAAAGTTCATCCAACAACTCATCTAAAACAGTTATTGGAAATTTCTTTAATGGTGGCATTATTTAAAGGTCTTGTAGTGTTACCATGTTTCTTAACTAACACAACTGAGAAAGCAATGGACTATTGTTAACTTTTATAACCTCAGTTTTTAGCAACTCAGCTATAATTCTCTCAACCTCTGATTTTGGACATAAGGATGTTTATAAGGCCTTAAATTGATTGGTTAACTGCTATCTTTGAGATTAATGTGATGGTCATTAGACGTGATAGGAGGCAGTCCTTGTGGTTCAACAAATATATCGGATAAGGAATACAATAATTTTTGCAATCTAGGACATGAATCCTCTGTGGAACTATAATCCCCACACTAAACCTTACTATACAAGTATCTAAAATATTCATGGGAAATAGTTTATAACACTTTTTTAAATTCTCCTGAGTTCACGAGAAGTTCTTAAGTTCAAGCTTGGGTATTGTGTACTTGGAATCCACCTATCATAGACACAGTCATGGGCTTAATATCCTGCAACTTAACTTCAAGTATTTTTGTATCCTATGAGTCTAAAAAAATTTCAGTACTCCCACTATCAATTAGAATACTCACTAGTTTATGGTTCACTATTCCCTGTATTCTTATGATGTTATTTGCATTATGAACAAACAAGGCATGTAATGTAATTTGGACGTCAGCTTGTTTATCCTCCACTGGCACACTACGTTGTTGCAACCTTGGTACCAGTTCTGGTTCATAAGCATTCTATTCCTTAGACTCTAAACATGATTTTTCTTCCATAAAAAGGAATCATCATAAACAAATGAGGTTGTTTACACAATGGCTAGGAACATAAGGCTTATCATAGGAAAAACATAATTTTTTTTTTCTTTTCTTCGATATCTGCTCCCTAGTCATATTCTTAACATGTAGTATTTTCTTAGGCTCACTTTCACCAACTATTGTATTAATCGATTAACTGTTGCCTCCCAAAATTCCAATTCCACCATTAACAGTAAATCTTTATACTTCAGTTGACACAGTAGAAGGCCTGCTCAACTGATTACCATTGTTAAAAGTTCTCAAAGCACTACGGTTGTGCTTAAGCCATGCCTTTAACTTAGCTTCCTCCACCCTAGCTAAAAAAATAGCCTCCTTCAATGTTCCTGAATCACTAGCTGAATCTCCTATCTCAAACCTCTAACAAAATAATCAACAAATAATTTTTAAGTTTAGGATTTCTTATTAATGCTTAGCCCCTAAACTCCTCAAATTTAGCTTTATACTCATCCACTATACCAATTTGTTCAAGTTTTTTAATTTTTTACTATAGCAAAACCTTTCTAGCAGCTCATCAATCAAACTAATCCAAGTCAACTCAACACCACTCTCCATAAAACTAAAGTACTAATTTTCAAGTTCTCCTTCAAGATGCATAGTAGCTAAGTAGAGCTTCTGGTTTTCAACAACACTATGATGTAAGAACAATGTATTACACTTCCTAATCTATGACATAGGGCTAGTACCATGGAATTTAGGAAATTTGAACATGATAGAGAAAAATATGTCGTCACAACTACTATATGAAGGGGTACTGCCATCACAAGGCCTAAAGATCAATTCACCAGGATGTTGAGTTGGAGATGGGGAAATAATACCTGAAGACTATCATTCAATTCCAAAAGAACTCGCACTATTTTTTTTATACTAAATTTGAGCTATCAACATAGCTTTAAAGCCTTTCAACATTTGCTCTAACTTTTCATCGAATCCTTTCTTCAGCGATTCCATCGTCGATTACAACTGATTTTGTAAATCATGAACATTGCTTTCTAGGTTTGTTAACCGTTAATTATTCATAGCCATAGTCACCGATCACCTGAGCTCTAATACCAAATTCAAGGAATTGACTACTTAAGTTTAATTTTTACAGAGAAACAATGATTTCTAGAAGAACTTAAGTAAGGAAGCATAGAATAAGAAGATTGAACAGAGAAAATAGAGAGAGCTGGGAGAGGAAAGAGGAAATTGAGGAAAAGAGCAATTCATTCCATGTGAATTCTGATTACAATCATCACATTAATACTCACATTTCACTCACAAACTCTTAACAATCTTATTACTGCAATGACAATGATAGACTCCACGGTATGCTTGCGTGAGGTGGTCATTGCCCGGATCATTTTAGCAATGGTTATGGGTGGAACATTAATGATACCTTGACCTTTTGCTTATATTGAAGCAGTAACCTTAGTATAATCAACGGTTGATGTATGATAGAAGACGCCACAAGCACTTATGGATTGTTGCTTTATGAGTCGAATTGATCACCATAGACACACTGATATGATCAAGAGTTCTTGAAAAGAACAAAGATAGAATACTATCAAGTAATTTAAAAAGAAGAAGTATTATTAAATCAATGAGTGAATAAAACCCTTAACCTTGAGGCATATTAATACTAATACATGGAAAGATCTAGAATTCCAAATAAAAAACCCTAAATAAAAGTCCAAACCTTAATTGAAAAAGTAAAATAATTAAAATTCCTAATTACAACTGAAAAAGAAAACCCTAGTAGAATTCTATAGAACCAAATCACTTTGTTACCTAAAATAATAGGACCTAATTATATTACTAGCTATCAAAAATTTAGGAAACAAAATCTTCAAGCAAGTAATTTGACTCCTAAAATGGGTTGCCAAAGGAATGGCTAATTTAGGCTTGTAATAAGTTGGTCCAAGCTTGAGTTCCATGTGCCTTAGCTACCTTCTTGGGTCTCCTTGAGTTAGCTTCAGCCCAAACGTCTTGGATCAATTTATTGAGTCATTCCTTGAACCTTTTAGCTCTAGTTTTTGTAATTGGTCCAACTGAAACTTGATTTGGATCACCCTAAGCTCCCTTAGCTGCTATATCCTCATCATTTCCCTCCCCTTGAGAAGGATTTTCTCTCAAATCATTAACTACATCAAACGGACTTAGGTCAGTAACATTAAAAGTAGCATTAACACTATACTCACCTAGTAAATCCAATTTGTAGGCATTATTGTTGTTGTGCTCAAGGACTTGGAAAGAATCATCCCCCTAGGAAGCCGTTTAGAACGTCTTTGAGCAGAAAATCTCTCTTTCCTCATATGTAACCACACCCAATCTCCTGGCTCAAATATCAACTGACGATATACCTTGTTTTCCTGCTTTTCATATTACTCGGTCCTTCTTTCTATGTTGAGTCTAGCCTTTTAATGTAATTGCTTAGCAAAATCAGTTTTCTTTCTCACATCTAAGTTAGTAAATTCAGAGACAGGTAATGGTGATAAATCTAAATGTGTTAATGGATTAAAACCATACAAAATTTAAAATGGAGAATAATTTGTAATAGAATGAACAACACGATTGTATGCAAATTCAACATGTGGTAAACATTCTTCTCAAGTTTTAATGTTCTTTTTAATGATTGCCCTTAACAATAAAGACAAAGTTTTATTGATTACTTCTGTTTGGCCATCGGTTTGTGAGTGATAAGTTGTAAAAAGTAATAGTTTAGTACCCAATTTGCACCATAAGGTTTTCCAAAATTAACTTAAAAACTTAGTATCTCGATCAGAAATGATTGTTTTAGACATACCATATAATCTCACAATCTCTTTAAAGAACAAGTTAGCAATATGGGAAGTATCATTAGTTTTGTGGATTGGAATAAATGTGTCATTATAAAAAATCTATCCACAACCATAAAAATAGAATCATTACCATGCATAGACTTAGGCAAACCCAGTATAAAATCCATAAAACTGTTAATCCACGATTCACTAGGAATATGCAATAGTGTATACAAACCATGGGGTTTCACACGAGATTTAAATTGACGACAAGTTATGCATCTATCACACATTTTCTCTACATCCTGTTTTAAGTGTGGTCAATAAAAATGTTCTTGGAAAATAGCCAAATTTTTGTCCACACCAAAATGTCCCATTAACCCCCCACCATGAGACTCTTTAAGTAATAACTCACGCAATGAACAAGCAGATATGCATAATTTGTTTTCACGAAATAAAAATCCATCATACCGAAAATACTTACCCACTGTATTCTTTTCGTATGATATAAAATTTTCACCAAAATCATGGTCTACAATATAGAAATCTTTAATTTGTTCAAAACCTAACAATTTTGCATTAAGAGTTGACATTAACACATACCTACGAGAAAGAGCATCTGTAACGATATTTTTTTTACCTTGTTTATACCTAATGACGTAAGGGAACGTCTCTATAAACTCCATCCACCGTACATGTCTCTTGTTTAACTTTCGCTGCCCTTCAAGTACTTCAATAACTCATGATTCGTATAGATCACAAACTCCAGGTAGTGTTGCCAGGTTTCTAGCACATGAACCAAACATTCAACTCCTTGTCATATGTAGGGTAGTTCAGAACGACCCCACTTAACTTCTCGTTAAAGTACGCCGCTGATTTTCCTTCTTGCATCAAGACAGCTCCAACACCCACACCTGATGCATCACATTCAAGTTCAAAAGTTTTAGTAAAATTGGGTAAAACAAGCATAGGAGCATTAGTTAATTTCTATTTAATCAATTGAAAAGCTTTCTCATATTTATCTCCCCATTTGAATATAACGCTCTTCTTTTTTACTTTAGTAAGTGGTGCAGTGATGTTGTTAAAGTCCCTCACAAATCGTTTATAAAAACTCGCGAGTCCATGGAAACTTTGCACTTGACTCACATTAATAGGACTCGGCCACTCTTGAATTGCACGTATCTTCTCTTAGTCCACCTGTATTCCTTGTGAACTAACAGCAAACTCAAGGAACATGACTCTATCTGTGCAAAATGTGCATTTTTTCATGTTAGCAAATATTTTTTCTTTTTTAAGCACAACTAAAACATAATTTAAATATATTGCTTGCTCGTTTAAGTTTTTGCTATAAATAAAAATATCATCAAAGTTGACAACTACAAATTTTCCAATAAAAGTGCATAAAATATGATTCATCAATCTCATAAAAGTGTTAGGTGCATTAGTTAACCCAAATGGTAAAGCTAACCACTCATATAAACCATATTTAGTTTTAAATGCAATTTTTCACTCATCTCCTTCTTTCATGTGAATCTGATGATATCCATTTTTAAATCAAATTTCGAAAATACGCATGACCTATGCAATTCATCTAACATGTCACCTAAGTGAGGACTAGGATGTTGATATTTTATCGTAATATTATTTACCGTACGACAATCGACGCACATTTGCCACTTCCCATCCTTTTTAGGCACTAGTATTACTGGAACTGCACAAGGACTCATGTTTTCTCGAACAAACCTTTTCTCTATCAGTTCTCCTACCTGCCTTTGCAACTCTTTTGTTTCCTTTAGATTACTCCTATAGGTTGATCGGTTGGGGATGGTAGCACCGGGTATGAAATTTATCTAATGTTTAATTCTGTGAATTGGTGGTAACCCTTGTGGTAGCTCATCGGGGAACACATCAAGCATATTCCTTTAAAATAAACAACACAGTACTGGGCAAAGTAGAGTTATCAATGTTAGTATTTAAAAACGTGTCCTTATACATAAATGATGAGGGCATGGCGACTAAGGGAGCTTGGGGTGATCCAATTCAAGTTCCAATTGGACCAATTACAAAAGTTAAAGGTAAAAGATTCAAGGAATGACTCAATGGATTGATCTAAGATGTTTGGGCTAAAGCTAACTCAAGGAGACCCAAGGAGGAAGCTAAGGCACATGGAACTTAAGCTTGGACCAGCTTATTACAAGCCTAAATCAGCCATTACTTTGGAAGCTCACTTTATGAGTCAAATTATTTGCTTGGAGATTTTATTTCTTAAATTTTTGATAGCTTGGAATATATTTAGTTTTGTATTATTTTAGGTAACAAAGTGATTTGATTCTAGAGAATTTTACTAGGTTTTCTTTTCTAATTGTAATTAGGAATTTTAATTATTTTACTTTTTCAATTAGGGTTTGGATTTTTATTTAGGGTTTTTAAATTTGAAATTCTAAATCTTTCCATGTATTAGTATATATAAATAGACCTCAAGGCTAAGGGTTTTATTCACTCGTTGATTTAATAATACTTCTTCTTTTTAGATTACTTGAGAGTATTCTATCTTTGTTCTTTTCAAGAACTCTTGATCTTATCGGTGTATCCGTGACGATTAATCCAACTTATCAAGCATCAATCCATAGGTGTTTGTGGCGTCTTCTACCATACATCAACCGTTGATTGTACCAAGGTTACTGCTTCAATATATGCGAGGGGTCAAGGTGTCATTGATATTCCACCCCTAATCATTGCTAGAACGATCCGGGCGACAACCACCTCACGCAAGCGTGCCGTGGAGTCTATCAGACTCTTTTACCCATAATCAACTAACTTTATTAGCTACTAAACAGCTACATAACAACTACTTAATTCCTTATAGTGATGAATTAATTCCTCTGACACTCTTCTTATTATGTCTTCTCCAGCAACTACTGTCAATACTCTTTTTTCAGCCCTACCTTTCTTCTTTTTCGATGGCATATTTGCTTGGCCTAGGTTTTTCTGATTCTTAGAAAACAAAAACAGAGAAAATTGAAAGTCCAAGTGGCCTAGGGTTTTCCAATTTTTAAAGACGAAGAATTGGGAATTTGGGCGTAGGGTTTCCAATTTCACGTGGATATGATATGATGTCTAAATTGCGAATTTGATACTCTTATTTATAATAATTTTGCAAAAGTGTTCCTTAATTCTTTTTAGCATGACTCTTCCTCATATATACATTAGTGGTAGAAAATTATTGTTTTAGCCTTTTCTGTTTATTAGTTACATTGAATGAGAAGTGTTAACATATAATTCTCATATCTAAAGTAAGGTTATTATGGTTCTAACAAATGTGTTATCAGGTTTTCAAGATGACGATCAAATATCCACTCCATCCGCATCACTATTTTCTCTAACGATTAATTGCAGCTTGAATTTCTCAAAGTACGATCTGACTAAGATGAATGTAGTCCTAATTTGAAACCCCACGATTTAATAGAGATGAATTCTAACCATAATTTGAAACCTTTTAGTTATTTATGCCCTTTTCTCCACATGTGAACGTGGATACTATTGTTATTAAATAAGTCTCAAATGGATTTAACTGCTAAAATAACTACAATAATTTAAAAAATAATGTTAGAGGTTTCAAATTTTTTGTTTCAAATTAATCTCTAATGACATAATATTCAATATTTTAATGATATTTTATATCATAACCAATCATATAAGATCTATCTAACTAATATAATAATAATACATCATTTGAAGTACTTTTTCAGACCTACTAGCATTACTCTAGCTTTAATTTAGACATAGGAACAATTTGTTAATATTTTTCATTAAATTTAATTATTTTTATTGACGAAAAGGGTTGGAGGAACAATTTGGCACAACAAATGAAGCTATGAGAGAGATATATCTAAAAAATGGTTGAGGGAACAACTTTATATATGAAACTATGACAACTATAAAGGTCAAATTTACAATTTCGTCAAACGTGATTAAGCTAACGTGTAATTAAAATCTATAAAATTAATAGAAGAGTAATATCTTTGGTTACTTTCTTACCCGTACTTGGAACATAGATTTATATATACTATTATGATTTATAACAATACTATTTCAGTTTTATTATATATTGTGATAATTTTTTTTATCAAATTACAATTATAAAAAATAATACATGAATTTGATAAATTATAAGAGGGAATTATCATATTATATATCTGTTTAAAACAATTGTCATTAATACTTATTCACATAAAAAATTAAAAGAATATTTATTTAAAGTTACAACATATATTATTTTTCATCCTTAATTTTGCATGTATTTTTTTTCGATTTTTAGAACGAAATATATGGATACTTCATATGTTACACTTTATTTTATGAACGACAGTTTATATGTCGTTTAAGTTAATTTATCTCTTCCTCTTTCTTACTCATTCTCTCTAATTAATTATTTCTTATTTTAGCTTAATCACGGTCTCTCTCGCTAGAACCGCCCTCCAAACAACTACTCCACCAGTCCTGCAAAAATTGATTTAATTTGATTTTTTAGTTAAATTAATTAATCAATTTTAGAATTAATAGTTAAGTTAATTTATTTATGTTTCTGAACTTCTAAAAATTAAATATGGTAGTAAATTAAATGTAATTTTTTATAATTTTAATCTCTTTGCCTATATTTTTTGGAAAATTAGATAAATTTTACTTTTAAAATTAGTTAATTTAACTTCAAAATTCAAATTAAATCCGTCTTTACGAGACAGAGGGATTAGTATAGATAAAACTTTTTTGAGAAATCGTTTTGTTTGATGAAAATTTCAATTGGTTGAATATGTGGGTCTAATTGCCAGTTACTCCCTAGTGTTGTAGACTTGGGTTATTGAAAATTTAACATGGGTAAAATGTAATAATTACTTTGTAATTTTTATGTTTTTCATAGGAAATATTTCTTAGACTGTATAATTTCATATTTATCCATTTGATTTGGTTGCCTGTAAAATTTTTCCCTGGTTAGATGTAAATTTTGTGGAGTGTGGCTAAGATGTGCTCTACCTATGTTTTCGATGCGTACCACCCATAATGGACCCTCAAGTAATTACATAAAGATTCTCACTTTTTTTTATAAAAAAAATAGTAGACCATACTTAAGTAATTTTAACATAAAATATATTTATATAATAATAATTTTATATTTAAATTGTATTTTTTAGCATATTTTATATGATAAATTTCTTTTATACGTCAATAATCTTTTATGGGATGGAAGGGGTAATATTTTCATATAACAAAAGCGTTGTACTTTGATTTTTTTATGTTATTTCGTAAAATCTTAAATTTTTTAATTAGTTGTGAATTCATTTTAATTCTAATTCTAATTTTCTTTTTTTATAATTGCTTGTATCGATAGTTTACCATATTCACATTTGTATAATTAAAATCAAATAAATTTATATTAATTAAATTTTAAGATTTAAGAATTTACTTGGAAAAAAGAGTCAAATGGGATTGTTTTTTCTGCAAATGAGTGAATCTGATTCACGAGCCTTCACCGAAGACGACCAACGGCTGGAGGTCGAAAATAAATCTAGGCAATGTTTGCAGCGTTTGAACCTTCAAAAATACTGCACTAATTTTTAACATTTGAGACTCAAATATCATATTTATGAATTAAATAAATTACGTTTAAAATAAACTGCTACTAGATAAACAAAATTTTTAAGTACGTTTAAATTTTTGAACGCTACAAATATTAAGTAACCGGACATACATAATATAAAAAAACAATGTGATAATATGCTTGTATTAGATGCTTTTGTAAAACCTCCGATAAATTCTTCGATTTCATTCTCTTCTTTTTCCTTCCCATCCCCTCAAGTTTCCAAAGTTCCAAACATATTCCAAGTATTATACTCCTTCCGATCTGATTAACACGATTGATTTTTTTAAAATTAATTTGTAATATTTTTAAATTTAAAATTAACATGATTCATTTAAAATTTAAAAACAATAAATCTTATAAATAGTAATACTTTTTAAGTAGTTAATAATATTCATAATTATATTGACATAAACTATATTAATTTATGTTAATTTTGAGTTTAAAAATATTTAAAATTAATTTTTAAAAAAATTAATATTAATCTTATAATTTGAACGAAAAAAAAGTAGTACCCTGCATTTGAACTCGGGCCTTTTTGCCTCATAAAGTCTCGGAAAGGACTAAATTGATGTAATATACGTAACTTTCCATTTCGACAACTTTAATACTTCAGAAAGTCTCACAGAATAAACTGATCTAATATACACAACTTCCCCATTTGACAAACAAGAAGGGATGCCTATATAAGTATGCCTTGGGCTACATAATCTCAGAAATTTGAATGATGTGATGAACTTTTTATTCTACCAACTAGTTGGACATCGATACACTATATTTGTACCTGAGATACGATTTAATGAAGGGGTCCAATTCGCCATCCATTACAGAAGTGATGTCTGTCGTTTCGTGTCCAGTCCTGACATCTTTCACAAGCTTGTACGGATGAAAAACATAGTTTCGTATTTGCTGACCCCAGTCGGCCTTCACCGCATCTCCTCTAATTTGCTTGATTTCTGATGCTCGTTGCTCCACGGCTATTACCAACAGTTTGGCTTTTAAACGGCTTAAAGCCTTGATTTTATTTGCTAGTTGGGATCTTTCTTCTGCAAAATCGAAATCAGTTCTGTAACTAAAGATAAATATTATTTTATGTCAACCACAAGACTTGAAAATAAATATACAAGCAGTGAGAAATTCTAAATAGGAAATGCACACGATGAAGGATCAATATTCAATTAACTCCAACTTGCTAGATTTGCAAAGCTGCTTCTGAAAGACACTTTTCAAAAAAATAATTCACCTTATATGCAAAATTTAAAAGCTTTTACTATAGAAAAAGATTTAAATGATAATACCATTGTTAAAAACTGAAAAAATATGATTAAATGGAACATCTTTTCCAAATAATTGAAAAAGGATGGGCCAACGCCTCTCATCCTTAAAAGGGAAACTGTGTCCCCAGTTATATTGCAAGTAGATAGAGCTTGCTTTTAAATCCAGTAAAAATTGAACTAAAATGCATCTTTAGAACTTACTTTCTAAATCCAGTAAAAACTGAATCAACACGTCTCTCTTCAAAAAAAAATTTTAAAAAATTGAGACAAGCATGATATTAATTGCACCAAACCGTTTCTAAATTTCCTTTTAACATTATGAGTGATCAAGAACTACAAGGATAATCTAGAAATAACTAGCGAGCAGGTTTAGATGCAACTACACTTTGGTGGATGCCATAAGTAAACAATGCCTTCATCAGCCAAGAAAGTAAGTTTCATTCCCTTTAGGCTTTAGCTATAGAATAATTACTAAAGTATTCCAACGAAATCCTTCCATTAATTACAAAAGCAAATAGTAATGATAGTAACTATGAATGATGAAAATATCAATAAATAATTAATTACTTGGAACAAGTTTTAATCAATTCATAAAGATCTAAATCTCAACATACCAAGTGTTCTAATTTTAGACATTTTGTCCATTGATATTACCAGAATTACTTTTTAACTCTGTTCAAATTAGTTACTAGATAACGATAACATGATAGCAAATTACGTTCGGTACGAACGATCCAAAACATAGTACACTTTCATTCCGAAACATCAAATATGGTGATCCAATTTTTTTTCTCCTTTTTACTTAAACTTATATTGCACAAACATAATTATAACTTTCATTTACGATATACACGAGTAACATTATCTTATATAGCCCTTGGACTAAACAACCAATGACTAATATCAAATCTAATGGAAGGCAAAGAACCACTATCTAGAATCATCCTAAATAATATCTAAGACGTTTAAAAAGTATAGTATTTACACGAGTAAATCTATAACACTCCATTAGAAACCCAAATATTTACAAAGTATAGTAATTACATACGTAAATCTAGAATTCTCTATAAGAAACCCTAGTATGTAAAAGAAGATTCTAAGCAATGCCACATATTGTATCCAAATGAGTGCCTTGTGCATATCAAGTAAACGATGGCATGGCGAAATTTCGTTGAAAATATACTTATTGTGGCACTACGCTTAGAAACAACTCAATCAGTTTTAATTATATATCAACTAGTTTTAACTATATCTTTTTAACAAATTACGCCCAACATATCATGTTCTGGACAAACAAATTTCATATCAACTAAGCGCTTTGAAGAAGCCCCTTTACCGTACTCCATGATGGGGATCAGTTTTACTGTTCACGTGTTCTACTGTTCACGTGGGGATTGGATTGTTTCGTTTTTGATGTATTTTATTTATATTTGAATTGTTATTATTTTAGGGCGTTGTTGGTATTTTATTTCCATTAAGTAGGGTTATTTGAGTCTTTTATTGTTTTATTCAGATTAGGGTTTTGAGGCTATTTAAAGACTGATGTAATCTGATTTTATTATTATTGATTTTTTTAATTATTCAGTTATCCCAATTATCGCAGAGATAATTCTCCTTCTAGGGTAATAGACGCGGAGTTGAACCCTAAATCCCTAGTGGTTTATGAGTAGATCTAAACCTTAGGTTTCTGTTATGCTATTATTGTTATCTAATATACAATCCATAATTTGCCCTACATCATTTTTGGTATCAAAGCCAGGTTGGAAGATTTCTGCCGCCGTTGTTCATCGCCGGAAAAGTCGACGGTGCCGGAACCCTAGCCGCCACCTCCGATTCTGATATTGTAACCTTCCATCGCTACAAACAACTTTCACAGCCATCATCATCACAGTCATCACCGTCTTCAACATCAACCATCACTGGTCAAAAACATCATCGATCCACCATCGTCACCAGAAATTCCAGTTCACACCATCACCGTCTATCAGAACTGACAGCCCACCACCAAGTCAGACAACCAACCACCACGCAGCATCTAAAAGAAGAAGAAGAAGAAAAAAAAGACGCAGAGAAGCCAAGAGGGAAACGACATCGAAGCAACGGTGGACGTACAGAGGTGAGGAAAATACCAGAGAAAGGAAGAGAGAGAAGAAACAGAACAGGAGAGCGTACCTGCTGCTGATCGTCTCTTTGCTACCACCGATCCTTGCAACCATCGTCGCTGCGGCTTTCTCTCGCAAATCCCCGATCGTCTTTCGTTGCTACTGTGTTTGGAAACAAAAAAGGGAAGTGTGTTGTTTGGTAACAGAACCGATCCTTATTTCCTTTTCGAAATTACCATTTGCAAATTCTACTTTCTGCATAATTACACTTTAAGCCCCACAGTTTCATACTTTACAATTAAACCCCTGCAATAATCCTGAAATCAGCATAAACCCTTTGCATTGTGACCCCTGTTTAAACTTTTTGTTCAGTTAGGTCCCCCCCCCCCCCCCCCCCCAAAAAAAAAAAGAGTACAAAAGTTCAGCTTAAAATTTTTCTTCAAATATAGGATACATACCTTAATTACTTGGATTTTCTATACTCACTGCATAACACTAAAAAAATTGAAAATTCGTGTGGATTTATTTTTCTTAAATTGCATATTATTCCTGCTAGTTGGGCATCATTTAATTGTGATTGTTGAAATTTTGGAAATCGCGATTACATTAGCATTAGAATATTAATTTAATTGCTACAATTAATTTCTAATTATCTCAGTTTGCATTTGCATCATGACGACCCGTAGTGGAACACAGTATGGTATGCCTACAGAAGACACACTCAACCAAATAATGGCTAAACTGACTAACTTAGAAACTCAGGTGGGCACATTGACTGAAAACTTAGCTACAACAACTAATAGGGTTCAAGTCCTTGAGCAAGCACGACCTGTAGTTGAACCTATAAGAGGTCAAGAACAAGAAGTCAATAGGGGACATTAGGACATTCTAGTTCGTGATGAGGTACCCGAAAGGGACCCTAATCAGCATAGACCTAGGCAACACTTTGAGCCTAGACACGTGGAACATCTCGAACTACGAGACCGTAGGAACCGAGACATGGGTTATGATGACCGTAGGGAGTATGACTACCATGAGCCTCGAGATTATGCCTATCGTGGACTTAGGAATGCGGACCATTATGACCGAGCTTATGAAGATGACACTAGAAAAATAAAGGTTGACGCCCCTGAGTTTGACGGTAGATTTGACCCTAATGCCTTCCTTGACTGGTTGTCCAGTATGGACAAATTTTTTGAGTGGTATGACATGTCCGATGAGCGTAGGGTTCGTTATGCAAAAATGAAATTGGTCAAACAAGCAAATTTGTTCTGGTCTAGTGTTGAGAGAGACATTGAGCGTTTGAGAGACCCACCCATTACGCGTTGGGCGGAGATGAAAGCCCGTCTCCGAAAATATTATCTCCCCATCGGCCATAAAGATAGGTTGTGTGATCAGTTGAACAGTATGAGACAAGGCAATTTGTCTGTCTCTGACTATATCAGCAAGTATAGGGAGTTGATGGAGCGTTGTGAGCTTATTGAAGATCCTCGAATGACAATCTCTCGATTTAAAAATGGGCTAAGAGAAGATGTTCAGTTTCAGATGAGCTCCCTCCAGCTTACTTGTCTAGATGATGTCTTTCAAGCCGCCTTAGACCATGAGTACCATTTGAAGAGATCTTCTAGGAGAGCGACCTCTTATCCGAGCCAGTTTAGTGGACGTAGTGCCCTACTAGGCAGATCTTTCTCCGGACCCCAAACTACTTCTAGGGCGAGAAACACAGTGAATGGACCGAGTAAAGACTTTAGACAAGGAAAGGGTGTGCTAACACCCAAACATACAGAGGCTAGTCGAGAGAGGTGTTACTCATGTAAAGAACTTGGCCATAAATTCTTTGAGTGCCCTAACAAAAATCGAGTGGGAGTGGTACATGAAGGGCCTGCAGAGGAGGGTGAGCTTCCAGAAGATGAGGTTGAAGGTGAATACCGAGGATGAGGAAGTTGATGCCCACCTCGAGCATATTGACCAATCTTTAAATGTCATGAGGTGTATTATTGCTAATCCTAAGAAGACGGAATATTGGAAGAGAACTACCATATTTCAGACGTATAGCAGAGTTGGTGGTGTCTCTTCTAGAGTGATCATTGATGGGGGAAGTTGTTTGAATGTGGTTGCCAAGACAGCAGTGGAGCGGTTGAAGCTAAAGGCAGAGCCACACCCCCAGCCATATAGCGTCGCATGGGTCAATAAGACATCTATTCCTATGTCACAAAGGTGTCTAGTACCGATCCATCTTGAGGGTTATGAGGAGAAGATTTGGTGTGATGTCCTTCCCATGGATGTTGCGCATATTCTTTTAGGGCGACCTTGGCTATATGATCATGACGTGACACATTATGGGAGAACAAATACATATGTGTTCACACACCAGGGGATGAAGATTAATTTGGCGCCAATTAGACCCCGCACATTGTCTAAGGGGCAACCGAAGGAGAACAACACACCTGTGCAACCAACAAAGTCTCTTCATATCCTTAATAAGAAGGAATTTGAACAGAGCATAAAAGAGACTAAGGTTGTGTATGTTGTTGTGGCTAGAGAGGTTAGGAGAGTTCCTGAAGGGAGTACTAGTGATATACCTAGTGACGTGAGGCAAATTCTCCATGAGTTTGCCGATGTGATGCCTAGTGAGCTCTCGAGTGGCTTACCACCCCTTAGAGATATCCAACATGCCATAGACCTCGTTCCGGGGTCTTCTTTACCTAACATACCCCATTATCGGATGAATCCTTCGGAGCAAGAGGAGATGAGACGCCAAGTAGATGAGTTGTTGAGTAAGGGCTTTGTGCAAGAGAGTTTGAGCCCTTGTGTTGTGCCAGCCTTATTTACCCCTAAGGCTGATGGAAGTTTGAGAATGTGTTGTGATAGTCGAGCCATTAATAAGATTACTGTCAAGTATAGGTTTCCCATACCTAGGCTTGATGATATGCTAGATATGATGAGTGGAGCTCGAGTATTCACCAAGATAGACCTACGGAGTGGATATCACCAAGTCCGAATCCGTGAGGGAGATGAATGGAAGACAGCCTTTAAGACGAGTGACGGCCTATATGAGTGGTTAGTCTTACCCTTTGGCCTAACCAATGCACCTAGCACGTTTATGCGAATTATGAACCAGGTGTTACGATCTTATACTGGCAAGTTTGTAGTGGTCTATTTTGATGACATCCTTATTTATGGCAATACCCGAGACGAGCACTTATCTCATTTGCGTCAAGTTTTGACAACACTTCGGAATGAAAAACTTTATATAAATTTGAAGAAGTGTTCTTTCGTGCAAGAGTCTGTTGTCTTTCTCGGGTTTGTTGTATCGAAAGATGGGGTTTCTGCTGACCCTGAAAAGGTGAAGGCAATTAAAGAATGGACAGAACCTTCTAACATACATGGAGCTAGAAGCTTCCATGGGATTGCGACCTTCTATAGGAGGTTCATTAGAGGATTTAGTACTATTATGGCTCCCATCACTGACTGTCTAAAGAAAGGGGAGTTCGTTTGGTCTAAATCAGCCGCTAGAGCTTTTGTGGAGATAAAGGATAGGATGACACAGGCACCTGTCCTTGTGCTACCCGATTTTGGAAAGTTGTTTGAGGTAGCATGTGACGCATCAGGCGTGGGCATAGGAGGAGTTCTTAGTCAGGAGGGTCATCCCATTGCGTTCTTTAGCGAGAAATTAAATGAGGCCCGACAAAGATACTCTACCTATGATCGGGAGTTTTACGCAGTAGTCCAAGCGCTTAGGAATTGGCGACATTATTTGTTGCCCAAAGAGTTTGTGTTGTACTCCGATCATCAAGCGCTTCAATATATTAACTCCCAGAAGAAGTTGAGTCATCGACATGCTAGGTGGTTTGAGTTTCTTCAAGACTACACTTTTGTCCTCAAGCATTGTCGAGGAGTAGAGAACAAAGCTGCTGATGCGTTGAGTAGGGTATCCGTTCTCCTTAATACCTTGAGTGTGAAGGTTATAGGATTTGAGCGCATTATTCATGAATACCCTTCTTGTCCAGATTTTCGAGCTGTATATTCTGACCTACAGAGCCCTAGTATACCTTCTACAGGCGATTTTCATATCCATGATGAATATCTATTTAAGGGCACCCGTTTGTGTATACCTAGTACATCCATGCGAGAGCACGTAGTTTGGGAATTACATGCGGGTGGGATTACAGGTCATTTTGGTCGTGATAAGACCATTGCCATAGTGGAGGACAGGTTCTTTTGGCCTAGCCTCAAAAGGGATGTAGCTCGAATTGTTTCCGAGTGTCGTACATGTCAGACTGCTAAGGGTCGGAAGCAAAACACAGGATTGTACATGCCTTTACCAGTACCTCATGCGCCGTGGGAGGATATTAGTATGGACTTTGTGTTAGGATTGCCACGGACTTCGAGAGGTCATGATTCTGTTTTCGTTATAGTGGATCGTTTTTCTAAGATGGCACACTTTATTCCATGCAGCAAAACCGATGATGCCCCACACATTGCATCCCTTTTCTTTAGTGAGGTAGTTAGACTACGTGGTTTACCTTTGTCGATAGTTTCTGATAGGAACGTAAAATTTACGAGTTATTTTTGGAAAATCCTATGGAAGAAACTAAACACCACACTTAAATTTTCCACTGCATATCACCCATAGACTGACGGTCAAACTGAAGTAGTTAATAAAAGTCTAGGTGATTTAATTAGGTGTTTGGTAGGAGATCACGTGTCTAGATGGGATCGAGTTTTACCTATGGCTGAATTTCCATATAATAGTTCGGTTAGCCGCTCTACTGGAGCGAGTCCATTTCAGATTTACACGGGTTATCAGCCTAGGAAGCCTATTGACTTGGTACCTTTGCCCCCTGCATACAGGTCTAGTGAGTCTGCCGAGACTTTTGCACGACATATGCATGATTTGCATGCTGAGATAAGAAAGAAAATTAACTTAAGCAATGAAAATTATAAGTCTGCTGCAGATGTTCATCGCAGGTATCAAGAATTCAATGAAAATGATCAGGTGATGCTTCGACATCGTGTCGAGAGGTTACCTCCAGGCACTTGGAAGAAAGTGCATGCTAAGAAGATGGATCCATTTCGAGTTAAAAAGAAGGTTAGTGCTAATGCTTATGAGTTAGATCTTCCTAGTGATATTGGTATTGGTCCTGTATTTAATGTAGCTGATCTTACTCCTTATCATGGACCTTCGACTCCATCTTCTATTTCTTCATCTTCTGCTAACCCTGTTGAGCCTACCATTATTCCTTCATTACCTGTACCACCTGCACCTCCTCTTGTTTCCTCACAGCATACAGCAGATGGCATCGAGGATGTGTTCGATGAGAGGGTCGTATCGACCAGGCGTGGAAAGTACCATCAGTATTTGGTGAAGTGGCGAGACAAACCTCACAGTGATTGCACATGGATTAGCAGGGAGGAGTTCTACCGCATTGATCCCACATTGCTGGAGCGTTATGATAGTTTCCTTTCGACGTAGTCGAATTATTTCTAGCAGGGGAGAAATGATGGGGATCAGTTTTACTGTTCACGTGTTTTACTGTTCACGTGGGGATTGGATTGTTTCGTTTTTGATGTATTTTATTTATATTTGAATTGTTATTATTTTAGGGCGTTGTTGGTATTTTATTTCCATTAAGTAGGGTTATTTGAGTCTTTTATTGTTTTATTCAGATTAGGGTTTTGAGGCTATTTAAAGACTGATGTAATCTGATTTTATTATTATTGATTATTTTTAATTATTCAGTTATCCCAATTATCGCAGAGATAATTCTCCTTCTAGGGTAATAGACGCGGTGTTGAACCCTAAATCCCTAGTGGTTTATGAGTAGATCTAAACCCTAGGTTTCTGTTATGCTATTATTGCTATCTAATATACAATCCATAATCTGTCCTACATCACTCCATACCATGGAAAGTGGCGTTTTCTTTCCCCGATTTCGTTCCATGTACCACATCTAGGTAACATTGCTCCATACACATACAAAGTTGTTTAAGCACCTAAAAACTTTGTCGAATTGTTGCCATACCATGCTACTTGAAATCTTAATATTATCCGTGGAACGGTAGCTAAATTATGCTATTTAAACTGTGAGGGTAAGATGTGAAGTATCATAATGTAAGTCATTTTTGTTGTGAATTAAGTCGACGCAAACTAAACAATATAAAATAAAGAGAGTTAAAACACAAAAAATTAATGTGGAAAAACCCTTAAAGGGAAAAACCATATGCTAAACTCCGAATCTCCACTATATCAATAATAATGGGCTTACAATAATCTTCCCCAGTTTTCGACCTAAAACTTAAGATTTCACAATACCGCAATACAATTTTTTGTACAGACTAAAAGTTGCAAAACTCTCTCTCCCATGATACAACTTTTTTTGAACGAAATATAAAAACTGCAAAACCCTCTCCCTCACACAAACACAAAATTCACGCACACCCTCTCTCTCAACTCTTAGGATGCTACATGACTATCTGTTGTGTTATACTCCAACAACTAAACATAATACTCTATTTATAAAATACCCACAACTTTCCTTTTTCTATTAAAAATATGACACTTCTAAAATAAAACTCCACAACAAATAAGATTGTTTCTCATAATAATACTCTTATTAAAAATAAGATTTCTTTCTTTCCATAACAACAATTTTTTTCTACATAAGATTCGAGGAGTATCCCAACAATTCCTACCTCGACTTGAATCCCCAACTAGTTCAACTTCATGTCTGAATAGGATTTGAAGAATATCCCAACAATTATTCCCTTTTCTCAAATTCCCAAGCAGTTCAACTTCATCACTATCACCATTGTCGTATTCGCCACTATCATTCACACCATCCGTATTCTCCGCGGTATCCACATTATTCGCATCATTCGCGTTATCCAAAACATTCACACTATTCGGGTCATCCGCCACGTCCATATAATCTGCGTCACCCACACTATCTGCAACATCCACATTATTAACGTCATTCACACTATCTGCATTATTTGCGTCATCCACATCATCTTCATCAGCATCTCTAACATCTTCATCATTTAGTGGTTGCAACAGTGATCCTCTATAAGCACAAAATCTCTTGTTCATCTTCAACATGACAAAAACATCGAATCCATCTCCTTCAAACTTCACTCTATTTGCCACATAAATACGACTAATTTTCCCTGCCTTGGATCTAATTAACCTAGCTCATGATACCACTTGATGGGAATAAGTCGACATAAACCAAACAATATAAAATAAAGAGAATTAAAACACAAGATTTAACGTGAAAAATACTTAAAGGAAAAAATCACATGTCAAACTTCGAATCTTCGTTATATCAATAATAATGAGCTTACAATAATCCTCTCAAATTTTACACCCTAAAGCTTGAGGTTTCATAATACTGCAATACGACTTTTTATAAGGACTAAAAGGTACAAAACCCTCCCTTCCATGTTACAACTTTTTTCAACGGAATATAAAAGCCGCAAAAACCCTTTCCTCACACAAACACAAAACTCACTCACACCATCTCTCTCAACTCTTAGGATGCTACATGACTTTTGATTGTGCTAAACTCCAACAACTAAACATAATACTCTATTTATAGAGTATCTACAACTTTCCTCTTCTTATTAAAAATAAGACACTTCTAAAATAAAACTCTACTACAAATAAAATTCCTTCTCATAATAATACTCCTATTAAAAATAAGATTTCTTCCTTTCCATGACAACAATTCTTTTCTAAATAGGATTTGAGAAGTATCCCAACAATTTATATGTGAAAAAAAGGAAGAAACATAACAAGTTTCCCATATGTCCTTGGTGAAAACAAGTAGACATTAATATACTTACTACTGTCTGAAGGCACTGCTGTGCTACATATTTCTAGTTTCCAAGGAAGAAAAGGCTATTGAAAAAAATGACAATTTTTTTGACCACGGATTGCACCATAACTTGATTAATAAAATTTGCATATCTTAAAATCATTTAGAAAGAACGCGTGGATAAACTCTGGGACAAAACTTCCTCAATGAAATCTGAAGAGTTGTGAAAAATGTGAACTCAAAAGATACTCCCAGCGAATGCAATACCTGTGCAGCGAAGAGAGACCCCAGTAGAAATGTGAGTGATTCGAACAGCAGTTTCAACTTTATTCACATTCTGACCTCCCTTACCACCTGCTCTAGTAAAGCTGATTTCCAAGTCTTCATCAGGTATTTCAACATCTAGAGACTCCTCTGGAAGAAGAGGCATGACTTCGACACCAGAAAAGCTTGTCTGCATAAAATTACAGTGTAAATCATCTGATAGCTCGAATAAAAGAAAGCAAGAGAAGCAATTATTCCAAATGAGATATCTAGGCTTCTGACATTTATTAACTTCAGATTTCCACAATTAACATATGCTTTAACTGTTGCTTTTATTATTCCCTTTACGTTTTCTTTTACTTTTAAGGAAACATTTTTACTTCCTCCGGTATTTAGATTTTTTATCAAAAGCAAAGAGGATGATTAATGATAAAAAAGTAGCACAAAATCCTCAGGAATCTAAACTTACTAACAATACAAAGGTGATTGAAAACATGAGGATATATTTTGGACCTTTAATTTTTTTTGATAACTTTAAGGTTTCGATTTTGGTATTATTTTTTACTTTTAATATTTATTTATTATATTTCAATGATTTTCTAATTTACCCTCTTAAAAATTGAAAAATCAATGGTCCTTGTCATATTTAACCGGATAAAAATTCAGTGTGTGCGTTTTAACACAAACCTTTAAGTGAGGGTGCACAAAAATCATTTTGAAGGTCAAGGTGCATAATTTCTCTAGCATGTAAATTTTGGTGGCGCAAACTGTACTTTGGTCTACATTCATTATTATGTCATCGCTACAAATTAACAACTTACAGGGGTAAACATGGAATAAAAATAGATCCTTAAAATTTGCAAATGAGTCTTTTTTTGTAGAATGGAGTAATATGATATATATATATATATATATATATATATATATATATATATATATATATATATATATATATATATATGTTAGTAGATATTATATAACGATATTAGAATATTATTCTATTGCATGATTAGGAGGATTGCATAAATAAGGGATGATCGGTTTTCCAAATATATTGCAGCTCTAAGCCTATATAAAAGCTCTCTGTTGTACATTGTATAATATATAAAACGTCTTCCCTTCTCTCTTTCTCAACATGGAATCAGAGCGTATTCCTGCGATATCCTAATTTTTCTTCTTTTAAAAAAAAATAAAATAAAATGTTCATTGAACTGTAACACTGTTTAGTGGAACTGTAGTAGAGCACTGTTCATCGGCACCATAACAGAGTACTGTTCATTGCACTATAGCAGAATACTGATTGCCGTTACTGGAGCACTGTGGCAGGGGTGCCGTTCATTGTCACTAGGGCAGAAGTGCATATCTCTAGAATATGGATTAAAAATTTTTGGTGAAGTTTTTTTTTTTGGAGTAGATGACCCTTTGAAATTGAATTTTTATTCTTGGATGTTCCTGTGTTAAGGGTTGGATTGTATTCGCTTTTTAGGTTGAGTTTTTGATACGTGCAAGATGACAACTAAAGTAAGCGAGACGTCTACGGTAATGGTTCCTAAAAACTCTCCTATGGTTATTGAGGTGGTTTCCTCTTCTAATTGCAGAAAATTATACGCTTGGCTTTGATTGGAAGAGAACAAGAGAATCATTTGATACAAACACGACCCTCTACAATTCCACAAGAAGAATGGGACTTGACGGACGCTTGCATTCTGTATCAATTGCTTAATTCTATGGATGGTCAAATTATAGATTTGGTCACTCATATTGATATGGTTAATGGATTGTGGGATTATCTGGAGGTTCTTTATTTTGGTAAAAATAATCTTACTCGTATCTATGATGTCTCTCAAAATTTATTTAGGTCACACGCGATGGACGTTCAATAATTCAATTTTTTGCGGATTATAAGAAAATGTATGAAGAGATGAACACTTTGCTCTTTATCACCATGATGTAACAAAAATGCAAGCTCGGCGAGAGCGATTGGCGGTCATGGGATTTATTGGTGTTTTAGGTCTAGAATTTGAATTAGTTTGCTCACAACTTTTGAGCAGTTTTGAAATGCCCTCACTCACTGATGCTTTTGCGAGGGTTCTATGGATATCTCATGAAGACTCTACTCCTCATGGGTCTTTCGAGAAGGCTGCACTTGTTACTGCTCACGGTAGAGGAGTAGGGTGAGGTGTTACATATGCTTTTCAAGGAGGGGGAGGATCGTATTGGTGGTCGTTGGAGCGGTCGTGGATGTGGAAATACTCATACTCATATAGACAGAGGGATTAGCTGGGGGAAGAATTTTGACATTTCTAGTTCAGATCAAATTGTTTGTTTTTATTGTGGTGAGCTCGGCCATATTCAACAATATTGTCGACGTCTACAAGGTCGATCCTCTCAAGGACAACCTCGATATGCTAATGTTGTTACTAGATCGGATTATGGAGTCCAAGCAAGGGCTGCCCAAAACATTGAGGAGAAAACAATGAGTATGAGTGCTAAGGAGTATGCATAATACACTTAGTATCAAGCTTCTCATCAACCATCATCCTCTTCCACTGTTACTTTTGTCCAGATAGATAATGCCAGTGCTTGCCTCACTACTTCTCATCCCTAGGTAATTGATTCTAGGGCTTCCGATCATATGATAGGTACTTCTAGTAATTTTTCCTCCTTTCAAAAAGTCTCAACCTATTCTGGTGTTACTCTAGCAGATGGATCCATTGTCAATGTTAAAGGCATAAGCACTGTTCCCTTGAGCCCCTCTCTCTCTTTAATCTACCTTGTTTCTTTTCACATTTCCTTTTAACCTTATTTCTGTTAGCATATTGACATACACTTTTAATTGTTCAGTAACCTTTTATCCTGATTCCTGTGTTTTTCAAGATCTTATGACGAAAATGATTGGTAGAGATTGTACAACAGGGGACCTATATCCTTTTGATGAGTCTTCATTTAGAATACCAAAATCAGTTGTATGTTCTGCTGTTGCATCACCTCTTCAAGTTCGCTATCGGTTAGGACATCCCTCTTTATCTAGTTTGAAGAAGTTGATGCCAGACTTTCATTCCTTGTCAGCATCATCGGGTGACTTACCCATCCAGAGTTAATAAGTGGTCTACGAACCCATTTGATTTAGTTCATTCTGATGTTTGGGATCCTTGCCTTGTAACATCTCAGTTGGGATTCAAGTATTTTGTTACTTTTGTGGATGATTATTCAAGGGTTACTTGGCTTTATCTAATGAAAAATTGTTTTGAGTTATTCTCCATTTTCATTAATTTTGTTCGTGAAGTTGCCACTCACTTCGGTATTCAAATTCGTATTTTAAGAAGTGACGATGCACTTAGATATTTTTCTGCTCCGTTTACTACATTTATGGCACAACATGGTATGGTTCAACAATCCTCTTGCACGGATACACAACAAAATGTTGTCGCTAAACGAAAAATTGACATCTTATGAAAGTTGCTCATGCATTATTGTTTGAGATGGACGTTCCTAAAAGTTTATGGTCAAATGCGGTTCTTAAAGCATGTTATTTAATTAACCGCATGCCTTCCTCTATTTTGAATGAGAATATTCATTATTCATTTCAGGTGGGGCACAGGTATGGGACAAAAGGATTTCTCACATAGAGATATTCTCACACAGAGAATTCACAAAACTCAATCAATTCTATAATTTCAATGTATTAAAAATACTGAAGTACAACCCTATTTATAATACTCCAATAGAACTCTCCTAATCTAAATTGGACTCTAATAAGATAAGTATAACTTAAATAAGGTAACTACAATTAATTAAAATACAACTCCTAATTAAATGCAACATCTAATTTATGGGCTTCGTCCATGGGCTTCCAGAACCTTTTATAATAATCCAACCAGGCACTTCGTCTACTTCGTCCTGCATCATTCTCCTCGCCTTTGAAAAAACTCATCCTCAAGTTTTGAAATAGCGAAGAATAAGAAACCATTGTCTAGGAGATACATTCCGATAAAATATGCGCATCCGAACGCTCAATGTCATGAGCACAATTTTTGGAAACGACAGCGACATAATATAGAAATTTGAAGTACCTTGAGACGTTGATGTATAAATCGGAAAAAGAAAATCAACATGGTTGACCTCAACTTTATCTTGCTTGATGTTTTCGCATTTGGGGTCAAACTTAATTTCAATTTCTTCCATGGAAATCATCTCCAAATCGGCATCTTTCACTTCCACTTCATGTTTCTCACAAGCATCAATATGTGAGAGTACCTGCTCTTCTTTAGACTCAAATGTTGCGAAACATTCATCAATTATCTTGTGAGAATTTGCTTTGAGAGTCTCCTCTTGTGAATGCGTTGTTGCATTTGTACAAACACGATTAGGATGAACATTCCCTTGCGCTTGAACAAAATATGGACGATTGCATGCAGTTATGTACTCGTAATGTGATTTGAAATTGGCAAGACTTGTTTCCGTTATTGCAAGCTCATCACATAATTCCTAATACTCAGTACTATATGGAACACAAGACTTTTTAAGGTACTCACATGTGACAAAAACGCGATACTCAAGTTGCTCTATCTTAGCCTAAAGAAAATCTGGATCATCAAACTTTGAAGACATTTTTTTTCTTTTTTTTTTCCACAGGGACTAAATTGAAAACTACTGAAACTGCAGGGGCTGAAATTGAAGCAAACGAAAGTAGATGGGCTAATATGAAATGAATGAAATTTCAGATTTTTTTTAAAGGTATAGGGGCTAATATGTAAAAAAATTAAAAGTTGAGGGGGTATTTTAAAAACTTTATGAAACCTTGGGGTATCAAACTGTAATTTTGTAGAGATATTTCACTGGGCAAATTACTCTTTCCTTTTTCTTCTTCCTTCAGGTTTCCTATCTGATTCTATCGTCATCGGCGTTCGTTCTTTCTTATCGTCGAATCAGATGATGGCGGTGGCCAAGAGTAAGGTTGCGACTGGAGAAGGCTATGGCGGCAAGAAGCTAGGTGACGGCTAGAGGCTCGGCAGCAGCAGGAGGCAACGGCTATAGCTAGCGGAGGCTACGGCAGTGACGATTCACAAGTTTGTTTCTTTTTCTTTTTCTTTTTCTTTTTCGTTTCCTCTTTCCATTTCTCTTCGCTTTACTTTATTTTTTTAATTTTTTTTCCGCGAATCTGTGAGTTGGGGTGAGGTAATTTTGAATAGTGTTGATGTTAACGATATGGGCTTGGAAAATCTTATGTTTGCTCACGCCGAGGGTTTGTTGTGGGTTCGGCTTGGACAGTTGGTGGCGGCAGAAGAGGATTAAGGTTAGGATTAGGGTTTGGGTGGCGGTAGAAGGTGGTTTAGGGTCTCTGATACCAAAATGGTGGGGCACGAGTGTGGGATAAAAGGATTTCTCACACAAAGAATTCACAAAACTCAATCAATTCTATAATTTCAATGTATTAAAAATACTGAAGTACAACCCTATTTATAATACTCCAATAAAACTCTCATAATCTAAATTGGACTCTAATAAGATAATTACAACTTAAATAAAGTAACTACAATTAATTAAAATATAATTCCCAACTAAAATACAACATCTAATTTATGGGGTTCATCCATGGGCTCCCAAAACCTTTTATAATAATCCAACTAGGCTCTTCATCCTGCATCAATTTCTTTTTCCATCTCAGTTACGTTTTTCATTACCACCAAAGATATTTGGATGTGTTTGTTTTGTTCAAGATCACCGTCCTCGTGTATCTAAATTGGATCCCAAAGCTTTGAAGTATATGCTCATTGGATATTCTCAGACTCAAAAAGGCTATAGATGTTACTCTCCTAAACTCGAGCAGTATTTTGCTAGTGCTGATGTCACTTTCTTTAAAACCACGCCCTTGCACTTTCAATCTAAGTCACGTATAGATTTGGATGAAGACATCCCTACTTATGTCATACAACATGTTCCTCGTTCCGTGTTGTTACCTCAACATACCCAAGACATTCGGTATGTATATTCTTTTCGACCTCGAACATATACAGTCCATCCCGCCCTACTAGTTGATGCTACCATCACTTCATCTTCATCGGAAGATTTTGAGAGGCCTTACCAGGAATCCGACTTAGATAAGCGTATTGCCCTTCAAAAAGGTAAGCACACTTGTACCCAACATCTTATTTCTATTTCCTAATCCTATCCTAGCTTATCTTCTTCCTATCGTACTTGTGTATCTACTATTTCATTTTATTCTATCCCTAAGACTGTCTTAGAAGCATTATCTCATCCTAGTTGGAAGGCGGCAATGGTGGAGGAAATGATGGCCTTAGAGAAAAATGGTACATGGTTCTTAGTTGTGCTACCTCCTCACATATCTGTAGTAGGGTGCAAATGGGTTTACACAGTCAAAGTGAATCCTGATGGATCTCTAGCTCGCTTAAAACTTGACTGATTGCCAATGGGTATGCTCAGATTTATGATGTTGACTATTATAAGACATTTTCTCCCTTGCAAAAATGGCTTTTGTGCATTTGTTGATTTCTCTAGCAGCTTCCTATCATTGGCCCTTGCATCAGTTAGACATTAAAAATGCATTTCTCCATGGCGATTTACATGAGGTTGTGTAAATAAAGCAACCTTCAGGGTTTGTTGCTTAGGGGGAGTTTGGTTTGGCATGTAAACTAAAGAAATCTTTGTATGAATTGAAACAGTCTCCGCGGGTATGGTTTGACAGATTTACATAGGAGGTTCTTGAGTTTGGTCTATCAAGGTGTGCTAGACTGCTAGTGATCATTCGAGACTTCAGCTGGGTGAATCTTACTGGTTGTGTATGGCAATGATATTGTAATTACAGGGGATGACAGAGAAGGTATTAGTGCCTTAAAGTCCTTAAAGTTTGACACTACGGATTTGGGAAAGCTGCGATATTTTTTGAGGATTGAAGTGGCTCAATCAAGAAACAATATATTCTTGTCTAGAGAAAGTATACCCTAGATCTTTTGGAGACATGTTTATTAGGATGTCGACTAGCTAACACTCATGGAAACTAGTCAGAAGTTAACAACAAAACGCGACCTCTTGGAAAATCCAAAAAGATATAAGAGACCTGTGGACAAACTTAATTACCTTACAGTCACATGACCAGATATTATCTTTTCTGTTAGCGTGGTTAGTCAGTTTTTATCCTCTCCTTGGTCCTCACATTGGGATGTAGTTAAGAGGTTATTGAAGTATTTCAAGGGTGCTCTAGGTTATGGATTAGTATTTCGTGATCATGAACATGACAGAGAAGGATTCTCGGATGAAAATTGGGCAGGGTCTCCATCAGACAAGAGATCTGCTACAAGGTATTATGTATTCGTTGGAGGAAATCTCGTGGCATGGAAGAGTAAGAAGCAAACTGTTGTGTCTAGCTCCAGTGCGGAATCAGAATATAGAGCAATGGCTTATATTGTGTGAATTGATTTGATTTAAGCATTTGTTAACAAAAATGGGATTCAACAAGTTGGAACCGATGCAAATTTGGTGTGATAATGAGGCAGCTCTTCATATTACTACCAATCCGGTGTTTCACGAAAGAACTAAACACATTGAAATTGACTGACACTTTGTTCGTACAAAAATATTAGAAAGAATTATATCCACAAGTCATGTCAATACTGGCAACTAGCTTGCTGATGTGTTTACCGAAGCCTGAAGAGCTATTAGAATTACATATATTTGTAACAAATTGGGCATGATTGATATACATGCTCCACCTTGAGGGGGATTGTTAATAGATATTCTAAAAGGATTCTAGCATATTATTCTATTGCATGATTAGGGGGATTGCATAAATAAGGAATGATTGATTTACTTTCCAAATGTACTACTCTAAAAGCCTATATAAAGGCTCTCTATTGTACATTGTATAATATATAAAACATCTTCCCCTTCTCTCTTTCTCAACAATATATATATATATATATATATATATATATATATATATATATATATATATAAATATATATATATGCAAGTGTAATATGAATTGATAACTACAAGAACATTTTTTGTTTCTTGAGCATAAATACGTCTTTGGCATATTACAGTATATATTTCTTTGGACACCTTTTGACAAGTGTTCAGTAAGTGTTGACTTGTTCTTAACATTGATATTTTAATGTCTAAGTTATCAACTTGTAAAAATAAGTGTTTGGCGCATGCCCAAGAGTGTCATTTAAGTGTTGTCGAGCACGTGTCTTGAGTTTGTTAGTTCTTACCTCTTAAAATACATCGTCTTGCATCTGGTTTGGAAGCTAAAGTAATTCTAAATACCTATTTACAGAAGCATAAAAATGCTAAATTTTTTCCATTTTACCCCATCTATGAATTGAAAATATGTTCCTTTTACCTTCCATGGGAAAAAAAAAATATACAAGTACATTTACAAGCGCGCACACACATAACATATATATTTTCCATGAGCACTTAGGTGCATCTTTAACAGAAGTAAAGTAGATGTAAGAAAAACCCTCTTATGTGGTGTTGATTCCGAGGATAACTTCATTCATTCTTGCATCCTTGAGAAAAAGAATGTTACCAAAGACAATTTTCCCTTGCAGATATCGCCATTTGGGTAGGCATGGTAGCAAATATGAAACATGGTGGTTTGAAGGATGCATAGGAATTGATGATACTAGTATTAAATTTTAACTACTATGTACCAGGAAGGCCTGCTGTTGGAGACCCACTAGATGAAGACACAGAGAACCACAAAGTATAACAGAATGGTTTACCTGGCGAAGGCCTTTGGAATTGAAAGGAGATTGCCGCACAATTCTGTGTGTTCCCTTTTCCCCGGACATATAACCATAGGCATAGCGGCCTTCAAGTTCAATAGTAGCCGACTTAATCCCAGCTTCCTCTCCCATAGACTTTTCAACAACTCTTGTTTTGTATTGTTGCTTCTCTCCCCATCTTACATACATCCTAAGAAGCATGTCAGCCCAATCCTGCACTGGAAAAAAATTTCAAGTAATTTTACATAAAACAAGCATAAATTGAAAGAGTATTTTGCAATTTACATTGATTCAAAATTCAAACACCTTTTATCTAATATCCTCCAACAAGAGGATATAGGATAAATTCTGTTTCCAAAATAGTGGAGGACATAGGGCTCCAGCACGCCTAACATAGAAGCAAATTATCTCTCATCAAAACTAGTAAACAACAATTTGTTAGAAGGGGCATCAAATATCAATTCAACAAAGCCTTATCTACCGAACATGTTTCTGTAGTTATCTCTGTCGTGGGCCATGTTCTCTGTTAACTACACTCGGTCACAATTTTCTTTAATAATTCCACCAAGGTTGATTTTTATTTCCCTTTCCTTACAGCTGCCCTTATAAGCAATTTCATTACTGTTTTCACTGATACAGTTATAGGATTTAGTTGCTTGCACCAGAGATGTCTCGGTCTAAATCCTGTGTATGAAAGACCAATAACTGCACCTGAGGGAAAGAGCAATAAACAGAAACCAAGCTTGTATCTTATTTTTGTATCTACGAAATATACCTGTGCATCAGTACCTCCAGCACCAGCTGTGATAGAGATGACAGCACCTTCCTTGTCATAGGGGCCAGAAAGTAATTGTGTCAACTCGAACCGATCCAATGCCTTGTTCAATTCTTTGATGATGTTGGCAGCCTCTTCAAGAAATGCTGTATCAGTTGAGTCCATCTCCTCGGTAAGTTTAACTATTGTTTCTGCATCTTCAACCTGCAGCAAATGCAAAGCATCAAACTTTTAAATCCAGAATTTGAGTTTGAAAGATGATCTAACCCTTTAAACTTCATATTTCATAATAACTCCATCTTGATAGTAGAAAGATATTATTGGGCTTTTGACTACAATATGTAAATCCTATGCATGGGGCCTAATACTAAAGAAAGTAAGCCTTACAAACAAGGCTCCGTTTGCTTGTTTCTGGAAATATGTTCCCCAGAATACGATTTCAGCAAAATATTTCAGATGATATAATTTTAATAAAATTATCCTATTTTCCAGTGCTTGGTTCAAACTGATAATGAGAACTTTTTTGTGTTTGTTTGATGAAGTAAGGTTTATGTGAGTCAAGTCTAGCGGAGACTAAATCGCTAAAAATTAATCGAGCTGGACATCATCATCCATTCATCAAGTTTTATAGAAGATTTTTAATTGAATCAATAAGTTGACTGTTCTACAAATAATTTAGTAAACATATGATATGAGCATCCAATACTTGGTTACAATATAGACATTTGTTTAACTACTCATAAAATAATAAAGAAATATTTCAATACGCTAAATTTAGAATATTGGCACATAATAGCACCATATTTAGATCACAATACCAATATGCAATTCGCTAGTTTAAGAAGATTATTTGGTAAATTTGCTTCAAAGCAATACAGTAGAATTAAATCAACTTTTGGTGCCTGTATTAATACATGACTTTCAAATTGGTGCCTTAACTGAAAAAACTTACAAAACAAGTACTTGTACTTGAAATTTATTTCAAAGTAGTATCTGTACTGAAAAAAGTATTTCATTCCGTTAACAAAAACTAACGGACCTAAAGAAAAATCACACATGGATTTTGTCTATGTGGCTTCAAAGTGAAGCTAACGTGGATGCTTATATGGCATGTGGGGCTATGCATATAAGGAAAGAGAAAATACAATATCATAATGGGTTCAAACATGACCCATTAATGTTTTTTATACATTTTAAGATTAAAGTGGAGTCCTTCACCATCTCCATCCCCGCTTCCCAGCCCCCTCTCTCTCCCTATATATGTGTGTGTGTGTGTTTGCGCGCGCGCGCGCGTGTGCGTGTGTAAATCCCTCTGCTTCTCTCTCCCTCTTACTAAATTTCAAAATGCGATCCAAAGACCAAGTGCGATAATGAAAATATGTATTAGAGAGAGAAGAATAAGTGTGTGTGTGTGTGTGTGTGTGTATACAGATTGTAAATATATTTTGGATTTCATCTTATGATGGTTTTCTTTTAATTAAACATACATATAAGCATATTTGATGAGATATGATTGAATGTTCCCGAAGGAACTGTGTTCATTATCACGTATATAAAGGTGTAGAAGATATAGATCAAGAGGATTGAAAGGTTGTAAATTGGTTGATTGAAGATAGTTGAGTTAAAAATTTTGAAACCCTCCTAAGTTTGATCTTAGAATTCTGAAGGAAAAAAAAAATTGGGTCTTGTTTAACCCAACCCGTTCACGTCATAATTTTTTAATGGAAATGTTCATTTTTAACGGATTGAAATTTTTTGCAGTACAAGCACTAGTGTGCAAGTTTTTTTAGTTGAGGTACTGATTTGAAAGTTGTGTTTCAGTAAAAGCACCAAAAGTTGATTTAACTCCAATTTGCAGATATTGTGAAGCAAACGTACATTAAATTTTAGGTGAAATTATCAAATGAGATAGTAAAGTAGAATAGATCAGCATTTAATATTTTTGTAAACAAAGGAATTAAAGCAAACTTCGTTTAAATTTCACAAAGTAGCATATTTGACCTGGGATTGGAACTCATTGAGAAGCTTTAGCTTGTCTTTGACATCAGTCAAAGCCACAAGCGTTTGTTGAGCTTTAGTACGATCATCCCATAATGAGCTGTCTGCCGCTGCTCTTTCCAAATCTGCAAGATCTGCTTCTAATTGCTGCAGGCCAGCAGAAGCCCTAATCTCTTCAACCCGCTGAGAGGTAATTTCTACATCCTTCCTTAAGGTATAGAAACCTGCAGTAATAATATAGCAATCAAAACATTGCAGCCACAAGGTTCATATCTTTAATATTTTTTGGGTAACCATAAAGTATAAACTATCTAAACACCACATCATTATTCAAAACTTCCCTAGTATTCCTATTATTAGACGAAACCCAACTAAATTGACCACAAGGCTCATAACCAATGCTGAAATTAATATAAAAGGACAGCCACCTTCAGTTTTCTAGGATCATGAAAAGTTTCCTTAGATACAAACCTTTACTTATATCCCTAGCACAGGGTTTCCAATACAGTATACAAGTCTGTTTCAAGAACTGTAGCAAACTGTTCTTTAATGATTTGCCCAGATGACAATCCCAGTTTGTCAGAGCTTGTGTGAGCTCTCAGAAAGAGTCAACCATCTACAGTCCTTAGCACAAGCGATGTTCTTAAATAAATTGGCTGTAAACGAGTTCTTCTGATCTTTAAGGTTGCATTCACATATTTAAATGTAAGTGACTTAGTAGTTTCATTTAGGAAAATAAGCTAAAATTAGGTGAATGAAATTCAAGTAAAGCCCTTCTTGAGAAAAGCTATATTTGTTTAACTCCACTTCTTATCTAATATTAGATATTAAGCTTCCATAGATTACCATAGATGATAGAGTATAGGTAAATTTCAATCTATTTTCATTCAATACAAGGTGAATTGACAATCAGGGTTGCAACTTCCAGCTTTATCATGATCAAGATTTTTTTTTTTAATATTCTGGGCAATCATCACTACAACAATTCACTAATGCTTTAGTCTCTTGTTGCCTATTGTCTTCTATTCAAGTGTAGTATCTTGCTTTATGGCATCAAAGGAAACTTGGAAAGATCCGATCAGGTTCTAATTCCACTTGATGAGGCCAATTTTACTGGAAAGCACTGTAGATGGCAAGGGGTCCCAGCAATTGCGGAATTTCTAATTTAATAGAAGTCTATATGTTCTATATTTACATTCACCCAGTTACATAAGCATTCATCTCCATTTATATAAGCATTCATCTAGTTCTCGTTCTATTATTTGGACTCTCTAGAAAGAAGTAACAAACATTCAGAATTACTGTAAATTACTAGATATCTCATAAAAATTCTACTCAAATATCTAAGTTATCAAGAACAGTCAAAAGACTACTCATAAAATTAACAGAGCTGCCAGAGTTACCCTCAAAATTTCTGATCTGCCCTCAACTGCAGCAGATACAAAATTAGTCCTGAGTGAAACCTTTCTACTTATACCAAATTCTATTTTGAATAATGAGATAAATTGATTGAGCAAAGTTGGACCCCAGGCAACATTAGTATACACAATTAACCACGGCATAAATATCCAACAATAGCAAAGGACTGCCAATTTTCAATATATTTGGTAATAGTGGTTCATAAAATAGTCATTAAGATTGTCACCTTGAACGAGCATGTTCAAGAAACATTGTTCAAAATGGACCACTGTTTCATTCCAACTTCATGGGACAGTATAACGTACTTCGTCAAAATTGATTAAAAGTTAACTTTGGAACAATATATTCATATTCCTAACTATTCCATTGCACCGAAGGTTCAATTAAACATCTAATACAAAAACAAGTAGATTGTTCACGAATGTAATGTAAGCACGCTATAGATTTTATAGCTCAAGTGAACTTTCTGAATTAGATTCCTAATTTAAGCAGATATTGAGCTTCATCTCTTACATATAATTGAAATAATCTCTCTATAAATATTAAGTAGTTAACTGTCAGAGATGTTTGATACACACGCAAGATTGGCTAACTACTAAACCTACTCATTTAAGGATTATAAACTCAATTACGTATAAGCATACCTTGCATTGCCCATTCGCTCGTCTCAGTGCTTTCTCCTACTTCTGATGTTGCGAACAAATCTGAAAATTTTCAATTAAAAAAATAAACAATTTACTCTCTAGTCCACAAAAAGTGTCGCATTTGCAAAATTTACAAACTTTAAGAATATATTTTTCTTTCATGTTAATCACTCTTTTGCGGAACAATTTTTTTTCCCACAAAAGGGATCCTTATTGTGGAATGGAGGGAGTATTAAGTAAGAAAATGAGCTAATGCCAACATTTTGGGTATTGCTACTGTATAAAACACGTTGCTTACAGAAAAGAAATCATAAATAAGGAAAGAAGCATAAAGTCACAACAACAGATCCCATTATCGCATATTCTCACATAAAGCACAGATTTTAAACTACCATATAACCTAATTGATGCTTTCTGGGGTTCTCGGTTCTTTTTAATTCGAAGCACACAATTGACAGCTGAAAAAACTAAGGACTTTCTCCCAAATTTATACTTGAATTGAAAAAGAATTGTGTAAGTACTGACTCAGGAGTACAAATTATACTCCCACCATAATATACGCATAAAAACAAATAAAAAAGCACACAATTGCCAAATCCCAGAAAGCCATTCAAAGTTTAAGCAAATTGAACATCAATAATTAGTCTGAATTATTAAAGCAATAGTCCACCAAAATGTAGATAAAAGGGAAATCTTGAAAACCCGTTTCGATTCTAAGCATAAAAAAGCATTAAATACCGAAAATTTATTCGTACACACTTACTTAGTGAAGGAACGCGAGCAGAAATTGAGGGAGTTACACAGAAACTGAAGGCTGAAGTTGAAGAAGAAGAAGAAGAAGAAGAAGAAAGATGATAAGGAGAGAGAATGGGTTTTTGTGGGTGGCCTGGAGAGTTTGCCGTTAATCTTCTTGAAGGAATTTTGGGTGACACCAGGATTCTAGTAGGCGCTAAGAAGCCGTGCACAACTCCCTCCATGGTTAGAAAAAGGGTGTTTGGAGAGAGAAATGGATTATACAAAAAAGGTTACAGTTGCAAGAAGGTTGAATAAAGAGTAAATTTTACACAAACGGCCACGTGTGGTTCATGATTTCGCATATAACTACCTAAGTTTTAAAAGTCCACATAAAACTACTTAGGCTATGTTTATTTGCAAAAATCATATTTAAAATTAAATTATTTATATTAATTTAACATTATTTTAGATTATTTTATTTCATGATGGGGGATTAATAGTCTTTCAAATAGTCCTATGGATTATTTTTTTATCATTCATAAGGCTATTTATGAGGGATTATATAATCTCATGATGAATGTGAGATTAATAGTTTCTCTCATTTTAAGCTATTAAATGGTTTAATGAGACTAATAATCCAACATTATGGGATTAATAATATCTCGTAATGGGATAAAATAGTTAGAGGTAATGTTAAATTAATACAAATAGTTCAATCTTAAGTATGTTTTTTGCAAACAAACATAACCTTAAAGTTTTGAGCAATGTTTTTAAAAATAGTGCTTTTAAAAACAATGTTTTTAAAAGTGTGGGCTGATATTTAATGTTTTGAAATCCGACCTTTGTCCGATTTGGTTTAAAATGGTCGATCCATTTTGGTCAAACTTAAGATTGAATCGGTTGACCACCGATTAAATTGATGGTTCAATTAGTTAAGCGGACTTAGTGAACTAATTTTTAATTATTTTTAAATAGCTTTTTATTACCAAATATTTTTTAATATTAAAATTAATCACTTTTAGTACTTTTGTAACACGAATTTATTATAATATAGTTTATCAAAAATAAGATGTTTTAAAATTTTATTACTTATTAATATATATTATTATATATTTATTGCGTCACAAGTTCAATAATGGTTCGAATGCTAGTTGAACCGATAACCCATCTATTCGATAATATTTTTGATTTAATGTCCGGTCTAGATTTGAAAATATTATATTAAGCTAAAAAAGTTCTTGGATGGATGGATTTCAACCAGTGGTTGAATCAGTGACGTCATAAATGTATAAAAAATATTTTATTAATAATTAATATAATCTTAAAACTTCTCATTTTTATAAATCAAAATATAATAAATTTGTGTTATAATAATACTAGTAAAAATGGTTAATTTTAATATTAAAAATATTTTTGTAACAAAAATTATTTAAAAATAATTAAAATCGATTCATTGGGTTAAATTAACTAGTTTTATTGGTTAAACCACTCATTCGACTAGTGATCAACCAGTTTAATTTTATTTTTGACCAAATTGGTTCAATCAGGTCAAATTGGACTAGACATAGAACTGGTTCCTAATTCAAACTAGTCTAATCTGATTTTTAAAAAGGCTAAATACAGTTTGGTTACACCAAATTCTACTCAATTTACAATTCGGCCCCTAAATTAATTGGGCCTACACATCCGTTACATCAAGTATTTAATTTAATACAATATAGCCCTCAAATTTAATTTTCGACGAAAATTGGCCAAAAAAAGCCGATCGGAATGACAATCCGGTCAGATCCTAATGGATTTATACGGTTTGACCGTATTTAGGGGCCAAATTGTGAAAAGAGTGGAACTTGGTGTTACAAATGTGTATTTTACCCCAAAAAAAAAAAACATAACATTAAAATACATATAATTAACTTATATGCAAATATGAAATAAATTTATTTTCAAATGAAAAATTAAAATAAATTTATTTTCAAATGCAAAATTGAAATAAATTTATTTTAAAATGCAAAATTGAAATAAATTTATTTTAAAATGCAAAATAAATAATACATTATAGTTAATATCTGAATATTAAAAGCAACATATTATATTAAAATATAAGAACACATCCTGCGTAGAATAGAAAATGTGAATTTATTTAGTATAATAAAAAATAAAAATAAATAAAAATTACACCAAATAATGTTTAACAAAAATAAAAAAAAATAAAATTTTTAATTAATACAGTATATGTATCAAAATAAAGTATCACATTTAAATTTTAAACTTTTATATACTAAAAATAATATATAACAAAGGATGTATTTATTTAAATTATAATTTAGAAAGCGAAGAAAAAAATAGCATAACTTTAAAATACAAAAAATTATACTTACTAATGTTTAACAAAAAATAAAATATAGAAATGCTAATTATTACCATATATGTATCGAAATAAATTGTCACATTTAAATTTTAAACTTTTATAAATTAAAAAGAATATATAACAAAGGGTGTATTTATTTAAATTATAATTTAGAAAACAAAGAAAAAAATAACATAACTTTAAAATACAGAAAATTATACTTACTAATGTTAACAAAAAAACAAAAAATAAAAATGGTAATTATTACTTATATGTATCAAAATAAATTATCACATTTAGATTTAAAACTTTTACAAATTAAAAAGAATATATAATTAACAAAGGATGTATTTATTTAAATTATAATTTAGAAAACAAAGAAAAAATTACATAACTTTAAAATATATAAAATGATACCAAATAATGTTTAACAAAAAGTAAAAAATAAAAAATAAAAAAGCTAATTAATACCGTATATGTATCAAAATAAATACAGAATAATTCACTTATATACAAAATTGAAATAAATTTATTTTCAAATGAAAAACTAAAATAAATTTATTTTCAATTGCAAAATAAATAATATATTATAGTTAATATATGAATATTAAAAGCAACCTATTATATTAAAACATAAGAACACATCCTACGTAGAATAGAAAATGTGAATTTATTTAATATAACAAAAATTAACATTATTTATTTTATGTGCTTTATCTAAAAAATTATTTAAATATAAATAAAATAAATAAATAATTACTACTATTATTTGGTTCTATTAAAAAAAATAAGTTTAATACTTATTGAGTGAAATTGAATTTGGGGGTTTCATTATATGAAATTAGGTACTTAATGTAATGGATATGTAAGTTCAATTAGTTCGGGGTTGAATTGTGAGGATGGTGAAACTTGATATAACTAATGTGTATTTAACCCCGTATATAAATACTTACCTTGTCGAAAAATTAGATATTCCAGCCAATTTTTGCCTGAAATTGAATTTTGGGACTATATTATATGAAATTAAATACTTGATATAGCAGATGTGTAAGCCCAATTAGTTTAGAGGCTGAATTATAAAACGGGTGAAACTTGGTGTAACCAAACTGTATTTAACCCTTTTTAAAACATTGCTCAAAAGTACCCAATATACCCTTAAACCTACCCTTTCCCTTATTAATATCTTTTTTTCAGCCAAAACAACACCATTCACCAATCTAATCACTATCATACCAAAAGAGATTGTAAATCCGCCATATAACTATGGCGGATTTATTCAATTAGGATTTTTAAGGACTTATAAAGACTTTTAAACTTTGGCTGTATTCAATCAAGACAATTTAAAGAGTTTAAAAAAGTTTAGTGGTATTCAATTATAACTTTTTGTAATGTCTTTAAAAGTTATGTGGTATTGAATTGAGACTTTTACAAAGTTTATAAAAGTATTTTGATATTCAAAAAGTTATAGATTTTTCAGATTTCTATCAAATGATGGAGTTTGACAAACTTTAGAACAAGAGATACTCATATCCAAAGTCTGGCCTCATGTCCAAAGACTTTCAAATATGTGATAAAGAGAGAAAATGAACAGACGTGAGAAGTAAAAAAAAGGGATGCTCCAACCTTTCACATACATAAAAGACTCCGCTCCTAATCAGGTGCATGTATTATCAGTGTGTTTTTTTTTCTTGGCCTTGTTGGCTATTATGAGGTTTTGGCTTTCTAGGAGGTTTTATCTCCCTAAATCTCACCTATATGTATTTTCTCTTTACCTCTCATGTTTTTTTTTGTGAAATTATCTATTATGACCAAAAAAATATATATCTATTTGACTATAGACCACTAATTGGATTGAATTAACATTAAGACACTACAGAAGTCATATATTCGGTGGTGTTTTTAAAATTGATATTAAATAAAAAGTGACCATATAATTAATCTAAATTTTTTATACTAAGTTGTGTAGTTTATTGTTTAATTTTTTTTATTGGATGAGTAAGCTATTTCATAAGTTTTTCTAGGTGATCAAATCATAATAATGTTTATAATTTCTACACATTCAATCAAAATTTACCAATTTACCATAACTTACTAAAATATATATTTGAAACATGTAATTGACTCAAAATCTACCCGAATTGTGTTGAATAGAAAGTGAACATATAGTTTATTTATAAATTTTATACTTAACGAAAATGAATTATCAATTAGTTTATTGTTTAATCCTTTTTATTGGACGTTCAAGATATTTTATAAATGTTGCTTATGAGTGATAATATTAAAATACTATCTACAGTTTTTACATAATCAATCAAAATGTACCAATTTATCATAAACCACTAAACTAAATGTTTATATAACAATGAATAATGTCAAGAATTTCGCAGTTAACAACTAACCACAATAATACTAACTAACGAGATTATAATTTATTTGAACTATTCATCATATGTGTTCTTTTTTATCTTTGGTGTAACAAGAATAATATTTATTTTGATTAACGATAATTAAAATAATGAATAAATTAATTGTAGTAAACATAACTAAATTAACGTCGTTATTGATACCCTAAATTAACCATTCATAATTCAAATAATTAGATTTTAAAAATACTTTATTTAATAAATAAAATTGAAAAAACAAATAAAAATATAAGGATGTATAACATCTCACCCTCATAATTGAAAATGTATTTGGAGTTATTTACATATATACAAAATTTAAATATATGTATAGTGTAATATGAAGTTTTTCTAACAATTTGTTTAAAATAATTAATAAGAGGGAGAGGTTGTACACATGAGCTAATTAACAATTAATATAAGCTGTAAGATATATTAAAAGTATACAAAACCCTACTAAAGTCTTGGTAAAAAGTCTATCACTCATTTTATGCAGTCTTTAAAAGTCATCAAACGTCATTTTAAAAAAGTCTTTAAAAGTCCTCAAAATCCACGAATTCTACAAGAGTCTGTTACTTAAAAAAAGTTTTTAAAAATCTTAATTGAATACACCCCCCTAAATATCTGGAATGATACCAAGTCACCATTATCACCTTCTACTATAAAATCTCTATAACCAACACCTTCTATCACTGCTAATGGATCAACAATCTCCATCAAACTATCTATTCTTTTCACCCATAGTTTCCATCATCACTATCTTTTTCATTCTTCCACGCCTTATAACCCCATATCTACCACGTCTTTACACTATTAAAGAAAATATTCACCTCGCTGAAAAAGAAAGACATCCATTTTTTACCACTGGGCACCCTATTTGTCAAACTGTTGTGCTCTATGGTTTTAACTAGATTGACATTCAAGTAAGTTCTTAAATCGTTTAATATTCTTACTAAACGATCTTAAATTTATGACCATTCAGTAGCTTTTAAAAGACTGTTCTATGTAATGTCTTCTACAAAACGATTTTCACTTTTTAACTCTGCGAAACTTAGAGCTCTTCAGCTTTCGCTAAACGATTTTACTTAAGGTTTTCAGTCAGTCTTAAGCACTACAAAATTTGCATATAAATCTACGATTTTAAATTTACCTAACAAATTAGATCCCTAACTAAGTCATTTTATAATATTTATCATAAGGACTTTAAATAATTTATTTTTTTTACAAATATAAATTAAACTCAGTCATCATTAAATCAAATAGAATATACATAAATGCATGTACTAACAGATTTCACCTCATTTTTTTCATGGGTTTTGTTAATAATTCTTGGAGAATTAAATTATGATTGATACACAAGATTCGGAGGTAGCACTTGGCATTAAACCTTCTCACAAACACCATCATGTTGTTTCAATATATATTCTTCTAGCTAATTATAAAGCTAAAAGATACAAGTATTTCCATATAAGTGTTGAAAAAAATATTTATGATGGGAAAACTCCTCCAACTGGAATCATTTTTGATAAATTAAATAACAAACCATATGAAAAAAATAATACAATTCTACCAAACAAATAACAACCGCAGAAAAAAAGCCAAAACAAGAAATCAAAACCAAAACACAAATTGAAAGTAACTTTCACGTATCTGAGAATTCATTTAACTGCTTCACAATATTCTCGACCAGGATTTGACAAATACCTGCTCACAACGCCAACTGTATGAGCAATATCTGACCGTGTACAAACCATCATGTATATAAGACTCCTTACAACAATTGCTACTATATTATCTCTCCCTTCCTTAGTAGAAGGAAACATATATTTCGTCAACTTAAAATGATTGGCCAGTGGTGTGCTAACTGGCTTAGTACCATCTATGTTGAACTTTGCAAGCACCCGTTTAACATACTTATCATGTGACAACCACAAACTCTTGGCTTTCTTGTCACGAATAATCTTTATACCCAAAATTTTCTTAGCCGGCCTTAAACCCTTCATATCAAAGGACTTGAATAACTCACCCTTGAGAATGTGTATCATGTTAGTATCTTGTCCAGCTATCAACATATCATCTACACATAGCAACAGAATAATAAAGTTACCATTTGGGAATTTTCTCACACATTCACAATGATTTGTAAATGTTTTACTGTAACATATTAGGTTGAGACTCCATCATACTTATTACATCATTTTCATTATTGAATTTATTTGATATGGGATTCATGTGAAATATCCCAACAATCTCTATTTTTCACTTGAATACTCATTACAAGTATCTCACACTATAGTAGTCGCAATTGAGCACAACTTTGAGTCTCTTCAAGAGCTTTACTTGACTCTAATATTACTCTACCACGCTAAAGGCAAACGTGGGAGTGCAACCTTACTCCTTGTGAACCCTTCATCTTGAACAATTTGCCAGAGTCATTCTGAACCCCCTCCATTTGACTTAAATTGTATTTCATCATGTAGTGACAAATGCAGGAGTGATCCCTCTTATAATCCACCCGACTAAACTCTATTTTGATCCACCGTGCAAAGAAAGGAACATGTGCCTTGGACTACCAACCTAATACTTGGGCCTAATGAACCATGTATGGGGTCTAATACCATTTTGATGGGAAAACTCTTCCAACTGAAATCGTTTATGATAAATTAAATAACAAGCCACGCCAAAAATTAATACAATTTCACCAAATAAATAACAACCGCAGAAAAAAAGAAGCCAAACACAAGATATCAACCGCAGAAAAAAAGACAAACACAAGACACCAAATTTTACGTGCAAAACCCTCTAAACCTAATAGGTAAAAACCATAGGTTCTCTAAAAATTTTACTATAATCAACGGTGAGTACAAATAGTCCTTCTAACTTTTAACACCAAAAACTCAAAATATTTCAAAATTAAGAGAATACAATAATACTTTAATTTAAGTTAAAACTCAAATTAGCTCATAACCTAAAACCCTCCGAATTAATTAAAGTCTTCCAGCTGTTAATTGATCCAAAATGATGGTGTCACATGTGAATAAACATTCACATAACCTCTCAATTTTCTTGTTTTGTTTTGTAATAAAATCACCATATTATTGCTCTGCCAAAACCACAATCTACACTCGCTGATTTTGGATTTCTTTTAGCTGCATCAAATCTCCTGCTTTGTTACTACCAAGATGTCTTCTTTGGCTGCACAAATCCGTGTATATGCTGCCAAGATATGCTTATTAGGGCTACCATGCCTTTTATAGTTAAATAATCACAATCTAATTTCTAATTGGATTCATAAAAAATAGGCACCTCTTGTCGCTATCACAAAGCAATTGTAATTACTTCAATCCCAACTTGGTTTCAGAATTATCAAGTGTATAGTCCTTATTGGCTTCGGCAAATACCAAACCAATACATGCATGTTGCCTATCAAATTAAAATACTTCTAATTTTAATTAGATAATCGAATGGGTTTGGACCACACAAACCTAACAATGTCCCCCTCCAAATCCATGAGAGGGGGCTTCCACCGTGATCCCGTCACTTAGAGTCCATCTCGACCAACTCATTGTAAACCTTGAGCTTATCGCGATTCATAACTTTTGTCAACATGCCTGAAGAGTTTTCGTCGGTATTCACTTTCTTCACTTTCATCACTTCTCGAAGCCAATGATAATGAACATTAATATGTTTGGTATGATTATGATAAGTAGCATTCTTTGTCAAGTCAATTGCACTTTGACTATCACAATAAACCAGATACCCAACCTGTGTTAAACCTAACTCTTGGAGAAACCGTTTTAACCATAACATCTCCTTGCTTGCTTTCGTAGCAACAATGTATTCTAACTCAGTTGTAGACAAAGCAATACACTTCTGTAATTTGGACTGCCATAACACAACTACCCTTGCAAAAGTAAACAAAAACCCTGAAGTAGGCTTCTTCTCTTCAAAACCTGCTAAGTCTGTATCTGTAAAAGCCTTCGAGACTAGATTCGAACCACCAAAACTTAAACACAAATTGGAAGTAGCTTTCAATTATTTGAGAATCTATTTAACTACTTCCCAATGTTTTTGACCAGGATTTGACAAATACTTACTCATAACGCCAACTGCATGAGCGATATTTGGCTGTGTACAAACCATCGCGTATATAATAAGACTCCTTACAGTCAAAACGTAGGGAACTGCTGCCATATTATTTCTCCCTTTCTTAGTAAAAGGACATATACGCTTCATTAACTTAAAATGATTGGCCAGTGGTGTGCTTATTGGCTTAGCATCACCCATGGTTCAAGCACTCGTTCAACATACTTCTCTTGTGACAACCATAACCTCTTGCCTTTTCTGTAATGAACAATCTTCACCCAAAATTTGTTTAGCTGAAACGACCCCGAAATTCGACCCATCTTATTACCTTAAATTTCATATTTATCACACATTATCTTCATAACGTCCAAATTTCGGTCCGTTAATAAATCTTTGATCACCCTCTTTAATCCATTAAATTGACTTTAAATTATCAATTACCGAATATTTCGGTATAAATTTTTCATTTTCTCAATTTAATCATTGTATTAAAATATTTGAATATGTAAAATCCTTATATCTCGGTCTTAGTCCCTGGATCGCAACCTTTACTTTTTCTTTTCTTTCTGTCATCATTATCGTGAAACTCAATAAAGCTCAACATTCAAATTCAATGTTGTTTATGTCCATACCATTATTCTTGGTTTCATAATCCATAATTTAAATATGTCTTACTTTTTAACATAACAACAATCTTGCATCATTACCATATATCGTTTAACTTTACTTATCCAATCTGGTTCCAATTTGCATTACACACAACACAACACACACACACACACACACACACACACACACACACACACACACATATATATATATATATATATATATATATATATATATACATATCTTGTCAATCTATCCACATAAAAGTATTATATTGAAATCATAAAACAATTATGTTTACAACCTTTTATAGCAAAATCCATCATAATCCAATATTCTGGAAATTCATTTCTTGACCTGCAAAAGTTTATTTTAAGCAAGTAATGAGCACAACGGCTCAGCAAGTTCAACAGTTTATGCTTCACGTAACACATACCTTATCATGCTTGGTGTGTGTCATACATCACGTGTTGTAATTCTACTTGAGCAATATATCTCATACATATTCATATCGTTGCACAAATCACACATTATTGTCATATTAATCATATCTCACATAGCACATAATTTGTATACATTTAAAACAAGTATTTCACATCATAACAGTCCAACATTTAACATAAAAGGACTGAAGAACTTGTCTGTATGTCCAATTAATTAATTGATAGCTCAACACTCTTTCTCGAACAACCTATGACCATAAGATAATCAAATGATAATTATTTATCCTCTTATGATATTAATTTAATTAATCAATATTATCTCTGGACCAATTATTAATTTATATTGCCAACTATATTAACCTTGTTCCTTAAAATATTCGTTTAATTTAATATCCAACACCTTTAATACGGACAACCCGGCTCATCGGATAAATTTTAGCACATTTGGTTGTCCGAATTTTCATTTAATCATTTTCTAACTTTTAAACTTAATAGATTAATATTTAAAATATTTAAATATTAATCCCCAATATTTAATATTTGTACAAAAATATTAAATTTAATGCCCAAATATCATTTCTATATTTTTAGTATTTTTCTATAATTTTCTATAATTTTTAAACAATTTAAAAACATTTATTTCAATTAAAATCACTTATGAGGGCATTTATGTAATTTCCGCGGCTATAGGGACAAAACCGGTATTTTTCGGAAAGTCCAGGGGCATTACTATAATTTTCGTAGTCAAGGGACACAGTCGGTAATAATTGAAAAGGCCAGGGGCACGCTGGTAATTTTCAGCGTGTCGGCCGCGCAATGCGCGACCCCTGCCTTTGCCGACGCCAGCAAAACGACGTCGTTTCCAGGTTTTATTTTTCCGAGCCCCGCGCAATGCGCGGACCTTTCTCCCATACGCCCCGAAACGGCGTTGTTTCGGGCCGCGTTTCTGAAGGAAAATTTCATCCGCGCCATGCGCGGCTTTCCCCTTTTTTTTTTTCTTCCAGCCTTGCGGCAACAGTGACCAATCATGCAAAAATATTTATTTTTGCTCCAATTTTTCACCACAAAATTACTCCAAAAAATCATGTAAATCATAGATATACATCCTAAAATTATTTAGAATAATTATTCTATATATTTACTAATTTTTCCACAAAATTAAATTACCACCAAAGTATTAAAATAAATTACAAAATAATTAATTTATACCTTCTTTTAAACTTGAAATTCTTCCTCTTGATGGCTCCAATATTTCTTCCTTTCTTGGTGGTGGCTATGATGGTCAAGTGGTGGTATCGGGTGGGAGGAGAAGGAGCAAGAGAATGTTTTGTTTGTTTCATTTTCTTTTCTTTCTTTTACTTCCTTTATTCTTTTTCTATTTCTTTTTCTCTTCCACATGCACACATATATATATAATCCCCTTTGGCTAAATTACTCCACCAACTTAACCCACCAGCGTAAACTTCCGGATTTTTCCAGATTTTACATGCAAAAAAATTAGTTAATTTAATACATTACGTAATTATTACGTGTAATAAATATTTTATATAATATATATAAAATATTTATTTTAATTCATCAAAAATCATAACATGGTTTATAAATAATATTAACACCATTTTTGGGTACTTTACTTGATCAATTTTGTACACGCATAATGTAAGACCCCGAATTTTATGAAATACAAAATTTAATTTTTCTTCATATAGATATTTTTTAAACAGTAAGTGGTTAAATCGATAAAGTTAAAAGTTAAGGATGTTATGTGCAAATTTTATTTTGTCGGACAATATTCGCTTTGTCGAGGAATATTCGTTTGGTCGGGGAATATTCGTTTGGTCGGGGAATATTCTTTTGGTCCGACGGCGCCGAAATAACAAATTATTGGTGGACCCCACAACGGAATATTTGTCGGATATAGAAAACGACAGAAATAACTTTTTTAAATAAAAATAGTCAACGGAACTGTTAAAATACCGGTGATAAAAAAATAGTAGCATACGGTAGTTATTGGTATTTTCTGTAGCACTCGGTACTCTACAGTAACACACGGTATTGCATAGTGTCTCATATTTTTGGTCTGATAATTGACAACGTAACTGTTACGCATCATTTCATCGATAATTGTCACTGCATAATATTTTATATTATCAATTCAATAATTGTTGTTACACAGTATTTTGCATTATTGATTTAATAATTGTCATTACACTGTATTTTATATCATTGAGTCAATAATTGTTGTTGCACTGTTTTTAAAATTATTGAACCTAATAATTGTCACAGTAACATATGCACAGTAATTCACATTATTGAATCAATAATTGTCATTACACAGTAACGTATGCTTTATTTTACATTATTGTTATCTCTATTATGATGTTATTTAAACAGTTGTATTTCATTAATTTATTGACTTGATATCTAAGAGCTAACTATACTGTATTTATAACAATTAGTCATAATAATTGAATTGATAAAGTTATTTGTTTATAATATAAAGTTAGGTGATTATTAGGTGATATGAAATGAATGGTGTAGATTAAAGTGTGAATTATTGTTGAATAAATGAATTGATTTGTTTATAATATAAAGTTAGGTGATTATTAGGTGATATGAAATGAATGGTGTAGATTAAAGTGTGAATTATTGTTGAATAATTAAATTGATTTGTTTATAATATAAAGTTAGGTGATTATTAGGTGATATGAAATGAATGGTGTAGATTAAAGATAATATAATATTTGAAATGGATGGTGTAGATTAAAAGATGATCTTTAAATGAATGGTTTAGATTAAATGAATGATAAGATTTTTGGCTATAAATAGAAGCCTTAACTTAAGGATTTTTCATAAACTTCCTTACTTGTTCTTTCTTTCTCTCTCTAAATACTTCTTGTGAAAGTTCTCTCTAAGTGTGCTTAAGTCATCTTGAGTATTTGTGAAGATCTATAAGTATACGTGTACTGTTCAAGTTAATCAACCTCATTTAAATCAATATCCAGTCACGTGTTACGGTAAGGGATACCATCTTTTTCATCTTCCATTATTCAAACATACTATGGTAAGGGATTATCATTATTTGATTCTCGATAATAATATTGTTTCTTCCTTACTCATAAGACGTGCCTTTTATTTCCATGTATTAAATTGTGGGAATAACCTTACGGAGCGGATTGCCGCCTGTTGGTGAATAACCTTTCGTATTCATTCATTATTAATCTCTGAGAATAACCTTACGGAGCGGATTGCCGCCTGTTTGGTGAATAACTCTTTGTACTCAAATTCTATTAAATTGTGGGAATAACCTTACGGAGCGGATTGCCGCCTGTTGGTGAATAACCCTTTGTATTAATTTCCTTCACCGTTTGTTAATCAAACCTGCTACGGTAAGGGATATTATTTTCTTTCATACTCCTAAATCAAAATTTATTATGGAACTATTGCTTCTATAATTCCTGAAAATATTATATGTTCCATAATAGTTGAACTTCATTATTTCAACTGAACCTTCCTATTTACGTGAACCTTTCTATTGAATTGTAACCGTTATTCTGAACTGTGGATCTTGAATATCATTTTTAAATTTTACTCCACATCATGTTGACAATTTGGACATTATTTGAATCTGTACAAAGTAAACTTCCGATACTTATTGTTATCCTATTTCTTCTGTTCATCATTTACATCATTTACATCATTCAAAAAAATCAAGCTGTTGTGAATATCTGTGGCCGGGGGCACAGATGTGATATATTTGTTGAACAGATGATAGGTTAAAGGCGATATAATAGGTTAAAGGCGATACATCTGTTCGGTGTCTTTTATGGCACGTGGTGAATGTTCTCTTTGGCCCGTAGTGCAAAGATGAACTGTTGTTTGGTATGATTATGACCAAAGGCTGAATCTGGTATAATCATGACCGTTGGTGCTATATTGAATATCTTTGGCCCGTAGTACAAAGATGAACTGTTGATGTGCATGATTATGATCAGGAACTGTGAATTTGTATTATCTTGACTAATGATATTTCAGATGATAAAAGTTGATGATGTTTTTCCTAAAAAGAGAACCGAGTGGACATTATAGTCTGCATTATTCTTCTAATAGATTACTCATTCCGCTGCTATTATTGATCTGAACGTTGTTTAAGAATTTAACTGCAGTTTTTGATATAAACCTTGTAGTCTATTGTATTCTATCAAGAACTCAACTGTTGAAGACTAATGATAATTTATTCGTCATTATCTTAGTCATGATATTCTTTACTGGGCTATTTGAGCTCACCCTTTCTTTTGTTCCATTGTTTTTCAACAGGAGATGAAAACATAACAGGGTCTAGCCGGGGAATGGAGTGAGGGTCCGAGGAATAGTTATCATAGTCTTCACGTTTTGTAAAATAGTGTGGCAATAATAGTGAAGACTTAGTTGTGTATTATTATACACTGTATTGTTGTACGTTGTGCTTTGTTGTAATAATTTTGTTGTAGTATTTTGACGACTCAAGTTTGGGCTGTGTGAGCCCAGATTTGGGGGCGTCACAGTTGGCATCAGAGCTTAGGGATATGGTCTTTAATGGAGATCTGGGGTTAGAACTAGGAGGGGAGAGACGAATAGAATCAATCACTAATGTGTCCTACCTAAATTAGATTTATTTTTATCTAATGAATCGATTTGAATGTAGGAACATGAAGAGATGAGTCAGTTTATTTGAACTAACATTTATTTTGTGACCAGAGTTAATTATGGCATCTGGAAATCAGGAGGTTAACTATGAAATTACCGAAACAAATGTAGCTGCAAAACAAGAGGCGACGAATAATCTTCTTACAAACTCAGAGTTGAATCATTTGCCTAAGGCAAAAATTATGCGTGTTCTATCCAGTAAGGATGAAGGTGAAAGCTCTGCTACAGTCGTTCCAGATCCATTCTTAGAAGCAATTAAAGGAAGTAACGAACTTGCGGAAATTATTGCCTTTAATTTACTCACTAATTGGGAGAGTGATATCACCTGGTTATGCTCTATAACAAAGGATCAGAATATATGGACTTTTCATATTAGTCTTTGGGATTTATGGTGTTCCAGCTATGATTTTCAAGATTATTTAAAAATGATGTTTCTATACTTTTGGGCGTTACAATTTAGAGGAATTCAGGTTAAGTTAGTCACTATCGTGGAAACTGCAGTCTATCGAAAATACTATTTTAATGGAAATCATTGGTACCTTACTACTGATGAAGTTGATGAACACGAGAAACAGTTTGCTAGAGAATTATTCAGTGGTATTCATATGGTTGAAATACGTGAAGATCCGAATGAAGTATTCGGGATTCGATTTGACGATAACAGTCAAGAAACCGAATGAGATGATAACCGGTAAGCTATTCTTAAATTCTCGTGAAGTCTATGTCATGTTAGATACTGACTCTACCCACTCTTTTATCTCACCTATATGTACTCAACGTTTAAATTTGACTATTGAAAACTTAAATCTTGTCTTATCAGTTGAAACCTCATTGGGAGAAATACCTATTACATTTACTATCTATAAATCTTGCCTAGTTCAAATCAACAACCTTACATTACTTGTTGACCTTATTTCTTTGGAGATGCATGGATTTGATGTGATTTTAGGAATTGATTGGTTGACTACCCATCATGCTAAAATTGATTTTTTCCATAAGATTATTAGTTTTCATATTCCTAATCAACCTGTCATGCAAATTCAAGCAACTAAACCATTGAAATCTATAACTGTTATTTCTAGCCATAAAGCCATTCGTTTATTGAAAAACGGATGTCAAGCCTTTTTAGCTCATGTCACTGATTTGAACAAAAATACGTCAAACTTGAATGATATTCCCATTGTTAATGAGTTTCCTGACGTTTTTCCTGAAGAACTTCCTGGTTTACCCCCAAACCGTGAAATTGATTTTTATATTGATCTTGAACCCGGTACCAAGCCCATTTCCAAAGCCCCATACCGAATGGCTCCCATAGAATGCCAAGAGTTAAAAGTTTAATTATTAGATATTGGTATCATTCGTTCTAGTACAAAACTTATATCGAGCGAGGAATGCGAGAAGAGTTTCCAAGAACTCAAGAGGAGACTTGTTTCAGCTCCTGTTCTGACCATACCATCGGGATCGGGAGAATTCGTCATATTTAGCGATGCTTCAGACAAAGATCTAGGCTGTGTCCTTATGCAACATGGAAATGTGAGAAAAATTATGAGAAAAATTACCCTACTCATGATCTAGAGTTGGCAGCAGTCGTTTTCGCGTTGAAAATTTGGAGACACTATTTGTACGGAGAAAAAGTGGATATCTATACGGATCATAAAAGTTTCAAGTATTTCTTCACCTAGAAGGAACTCAACATGCGACAACGACGTTGGCTTGAGCTGTTAAAGGATTATGACCACACAATCCAGTATCACCCGGGAAAGGCGAACGTTGTAGCTGACGCTTTGAGCAGAAAATCTTATGCAAGTACAAGTGCACTGCTGACAACACAAAAGTGTATTTTGTACGACTTGCAAAAGATGGAGATAGAGCTAAAGACACCAGGGACCCGCTCGAAGATTGCTCACGTGCGAGTAGAACCAACTTTAATCGATAAAATTAAAGCTGCTCAAGCTACCGATCCGGAACTGATAAACATGATAAAGAAAGTACAAGAAGGTGCCATTCCCGAAGCAAGAATCGACGAGAAAGGAATACTTCGAGTCAACTCTCGACTCTGTGTTCCTAACGATCATGAATTAAAGCATAAAATCATGATGGAGGCACACAACATGCCGTTTGCAATCCACCCAGGAGGTACCAAGATGTATCGAGATCTTCGACATACATTTTGGTGGAACAATATGAAAAGAGAGATTGCGGAGTTTATCTCAAGGTGCCTAACTTGTCAACGTGTCAAGGCAGAGCATCAAGTTCCTAAAGGTCCATTACAATCACTTGAAGTTCCCGAATGGAAGTGGGAACACATCAATATGGACTTCATGACGGGTCTTCCGAAAGTTTCTCAAGGCTTAGATGCAATTTGGGTGATCGTAGATAGATTGACCAAATCTGCTCATTTCTTGCCTATACGAGAAAACTTTTCACTTGAACGTCTTGACAGTATGTACATAAATGAGATCGTGAGATTGCATGGCATGCCAGTTTCCATAGTTTCTGATCGAGATCCTAGATTCACTTCACGCTTTTGGATCAGTCTACAAAAAGCTATGGGCACTGAACTACGTTTTAGTTCTGCATACCATCCTCAAACGGACGGACAATCGGAAAGGACGATCCAGACCCTCGAAGATCTTTTGAGACTTTGTGTATTAGACTTCAAAGGAAGTTGGGATAAGTACTTGCCGTTGGTGGAATTTTCTTACAACAACAGTTACCAAGCAAGCATAGGCATGGCTCCATTCGAGGCATTGTATGGAAGGAAGTGTCGCTCTCCAATATGTTGGAATGAGGTAGGAGAAGCAAAATTGTTGGGACCCGAGTTGGTACGCTTGACGACCGAAAAGATCCAAATGATCCAACAACGAATACAGACCGCACAAGAACGACAAAAGAGTTATGCTGATCTTCATCGGAGAGACGAAAGTTTCAACGTCGGAGATCATGTATTCTTACGTGTTTCTCCATGGAAAGGAGTTACGAGATTCGGAAAGAGAGGAAAGTTCAACCCTCGATTTATTGGCCCATTTGAAATCCTCGATCGAATAGGAACCGTAGCCTACAGACTAGCCCTACCACCAAGTATGTCTCGCATCCATAACGTTTTTCACATATCTATGTTACGTAAATATGTGAAGGACCCAAACCACGTCATTGAGTTAGAACCAGACGTTATAGCAGAGGATTTAACATACGAGGAAGTACCTGTTAAGATCCTGGATAAGAAGGAGCAGATCCTACGCTCAAAGGTTATACCTCAAGTTAAGGTTTTATGGAGGAACCAAGATACTGAGGAAATGACCTGGGAGCTAGAATCTGAGATGAAATCTAAGTATCCTTACCTCTTCGATATGTCAGGTACGTCAATTTCGGGGACGAAATTTCATAAGGAGGGGAGGTTGTAAGACCCCGAATTTTATGAAATACAAAATTTAATTTTTCTTCATATAGATATTTTTTAAACAGTAAGTGGTTAAATCGATAAAGTTAAAAGTTAAGGATGTTATGTGCAAATTTTATTTTGTCGGACAATATTCGCTTTGTCGAGGAATATTCGTTTGGTCGGGGAATATTCGTTTGGTCGGGGAATATTCGTTTGGTCCGACGGCGCCGAAATAACAAATTATTGGTGGACCCCACAACGGAATATTTGTCGGATATAGAAAACGACAGAAATAACTTTTTTAAATAAAAATAGTCAACGGAACTGTTAAAATACCGGTGATAAAAAAATAGTAGCATACGGTAGTTATTGGTATTTTCTGTAGCACTCGGTACTCTACAGTAACACACGGTATTGCATAGTGTCTCATATTTTTGGTCTGATAATTGACAACGTAACTGTTACGCATCATTTCATCGATAATTGTCACTGCATAATATTTTATATTATCAATTCAATAATTGTTGTTACACAGTATTTTGCATTATTGATTTAATAATTGTCATTACACTGTATTTTATATCATTGAGTCAATAATTGTTGTTGCACTGTTTTTAAAATTATTGAACCTAATAATTGTCACAGTAACATATGCACAGTAATTCACATTATTGAATCAATAATTGTCATTACACAGTAACGTATGCTTTATTTTACATTATTGTTATCTCTATTATGATGTTATTTAAACAGTTGTATTTCATTAATTTATTGACTTGATATCTAAGAGCTAACTATACTGTATTTATAACAATTAGTCATAATAATTGAATTGATAAAGTTATTTGTTTATAATATAAAGTTAGGTGATTATTAGGTGATATGAAATGAATGGTGTAGATTAAAGTGTGAATTATTGTTGAATAAATGAATTGATTTGTTTATAATATAAAGTTAGGTGATTATTAGGTGATATTAAATGAATGGTGTAGATTAAAGTGTGAATTATTGTTGAATAATTAAATTGATTTGTTTATAATATAAAGTTAGGTGATTATTAGGTGATATGAAATGAATGGTGTAGATTAAAGATAATATAATATTTGAAATGGATGGTGTAGATTAAAAGATGATCTTTAAATGAATGGTTTAGATTAAATGAATGATAAGATTTTTGGCTATAAATAGAAGCCTTAACTTAAGGATTTTTCATAAACTTCTTTACTTGTTCTTTCTTTCTCTCTCTAAATACTTCTTGTGAAAGTTCTCTCTAAGTGTGCTTAAGTCATCTTGAGTATTTGTGAAGATCTATAAGTATACGTGTACTGTTCAAGTTAATCAACCTCATTTAAATCAATATCCAGTCACGTGTTACGGTAAGGGATACCATCTTTTTCATCTTCCATTATTCAAACATACTATGGTAAGGGATTATCATTATTTGATTCTCGATAATAATATTGTTTCTTCCTTACTCATAAGACGTGCCTTTTATTTCCATGTATTAAATTGTGGGAATAACCTTACGGAGCGGATTGCCGCCTGTTGGTGAATAACCTTTCGTATTCATTCATTATTAATCTCTGAGAATAACCTTACGGAGCGGATTGCCGCCTGTTTGGTGAATAACTCTTTGTACTCAAATTCTATTAAATTGTGGGAATAACCTTACGGAGCGGATTGCCGCCTGTTGGTGAATAACCTTTCGTATTCATTCATTATTAATCTCTAAGAATAACCTTACGGAGCGGATTGCCGCCTGTTTGGTGAATAACTCTTTGTACTCAAATTCTATTAAATTGTGGGAATAACCTTACGGAGCGGATTGCCGCCTGTTGGTGAATAACCCTTTGTATTAATTTCCTTCACCGTTTGTTAATCAAACCTGCTACGGTAAGGGATATTATTTTCTTTCATACTCCTAAATCGAAATTTATTATGGAACTATTGCTTCTATAATTCCTGAAAATATTATATGTTCCATAATAGTTGAACTTCATTATTTCAACTGAACCTTCCTATTTACGTGAACCTTTCTATTGAATTGTAACCGTTATTCTGAACTGTGGATCTTGAATATCATTTTTAAATTTTACTCCACATCATGTTGACAATTTGGACATTATTTGAATCTGTACAAAGTAAACTTCCGATACTTATTGTTATCCTATTTCTTCTGTTCATCATTTACATCATTTACATCATTCAAAAAAATCAAGCTGTTGTGAATATCTGTGGCCGGGGGCACAGATGTGATATATTTGTTGAACAGATGATAGGTTAAAGGCGATATAATAGGTTAAAGGCGATACATCTGTTCGGTGTCTTTTATGGCACGTGGTGAATGTTCTCTTTGGCCCGTAGTGCAAAGATGAACTGTTGTTTGGTATGATTATGACCAAAGGCTGAATCTGGTATAATCATGACCGTTGGTGCTATATTGAATATCTTTGGCCCGTAGTACAAAGATGAACTGTTGATGTGCATGATTATGATCAGGAACTGTGAATTTGTATTATCTTGACTAATGATATTTCAGATGATAAAAGTTGATGATGTTTTTCCTAAAAAGAGAACCGAGTGGACATTATAGTCTGCATTATTCTTCTAATAGATTACTCATTCCGCTGCTATTATTGATCTGAACGTTGTTTAAGAATTTAACTGCAGTTTTTGATATAAACCTTGTAGTCTATTGTATTCTATCAAGAACTCAACTGTTGAAGACTAATGATAATTTATTCGTCATTATCTTAGTCATGATATTCTTTACTGGGCTATTTGAGCTCACCCTTTCTTTTGTTCCATTGTTTTTCAACAGGAGATGAAAACATAACAGGGTCTAGCCGGGGAATGGAGTGAGGGTCCGAGGAATAGTTATCATAGTCTTCACGTTTTGTAAAATAGTGTGGCAATAATAGTGAAGACTTAGTTGTGTATTATTATACACTGTATTGTTGTACGTTGTGCTTTGTTGTAATAATTTTGTTGTAGTCTTTTGACGACTCAAGTTTGGGCTGTGTGGGCCCAGATTTGGGGGCGTCACACATAATGCCATGCATGTAATTATTTGAGAAAATTTTTACATCCAAAAATCATAAAATAATTCATATAACATATAAAAATTATTTTTCATAATTTTTCACTTCGTTACTTGGACAACATGTTACACTAACATGTTCACGTTTTTAAAATATTATCCTTTATAAAAGTCATAAAAATTCTATTATACATAACCATAATTTTTATTAAATTAAAACATTCATTTTCTCATTTCTTTAATCTTCACATTAACTTTTCTTATATAAATTATATAATTTAATATTATATAATTTATATAATTACATTATTCCTTTTTAAAAAATTTCCATTTTACACAAATACAATTTATAAAATTTTCTTACATCTTTAATTAATTTAATTCTCTTATATAAATTATATAATTATTCTTATATAATTTATATAATTATTATTTCCTTCATACAACATTTTAATTTCCTTATATAAATTATATAATTTATTATTATATAATTTATATAATTACATTTCTTCTCAATTAATTTCTAAACTTCCTCCACAATTCTTAATTAAATCTAAAATCAACAATTATAATTTCACTAACTTCCTCATTACCTTTTTATTCAAAATTGGATTAATTTAATTATTAATCCCTTAATTCTCATAATTAATGAAATTTATAATTATCAATTAAACATTCACATATATAAATATACATATTTAAATCTTACTTCTCACATTACCATATAATCTCCTTTAAATCTAAATTTCTGCATTTTCATAACAATTTAATTGTAAAAATTAATGTATATTTATCTGAAATTTCTCTTATTATTAATAAATTGTTTTTAAACAATTTATTTACTTTTCAATTACTTTAATTCAATACCATTTATCATAATCTCTGCACAGATTTAATTTACTAATTAAATCTCATCCCATACCTTAAATCACATAATATCACAAATAAATTAAACAACCCTGACAATTCTGTTAATTAAATTTTTATTTAATATTATTAAAGAAATTCTGAAAATTCGGGTCCTCACATTAGCCAGATCTAAATCCTTCATATCAAATGACTTGAATAGCTCACCCTTGAGCTTGTGTATCATGTTAGCATCTTTCTCAACTATCAACATATCATCTACATATAGTAATAAAATAATGAAGTTATCATTTGAGAATTTCTCGCATAAACATAATGATATCAAATTGTTCTACTGTATCTTATTAGGTTGAGACTCTACCATACTTGTTAACTCATATACACTATTGAATTTATCCGATATGAGATTTCATTAGAAATAGACTTAAAGTTGGATAGCATTTTAGATGGTAATTTAATAAGATGAATGAAACGTGGCTTCATACTTGAAAGTTAAGACTACATACTATACTTGAGTAGGTATTCTAGTTATTGGATGATAGATCTTCTTGTTTTGTTTTGGGGGACGCATTTTCCTCAATCTGTATTTGTATAATATTTTTAAAACTACTTTATTTCTTTTTATATAAAAGAATATCTTCCCTATTCCTCATTATTTCTTGCTCTTTTTATATATCTTAGATAAATAATAAACATATAGATGACATGGTGGAATTTCGTATTAATAAATTAATCTCTTGAAATAATATATTTCATCATGTGGAGTCATCCTTGCTGAAAAAGCTCCATTTGACAAGAAATTGAAAAAACTTTATGGGAATCAAAAAAGAAGATGTAAAAAGAGATAAAGGTTCATTTGAGAGGGCAAAAAAGAGAGCAGGTTAGAGAAAAAAGAGAAGAACACTTAGTGTTCTTGAAGTTTTAGATAAAGAAAACACTAAGTGAGGCTAAGGGGTAGTGCATGAAAACTTGAGGGAGTTCTTGTATGTCATCTAGGACCATTACATACTTTGTAAAGGAGAGAAAGAGAGCCATCAAGAGCCAAAGGAATAACATACCTTAAAAACCTTAGTTTTGTGCATCTATTTGTGTCATATATGATTTTCATGGTAGAAAACCATTTTTTAGGCTACAAATGCTTATATCCATGGTAGATTAGTAAATCTAGGTTTCAATGGGTTTAACATGTGTATTAATATGCATTTGTGTTGAAAAGTTTAGCAAAAAGCATGAAAATAATTTTTACCGACGGAACCCTAATCGAACGTGTAATTCGAAGCTTTATATTTTGACACCTACGTGTTGTATGTGTGATTTTCTTTTGTCATATGATAGGTATGTAAGTTAAGAGTAAAACCTAGTTGGAATCATATCAAAAGGTTTTAAAATGAGTGACTTATACTTTTTGAAACCAAAGTGGTTCACTGTCAAACCCTAACACACAATAGTTCACTTTGTGCATGTTTTTCGTGACCTAAACATGTCCAAAAATGTTTTTCAATGATGGAATCTTGTATTTCAAGAATATACGAATCCAACAAGATCAATTTGAGGTTATTTTAATTTGTAGATTTCATTTTATTCCAATATATGCAAAGGAGGTAAAATCAGAAAAACAAAACAGAAACCAAACTACATTCTGCAACAAACCCTGGGGGGGGGGGGGGGGGGGGGCTTGCCTAGGCGCCTGTTCCAGCCCCTTGGGTGCCTAGGCGCCTAAATTGGCGCCATGTGTGGTCCATTTTGGTTCGTGGGTCGGTTTTAATTAATGAAACGGGTCGTATAATGTTTTAAATATTAATATAATTAATATGGGACCCAAATAAATTAAATATTTATTAATAAAATAAAATAAGAATATTTAAGGTAATTAATTATTATTTAAATGAAATAATAATTAAAATTAATTAATTATTTATTATTTAATGGTTATTAAACAATAAATAAAGGGAATTAAAAGTAATTAATTATTTATTATTTAATTGTTATTAAATAATAAATAAAGAAAATTAAGAATAATTTATTATGAATTAAAAATAATTAAATTAATTATTTATTATTTAATTAATATTAAATAATAAATAAAGCAATTAAGTTCATCAATTTATATTTAAATGATGAATAAAGTTAATAAAATAATTATTTTTTATTTAATTAATATTAAATAATAAATAAGGGTAATAACTAATAAATTATTCTTTAATTAATATTAAATAATAATTAAAGAAGAATAAAGTTAATAATCTAATTATTTATTATTTAATTAATATTAAATAATAATTAAAGATAATTAATTATTATTTAATAGACCTTAAATAATAATTAAAAATGGTTAAGATTAATAAAATAATTACTTATTATTTAACTAAGATTAAATAGTATATAAGGACGATTATTTAATTAGTTATTATTTATTTAACATTAAATAATAATTAAAGGAGATTAAGGTTAGTAAACTTGTTATTTAATTAACATTAAATAATGGGTATAAATCATTAATTAGTTATTATTTAATTAAAGATTAAATAGTAATTAAAGGGGAATATAGTTAACAAAATACTTAATAGACTTTAATTAATTAATTATTGTTCAATAATAATAGTTAACATTTATTATTTAAATAACGTTTAAAAAATAAATGAGGTAAGAAAACAATTGTAATAAGTTGTTTAAGAGTTTAAATAATTATATAAAGATGTCTAAAGCATACTTAAGTTAATATTACTTAAATAGAAGTAATATTCGACGGTTAAATCATTTACCTAAATACGACTACGTACAAATGATATAATTTTTTTTTGCAATGTGCTATGTAATGATCATCGATGATTGAATGCAAGGTAAATAGTAAACTTAAATGTTTAAGTGCACAATTATATGTTTAACTAATTGATAGGCTGACGTTATCAATGTTAGGTCTTTCAAATGGAGTATAATTAATCTGAATTAGTGGTACGTCGCGGACAAGGCAAGTTCCCTAATCTTACTCAAATTTATATTGAGCAAGTTTCTAACCCTAAACTCATTTCATTATGAAAGTTTCATAACTCAAACTTGAGTTAGTATTTTTCAATCATGTTAGTGGTTTAATGTTTGTGTCAATTACTCTACATCAATGATAGTTATTGATACTTGCACATGGTGCACTTGAATTCCAATTTTATTATTGAACTGTAAAATATTTAAAGTTTTGCATGTCATGAACTGTTTAAAGAATTAGTCTATGTCATTTGTTCGGCTAGACATATACATGTTAATATTTTTAAAAAGCCATACAAACTAGTAATTGCTATGGATTCTTGGCCTGAGAGAGTAACCCTTGATAAGGGGAAGGGAAACATAAGTGTCAGTTATCCGAGGCGTCAGAGTTTAATGTTATGCATATACATGGTGTACAAGAGGCTGATCCCTTGAAGTACAAATTGACAGATTAAAATATAAAAAAGGGTCAGTCAAATGAGTGGTTCATTGGAAATGTTCATGGTCCATTAGACCACTCAACAGTAAATAATCAATATTCATTTTTCATTGAAACTTTGATTATATTGTTCAGTTATTTTAAATCATTGATTTATTCGATTGCCATTCTTATTCATTCATGATATAGCTTCATTATTTATTTTAAACTTGTTGAGCAAAGTAGTTGCTCATTCTTGTTATATCATGAACTAATTGCAGCTAAGCCTGAGCATTCTAAGAAGGACAAGGACAAGGGTAAGCTTTAAGAATAGTTGTTATTACTATTCTGTTTTGTAAATCATGACCCTTTTATATTAATAGGATATTCATGATGTATTTTGTTTAAGGTTTAAGACATTGGGATTAGTGAAACTATATATTAATGAACAACATATGTTTATTTATTTCTACATTAGTATTAAATATTGTTTAATGATGATTAGGTGTATTTTTGCGTGAGCACCAAATCCGAGGTAGTGGTACCTGAATTTGGGGGTGTCACGGGTTGGTATGAAAGTTGTAGGTTATAAACTTTAGGATGCGAAACCTGTGACGACCCCAAATCCGGGTTCTATAACCTCGGGTTTGGTTCCTAAATAACATCTAAAATATAATCTTTAATTAAACATCGCGGAATAATACATAAAGTTCCTTATAAAAATGTTACAATCCCAAGGTCGACTAACCTTAATATAACATTACATATCTTAAGGGATTACAAAAGATTTATATAAGAAATTTCATGAAAATAATTAATTTAACATACATTAAGCTATTATATGCTTTGGCTTTTCCCTTGCATTTGTCTGTTTTGGAGCATTCGGGCTTAGCAGAAAAATAAATCATGATATAGCAAGAATGAACAACTAGCTTGCTCAGCAAGTTTAAGAACATATAATAGAAGATATATTATGCTTGAATGAGAAATAACATCAAGTGTTTTAACAATAGGTAACAATTGTGAAAGAACAAGAATCAATTTTTAATAAAAGAATAGATTGACTCTTTACTGCTGAGTGAGCTCTAAGGACCATGAATTGCTGCTAAAGGTAAAACAAACATATATATCTGACACCTTGATAGTTTGGTATGCGAGGGGATCAGTCTTTTGTACCCTATGTATATGCATAACATTCAGACATTTTGCGCAAGTTCGATTTCCCGAATATAATTCCCCTTATATAGGGTTGTTCGTTCTCAGTCTTACTATAAGAATCCACACCAACCAATGGTTTGGATAAGCTTTTAAAATATTCAATTTGATAAATTTAAACATGCATTGACTAGCCAAAATAATTAGCTTAGACCTTCTTAAATAGTTCTTGCATTAATGAACTATATAGCTTGCAAATGCACCAAGTGCGAATACAATAATAATTTAGATGTGGAATAATTTTAAATAATTAAACCATTTAAAATTCTGACAAATAAATACAAGTATAAAAACTTGCTTAACAATAATTGAATAAAGTTAGAGAACTTGCTCAATATAAAATTTGAGTAAAGTTAAGGAACATGCCTCCTGTGTAGATTACCACTAACCAATTCAATTTAATTATCTCTGAATAGACCTAACAATTAATCAAGTTGATGTGACGCCCCCAAATTCGGGTTCCAAATACCCGGATCCGGTCATCACGATCCAATACAAACATTCACCTCTAAACAACATACAGTAACTAAATGCGGAATAATAAACATATGTTGTTCATTCAAAAGGTGTTACTAGTCCTAAGATACGATAACATTACACAAAAGTACACAAATACCCTTAATGAAGTACTTAGGGTTTATATTACATAACAATTAATTTAATTAACTACAAGGCTGCATCTTGAAGTCTATCACTTCATCTTTCCTTTACCCTTGTTCTTTCCCGAAGTCTCGGGTTGCACTGCAATAAGGTTTCATGATATAGCAAGAGTGAGCAACTAGGCTCAACAAGTTTAAATAACAACTAGAAACAATATATCATGAATGAAAGGGAATAGCTGAACAATTCAATAATATGAATAACATAAGCAGGAATAATGATTTGCTTTTAAAATTAGGATAGTCAAATAGACTATGAACTATAAATATCCACTGAAGTTAATAGCAGGTTGACCCAATGGTTACTACCAGAAATATGTACCCGAGGGGATCAGCCTCAATACAATATGTGTATGCATAACATTTAATTTTCGTATTTTTTTGTACCTGATATTAGATACATGGTACTCCCCTATAATAAAGGGGTGTTCATAATAGTCCAAGAATCCGCATATTCAATGATTTGGATAGCTTTTAAATTTTTTTAACATAAATGTCTAGCCGAACAATGACTTAGACCTACTTTGAACAGTTCTTTAAACAGTAGAACAATAATTAAGTTCAAGTCAAGGACTGTACAATATCAAGTGCAACAAGTGCGAATAACAGCAATATCGATGTGGAATAATTGTAAAGAAATTAAACCACTCAAAGCATGCTTGGAAATAACAGTTCAAGCTTAAATAAATAATTTTCTCAATGAAATGAGTTTAGAGATAAGAAACTTGCATGTCCGCTCAGCTACAATTAATGTCTAGCTTTAACTAAATGGCTTTGAAAGACCTAACATTAATAAAGTTGGTCTAATAATTAGTACGACGTATTTGCATAATTATACGATCACTAAGGAACTTATTTACCACACATAAATATTAACACATAATTTACATCAGTCGAAATAATATTATTAACCTTATAGACCCTCAATCAAATTAGGTTAATAATTTAATAAGTTAGAAAATATTTTTCTTAAGTGTTGGACACTTATTAAACTCTTAAACAACTTATTACAATTGTTTAATTAAAGCATAATTAAATTTAATTTACTTTATTAACTCAATCTCTGTAATGTCCTAGAATTTCCACGTCTTTATTAATTAAATTATTAATTTAATTTCCAACGAGTTAGTTTTACGAGATTATTTAAATATTTTTATGTGATTAATTAATTATGTGATTAAATAATTATGTAATTAATTACTAAAAATTAATTAAAAGGGGTCACTAATATGTTATTAAATTAGTGAATAAACCCTAAAGTTTTAATATCAAAATATTTGATAAGTTTTCTATTAATTAAATATTCAATTAAATTGAATATAATGAGTGAATTAAATATAATAAATTAATTAATATGATTATTAATTAATGTAAATAATGTGAAATATTAATAATAATATTTATTAGTCCATTTAGTAATTTAATACTTATGGGTTAGAATATTTAATTATTTATTCAATCTAATTATTTATTTAATCATGGATTGAATAATTAATGTGTAAATTATTAAATTAGCCCAACATGGGTCAATTAGTAGCCCAAGTGGAGAATAATAAAATTTGACAAATTAGTAGCCCAAACAATTTAATAGAAACCCAATTGGTATTTTAAATAAAGCTCAATAATTGGCCCACTTGGAAAAACAATTATATAACTTATTAATTATTAAAAAGTGAGCTTGTGACACTAATTTTGGGACAAAAAAAAGTCCATCAGCCGTGTGTGTTGAGAGAGGAGAGAGAAAATGATATTTTGTTTTTATTTTTTATTTTTTATTTATTTAATAAATGGTTGCTTGTTTTATTTTTTCAAGTACATGAAACCATGCCTCTTTTCACCTAATATGTTAGCTTGTGTAAGTATCCTTGTTATCTCATGATGGCAATTTTAATAGATATATATTTTATATCTATCCAAATTGTAAATATACTTACAATTTAGGAGCTTGTATTGGTCATTTCTTCTTCTTCCACTTTGCAAGCTAGAGAGCATTTGAGAGTGTAGAAAAATATTTTGAGAGCAAAATTATCAAGAGAAGGAGTTCTTGGTTCATGTCATCTTCTTTCACCACCTATTTTAGAAGAAAAAGGAAGATAGCCATTAAATCAAGGTAATGGTTATTCTAAATCTAAGTTTTATTTTTAAATTAAATAAATCATCATGTTAGTATAAACATGTTAATATAGTTATTAATGTGTAGTTGTAATATTTATGTCATGCTTGAGTTTAATATGTTTGGTTTGTATTTTAGTATATTTTATATGCTAAAATATGTGTTTAATAGTGTGTAAACAAGTTTTGGAATTTATGTCCAAAAATATTTTTATAAAACTTAGGTTTGATGTTCTAATATTATAGAACATTAAATCATGAGAAAAACAAAGTTTGAATCACTCAAAATGGAGTTATACACAAAAAGTTATGATTTGTGGTAGTTTATGTGATGTAAAATTTTTTATGAAAAAAATAATGATATTAAATCATGAAAAATTAATTTTTCATGTTATAAATTAATATAAGGTAATTGGTATTTTTTTTGGATTTTTATTGAGGATTTAAAGCTTACTTGATGGTATATTTTTATTTAAAATGGGTATTGCCGGAACACTGTTTACATTCTGCCGGAAGAAAAAAAAAAAGGAAAAGTCCGCGCAATGCGCGCAAGGCTTTTGGCAGAAAAAACGCGGAGCCAAATGACGTCGTTTGGCGTCCGTAAAAAGTTACTCCGCGCGTACGCGCGGAAGCCGTTTCCGGCTTCTCAAAACGACACCGTTTTGGGCCGATAATTTTGTGACACGTGCCATGCGTGGTAGGAAAATTTCTGCGAAATTACCAGACTGCCCCTCCCTGTTTTTTCTCGGCGAAATTACTTATTTGCCCTCGGATCAGTTTTCAACTTATTTACGGAAATGCCATTCGGGTTAATTTTAATTAATTTAAATATTTGAAAATTAATTTAAAATTATAAAAAAAATAATAATAATACAAAAATAATATTGGGGAGGATATTTTTCATTAAGTTTAATATTTAAATATTTTAAATATTAATCTAGTTAGCTAATCATGGTTAAGTTAAATAAATTTATTATTTATTTATTATTTTAAATGTTAATAATAAATAAAGGTGATAAATTAGCAATTATTATTTAATTCCTATTAAATAATAATTAAAGAGAGATAAAATTTATAAATTAATTATTTATTATTTAAATATTATTAAATAATAAATAAGGATAATTAAGTAATTATTTATTATTTAATTAGCATTAAATAACGATTAATGGAAATTAAGAATGAATTGATTATTATTTAAACTTAAATAATAATTCAAATTAATTAAATAATTAATTATTATTTGATTGACATTAAATAATAATTAAAGAGGATTAAAATTAGTAAAATATTATTTAATTTCCTTAAATTAAATAATAAGTAAAGTTAATTACTTAGTTAATTATTGGTTGATTAATATTAAATTAAAGAAGGTTAAAATTAAGTCAATAATTATTTATTATTTAATTATTATTAAATAATAAGAAAATACAATTAGTTATTATTTATTTTAAATAATAACTAGAGTTAATTAATTAATTTCTATTTAACCAAGATTAAATAGTAATTAAATAGAGATTGAGTTAATAAAATAAATTAAGTTTAATTATGATTTAATTAAACAATTGTAATAGGTTGTTTAAGGGTTTAATAAGTGTCCAGCACTTAAGAAAAATATTTTCTAACTTATTAAATTATTAACCTAAAATGATTAAGGGTCTATAAGGTTAATAATATTATTTTGACTAATGTAAATTATGTGTTAGTACTTATGTGTGGTAAATAAGTTCATTATTAAGCGTATAGTTATGCAAATACGCCGTACTAATTATTAGACCGACTTTATTAATGTTAGGTCTTTCAAAGCAAGTTAATTAAAGCTAGACATTTATTGTAGCTGAGCAGACAGGCAAGTTCTCTAACCCTACTCATTTATTGTTGAGCAAGTTTCTATACTTGTATTTATTGTCAAAGCTTGAAGTGGTTTAATTATTTAAAATTATTCCACATCCATATTGTTTATAAAATCGCACTTAGTGCACTTGAAGCTTATTAGTTCTTGATTCATGACCTGTATTAAAAATGTCAAAAGCTAATAGTTCAGCTAGACATTACGTTTATAAATTCAATACTTGAATACTTTTAAAAGCTTATCCAAACCATTGTTGGGTGCGGATTTCTTATATTAAGTCTGAGAATTGAACAACCCTAAATTAGGGGATTTTGTGTCGGGAAACCGACTTTGGGCGCCAGTGACTAAATGTAATGCATATACAGCGGGTTGAATAGGCTGATCCCCTTGAAAACCAAACAACTCAAAGGGTCAGAGGAAACTCTATTATACCCTCATTAGTTCAGGGTCCTTAGTGACCACTCAGCATTTTAAGATTCAAATCTTTTGTTTATTAAAATTTGAATCCTGTTTCATTCACAATTGTTATATCTATTGTTGAACCATTGATGACATTTCCCATTCATTCATGATATATTAAATCTCTATGATTGTTCTAAACTTGCTGAGCAAACTAGTTGCTCATTCTTGCTATATCATGAACTATTTTTCAGATATACCCGATTGCTCAAAGAAGGATAAGTGAAAAGGAAAAGTCAGAGCTTAAGTTAGCTTATGCATGCTAATTAGATCTTTAATTATGTATTTACGGTTGTTAAACCTTTTGTAATTCCTTATGATAGGAACTGTTTTTATGTTAAGGTTGATAGACCCTGGTATTGTAACTTTTTGAAGGGAACCAATATGTATTATTCCGCGATATTTAAATGCAATGTATGTATTTAATTGTTAGTAATGTGTTGAATAGTGAGAACCAAACTCGAGGTTATGGAACCCGGATTTGGGGTCGTCACAGGTTGGTATCAGAGCTGTAGGTTAGAAACGTTAGGATTTGCGAAACCTAAGTTATAACCTTAGTATTAAACTCATATCGAGTGCGTTAGGAGATGAATCGGGGAGATTCATCATGTTGTGTATTTTTGGAGATGGATTGAGAAAATCCATCGAGCCGAGATGTACATAATAAAATATCATTTCATTTCATCAATGGATATATTTTATTGCTGTACTAACGTGTGTTATTTTTTTATGATATAGGATGGCAGAGATCGGACAGTCGAGTCGCACTGCTGAGGAGGACTATATTGATATCCACATGGATACTGCACAGCCGCTGGTGGCTGCACCCGTAGAGGAGCCAGAGTCGGATCCTGAGGAGGGGGATCGTGTGGAGCCCGTTTGGGGCGGAGTCATGAGGCCTTACAGTGAGGATGAGGCCGAGTCAAAGGAGTCTGAGGAGGAGGAGTCAACTGATGGCATGGGCACCACTGCCGCTGACATCATAGAGGGACTGACCACTAGGAACGAGGAGCTGGAGGCAAGGGTCCAACATTTAGAGGAGCAGAATCTGACCCACCAGCACATGGAAGATTAGTATAGGGATGCGGCTTACCAGTTCTCTGGTGAGAACACAGAGCTAAAGGAGAGGATTGTAGGACTGGAGGATCAGGTACAGGAGTACGAGGATTCAGTGGAGCACTTTGCGGTGCTAACTCATCAGCTGGTAGATCAGGACGTAGAGCTGCAGGCCAAATTGGTAGTGGCTGAGACTAGGTTGGCAGAGGCTGAGCTGAAGGTTCAGCAAGTACAGGCAGAGAAAGCCGCCATCCGTGCACACTGGCAGGAGGCGATAGAGGACCGGATAGAGATGGAGACACAGCGGGATGCCGCTCATGGTCAGATGATGGAGCTAGAGGAGGAGGTCCACGAGAAGCGGGTGAGGACGGATAGACTTAGCTATGTCTACCGATCTTCATATGGTAGACTTCAGAGCAGGGTACACTACTACCCAGCTGAAGAGGGCTAGTCTATGCACACCATTAGCAGGAATGTGGTGATGGCCATCGGGGATGAGGAGTATGACAATGCAATCCGTAGGGGGATGCGCATTCATTAGTAGTAGTTGTTTTCTAATTTCGTATGTAAATAGATGCAGTAGAACCCAACTTTTGTTTTATTAGAGGGTTAATATGTCACTAAATCCCAACTCTAGGAAGTTGTAGGATATGTCGGATCCCATCTTTTGTAGCTTCTTTGGGATAGAAGCATTTATAGCAGTATGCTTTTGATGTAAAGTGCTACGCACTATTGTTTTAGCATATGAGTATAAATGCAGTTGAATTTATGTTTATATGCGTGTTGAAATAATTACTCGTATTTTAGCTAAACATTGTCTAAGATACAAAATAATGAAATGAAAAAGATGTAACCAGTATAATAATGTAAATTTTTGTTTATAACAGAAAATCCCGCCACGTAGACAACCACAAAGGAACCAGGGGGTAAAGGAGTCAGTTAACAATGACGAGGGGGGACACAACGTAGACCCTATGCAAAACTTTGTCGACATGCTAGCTGAGGCAATGCAAAACCGCCACCCAGTAGTAGCAAATCCGCCACCACCACCAAATCAGTTGGCGAATTTTAAAGACTTTAAAGCGGTGGGACCGCCAGAGTTTAGGGGAACGTCGGACCCGATAGAGGTCCAATCATGGATAAAGGAGATAGAGAGTTCGTTATCGCAAGAGTAGCTGAGGAGCAAAAGACAATCTTTGCTACCTACATGATGAAGGAAGAAGCCAATTTTTGGTGGGAAGCCAATCAGAATAGGGCTGGGGATGGTGTGGTGACCTGGACAAGATTTAAGGAAATATTCGACGAGAATTATTTTCCGAAAAGTATGAAAAGTAGGATGGAAGTAAAGTTTCTGGAACTGAAACAGGAGAATATGTCGGTATCGGAGTACGCGACAAAATTTAATGAGCTGGCCAGGTTCGCTCCACATCAAGTGGATACGAAGGAACGCAAGGCCAGAAGATTCGAGAATGGACTGAGACCTTGGATATTCAACAAGGTAGCAGTACTACAGATTGACTCGTTCGCAACTTTGTTAGAGAAGTCAATCATTGCTGAAGGAGGAAGCGACGCGTTAACCAAGTACAACCAGGAGAGAAACAAGAAGAAAAATGAAGGGGGAAGCAAGAACAGCAACAGTGGAGGCAATAATAATAGTAACAAGCGTAAATGGGACAACAACAATGACAAGAGCTCAGGGAATCAACAAGGAAATACCCAGAAGAAGACGACGTGTAATATTTGTGGGAAGAACCACTTCGGGGAGTGCAGGAAAGGGAAGAATACATGCTATAACTGCGGTCAGGTGGGACATATTTCTCCAAATTGTCCCCTCCCAAAGAAAGTGAGATGCTTTTCTTGCGGAGCATCTGATCACATGATAAAAGATTGCCCTAAAAAGAAGAATGACGGGGGTTGCGGGTATAAGGGCAATAACAACAAATTGGCTATCGGGGGACCGGTACCGCAGAACAAGCCGACAGCCCGGACATTTAATATGACGGTGCAAGATGCCGTGGGGTCAAAAGACGTGGTGTCAGGTATTATTCCGATCAATAATATAAATGCATATGTATTGTTTGATTCGGGTGCTACCTGTTCATTTGTGTCTGATGATTTCGCTAGACGGTTAGAATTGCCTAGAGACAAACTAGAAAACTCAATGAACATAGAATTTGTTAATGAAGAAGTAATTCCAGTAGAGTACATACATAGAAATTGTTGTGCTGAAATCAGGGGTCAGAAGTTAAATGTGAATCTAATTCCAATACGTCTGGGGGAATTCGATGTAATACTTGGGATGGATTGGTTGTTTAACCACGGGGCGATAATTGATTGTCATAAGAAGTGCATACACCTTAAGACACCAAATAAGTCTAAGGTCGTATTTTATGGTAGCAAATCGTCAAGACAGTCTTCTTGTCTGACGATGATGCAAGCCAAGAAATTATTGAAGAAATGTTGTGTAGGATATTTGGCTCATGTGATTGATACACAAGTGGTGAGTCCCGAGATGGAGCAAATACCAGTAGTTAGGGAGTTTATGGATGTTTTTCCAGATGTACTGCCAGGCTTATCGCCGGACAGAGAAATAGAATTTGCGATTGATTTAGTACCGGGGACAACGCCGATATCAAAGGCACCGTATAGAATGGCTCCAGTAGAAATGAAAGAGTTGATGGTGCAATTGCAGGAGTTGTTAGATAATAGTTTCATTCAGCCAAGTGTTTCTCCATGGGGAGCCCTAGTGCTGTTTGTAAAGAAGAAGGATGGATCGATGAGACTGTGTATGGATTATAGGGAGCTGAATAAAGTAACAATTAAGAATAAGTACCCGTTACCACGAATTGACAATCTTTTCGATCAATTGAAAGGGGCGAAGTACTTTTCAAAGATTGACTTAAGGACTGATTATCATCAGTTGAAAGTCAGGAAGGAGGATGTACCCAAGACGGTATTCAGAACTCGATATGGGCATTATGAGTTTCTGGTGATGTCGTTTGGACTAACGAATGCGCCAGCCGCATTTATGGACATGATGAACTGAATATTCAAGCAATATTTGGATAAATTTGTAGTCGTGTTCATTGGCGATATTTTGGTGTATTCCAAAACGGAGGAAGAGCATGCTGAACACCTAAGATTGATATTGGAGATTTTACGGAAGGAGAAGTTGTACGCTAAGTTTTCAAAGTGTGAATTCTGGTTGGAAAGAGTTCAATTTTTAGGTCATGTTATTGACAAGGAGGGAGTTTCGGTTGATCCGGCGAAGGTTGAATCGGTAATGAATTGGGAACAACCAAGGACGCCGACAGAAGTAAGAAGTTTCTTAGGGTTAGCGGGTTACTATCAGAGGTTCATTCAAGACTTCTCAAAGATAGCAACACCGTTGATCAACTTAACAAGAAAGACGGTAAAATACGTGTGGACGGAGAAGTGTGAGGAAAGTTTTCAGGAGTTAAATAAAAGACTTAATGAAGCACCTGTATTGACCTTACCAGACGATACAGGAGGTTTTACGGTCTACAGTGATGCATCGCACAAGGGGCTTGGCTGTGTGCTTATGCAAAACGGCAAAGTCGTTGCGTATGCGTCCAAACAATTAAAAGATTATGAGAAGGGATATCCTACCCACGACTTGGAATTGGCAGCGGTAGTGTTTGCCCTTAAAATTTGGAGGCATTACTTATATGGAGAGAAATGTGAGATATTCACAAATCATAAGAATCTAAAGTATATCTTCACACAAAAGGAGTTGAATATGAGGCAATGGAGATGGTTGGAATTGATCAAAGATTATGATTGTGAAATTCTATATCATCCCGGCAAGGCCAACGTAGTAGCGGATGCTCTGAGTAGAAAGAGCAGGGAGATATTGTTCATATTGACAGATCAAGAACAATTGGTTCAAGAAATGACTCGAATGTAGTTGGAGGTGAGAAATTCAAATGAGTCAATAGAAGTTGAGGCGAGCCCAACCTTGTTAGATAGGGTGAAAGAGGCTCAAGACCAAGATGAAGAATGTGACAGAATCCGGAAGAGGATGACCAATGGAGAAGAGGTCAAGTTTAAAATTGATAGCATGGGATTGCTGAGATTTGAAAATCGTGTTTGGGTACCGCTAGTGCCTGAATTACGAGAGAAAATTTTGCAAGAGGCCTACAGTACGAGATACTCGATACATCCGGGGAGTACGAAGATGTATCAAGATCTACGTCAGCATTTTTGGTGGCCGAATTTAAAGAGGGAGGTTGCAGAATGTGTCAGCCGATGCCTAACTTATCAAAAGGTAAAGGCCGAACATCAGAGACCAAGTGGATTGTTACAGCCGTTAGAAATTCCTGAGTGGAAATGGGAGCATATCACAATGGATTTTGTGGTAGGACTTCCAGCAACACAGAAGGGATATGGCGCAATTTGGGTGATTGTGGATCGATTAACAAAGTCAGCGCACTTTTTGCCGATCAAGATTAGGTTCAGTTTGGATCAGTTGGCCAAATTGTACATCAAAGAGATAGTTTCAAGACATGGGGTGCCGGTATCAATTGTGTCAGACAGAGATCCGCGATTCACGTCAAAATTTTGGAGAAGTCTTCAGGAGAGATTGGGGACACAGTTAAGAATGAGTACAACGTATCATCCGCAGACCGATGGGCAAAGTGAAAGAACAATTCAGACATTGGAAGATATGCTCAGGGCTTGCGTGATGGATTTCAAGGGCAGTTGGGAAATCCATCTACCACTAGTTGAGTTTGCATACAACAACAGTTATCATGCGAGCATAGGTATGCCGCCTTATGAAGCTTTATATGGCAGAAAATGCGGAACACCTCTATGTTGGGATGAGGTAGGAGAACGCCGACTGTTGGGGCCAGAATTGGTTCAACAGACGGTAGAAATTATCAAGGTAATAAGAGCTCGGCTAGTAGCAGCTCAAGACCGTCAAAAGAAATACGCCGATTTACATTGACAGAAACGAGACTTCGAAGTGGGAAGTTTTGTGTTCATGAAGGTATCTCCTTGGAAAGGGAAGATCAGATTTGGAAAGAAGGGGAAACTGAGTCCAAGGTTCATAGGACCGTTCGAAATATTGAGGAGAGTAAGTGAAGTAGCATACGAGGTAGCTTTACCTCCTGAATTGGAACATATTCACAATGTGTTTCACATGTCAGTATTGCGGCCATACAAACCAGACTACAAGCACGTTATCTCCTATGAACCAATTCAAGTCGGGAAGGACTTATCATATGAAGAAGTTCCTGTTCAGATACTCGATAGGAAGGAACAGAAACTGAGAAATAAGATAATTCATTCTGTCAAAGTACTTTGGAGAAATCACGCCATTGAAGAAGCTACGTGGGAATTAGAGGAGGAAATGAGGGCAAATTACCCGTTTTTATTTGAGTAACCTTATTTTACAATTCCGAGGACGGAATTTTTATAAGGGGGGGAGAATGTAATGTCCTAGAATTTCCACGTCTTTATTAATTAAAATATTAATTTAATTTCCAACGAGTTAGTTTTACCAGATTATTTAAATCTTTTTATGTGATTAATTAATTATGTGATTAAATAATTATGTAATTAATTACTAAAAATTAATTAAAGGGGGTCACTAATATGTTATTAAATTAGTGAACAAACCCTAAAGTTTTAATATCAAAATAATTGATAAGTTTCTTATTAATTAAATATTCAATTAAATTGAATATAATGAGCGAATTAAATATAATAAATTAATTAATATGATTATTAATTAATGTAAATAATGTGAAATATTAATAATAATATTTATTAGTCCATTTAGTAATTTAATACTTATGGGTTAGAGTATTTAATTATTTATTCAATCTAATTATTTATTTAATCATGGATTGAATAATTAATGTGTAAATTATTAAATTAGCCCAACATGGGTCAATTAGTAGCCCAAGTGGAGAATAATAAAATTTGACAAATTAGTAGCCCAAACAATTTAATAGAAACCCAATTGGTATTTTAAATAAAGCTCAATAATTGGCCAACTTGGAAAAACAATTATATAACTTATTAATTATTAAAAAGTGAGCTTGTGACACTAATTTTGGGACAAAAAAAAGTCCATCAGCCGTGTGTGTTGAGGGAGGAGAGAGAAAATGATATTTTGTTTTTATTTTTTATTTTTCATTTATTTAATAAATGGTTGCTTGTTTTATTTTTTCAAGTACATGAAACCATGCCTCTTTTCACCTAATATGTTAGCTTGTGTAAGTATCCTTGTTATCTCATGATGGCAATTTTAATAGATATAGATGTTATATCTATCCAAATTGTAAGTATACTTACAATTTAGGAGCTTGTATTGGTCATTTCTTCTTCTTCCACTTTGCAAGCTAGAGAGCATTTGAGAGTGTAGAAAAATATTTTGAGAGCAAAATTATCAAGAGAAGGAGTTCTTGGTTCATGTCATCTTCTTTCACCACCTATTTTGGAAGAAAAAGGAAGATAGCCATTAAATCAAGGTAATGGTTATTCTAAATCTAAGTTTTATTTTTAAATTAAATAAATCATCATGTTAGTATAAACATGTTAATATAGTTATTAATGTGTAGTTGTAATATTTATGCCATGCTTGAGTTTAATATGTTTGGTTTGTATTTTGGTATATTTTATATGCTAAAATATGTGTTTAATAGTGTGTAAACAAGTTTTGGAATTTATGTCCAAAAATATTTTTATAAAACTTAGTTTTGATGTTCTAATATTATAGAACATTAAATCATGAGAAAAACAAAGTTTGAATCACTCAAAATGGAGTTATACACAAAACGTTATGATTTGTGGTAGTTTATGTGATGTAAAATTTTTTATAAAAAAATAATGATATTAAATCATGAAAAATTAATTTTTCATGTTATAAATTAATATAAGGTGATTGGTAATTTTTTTGGATTTTTATTGAGGATTTAAAGCTTACTTGATTGTATATTTTTATTTAAAATGGGTATTGTCGGAACACTGTTCACATTCTGCCGGAAGAAAAAAAAAAAAGGAAAAGTCCGCGCAATGCGTGCAAGGCTTTTGGCAGAAAAAACGCGGAGCCAAACGACGTCGTTTGGCGTCCGTAAAAAGTTACTCCGCGCGTACGCGCGGAAGCCGTTTCCGATTTCTCAAAACGACACTGTTTTGGGCCTATAATTTTGTGACGCGCGCCATGCGCTGTAGGAAAATTTCTACGAAATTACCATACTGCCCCTCCGTGTTTTTTCTCGGCGAAATTACTTATTTGCCCTCGGATCAGTTTTCAACTTATTTACGGAAATGCCATTCGGGTTAATTTTAATTAATTTAAATATTTGAAAATTAATTTAAAATTATAACAAAAATAATAATAATACAAAAATAATATTGGGGAGGATATTTTTCATTAAGTTTAATATTTAAATATTTTAAATATTAATCTAGTTAGCTAATCATGGTTAAGTTAAATAAATTTATTATTTATTTATTATTTTAAATGTTAATAATAAATAAAGGTGATAAATTAGCAATTATTATTTAATTCCTATTAAATAATAATTAAAGAGAGATAAAATTTATAAATTAATTATTTATTATTTAAATATTATTAAATAATAAATAAGGATAATTAAGTAATTATTTATTATTTAATTAGCATTAAATAACGATTAATGGAAATTAAGAATGAATTGATTATTATTTAACCTTAAATAATAATTCAAATTAATTAAATAATTAATTATTATTTGATTGACATTAAATAATAATTAAAGAGGATTAAAATTAGTAAAATATTATTTAATTTTCTTAAATTAAATAATAAGTAAAGTTAATTACTTAGTTAATTATTGGTTGATTAATATTAAATTAAAGAAGGTTAAAATTAAGTCAATAATTATTTATTATTTAATTATTATTAAATAATAAGTAAGTACAATTAGTTATTATTTATTTTAAATAATAACTAGAGTTAATTAATTAATTTCTATTTAACCAAGATTAAATAGTAATTAAATAGAGATTGAGTTAATAAAATAAATTATGTTTGATTATGATTTAATTAAACAATTGTAATAAGTTGTTTAAGGGTTTAATAAGTGTCCAACACTTAAGAAAAATATTTTCTAACTTATTAAATTATTAACCTAAAATGATTTAGGGTCTATAAGGTAAATACAATTGTAATATTTGGATAGCTTTTAATTTTTTTTAACATAAATGTCTAGCCGAACAATGACTTAGACCTACTTTGAATAGTTTTTTAAACAGTAGAACAATAATTAAGTTCAAGTCAAGGACTGTACAATATCAAGTGTAACAAGTGCGAATAACAGCAATATCGATGTAGAATAATTGTAAAGAAATTAAACCACTCAAAGCATGCTTGGAAATAACAGTTCAAGCTTAAATAAATATTTTTCTCAATGAAATGAGTTTAGAGATAAGAAACTTGCATGTCCGCTCAGCTACAATTAATGTCTAGCTTTAACTAAATGGCTTTGAAAGACCTAACATTAATAAAGTTGGTCTAATAATTAGTATGACGTATTTGCATAATTATACGCTCACTAAGGAACTTATATACCACACATAAATATTAACACATAATTTACATCAGTCGAAATAATATTATTAACCTTATAGACCCTCAATCAAATTAGGTTAATAATTTAATAAGTTAAAAAATATTTTTCTTAAGTGTTGGACACTTATTAAACCCTTAAACAACTTATTACAATTGTTTAATTAAAACATAATTAAATTTAATTTACTTTATTAAATCAATCTCTATTTAATTACTATTTAATCTTGGTTAAATAGAAATTAATTAATTAACTCTAGTTATTATTTAAAATAAATAATAACTAATTGTACTTACTTATTATGTAATAATAATTAAATAATAAATAATTATTCATTTAATTTTAACCTTCTTTAATTTAATATTAATTAACTAATAGTTAACTAAGTAATTAACCTTACCTATTATTTAATTTAAGAAAATTGAATAATAGTTTACAAATTTTAATCCTCCTTAATTATTATTTAATGTCAATTAAATAATAATTACTTATTTAATTAATTTTAATTATTATTTAAGGTTAAATAATAATCAATTCATCCTTATTTATTATTTAAATTAAATAATAAATTGTTAATCTAATAACTTAATTTCCATTAATCGTTATTTAATGCTAATTAAATAATAATTGATTACTTAATTATCTTTATTTATTATTTAATAACATTTAAATAATAAATAATTAAATTATAAATTTTTATTATTATGTAATAGGAATTAAATAATAATTGCTAATTTATCACCTTTATTTATTATTAACATTTTAATAAATAAGTAATAAATTTATTTAACTTAACCATGGTTTAGCTAACTAGATTAATATTTAAAATATTTAAATATTTAAACTTAATGAAAAATATCCTCCCCAATATCATTTTTGTATTATTATTATTTTTGTTATAATTTTAAATTAGTTTTTAAATATTTAAATTAATTAAATTTAACCCGAATGACATTTCTGTAAATAAGTTAAAAACTGATCCGAGGGTAAAATAGTAATTCCGTCGAAAAACGAACGAAGGGGCAGTATCGTAATTTCGTCGGAAATTTCAATCCGTGCATTGCGCGTGCCTACAGAAAGAACGGCCCAAAACGGTGCCGTTTTGAGAAGCCGGAGACGGTTTCCGCTTGTACGCGCGCGGAGTAACTTTTACCGACGCCAAACGACGTCGTTTGGCTCTGCGTCCTTAAGCCAAGCGACGAGTGTTTTTTTTTTTTTTTCTTTCCAGCAGAATGTGAACAGTGTTTCGACAATACACACTTTAATAAAAATTATACCATCAAGTAAGTTTTAAATTCTCAATAAAAATCCAAAAAAATTACCAATCACTTAATATCAATTTATAACATGAAAATTTAATTTTTCATGATTTAATAACATTTTTTTTTACATCACATAAACTACCATAAATTATAACTTTTTGTGTATAACTCCATTTTGAGTGATTCAAACTTTATTTTTATCATGATTTAATATTCTATAATATTAGGACATTAAATCTAAATATTATAAAAATTATTTTTGGTCATTATTTTGAGGCTTGATTACACATTACCAAACACATGTTTTCCATAATTAAAACTTATAAAACATAAGTTAAACTCATGATCAATCATAAAAGCATACATAACATGATTTTAACCATACAAATTACTATGTTAATATTTCTACCATAAACTTGAAAGAAAACAAGATTAGGGTTTATAAAAATAACTACCTTGTTTTGATAGCTATTCTCATCTTCTTTCCAAAATATGTTGTGAATCTTGAAGACATAAACCAAGAACTCCTTCTCTTCTATTGGTATTTTGCTCTCAATATTTTTTTACACTCTCAATGCTCTCTAGCTCTCTCTTTAGCTTGAAAATAAAAGATGAGAAATGACTTACAAAAACTACTAAATTGTAAGTATACTTACAATGGGCATAGATATAAAATCTATATCTATCAAAATTCCATCATGAGGGTAGTTGGAGACTTGTGCAAGAAATTTAGCTAAGGACTAAGTTGGTGAAAAGAAGAATGGTGTCTATGTACTTAAAAAATAAAACAAGCAATCCATTTATTAAATAAATGAAAAATAAAACAAAAAATCATTTCTCTCTCTCTCTTTTTCCAAGCATGTCGGCTGATGCAATTTTCTTTGTCCCAAAATCATTGTCCTAAGTCACTTTTTAATAAATAATAGTTAAATTAAGTATTTTCCAAGTGGGCTCAAGCTTTGGGCTTTATTTAAAATACCAATTGGGCTCCTATTAAATTGTTTGGGCTACTAATTTGCCAAGTTTTATTATTCTTCACTTGGGCTACTAATTGATCCATGTTGGGCTAATTTAATAATTTACACATTAATTATTCAATCCATGATTAAATAAATAATTAGATTGAATAAATAATTAAATATTCTAACCCATAAATATTAAATTACTAAATGGGCTAATAAATATTATTATTAATATTTCACATTATTTACATTAATTAATAATCATATTAATTAATTTATTATATTTAATTCACTCATTATATTCAATTTAATTGAATATTTAATTAATAGGAAACTTATCAATTATTTTGATATTAAAACTTTAGGGTTTGTTCACTAATTTAATAACATATTAGTGACCTCCTTTAATTAATTCTAGTAATTAATCACATAATCATTTAATCACGTAATTAATTAATCACATAAAAAGATTTAAATAATCTCATAAAACTAACTCGTTAAAATTTAAATTAATAATTTAATTAATAATGACGTGAAAATTCTAGGACATTACATTCTCCCCCCTTATAAAAATTCTGTCATCGGAATTGTAAAATAAGGTTATTCAAATAAAAATGGGTAATTCGCTCTCATTTCTTCCTCTAGTTCTCACGGAGCTTCTTCAATCGCGTGATTCCTCCAAAGTACTTTGACAGAATGAATTATCTTATTACTCAGCTTTTGTTCCTTCCTATCGAGTATCTGGACAGGAACTTCTTCATATGATAAGTCCTTCTCGACTTGAATTGGTTCATAGGATATAACGTGCTTGTAGTCTGATTTATACGACCGCAACACTGACACATGAAACACATTGTGAATGTGCTCAAGTTCAGGAGGTAATGCTACCTCGTACGCCACTTCATCGACTCGCTTCAAGATTTCAAACGGTCCTATGAACCTATCTTGCCCTTCTTACCAAAACAGATCTTCCCCTTCCAGGGAGATACCTTCAGAAATACGAAACTGCCCACGTCGAAGTCCCGCTTTTGACGATGTAAATCCGCATACTTCTTTTGACGATCTTGAGCTGCTACCAGTTGATTTTTGATAAGTTGTACTGTGTCTGTAGTCTGCTGCACCATTTCAGGTTCAAGCAGTCTTCGTTCACCGACCTCGTCCTAACACAATGGTGGTTGACATTTTCTTCCATAAAGCGCTTCGTATGGTGGCATACCGATACTAGCGTGGTAGCTGTTGTTGTAAGCGAACTCCACCAGTGGCAAATGGTCATCCCAATTGCCCTTTAGGTCCATCACGACCGCTCGGAGTATATCCTCCAAGGTCTGAATCGTTCGCTTGCTCTGGCCGTCAGTTTAAGGATGGTACGCTGTGCTTAACCTCAACTGTGTACCCATCCTTGCTTGCAGACTTTTCCAAAAATTTGACGTGAAGCGCGGATCTCTGTCAGACACAATCAATACCGGCACTCCATGTCGTGACACTATTTCCTTCACATAGAGCTTCGCTAACTGCTCCAGATTGTACCGTATTCTGATAGGTAGAAAATGGGCTGACTTGGTCAGACGATCCACTATTACTTTATAATATTATTAATCATTTAATAATATTTTATTTACTTTATAATATTAGTAATTATTTAATAATATTTTAGTCATGTTCGAATTTTATTAATTATTTAATAATATTTTATTCATTATCTAATATTATTAATAATTTAATAATATTTTACTCATTATCTAATATTATTACATATTCAATGATATTTTATTGAGTTATTAATAGTATTACCCATTTTAATAATATTTTAATCTCTTACTAATATTATTAACCATTTAATAATATTTTAACTACTTAATAATATTATTAACCATTTAATAATATTTTACTCATTTACAAATGTTATTAATCATTTAACAACCTTTTAATTACATATTAATATTATTCATCACTTAATAATATTTTATTTCAAACAATACCAATAGTTAACTTTTTAATTGTGTTAACATTGGTCTTTATTTTAAACATTTAGCTCCCAATTAGTTACTAATAAACTCTCTTACAATAATTTATCTTTATTTCAATAGTGTAATTTCTTTTTTGTTAAGTTTTAAACTGTCCGATAAGCGAAACTTTTAGTTCCGAATAAGTTTGGAACCAAAAACCTAATTTTTTTACAAGTACGGGTGTATATACGCTGACCCAAGGCATTTTTTGGGCGTATATACGCCTATGGACAGAAACTAAAAGTGACCAGGCGTACACTTGGGCGTCTAGACGCCGGGTGTTCGAATTTTAACTTTAACTTTGGCTGTAGGAACCTCTTTCAGTAATTTACCCATAACTTTGTCATACGAAAATATTTGGAGGTGATTCTTAAGTCTAAATTCATTATAATTTTATGATCGAAACCTTTTCTTTAGATCACAAATCCAAATTTCAAACAAAACTGGACTCAAAAATGCTCACAAGGACCAAGTGAAAACTAACTTCACAAATCCTTGGTTTTATTGGTTTAAACTTGAATAAAATAAAATCTACACATTCAAATGACAGCAACTCAGTGTTGTTGTCTTCTTAACTTCTTGTTTTACAATATTTCATGGTTTGATCACATTTTTGAAAACGTTTTGACACGAAAATTAAGATCAACCATCTAGGGTTTCAAAATGACCTATTTTGCGGTAAAAGCCATAACTTCTTTGTTTTTCCATATTTTTGAAAGCTTCAAGTTGGGTTTTCTTTAAAACTCATATATGTAACTTTCTAGTCATAGAAATCTATTTTTCAACTTGTACATTTCAAACTACAACATTAACTAGCACATGGTCAACTAGGATTTTACCGGTAAAGTTCAATATAGACACTTCTTTCATTTTTATACTTACCACATATGCCAAAACATGATTTAAATATATTAAATCATGAATCTACCAATATAACATAGCTTAAGACTTCTAGACCATCAAAATAACTTTTGATCGGTTAAAAATACTTCTTAACCATAGAAAACATATATAGACTACAAATATGAACTTAGGAAGAGTTAGAGCACTTTTGAGCCTTATGATCTTGGATGTTCTTCTTCTGTTGGCTAGAAACTTTATTAGTGACTCCATCTTGACAAATCTCTAGCAATTTCTTTGGTGAAATCTCAACTCACAAGTGTTTACTTACTTTTCTCTCAAAGGAGCTCTCCATTTTCTCTCTAGAAATGCTATAGAAATGACTAACCAAAACAACAAAGGTATAGAGCATTCTATTTATAGAAATTGGTTAATCCTTCATTAACCTTTCTAATCAACTAGTGTTGGTCAATTTAGAAGTTAATTAGGATTACTATTGGAGTGAATGACTAGGTGATGGACAAGGTAATTGACTAGGTTTGGTGAGCAACTATGGAAATGAGTGTGCTAGAAGCAATTGAAGCAAATCAAGCCACCCTTGTGGGCCCCACTAAGAGCCGGCCAAATGGCCATTTTTGGCTTGATTTTTGATTTACTTTTTTACTGTATATATATATATATATATATATATATATATATATTGACCAATCTTTGACTTCCTATTGAGCTCCACATTGGACTTAGGAATTAAATAAGTTGTGCTCATTCATTTAATTTATTTGGGCTCAATTTATTTATCCCATTGGGCTAACATTAAATAACCTATGTTACATTTAATTAAATCAAGCATTGGGCTAGTTTAATTATTACATGGATCAAGGTTTAATTAATTACATGGACTAATTAATTTGACCTAGTTTAATACCTCATTTGAATTTAAAATATAATCCAATTAGACGTGCTTTAATTAATTATAATACCTACTTCATTACTTTAAATAAATATACATATACACAAGTATATTCATTCAATTATTAAATGCACAATTAATTAGTACAAAATTTTTAATTCATTGCTAATTACTTAATAATTATAATTACAATGACATATAGAATTCATGGCCATTACATTATCCCCCCTTATAAGAATTCCGTTCCCAGAATTACAAATTTAAAACTATTCAACAAGGTTCGGATAGTTAGTCCTCATCTTTTCTTCATGTTCTCACGTAGCTTCCTCAGCGTTATGGTTCCTACAAAGGACTTTGACAGAATGTATAACCTTATTTCGTAATTCTGTTCTTTCCTATCTAATATCTGGACAGGAATCTCTTCATATGATAAGTCTTTCTCAACTTGTATTAGCTCATAGGATATAACATGCTTGTAATCAGGCTTGTAAGGTCGTAACACTTACACGTGAAACACATTGTGGATATGCTCTAATTCAGGAGGTAGAGCTACCTTGTAATGCACTCGAAATGCCTACATTCCTTATTTAATCCAATTATGTCTGGATAATGTAATCATTAATCTTAAAATCATATTTTATAATAATAAAACATATTAACGGCGATCTCGTACGTTAAAACATAACCTTTAACCTTTAAAATCATTATTTGACCATGAAATGGTCTATAAATCTGTTTATTTATCTTACAATCATAACCTGTCTCAGGATCGTAACTTTCACTTACTATTCATTAGAACTTAGGTCAAACCTTTATTAATTGTGACATAGTTTATTACAATTATCAGAATCATATATATTATGATTTACATAACATAAACTGTGGATAAATTTTGCCATTAATTATTCATACATGGTCCTGTTTATATCGTACCTGTTCCATACCTGATCCTATTCACGTATCTTTGTACCATACATAACCCTGCTATAGCTGATCCATACATACGAGTTTATTACATATACAACTCGATTAACAACAGTATAATAAACTATCTTTTTACATCCTCTCTCTGGATAATATATATATATCATTCAATCTCTACGGATTTACAAAACATTCATTCCCTTGTTAACGACCAAGTTTATAATTAAAACCTAGACGTTAATTACATATACTATTATAGGTTTACATTATTTGCATTACACGCAAATACATATAACAAATTTTCTCACACTTATCTAAGCATTCATCACTCTTTACCTTTAACTGCACTGAAACCTCTGGCCTTCTCGTACTTCACCTGAAAATGTTAGTTCATAGCAAGAGTGAGCACATAACCTCAACAAGTCAATCAGATAACACATTTCATGCTTACAATTTATATTTATGCATCATGCATCCTCTACTTTACCATGCTATGGTTAATGACACATATTCCACTTAATAGTTAATACACATAGTTGCATGGAGTGTACGTTTCAACTATCACATAGTTCACGTAAAACAATTAGTACACTTAAGTCTGAAGAACTTGCCTGTTCTGCATTTATTTACTTAACATTTACTGCCTCACTTGGCCTTTCTATCATTTCTTGCCTCAGGTTGTTAATCCGAACCTTATCTGTCAACATTGTACCTATATATCTATGACGCCCCCAAATTCGGGTCTCAAATACCCGGATCCGGTCATTGCGATACAATACAAACATCCACCTCTAAATAACATACAATAACTAAATGCGGAATAATAAACATGTATTGTTCATTAAAAAGGTGTTACTAGACCCAAGATATGGTAACCTTACCCAAAAGTACACAAATATCCTTAATAAAGTACTTAGGGTTTACCTTACAAAACAAGTAATTTCAGCTAGACGAATAAACTAAAGATTGTCTCTTGAAGTCTATCACTTCATCTTTCCCTTATCCTTGTTCTTTCCAGAAGTATCGGGTTTCACTGCAATAAGGTTCATGATATAGCAAGGGTGAGCAACTAGTTTGCTCAACAAGTTTAAGTAATAACAAGAAACAATATATCATGAATGAAAGGAATAGCTGAACAATTCAATAATATAAATTACATAAGCAGGAATAATGATTTGCTTTTAGAATCAAGATAGTCAAATAGACTATGAACTATAAACATCCACGAGAGTCAATAGCAGGTTGACCTAATGATTACTACCAGAAATATGTACCCGAGGGGATCAGCCTCAGTACAATATATGTATGCATAACATTTAATTTTTGTGTTTTGTACTTGATATTAGATACAGGGTACTCCCCTATAATAGAGGAGTGTTCATAATAGTCTAAGAATCCGTATCTTCAATGATTTGGATAGCTTTTAAAATCTTTAACATAAATGTCTAGCCGAACAATGGCTTAGGAAGAGATTTAAATAAAACATTGGAAAAAATTATAATCTTAAATATTTTAAATCTAATTTAATCATTTTTATTAGTTTAATTAGTTAGTAAATTTAATTAGATTTTATTTTACAAATTTATTGTGATTGTTTAAATAAAATTAATTTGATATTAAATTAGTGTTTGATAATAATTATTTTTAATTTCTTGTGGGTTCGACACTTTCTTTATCATTGTATTACTTGCGTGTAAATTCCTATTTAAAATTAGGCAAATAAGTTTTTGATGCCAATGCTGGAGAATTAATTTAATAATTTTGCCAATATTAATTTTAGTCAAATTAGTTTTAATTTAAACTTGTATATTTTTATTTATTTTTATTTATTTTATTTTTCTTTTTAGGTACGATGGCTGCATTTAATTATCAACGGTCTTCTGAGATGATGATGCAACTAAGTGCGGTAGAAATAACTGATCAATGGAATGCACAATTTGCAAAGCCTGAAAGAAGAATTGACACTCTAGTAGGAATAGCCGAAGACACCAACTAAGGTGCAAAATTTTCTTGGATTAGCTGGGTATTATAGAAGATTCATCAAGGAATTTTTGAAGTTATTAGGACCTTTGACGAATTTGACGAGCAAAACTGTGAAATTTGTTTGGATAGAAAAATGTGAAGAGAGTTTTATGGAACTCAAGAAAAGGTTGAGTGAAGCGTTTGTGTTATTATTGCCTGATGATACGGGAGGGTTCATAGTGTACAGTGACACATCGCATAAAGGACTTGATTATGTATTGATGCAACACGACAATGTCATAGCGTACGCGTCAAGGCAGTTGAAGGACTATAAAAAAAGGTATCCTACCCATGATTTAGAATTGGCAGCAATTGCGTTTGCTCTAAAGATATTGAGACATTATCTACATGGAGAGAAGTGTGAGATATACACAGATCACAAAAGTCTGAAGTATATTTTCACTCAGAAAGATTTAAATATAAGACAAAAGAGGTGGTTGGAATTAATTAAAGATTACGATTGTGAAATTCTGTATCACCCGGGAAAAGCTAATGTGGTGACCATCGCCTTCAGTAGGAAGGGTCGGAAAAGATTGAAAATGATGACTGCTCAGGAAGTGCTAATCAAAGAAATAGAAAGAATGGAAATAGAAGTAACGTATCTGATGGAGTCAGAAAAGAAATTATATGTGGTAGAAACTTGTCAAACATTATTGGATAAAGTGAAGGAAGCTCAAATTCAGGATCAGGAATGCGAAAAAAATCAGAGAACATATGTTCGACGGGCTAGAGACAATTTAAAGTAGATGATAGGGGATTACTCAGATTCGAAGGAAGAGTGTGGGTGTCGCTGGTATCTGAATTGAAAGAATTTTTTTTATAGGAAGCACACAGTTCGAGGTATTCAATTTATTTGGGTAGCATGAAGATGTATCAAGATATTTGTGAACACTATTGGTGGCCCAACATGAAGAAAGACGTGACAGAATGTGTTAGTAAATGCCTAAATTTTCAAAGAGTTAAGGCAGAACATCAAAGGCCTAGTGAACTGTTATAGCCCTTAGAGATTCCAGAATAGAAGTGGGAGCACATTACAATGAATTTTGTGGTGGGACTTCCAACTACTAAGAAAGGTTATGATGCGATATTGATGATAGTGGATCGACTGACGAATTCAACTTGGATCAATTAGCAAAACTATATGTGAAGAAGATTGTATCTAGACATGGAATTCCGGTATCGATTGTTTCAGATCGAGATCCGTGATTCACATTAATTTTTTGGAATGGTTTCCAGGAGCGTATGGGCATGCAATTGGGATTGAGTACAACATACCATCCTCAAACAGATAGGCACAGTGAACGAATAATTCAAATGTTAGAAGATATGCTAAGGGTATGCGTGATGAATTTCAAGGGTAATTGGGACGACCATTTACCATTAGTTGAATTCGCGTATAACAACAGTTATCATGCGAGTATTGGTATGCTGCCTTATAAGGCATTATATGGAAGGAAGTGCATAACCCCTCTGTGTTGGGACGATGTAGGAGAACGTAAGCTATTGGGCAAAAACTTGTTGTCAGATTTATGTACAAACAAATTCACGCAAGTATACGTGACCAACAAGTAATATAATAGTAAGTAACGTATCGCTCCCACGAGAAATTATTATTAATAATATTCAAGTGCTAATTTTATATCAACTCAATTTTATTTAAACAAACGATTCAAATTTATGAAATTAAATTAATTAACTAAAATAAGCAAACTACTAAGCAAGGATTAATATCACATTTAAAAGTTAAGACTACAACTTTTCCCAATATTTCGCATAAATATTTTTACTCTCTTGACCACTATTTAATCAATACAATTCATTAAATGAGAATTCATAAATATTTATTAAACTTTTTTCAATAGTTTGACAAAAATATCTATTCCAATTAATCTACTATATTCTTATGTAACATAATTAAGAATATATTCATTAAGTTTAAATTCCCAAAACAATTACATGCAACATATAAATATATTCTTATTCTATACACAATTCATGTTATCGTATTTAGATCAAACCTAGATTTCATCTTTCAAATCCATCTAGGAAATCAAATAATTGTATGGCTAAACAATTATAACATATAAATATAAAATATGATAAATGAATTATAAAGATTAATAATTGAAATAAGAGTGAATTAATTTATACTAAACATCGGGTTCCATTGCAGTATTAAAATAAAATTAGTTCATAAGTAAATAAAAAGAACTCCACAATTTAAACAACATCTTAGTATAACAAGAATTAAAAATAAAAGAATAAAGGATAAAATCTGTGTAGCACTTCTTCAAGCTCCAATCTTTGAACCCTTGATGTCACCTCCTTTGCTTCAATGCTTCAATGTATCTCTAGGTTATTGTGCACTTTTGTTCACCCTTTGTTATGTATTTTTAGGCCTCTAATTTATCCAAACCCTAATAGAATTTATTTTCCAAACCCTAATAGGATTTAAAATTAATTTAAGCTTTCCTTTTTAATTTATTCTTGCCTTTAATTATTTATTTATGGAACCAAATAAGAATAAACTAAATAGCTCAGTGCCGCCTGCCTTTGCTTCATTCTGCTGCCAAAAAACGACGCCATTTTGCACGAATTCTGACTTCCAGCTCGACCACGCATTGTGCGTACTGTTACCATTTCTTTTGTCGCGTCCCTTGCAACGACACCGTTCTATATCTGCTTCATCCATGACCGAGCCATGCGCGCATGCCATTGCTCTTGATCTAAACGGTGTCACATGCTCTCTGTGTCTGTTATCACACTGCACCAAACTCGCGCTGACCCTTGCTATTGACTGTATGCGTATCATGTGCGGCTGTCCAACTTGCGTAAATTATAATTTTTCCACCAGCAGTACCTTATTTACTAGATTTCCCCTCCTTTCAACTTTTCCTAAAAAATAAGATTTAAATAATTAAAAATTCATAACAATAAAACTAAAATAATAAAAATATATAAAATACTTAAAAATTCACAAATAATTAAGTATAAAAATATCTAATAAATAGGTGTAAAACCCACTTATCAACCAAAAATAGTGTAATAAACTGCAGAGATTGTAAGGGTCATATAATCAAGACTTACAGTAGCACAAGACAAACAGAAAAAGTATACAAACTTGCATCGATAGAAGAGAGATTTTGAAGTAGGGTCATATATATTTTTTAAAGGTATCTTCCTGGAAAGAGAAAATAAGATTTGGGAAAAAGAAAAAATTGAGTCCAAGATTTATTGGACCATTTAAAGTGCTGGAGAGGATAGGAGAGGTAGCTTATGCGATAGCGTTACCTCCAGAGTTAGAACATATCCACAACGTATTTCACGTATCGGTATTGAGGACGTATAAACCAGATTATAAACATGTGATAGAATATGAACTTATTCAAATCGAGAAAGACTTAATGTATGAAGAAACCCATGTTTAAATCATTGACCGAAAAGAACAAGTTTTAAAGAACAAAGTAATACCTTCCATAAAGGTAGTGTGAAGGAACCATAATGCTGATGAAACAATGTAGGAACTCAATGAGAAAATGAAAAAGAATTATCCGAATATGTTTATGTAACCTTGTAATAGTGATTCCGGGGACATAATTCTTATAAGGAGGGAAGAATGTAATAATATGTAATTTTGATAAATATTGTAAATAAATAATGAAGTTAAATTTTTGAAATGTGACAAATATTTTGGGACAAGCAAATTATGAACTATTTTATTTTAGAATAATAGTCAATCTTAGTATAATTAATTTGGAGTAAAGAGAATTTAAAATGGATTAAAAATGAAGGAAAAAGAATTTTTCAAGTATAAAAATCTAGGATTTTTGAGAATTGTCCAAAATACCCTTGATAACTTAAGAAATGACCTTGGTATCCTAGTTGTGTTTAATGTCCATTATATCCTTACTTGGTAATGGGAATTGACTTGGTTTCTTTTAACTATGCATGGTTTAAGCTACCTATGTGTGGTTAAGTGTTGGAGTTATACATACAACTTATGTATGTATATATGTTGCAAGTATTAGATAGGATATTCATTTCATTTCATTATTTGCCTAAGTGTTTAGAGTTCTTCACATAGAGAAAGAAGAAGAAGCTAGGGTTTGTCTTGAAAGCTTGAGAGATTGCAAGGAAGGTGTTCAAGAGAAGTAAAATTAGCAACCAAAGTGAATCATTCATCTTTAAGGAGCTTTATAGCAAGAAGAAGAAGAGCTCAAAGAAGGTTTAAAAGTGTTCTTTCCTTAAAACTCTTCATCTATGTGTTTAGATTTAAGAACATGTGTAGCCATGCATGTATTTATTGTTAAAAGTGTGAGTTATGTGCTATGTGAATGATTCATGAGGAAACCCTAAGTGTTAGGGTAGTATTATAAAGGTGGTAGATGTATGCATGCATGTATTCATGGCTAGAAAATATTGTTTGAAGAAAATTATGTACTATGTGTTGGTAGTTTTGGTGAAATCCGAGATCAAAGGGAGGAACATGTTAGAAACATGTGTATTTACTTGCTATATGACATAATAGGTTCTTTAAATCATGAAAAGCATGACTTGTATGTGAAAATATAACATGAAGCAATTTTGACCATGTAAACCAATTAAAATTTGGCAGTATGTGTTAGAAGGTGCATATAGATGTTATATGAACACACAAAGTTAGTATATAAGCTTGTGATAAGGTATATGGAGTATGGAGTTCAAGAACTCAAGTATGAGTTTTAGGCTAAATTTTGTTAAGTTGACAAAATCCTACAAAAGGATTATTTTTAGCTATTTTGAGTAATTAATGGTGAAATAAAGTTGAATAACTAAGTTTTATGTAAATACATGTGTTCGTGTTGATTTGGTGGTCATTTGGTGTTTAGGACGATAAAAGTGAATTTTAGGCGTTTAAAAATGTTCGTCGGCACCTAAAACATGAAAATTGGAAAAATAACGTCATTTGAAAACTTAATTGAGTTTTGAAGACCTAGACACGTTATATATGTGTTATGTATACTAAATCATGTGTTGGAATGTAGAAATACAATGTATGGCAAAAAATAGCATTAGAAAAGTTTGGAAAAAAAACTGAAAAACTAGTGTTTGTACTTAGCACCGAGGAGATGATTTGCGCAGTTAACTAAGAGCTTCTCGTTGGGGGTGAGATGTTCCCCGCTGGGGCGCAGTGTCCTAGTTTTTGAGTTTTTTTTACTTTGAACCAAAATGAATTGTTTTGATCTTATATGATATAGACATGTATAGTAAACCGTAAATTGATAAACATGATTAATGTGGGAGGTATTAAGGTATAAACGAGCAATGTGTTATGTGTTAAGTTAAATGTAAAGGTAAATAGTGACTCGTATGTCAACGTAAAATATGTAAATATATGTAACTAATGCATGGACCAATATCGTGGTTATGTAGGTCATAAACTGGATAAGATATTAACGGTAAAAGTAAACGAGAACAAAAGCGAGCGTTCTATTCGATTTCTCTTTTGCAGTTCATTTGGCAGTTATATATGTTATGTATTCTTGTAAGTCATTTTTGAAGTTCATTTATTATTGTACTGTTTTGCGAAATGTCGATGTCATTCATATCCCGCTAGAGATATGTGATAATTCATTTGGAATTCAAATATTCATTGTTATATTCTCCTATCTATATTGTTGTGGTGCATAATCTATGAAAATACTGTAACAGAACAACCCTTATAAAAAAAGGATAAAATATAAAGAATGATATAAATCCTATGACATGGTTGCGTCGTTAGATGGTTATGTTGTGCCTAATATAAGGTACGATAGGCTGATCGCCTGGAGTACACATTTGAAATGAAATGCAGTCTTATGACTGAATTGGACAGTATTAGTCTTTATGTTTGGTATTGTTTTTAACGAGTTCTTGGTCTTGTGACTGTATAGCCAGAAAAGTTATGTTTTCAAGTTTCTTTACAGAATTGTTTAACTGTTAACATTCATTGCTAAAGTATCATTTCATTACTCGGAGATACTATGTCATATTTTGTAATGTATAAAGGTCTGTAAATGTGGGATAGTTATATAATATTATAAATTAAGTTATTGTATTCATAAATAGAATGGATGTGAATGAATGAAAAAAATAGTATCGTGAACACTGAACTCGTGGTTCAAGGGACCCGAATTTGGCAGCGTCACACAAGTTCAACTCCCTTTAATCCTTCATGTTCTTTTTCAAATTCACCGATTAGATTCCATGAATCAACATTAGCTCCCCAAGTGTGAAGCATCTAGAGGTGATCCACCAAGAGATCTATGAATTAAAGAAGTAGATTTTGGTTTATCCAAACCATGGGTGGCTAGCCCTAATTCTCTCGATTTCTCTAACTCCTTAGATGTAGAGAATTATGAAATACTCTCTCTATTCTTGTAAAAGAGTGTGTAACCATAATTTATGATAAAATTTCTCTTATTTATAGATATATTAAACCCTCCTAAGCTATTTAGGATTGAGATTTTAATTTAACTCTCAATCTAATTGGGAACTAAATTAATTAACTACAATTCCTAAACTATATAGGAACTTAATTATTTAATATTGAGAGTACTTATTAATTAATTTTTAAACCATTTAGGAATTAAATTAATTATTATAATAATTACAATTTCTAAACCATTTAGGAACTTAATTATTTATAATAATACTATTATTTATTAATTAATTCATAAACCATCTAGGAACTAAAAAATAATTGTAATGGTAATAATAATAATAATAATAGTAATAATAATAAGACTCCTCTTATTAATTTATAATTAGTATTTTTAAAATACTAAATTATAAATATTAAACTATTTAATTTATTCTATCACCATAGTATAAATTAAATATACTTAATTTATTATTACTATTATGCCATCCACTTCTAAAACAAATATTACTCTTTTGCAGTGTGACCCTTTAGGTTCTCCATATTAAATCGGTTCTATAATAAATAAATTAGAACAATTTTAATTCATTTATTATGAATTAACTCTTTAATTCAGAATAAATATTTATTCCACAATAAGTGTAAGCCCCCTTAGAGATTAATTGACATTCTAGATAGTATAGATTTTAACATTTGATCATAAAATAACCTTTCAGCGAATAGTTATCATATAATTCAATCATTTTACCATACAATGTCTCAATCAAATATAAGACATAAAATTACTGTCAAGTCTTATTTTATTTGATCATATGCGTTTCAATTCACAAATATACAACTCTAATGTAAATTAGGAACTCATTTCTAATTTTTATTCCACCTTGACTAAGGATTTTTGAGTTATCATTTATCGAATTACATAGGACATTTTCATCATTTACTAGAAGTGGTAGATCCTTTGTTGACCATTCACCTATCTTTATGTAAAACTTATTATACCTGATCATACCCTTTGATTTACCCTAAAGGTTTTAAGGAACATGCCAAAGTATAATTCATCATACACAACGTATTATGATAATCTCAAGTCCAAAGATCACTTGTACTATTATCTTAATAGGAACTCCTATTGACAGACAAGTAAAACTCTATTAGGTGTTCCTTGAGTGAGTCACGTTCAGTGAACGCATTCTGTAACAAGCACCTACATATTTGTTTTAGTGTCTTTACACAAATAATTATGAGATCAATCATACTCTTCATAAGAGCAAGTATAGTATGTACTAATTTATCCGGATTCACTAATCCCTATTTTAGTGATCCCACGATTAGGAACATTAATTTTAATTTTGAGCTATCTTGAATTAGATTTTAGTAGCATAATCAACATTATGATTCTAAAAGCATTTCTCCAAAACTATGAATTTATTTATATAATTAATTAAGCCAATTAATCATGAATAATGAAATGACTTGATACTTTTATTAATAAATCGAATAAGATTACAAAGTATATGCGTATCACATCAAATGTGATTAGCTTTTAAGGGCATACTACTTTCAATTATAAATGTTATGGAATTAGTTAAAGTGTCTAAGCAACTATTGAAGGTTATGAGAGATGAGGGATGGAAAAATCTACTTGATGAAGTTTGTTTATTTTGTAACAAGCACAAAATTGACAATGTAGATATGAATGCTTTATTCTATGATCAGATCGAATCTCAAGGTATTACAAATTTTCACCATTATTATGTTGAGATTTTTTTTTTACTATTTTGGATTGACAACTTCAAGAATTAAATAATCATTTTAAGAAAGCAAGTATTGAGTTATTTTTATCAGTGACATGCTTAAATCCTATTGATTGTTTTGCTAGTTTTGATAAGGACATTGATGAAAATGGTATGCCCTCAAACCAATCACATTTGATGTGATAAGCATATACTTTGTAATCTTTTTCATTTATTAATAAAAGTATCAAGGTATTTCTTTATTCATGATTAATTACTTGAATTAATCAAATGGATAAACCCATAGTTTTTGAGTAATGCTTTTAGAACCATGATGAGGATCATGCTAATGAGATCTAAATTCAAGATAGCTCAAAACTAAAATTGTTCCTAATCGTTGGATCACTAAAAAATGGATTAGTAGATCCGGATAGATTGGTACATACTATGCTTGCTCTTTTGGAGAGGATGATTGATCTCATAATCATTTGTGTAGAGACACTAAAGCAAGTATGTAGGTGCTTATTAGAGATTAAGTTCACTGAACGTGACTCGCTCAAGGAACACCTAATGGAGTTTTACTTGTCTGTCAATAGGAGTTCCTTATGTGATAGTCGTACACGTGATTGTTGGACTTGAGATCATCATAGTATCTTGTGTGTACTAAGTTATACTTTGACATATTCCTTAAGACATGTCGGTATATCAACGAATATGCTTGGGTATAATAAGGTACACATGGAGATAGGTGAATGATCAACAAAGGATCTACCACTTCCAGTAAAGGGAGAGAATGTCCTATGCGATTTAATAAGTGACAACTCATAAATCCCTGGCCAGGGTTGAATGGAATTAGAAAGGAGTTTCTAATTTACATTAACTAGAGTTGTGTATTTGTGAATTGAAATGCATATGATCAAATTAATAACACTTGACAGAAATTCCATGTCTTATATTTGATTGAGACATTGTATGGTAGAATGATTGAATTATACGGTAACTATTTGCTGAAAGGTTCTTTTACGATCAAATGTTGAAATCTATATTATCTGGAATGTCGACTAATCGCTAAGGGGGCTTACCCTTATTGTGGAATAATTATTTATTCTGAATTAAAGAGTTAATTCGTAATAAATGAATTAGAATTATTCTAATTTATTTAATATACAACCGGTTCAATATGGAGAACCTAAATGGTCACACCGTAAAAGAGTAATATTTATTTTAGAAGTGAATCGTATAATCGTAATAATAAATTAAGTATATTTAATTTATACTGTGGTGATAGAATAAATTAAATAGCTTAATATTTATAGTTTAGTATTTTAGGGCTAGCCACCCATGATTTGGAGAAACTAAAAATCCACTTATTTAATTCATAGATCTCTTGGTGGATCACCTCTAGAGGCTTCACACTTGGAAAACTAACATTGATTTGTGGAATCTAATCAGTGAATTTGAAGAAGAACATGAAGGATTAAAGGTAGATGAACTTGTACCCGTGGAAGCTTGGTTCTACAAAGGTATAAATTCTTTTATCCTTCCTCAATTAATAATAGTCGCATAAGAAAGATCCGGGTTATTGGTTTGTACAAAAAAATTTAAAATATATTTTTTCTTGCTTTCGTTGCGCTTATATAATTTGATTATATATATGTCATATTTTTACAAACCAACAGTGGCATTAAGAGCCAAAGGTATGCGAATTATTAATTGTTTTAATTTCATATATGTATGGGTATGCGTTTAGAATAATTTATTGGGTATAATTTATTGTATAATTTTTTTTTATGAAAAATCTATTTAATCTGCGAAACTAAAATAGCAAACTGATTCCGTTCTTTCAAAAATGGCTGTAGCCGAATTGGGTATTGTTCTGGATTATGATATATATATATATATATATATATATATATATATATATATATATATATAAAGAGTTATTTTGGATAATTTTATAATTAAAAATAAAAGGTTTATTTTTAAATAATTTTATAATTAAAATAAAAGGTTTATTTTAAATATGAAATTAGATTTCGTTTAACTTTAAATTGCCCATTAAATGATACCGATACATATATGGAATGATTTATTTAATTCATGAGATGAATATTATTGATTAATATATATGTTGATATATATAATAATAAATGGGATTGATTATGGACTATTGACCAATATGATTGGATTTAATTTTAATTAAATACATGAATGAGTGAGTTTTAATAAATGGGGTTTGCGTATCTCGTCTTTCTAATTTTTCTTATGTATAATTTTATCTCCCTCCTATGTACTTCCCATTGACTGTTGATCAAGGTTTCTATTTATTGTAAATTATTTTGTAATAGAATTAATTATAATTAGTATGAAGAATTGGAGTAAAGAAGCAAGGAGCGCATGAAGACCCGTTTGTAATGGAGCCCGAATTTAAATGTAATAGTTACATTTAATTTAATTTATTCTTGCACCCTAAGTTTGACCTTTTGGTTCACTTGGTGGCTCTAGTGAACTAAACTAGAATAAAAGTCCATAATCAATCCAAGTAGAATATAGTATTCTATATATGCATGCTTATTTATATATATTATATATTATCAAATATGCTTCGCATGTTAATTAACATGCTTCACATGTTAATTAACATGACGCGTATTTTATATATATATGTGCATGTGCGCTAAACAAGATGAGACAATTAATATTAACAAACCCCTCATGATGTAGAATAAATATTATTTATAAAATAAATTAAAATATTTAATTCATGAATTAAAGGAGTTTAATTCAATTAAATAAAATTAGAATAATTCTAATTTATTTATTCTACTACTCATAATATTAAGTTGTAACGTTCAAATATATTTATTAAAAATATCGAACGTCGCCTTCTAGCATGGTAAAACGATAGAGTATCAAATAATCAATATAGTTTGTTGTGTCATACAAGGCTTATATTAATTTTTTGAAATGTTGTTTTATCACATTTGATGTTTATAAAAGAATTGAACATTACTGTTTTGTTATGTCACACGAGGACGGTCTTTTTCTCTTTTAATATAAGAAAATGTTAGGTTAGACTTAACTTGGATAATTTTGATTTGGATGTGTCACATATGATCATAATAATCTAAGAGGCAAAATAAAAGGAGTTACATATTGATGTAATTGACAAAGAGTTGCCTACCTATTTATTTATATATAGTTTTTTGTGTCACACAAGGCTATATACATTTGAAATAGGATCCTTATTCTCACTAGCAAATCTTTAACTAGATTTGCCGAACTATATAAGGAGGGTAATATAGTTTGATGAAAATAGTGAGAGACACCATTTTAAATAAAGACCTAATTTATTTTGGTAATTAATAAAATAAATGCATGTTAATGTTATTATTAATTCACTTAAAGAATATTGCTATGTTTAAAATTCACTAACACTGCATAGCATATTAGATGCTAAAAGTTAATTAAACCGAATTGTTCGGATTGATTAAACAAATTTGAGAAAAATTCTCAATGCTGAAAAGCTAGCAAATGTCCTTAATTTGTCTATTCCTACAAACGTTGTAGACTAAGCCTCTGAGTAAGAGATTACTATTTTATGAAATGGCAAGATGATGCAAAGGTGGCTCAATGCATTATGCTCGCATCCATAAATATCGAGTTACAACATCAACACAAGAAAATGGATGCACCTACTATATTGCTGCACATTCAATAGTTGTATGGTGAGCAACGTAGGCCAACTAGATATAATATATCTAAGGAGCTCTTTCGATTTATAATAGCTAATGACACTACAGTAAAGACATATGTCCTAAAGATTATCAATTGGATTGATCAATTTGGACAATAGGTTTTGTTAGGGATGGAGAGTTGAGTTAAGATTCGATCTTGCAGTCACTCATTGACTTCTATTCACAATTTGTTGTGAACTTTAAACATTAATAAGCTAAATGTCAGTTTACCTGATTAGCTAAACATGTTGAAGACTGTTGAGAGTCACTTTCCTTTCTAGAAAAATCAAGTTTTACTTGTAGATGAATCTTCTAAGCGGAGGAAGATGGCCAAAGGTATTTCTGAGGAGTCAGAAAAAGTAGAAGGCAAAAGAAAGGCTAAACAATGGACATAAATAAAAGTGATCCCGAGGGCAAAGGAGTTTGCTTACATTGTGATAAGCTGGGACACTGGAAGAACAACTGCAAGAGAGTTGCAGTAGTTAAGGAGAAGAAGTTTAATGAAGCTTCAGCTTCAGCTATAGATATAGATTTGTTCATAATAAAATATAACTTTCTATAAGTCAAGTTTCTACTTCGGTATTAGATACCGGATTGTGGTCTCACATATGCAAGTACTTGCAGCGACTAAGCAGAAGTATAAAGCTAAACAAAGGATAAGTAATCATGTGCTGGGGAATGAAGCAAAGGTTGTTGCATTAGCCATGAGAACTTATAGTTTAGCACTGCCTACGGGCAAGCCTATTAAGTTAGTAAGTTGTTACTAAGTTCCAGTCCTTAGAAACATTATTTCAGTTCCAGGTGATGACAATGAGGGGTTTTTGACATTATAATAATGAACAATCGTTGTTCTGTTTATAATGATAATGTTTTATTTTGAACTGGTTGATTACTTAATGGATTTTGTATACTTGACTTACATGAAAAATATTCCAATTTGAACAAACTAAAAGCAAAGAGATGATATGAATCATACCTTCATGCAATACTGTTAACTCGGTCATGCTAATGAAATAAGACTAAACAAGTTGTATAAAGATAGGCTTTTAGAGGCTTTTGATTATGAATCAAATACAACTTGTGAATCTTGTATCATGGATAATATGACTAAATCTCTATTTAGTGGACATGGAGAGTGAGTTACAGAGTTGTTAGAGATGGTACATATAGTCGTGTGTAGGACCTATGACAATAAATGCAAGATGAAAGTATTCATTCATTACTTTCATTAATGATTCTAGTTTTCAATATATGTATTTGATAAAATACAAATCCAAATCGTTTGAAACGTTCAAAGAATTCAAAAGTGAAGTATAGAAATTAAAGGCCAAAAGTATTAAAGTTCTTCGATTAGATCGAGAAAGGAATACTTAAGCAGTAAATTTCTAGATCATCTCAAGCGAAATGGTATTTTCACATAATGGACATGGTGATGATCCATAATGAGTATTACCGATCTTCCAGTATCCTTCTAGGGTTATGTTCTAGAAACGATCGCATATCTAATAAATAAGGTACCTTCAAATTCCGTCCCTAAGACTTCATATGAGTCATGGATAGGGAGGAAACCAAGTCTTAAGCATGTTAAGATTTGGATTGTTCAGCTTATGTCAAAAAGGTTTGACATGATAAGCTAGGGACAAGATCTGATAAGTGTAAACTTTTAGGATATCCAAAAGAAAGTTTAGGGTATCACTTCTATAATCCGACTAACTAAAAGGTGTTTGTTGAAACACGCTGCCTTATAAGAAAAAGAAGTTTTTCCTTAAAGGGTTAGTAGGAGTAAAATAGATCTTGAAGAAGTTCAAGAACCACAAAATACAACAGATCAAGTGAAGGAATTTGTACAAGTGGATAAACCTATTGTACCACAACCAAGTCGTAAATCTGGTTTAGTACCGAAGATACCTGAATGGTATGGATTCATCATAGATGATGATGATAAGGTACGCATCATAATAGATGATGATCCAGATATATACGATGAGGTATGAGTATTAGATACTCAAGAGAAATGGCCGATGACCATAAAATCCGAAATGAGTCTTTGGAGAAAGACGAAAGCAGATGGCTAGGTGGAGACCTATAAGACTTGACTAGTGGTAAAAAGATTTCAAACAAGGTCAATGAGTTGACTATGATGAAATTTTTCACTAGTGAAAATGCAAATATTCATTCGGATTTTACTTGCAATTGCAGCTTACTATACAAAAGGATGTATGTATGATACAACCAAGAAGATTTGTCTCCATATAGATGGAGCGAATCAAGTATGTAAGTTACAACGATCCAATTATGGATTGGAGCAAGTTTCTCGAAGATGGAACATCCTTTTAGATGAGACAATCAAAAGAGTTTGATTTTATCAAAGACGAGGATGAATCAAGTATGTACAAAGGTTAGTGGGAGCACTGTGATATTCCAAGTATTATATGTTGATATAATATCGATAATGAATGACATATCGATGCTACAATCAGTAAAGATGTGGTTGTCTAAAAACTTCTCCATCAAGGACTTGGGAGAAGTATCCTAACATTCTATTCAGGATAAAGGTCTATAGAGATAAATCATAAAGAATGTTTGGCTTTACCCAAGGAACGTATATTAATTCGTTAATATGTACTAGACTTGATGTTGCTTATGTATGATAAGCAAATATCAGTTTAATTTTAGAGAAGAACATTAGAAAAGAGTTTCTAATGATGAGTCTGATATAAAACTAGAGGGCTTACCAAACTCAAGTTTGTTCAGATTAACCAAGATAACAACATATCCATTTCAGGTAATATGATTACCGCGAATGGTGCTGCAGTGAGTTGAAAAAGTTCCAAACAACAAAGAGTTGTTGATTTAGTGATAAAGACATAGTAAATAACTATAAGTGAAGCTGCAAAGGTGATTGTTTGGTTCAACAAGTTCATTACAAAACTTATAATGGTTCTTAGCATTAAAGGAGTTTAATTTGTCAATGAACCTAGGTCTCATCTGAAATCCAAATATGTATTGCAGCACTTTCATATGATTAGATGAATCATTGAAAAGGAGACGACACCATAAAGATGGTAGACTCTTAGAACAGCGTTACAGATTCACTAACTAAAGCATTTACTAAGCAATTTGTATGCCACTTAGAGAAGAATGATATGTGGATATCAAATGACGATTGGCTTTAGTGCAAGTGGGAGATTGAAAGTAGTATGCCCTCAAGCCAATCACATTTAATGTGATAAGCATATACTTTGTGATCTTGTTCATTTATTAATAAAAGTATCAAGGCATTTCTTTATTCATGATTAATTACTTGAATTAATCAAATGGATAAACCCATAGTTTTTTAGCAATGCTTTTGGAACCATGATGAGGATCATGCTAATGAGATCTAAATTCAAGATAGCTCAAAACTAAAATTGTTCATAATCGTTGGATCACTAAAAAAGGGATTAGTAGATCCGGATAGATTGGTACATACTATGCTTGCTCTTTTGGAGAGGATGATTGATCTCATAATCATTTGTGTAGAGACACTAAAGCAAGTATGTAGGTGCTTATTAGAGAATAAGTTCACTGAACGTGACTCGCTTAAGGAACACCTAATGCAGTTTTACTTATCTGTTAATAGGAGTTCCTTATGTGATAGTCGTACAAGTGATCATTAGACTTGAGATCATCATAGTATCTTATGTGTACTAAGTTATACTTTGACATATTCCTTAAGACATGTTGGTATATCATTGGATATGCTTGGGTATAATAAGGTACACATGGAGATAGGTGAATGATCAACAAAGGATCTACCACTTCCAGTAAAGGGAGAGAATGTCCTATGCGATTCAATAAGTGACAACTAAGAAATCTTTGGCCAGGGTTGAATGGAATTAGAAAGGAGTTTTTAATTTATATTAACTAGAGTTGTGTATTTGTGAATTGAAATGCATATGGTCAAATTAATAACACTTGACAGAAATTCCATGTCTTATATTTGATTGGGACATTATATGGTAGAATGATTGAATTGTACGGTAATTATTCGCTGAAAGGTTCTTTTACGATCAAATGTTGAAATCTATATTATCTGAAATGTCGACTACTCGCTAAGGGGGATTACCCTTATTGTGGAATAATTATTTATTTTGAATTAAAGAGTTAATTCGTAATAAATGAATTAGAATTATTCTAATGTATTTATTATACAACCGGTTTAATATGGAGAACCTAAAGAGTCACACCGCAAAAGAGTAATATTTATTTTAGAAGTGGATGGCATAATCGTAATAATAAATTAAGTATATTTAATTTATACTATGGTGATAGAATAAATTAAATAGCTTAATATTTATAGTTTAGTATTTTAGAAATACTAATTATAAATTAATAAGAGGAGTCTTATTATTATTATTACTATTATTATTATTACTAGTATTATTATTTAGTTCCTAAATTGTTTAGGAATTAATTAATAAGTAGTAGTATTATTGTAAATAATTAAGTTCCTAAATAGTTTAGGAATTGTAATTATAATAATTAATTAAGTTACTAAATGGTTTAGTAATTAATTGTTAAGAAGTACTCTCATTATTAAATAATTAAGTTCCTAAATGGTTTAAAAATTATAATTAATTAATTAAGTTCTTAATTAAATTGGGAATTAAATTAAAACCCTAATCCTAAATAGTTTAGGAGGGTTGACTAGATCTATAAATAAGAGGAGTCTTATCATAGATCAAAGTTACACACTCTTTCACTAGAATAGAGAGAGTACTCCATAATTCTCTATATCTAAGGAGTTAGAAAGAGAGAGAGAGAGAGAGAGAGAGAGAGAGAGAGAGAGAGAGAATTAGGGCTAGCCACCCATGATTTGGAGAAACCAAAAATTCACTTTTTTAATTCATAGATCTCTTGGTGGATCACCTTTAGAGGCTTCACACTTGGGGAACTAACATTGATCCGGGGAATTTAATCGATGAATTTGAAGAAGAACGTGAAGGATTAAAGGGAGATGAACTTGTACCCGTGGAAGTTTGGTTCTACAAAGGTATAAATTCTTTTATCATTCCTCAATTAATAATAGTCGCATAAGAAAGATCCGGGTTATTGGTTTGTACAAAAAATTTTAAAATCTGATTTTTCTTGCTTCCGTTGCGCTTATATAATTTGATTATATTTATGCCATATTTTTACAAACCAACAATTGATTCATCTCGCTAGCTTTTATTCAAACAACTTTTCTCTAATAGAGCTTATGAAACTTGATAGTCAACTAGATAATTACATTTCTAATATGCGGACAAATCAAGTGTTTTTGAAAGTTCAAGGGATTGACGGTCTTGCAACAAAGCTGGTAGGTACTAAGAAGCATATTATATTTCCTTTGGTATATTAGCTTGTGAAGTTGGCATTAGTCTTACTTGTTGTGACTGCTGCTGTTGAAAGAGTTTTTTCTGCGACGAAAATAATCAAGAGTAGGTTGCGCAATAAAATGACAAATCAACTGAAGAATGATTGTTTGATTACATACATCGAGAAGGATGTATTTGATTGCATTGACAGTAAAAAAAATTATGCAACGATTTCAACGAATGAATTCGCATAGAGGATAATTGTAATTATTATATTGCACTAGTTATTTTTTGTGGATAAGTCTGAAGATTGCAACAATGACATATATTGTATTTTTTTGTTATATATTTGAGTGGTTCTTTATTACTATAATTATCAATTTTGATTTATTGTTTGACACTAATATAATTGACCCAACTGTCAGAAAGTTTTGGCTTTGTCATTGTGTGTATTGATATGATGTTGATAGGGAATGAGAGAGGATACGAGGATTTATTGAATGAGCAAAGTTGGGAATGAAAAGTTAAGGACGGTTTTTTGATAAAGTTTTGGCAAGAGCCGTGGCATAATAGGGTTAAACTCAAAGAAGCTTTTTCTAGAATTTACAGGATAGCAAAGAAAATGGACTATACAGTAAATAAGGATTGAAAGAAAGGACATGAAGGATGGTTTTTAAATATTGATTGGAGAAGGGAATTGCTTGCTTGGGATACTAAAGACGTGCTGAAGTTGCAAGGCCTGATAGGATATGTCGTTCTTAATGAAGAATCTCATGATTGTTCAATGGTTTTATGAGATGATTGAAGACAAAAAATATATAGGTCTATTCATGGAAAAAATTAATTTGGAAGAAGAAGATTCCAACAAGAAATCAAGCATTCCTATGGTTGGTTATTCAAGATGAAGTAGCAACAAAGAGTTTCCTGTATAAAAGGTAGATTATATCAGGCATAAGGACGACTACATGTTGGTGGTGTGATGAGAGTGAAAATGCTAAACATGTGTTGATAATATAAAGAAGGGCATGACTGGTATAGACAAGTATTTTCAGCTGATGGGGATTGAATGTGGTCATTCTGGACAGTATTAATGGCATAATAGCTCTGTGTAAATATCTAAATTCTAGAAAACTTCAAAGGTGGTGAAATATCGTTGTGGCCTTTACCTTTTAGACCATTTGGGAAGCAAGAAATATAATGGTATTCAACAATGAAATAATGTAATAGAAAAATTCTGTTGACCTTTTGAAGCATAGGGCTTTCAGATGAGGGGTTAATTCGTGTAACTGAGGTGTAAACACTAGGATTTTTTTTTTCTTTTTTAAAAATATAATGTGTGAATTGGGGTGATGTTTTAGAAAAAAATGACTTATGTTGTCTTGATTTTAAAATTTTGATTTTTATGGTGGCTAATTAGGCAGAGTTGCCTGTTGGTATAGATTTAAATGGATGTACCAACTCATCAGAAGTTTGAGTTTTTGAATAAATGAGATGACCTACCCGTGACTCCATAAAATTGGCCTGAAACCTTATGGTGTGCTGTCGCAGGCACCCAAAAATAAAATCTTACTTTGAAAAAAATATTAATATAGTAGTGCAAGTAAGAGTAGATCACACAGAGAATAATTAATTTAATTTTATGTTTTCGTAAACCAAAATTGGGGGGTTTTTAATCAAAGAAGTAATTTAAATAAAATTAACTAAAATAAATATGCAAGTAATTTAACGAAATAAATGAGAAGAAAAAGCCTTGGTTTAAGTTAACATCCACCATCAAGAATTTACAACTGATCACTGACGCAAGAATAACTCAATTCATATTTTAAATATTCAACGTGGAATAATTACTCATATTCGAATAATTTTCCTATCTCTTCTTAATTTTAGTTAAGCAGAAACAAGAGATCTAAATAACCATTAATACTAAATAATCTCAGACAACCATTAAAGATTTAACCTAGCAGTAGCATAAAGAAATAAAGAAATAGTTGAACTAAACAACACAATTCAAGTGTCTGCATTTAATTTAGATGAATATTTTTCCTAAGATATAACAATCTTTTGATATGCAAAATATTCATTAATCTTAGTTGTTTCGCAAATTAAAGTGACAAAACAATTACGGATTTGATATTTAATTTAGCAGTAGATTTTAACGAATAATAAACTAGTATGCATCCTAGCAATCAAACGAATTAATCATAAAATTAAACACAGAAAAATATCCAATACTCAAAATATAAATTGAACAATAATAATAAATTAGATTTCACATTGTATAAATCTTGATGGCTTTAATCACTTAAACCAAGAAAAATAATTTAATTACTCATAATTGTAGAGAATACCACATAATAGAGGAGAGAATTTTTCTAATGAAAGTTGTGTATTACATTGTGTATCTCAAGCCCTCTATTTATAGGCTACATAATCCTCCTAACCCTAATAGGAATTACACTTTTCAAACCCTAATAGGATTTATTATACAAAATAATAAAAAAATAAAAATTCTATTTATCATCCTTTTCCAAATTGCAATTGGATTCCTAAATTATCCTTTAATTTATCTGCTGATGGAGCGCCACGCGGAAACAAAAGCCAAACTGCCATCAGCTCTAATTTTCCTAAAAAATAAAATATAAATTAATTAAAAATAAATAAAAATAATATAAAAATATTAAAAATAATAATAATGCATTAAATTAAATAAATTACCTAAAACACTAAAACTACTTAAAAACCCACAAATAATTAAGCATAAAATATCTAATAAATAGATATAAAAACCTACTTATCAAATACCCCCACACTTAACTCTTTGCTTGTCCTCAAGCAAAACAAGAATAAAAATTAAAAACAATAACTAAACAACTTATTCGAACAACAAATCAATATAAATTTTAACATTAACCTCAAAGATTTTTTAATTGATAACTAAAAGAAAATTTTAAAATATGCAAAGATCTAGAATTTCAACATATTTATCAATTTTACTTTAATCAAGACCCGTTGTGTGTGTGTGAATCCAAATGTATAGAACTAATCAAAACTCAGATAAGTTTAGGTTATTCATTACCTTATAAAAGACATACAACAAAACTCAATATACTTATTTTTTACATCACTCTCAGCTCATACAGGTAAATATAATCGGAAGATTAAAAGGCTTTTAATTAATGAAACATATTAGGATTATTAATATCAATTTTTCAAAATTTTTTTTTAATTTTTTTTTTCTTTTTAATGGGTGCATTTTATGCTCCATCCTATTTTTTTTCTTTTTTTCTTTTTCTTCTCTTCTTCAGTGAGTGCATTTTATGCTCCATCTCACTTTTTCATGTGTTTATGAGTGAGTGCGTTTTACGCTCCATCTCAACTCATCACAAGATTTTTCTTTTTAACAATCCTAGAAAAGTACCTAAATCATCTCCTCCAAATTATATTTTGCCTTATATTTCACTTCAAATAATGATTAAATAATATATAGAGCTCAAAAATATCTTCTATAAGCATTTAACCACATAACCTTTCTCTTAATTTAAAACCAGCTCAAACAAATGGATATAAGTGCATAAAAATTTAAAGGATCTCAAACAAAGTAAATAATGAATAAAAAGTCATAAATTCAAATTAAGAAAAAATTTATCCCTTTTACAAAAGTTGTTAAATAAAATCAAATTTTTTATCATTGGCTAAAAAATTAAAATCCAATTAATTTATTGCTCAAGTGACTCATCCTAAAAATAAAATAAAAACTATCCTATTTTCGTAGGAAACACGGTTACACTTAGCATGTTTAACAAGCCTTTAAACTCCAAGGTTACCCCAAGTGGACGAGTTTTGTCTCGTGAGGGTTTGCAGTGAATTTACCCCAAAATTCAAATTTTCAAAATTTTTAAAATTTCCTAAATTTTTCAAAATATGACCTAAAAATAACAAAAATCCTAAATCCCTTCCCCCCACACTTAAAATTTACATTGTCCCCAATGTAAAATAAAATGCATAGAAAAAGCAAAAATAACTAAACTATAAATACTAAAATAAAAAGAAAGAAAATTATACTCCCCTTGGGTTGCCTCCCAAACAGTGCCTTTGTTTATTGTCATTGGCTCGACAACATGCTTTCCATTTTTCAAGTAGTATAAATCGGATCCTCAAGGTCCACTTTTTTTGAGTCTTCTTCTCAGAAACCCTCATAGAAATGTTTGAGTCTATGACCATTCACCTTGAATACTTTAGAAGTTTCCAAACTTTGAATTTTAACTGCACCATAAGAAAAAATATTAGTCACAACAAAAGGTCCATCCCAACGAGAACGTAACTTACCTGGAAACAACCGAAGTCGAGACTGGTAGAGAAGAACTTTTTCACTAATTGTAAATTCTTTTCTAGAAATCATCTTGTCATGAAAAGCCTTTGTATTCTCCTTCTAAATTCTTGCACTCTCATAAGCATCATTGCGAATTTTCTCCAACTCTTGTATTTGCAACTTGCTATGCTCTCCAGTATCACTCATCTTTATATTGAAACTCTTAATAGCCCAATAAGCTTTGTGTTCTAGCTCCACAGGTAAGTGACATGGTTTCCCAAATACTAATCTGTAAGGTGACATGCTAATAGGAGTTTTATAAGCCGTCCTATACGCCCATAAAGCATCATCCAATCGCAAACTCCAATCTTTTCTGCTCGAATTTACTGTCTTTTTGAGAATGGACTTGGTTTCTCTATTTGACACTTCTGCTTGTCCACTGGTTTGCGGATGATATGCAGTTGACACCTTATGAGTTACATGATACTTTTTCAACAAAGCTTCTATAGTTCAATTGCAAAAATGAGTGCCTCTATCACTTATTAGAGCTCTAGGAACTTCAAACCTGGAAAATATGTTAGTACGGAGAGAATCTGCAACAACTTTGGAATCGTTAGTCCTTATGACTTTAGCTTCCACCCATTTCGAAACATAATCGACAACAAGTAAAATATAAACATTACCAAAAGATATAGGAAATGGTCCCATAAAATCAATGCCCCAAACGTCCAAAATTTCGCAAAAGAGTATGGGTGTTTGCAACATCTCATTTCGTTGGGATATATTACTTGTCTTTTGACAATTACAACATGACTTGCAAAACAAATATGAATCTTGTATTAGAGATGACCAATAAAAACCACTGTCAAGCACTTTCCTCGCTGTCCTCTTAGATCCAAAGTGACCTCCACAAACATACGAATGACAAAAAGTGATAATAAGATCAATTTCAGTTTCATGGACGCACCTTCTAATTACTTGGTCCGCACAATGTTTCCATAAGTAGGGATCATCCCACACGTAGTACTTTGCTTCACTTTTGATTTTATCCCTTTGAGCTTTAGAAAAATTAGAAGGCAAAATGTTAGTAACCAAATAATTGACAATATTTGCATACAATATTTGCATACCAAGGTGATTTTTTATATGCAGAGAATAATTGTTCATCAGGAAACGTCTCTTGTAGAGGAAGCTCATCTTGCACATTCGCCAAACGACTTAAGTGATTTGCAACACTATTTTTTGTCGTTTTTTTGTCCTTGATCTCCAAATCGAATTCACTTAAGAGAAGTATCCATCTTATCAACCTTGGTTTTGCCTCTTTCTTTGTCATCAAAGAATGAAGAGTTGCATGACCAGAATAAACAATAACTTTAGTACCAAGTAAATAAGATCAAATTTTTTCTAAAGCAAAAATAACAGTTAAAAGTTCTTTTTCAATGGTCGAATAATTTCTCTGGGCATCGTTTAAAGTCCTTGAAGCATAATAAAGAGCATGAGATGTTTTCCCAAATTTTTGACCCAAAACAGCTCCTACTGCATAATCACTTACATCACACATAATCTCGAAAGGCATGTCCCAATTTGGAGGTTGAATAACTGGAGTAGAGGTCAACAATTCCTTCAACTTATCAAACACTGTCTTACACTCCTTGTCAACATTGAAATCTGCATCCTTTTGTATCAATTTGCATAGGGGTGATGCTATCTTGGAAAAATCCTTTATGAATCTCCGGTAAAAACCTGCATGTCCTAGAAAAGAACGCACTTCCCGCACACTAGTGGGATAAGGTAGAGATTGAATAATATCAATTTTTGTTTTATCGACTTCAATTCCCTTAGATGAAACAACATGACCCAAAACTATACCTTGTTCAACCATAAAATGACATTTTTCAGAATTTAGTACAAAGTTAGTTTATATGCATCTTTGAAGAACAAGTGTAAGGTTGTGCAAACATTTATCAAAAGAGTCCCCATGAACTGTGAAATCATCCATAAAAACTTCCATGATATGCTCAATATAATCTGAAAATATGCTAACTATACACCTTTAAAAAGTAGCGGGGGCGTTGCAAAGTTCGAACGACATGCGACGATATGCAAAAGTTCCAAATGAGCATGTAAACGTCGTCTTTTCTTGATCCTCCAGAGTAATTGCAATTTGAAAATAACCTAAATAACCATCAAGAAAACAATAGTAAGAATGACCAGCTAATCGTTCAAGCATTTGATCAATAAAAGGTAAAGGAAAGTGGTCTTTGCGGGTTAAAGCATTTAATTTTCTATCATCTATATAAACTCGCCACCCATTTTGAACACGGGTGGGAATTAACTCATCATTCTGATTTTTGACCACCGTTATTCCTGTCTTTTTAGGAACTACTTGAACTGGGCTAACCCAACTGCGATCCAAAATAGGGTAAATCATGCCAACTTCAAGAAGCTTTTGAATTTCTTTTTTCGCAACATCCATCATGGGCGGATTGAGTCTTCTTTGTGGTTGACGGGTGGGTTTCGCTCCTTCTTCAAGTAATATACGATGCATGCATGTCGACAGACTTATTCTCTTAATATCAGCAATCGTCCAACCAATGGCCTTTTTATGCTCCTTAAGAACTCGCACGAGTCGTTCTTCTTGCGATGGACTAAGTTTATTGGAGATGATCACTAACGATGTCTTTTCTTCTCCAAGGAAAACATACTTGAGATGATCAGGAAGGGGCTTTAAGTCTGGAATGGGAGATTACAAAACAGATGATAAAGAGTTCTCGTTAGAAACTGGCAGATCAATATAAGGAACGTTACCTGCATTTGGAGAATCATTTAATGTTGCAATAACATCCTTCAATTTAGTAGTCAAGGCCAACTCTTTTTCCTCCTCAAGATTCTGACTGATTGTCGTTTCTAATTCATCCTTTCCATCAAGTTCAAAAACATCCTGTGCTAATGAGTTAATCACATCAATAGAATAAACATGATTATCATCATTAGGATATTTCATGGCATCATAAATATTAAACTGAACAACTTTGCCATTAAATTCCATTGTAAGTGTATCACTATGAACATCTATCTTGGTTTGGGATGTCTTTAAGAAGGGTCTTCCTAACAAAATAGGAGCATTTTGATCACCATTCTTCATATCAAACACATAAAAATCAGTAGAAAAAATCAAATTATTTACCTGCACAAGAATATCCTCTATTATACCCTTAGGATAGGCATTAGATCTGTCAGCCAACTGAATCACCGTACCAGTTTTATTCAACGGTTCAAGTTTCAAAGAAGCATATATAGAATATGGCATAACATTAATAGATGCTCCTAAGTCTAACATGGCTTGTTCAAATCTAGTGTCATTTATCTTACAAGGGATAATAAACATTCCTGGATCTTGGCACTTTGTAGGGAGTTTTCTTTGAATTACAGTAGACACATTCTTTCCTACTTTTACCTTTTCATACCTTTTGAGTGCTTGTTTTCGCTTGTGTGTACACAATTCTTTCAGAAATCTAGCAAAGCGAGGTACTTGTTTAATAGCATCTAATAATGGAATTTTTACCTCGCATTGATGAAAAGTTTCATATAAATCTGAATCTTTTTCATATTTCTTTTTTTCTGTTAAAGAAAGAGGAAAAGGTGGTACCGGTTTATAATCAGAGTTAGGAGGAAATTTATGCTTAGGGGTACCACTGTCGCGTAGAACATTGTCTTCCGCTTTACTGTCGCCTTCGTTAGTGTTATCTGCTTTTGCTTTGCCTTGCTCTTTTAGTACAGACTCTGTCTTTTCTAGAGTTTGTATCTCTTTACCACTTCTCAAAGTGATTGCACTTGTGTTCTCTTTTGGATTCACCACCATTTGAGATGGTAATTTTCCAGAACCTTGAGCCTCCAATCGACTGATTACAGTCGCCATTTGTCCCATTTGTATTTCCAAATTCTGCATATTTGCCTTTGTGTCTTGCTGAAATTGCAAAGTGTTAGTGGTAAGTTGTTTAACCAAATCCTCTAAAGACATATTAGAATTAGATGATTGGCCCTGTTGTTTGTTGGGATATGGCTGCTTATATTGTTGGAAACTTGCAAAGTTTGGATTTGTGAGTTGATTCCCTTGTGGATTTCTATAGCTAAAATTAGGATGATCTCTCCAACCTGAGTTGTATGTGTTTGAGTAGGGATCATATCTCCTTTATGGTTGACTAGGAAAACCATCTGCTGCATTTACTTGTTCATAGGACTCCTCTTGAAGAGTGGGGTACATATCTGTTGGATGTCCTACTACCGCACAAATCCCACAAGTTTTTACTTGTTATGTATTTCCTACAGCCACTTGACGAACAAGAGAGGTTAGACTATCAATTCGTTGCTCAAGGGAAGAAATATTTACCTCATTGACATTTTTGGACGAAAAATCAAGCCTAGTGCCAAATTGTTGGGAATTAGCCGTCATGTTTGCAATCAAGTTCCTTGCAGCTTCGGGAGTTTTGTCCACCAAAGCTCCTCCACTAGCAACATCAATCATGCTTCTATAAGTAGACATGAGTCCTTCATAGAAGTATTGGATGAGGAGTTGCTCACTGATTTGATGGTGGGGGCAGCTTACACACAATTTCTTGAAACGTTCTCAATACTCGTACAGGGATTCTCCATGGTTCTGCCTCACACCGCAAATTTCTTTTCGTATGCTGGCCGCCTATGAAGCTGGAAAATATTTCTCCAAGAATAATCTCTTCACCTCTTCCCACGTGGTTATACTTCCGGATGACAGATAGTAGAGCCAATCTTTAGCCAAATCTTTCAAAGAGAATGGAAAATCTCTTAATTTGATTTGCTCTTCAGTTACTGCGGGAGGTTTCATGCTTGTGCATACCACATGAAATTCTTTTAAGTGTTTATGAGGATCTTCACTTGCAAGTCCATGAAAAGTGGGCAAAAGATGTATTAGACCAGACTTTAACTCAAAAGAAGTGTTAACATCTAAATTGGGAAAAGTTATGCATAAAGGTTGTTGATTCAAATCTGGGGCCGCAAGTTCCTTCAAAGTTCGATTTCCAGCCATGATGTCTTTTGCTTCAACATGTAATAATTACTCCCATTCGAATAATTTTTCTATCTCTCCTTAACTTTAGTTAAGCAGAAACAAGCGATCTAAATAACCCTTACTACTAAATAATCTCATACAAGCGTTAAAGATTTAATCTAGTAGTAGCATAAAGAAATAGAGAAATCGTTGAACTAAACAATACAATCCAAGCGTCTGCATTTAATTTAGATGAATATGTTTCCTAAGATATAATAATCTTTTGATATGCAAAATAATTATTAATCTTAGTTGCTTCACAAATTAAAGTGACTAAGCAATTACGGATTTGATATTTAATTTAGCAGTAGATTTCAACGAATAATAAACTAGTATGCATCCTAGCAATCAAACGAATTAATCATAAAATTAAACACAGAAAAATATCCAATACTCAAAATATAAATTAAACAATTAAAATAAATTAGATCTCACAGTGTATAAATCTTGATGGCTTCAATCACTTAAACTAAAAAAAATAATTTAATTACTCATAATTGTAGAGAACACCAAAAATAGAAGAGAGAATTTTTCTAATGAAAGTTGTGTATTACATTGTGTATCTCAAGCCCTCTATTTATAGGCTACATAATCCTCCTAACCCTAATAGGAATTACACTTTTCAAACCCTAATAGGATTTATTATACAAAATAATAAAAAAATAAAAATTCTATTTATCATCCTTTTCCAAATTGCAATTGGATTCCTAAATTATCCTTTAATTTATCTGCTGATGGAACGCCACGCGGAAACAAAAGTCAAACTGCCATCAGCTCCAATTTTTCTATAAAATAAAATATAAATTAGTTAAAAATAAATAAAAATAATATAAAAATACTAAAAATAATAATAATACATTAAATTAAATAAATTACCTAAAACACTAAAAATACTTAAAAACCACAAATAATTAAGCATAAAATATCTAATAAATAGATATAAAAACCTACTTATCACTTTAAATTCCAAGAGTTCGGAGGCTAGTTTAAGTGAAAGGAAGGTGTTAGGTACCCCCATTTATGTGAACCAGGGTTATCGCTTTCATATTTCTTTCCCAAAATTTAAAGGGTAAGTTTGGACAAATATTAATTTGTCCCTCAAAATTCATCCCACACTTATTCTCTCCTATTTACTCTTATTTTTCTTCTAAGATCTTCTTTTCAGCCATGAAAATTGCCAATCTCAACCCAAAACACTAATTTGGGCAAAGTTTGTAGGCCAAAATGCAACATAAGAAATTCATGAGGTTGTGTTTTGTTCCTTAAACGCAATACCAAAACAATTTTACTTGCCTTATTTGCCCCCAATTTCAATAGCCTAAACCCTTTGCTTTTATGTTCTTCCCCTGCTTACCCCGCTTGATTTTGATTGAGGATAGATCTTAAAAACACAAGTCGTTACCATGTACGATTTTTCGTTCTCCGTATGTTCTTGAGCAAATCTTTATATAAGTTAAGATTATGTTATTTCAAGTTTAAAGTGTCATAAATCACTAATGTAAGATGTTATAATGTCCAAATTATTTCAATTATGAAAACCAAAAGCTTAAGAACATAAGTCGTTACCATGTATAATTTTTTATTCTTCATGTTCTTCGTGTGTTCTTGAGCAAAAGTTATAATTTCCTACAGTAATAAGTTTATGATTTTGTAATTTGGTGTTATAGAGTTGTAAACCATGATGGCCTTGCTATACAATGAGTGTGGCATCAAGTTTTAAGTAATCGAAATGAAGAAAGATGAAATTTAGTTCTTCGTATTCTTGAGTAAAAGTCATGAAATCGTATATAAGTAGGTTTATGATTTTATCATTTTTATGTTATGAAGTGTTATTGAGTATTATAACAAGATATCTTAGCAAATTAAAGCTAGTGGTACTATGTTTCACATGGTTAACCCAAAAGATTTTGATCAAAGTATGCACACTGACTTTTAAAGCTAATTTTTGAAAACTTAAATTCAGAACCAGCCTTAGCAACCTGAAATAAAGTTGTAGATCATGAAATTCTAATGAATTTAGACTCAAGAATCACCCCAAAAATATTTTGAAATGATAAAGTTATGGTCATTGGAGTAACTGAGGGTCGAGTAGCCAAAAGTTAAACATTTTTAGAGTTTGCATTCTGCCCAAGGGTGCTACAGGGCCCAAATAAGTCTAAGATCGGGCACTGCAGCCCCGATCCATTTTTCAGAAAAGTTAAACTTTGTTCCGGTTAGATTTTGAGCAGTCAGAACTCCGATTTTTTTTTTTGTGTAGGGTAGTGTATAGTTCAAACGAAACACCGTAGGAACTTAAAATCTAAGATAAACTGGTAAAGTGAATGTCTTACATTTGTATTTTAAATCATAATAGGACTAATGGTTATGTTAGACTCACATACCTTGTAGGCCGTTCGAATGAATATGGAAATTAACGTAAATTGTACTGTTGAATCAGGCAAGTTCTTACTCTTGCTTTAAGATTGATTATGTGCTTAGCATTTGCTAAATGATAAATAAAATGTGTAATTTCATATGATTATGTGTGAATGTTAAATGAGTATGAAATGTTATATTGTTACGTCAACGCATGTTAAAATTTATATGAAAGCATAAACTGTGTATGTGTTATTTATTAGACTAGCTAAGCCGTTGTGCTCATTTTTGCGAATAAAACTTATTTGTAGATTAAAGAAGAACGATAAGATGATCATGAACATAAAGAAGAAGCGTAGACTAGGTTTCATACTTTATTTATTTCTATTTGTATAAAGTTATAATGACCGTTGTAATACGAACAAGCAAACCATGTAACCAAATCTTATATGAATAATATCATGTTATTATCATCAAAATAGGGTTATGTCTTTAAATTTGATATAACGTAGAACTGTTAAAACATTAAAACAATGTTGATAAAAAAAACTATATGTCTGAATGAGGATATTGATTAACATTGTGAGTGTTGTAAGACCAGAGATTTAACACCGATAAAGAAATCAAATTCATTGTAAGGTTTCTCTATTCCAAGTACAAATGTGTTAATAATATTGTGAACTTCAAATAGATGGAGAATATCGATATAAAGAGATAAATCTATAATGATATATATATAAGTGAGGGTATTGAATGATACTAGGCGTTTAGTAAGAAAAAGAATCTTGCCACGGATACAGATGTAAATATTTATCGCAAAGTTCTTTTATTCCAAGGACCATCATATTATTAATACCGTGAATCTTGGATATGTAAAGTTATAGAATATTGAAATCTTAAGGTTAAAATGGTAGAAGTAAATATTAAGTCCCTTGCATCGATTACAAGGACTTAATATGAAATGATGAAAGATCTTTAGGAATTAAAATGAGGACTTTGTTTATGAAACTATTGGATTGAATGAGGCTATTGATAATATGGATTGTTCATGTTATTGTTGATACTCTAAAATTCAGTTTGACAGGGTTTATGGATAAAGGTAATGTCAATAAACTTAACGATTTAGCATATGTAAACTACAAGTTGATACTTGTTATAAGGATGAGATCGAGATCAAGATCAAGTTAAGATCTAGAGATTAAGAAAAAGAAATTTTTAAAAGAATAGTCTAAAATAGACTAATTCAACTAATATGATTATAGGATCATTGGTTAAGTTGTACTGTTATAAAAGTTTAACGCACAAAGTCCACTGTAGCGAGTACGAGAATTTTGGGGCGTTATAGGAATATTGTTTTATAAAACCCTTCAAAGATTAATGAAATACCTTAGTTTTGAATTTAGAGATAATGTTGTGGAAATAAGTCTCATGTTATATTGCAGTTTATATGGTAGTTGATATTGCAGTTATGTAAAGCAAATAAAGAGACAGTTATTTTTAAGAGATTCGAAGCCTAAAAATTTTCTAGTCCTCTCTTCCATTTCGACGAGCATGGATGATCTACTAAGGATATTGGTCACTAAGACTAGGTTCTCTCATAATCAATTACAACAATGTTATCCACTATGTGTCACACAAGTCAGTAAGACTTGATCTCACACAGAGGTTGATTCTCTCATAATCAAGCAAGTCTCTCAGACTTGTCTTACAAAGATCACTAAGATCTAATCTCACACAGAGGTTGATTCTCTCATAATCAAGCAAATCTCTCAGACTTGTCTTTACAAATATCACTAAAATTTGACTTTTTTTGTTTGAGTTTGGGGTGTTTCTAAGTTCTGTTAAGCTCTTCTCTGAAAGACTTAGCAGCGATGATCGATTTCTCTAGAAACGTAGAGTAGCCTTTGGATAATAGGGTAGGCTTTGAGCTCTTAGACTTTTTATGCTTGAATCTTTGAATTGATTAATTTGTCTCTTTTTTCATCGATTGTTGTAAGTCTAAAGCAACAATCTATTTATAGATTTTTCTTTGGAGAAATTACCATTATTAGCACTTAAATAGAACACTGACATCTTTTTGCTTTGATTGATAGTCTACTATAGTCGCCAATGTTTGTTATCTGTGTCAGGCTACTGTTTGTGTGTTGTGGAAAACTTGTGTTTGAATTTTACCAAATGCAGTTGTTTGGATAATGTTAAGACATCTCCTTTTTCATCAACATACTTGCATATACATGATGGTGTAGTGTGTTGAGGAAACTTCTAATCCTCAATCTCAGAACGACCACTGACTTGTCAGGAGTTGTACTCTACGATTTAGGTTGTCTAGGATTGTAGAGTTAATCCTCAGATAGTTCACTTTATGATTATAGTGGCTCTACGATTTGGCGCTACGTATGGAGTGTTGGCTTACAAAAATAAGGCATACATACAATCAAATTGTATAACGCAGCGAAAACATGCAATAAATCGTATTTAAAATTTTTTTACAACCAAAACCAAGACTTTTCTTATGCGATTCTCATTAATTGAGGGAGGATAATGGGTTATACCTTTGTAGATTCAACTTCTTTGAACAGTTACGAGTTCACCTCCAAATCCTTCGTTCTTCAAAATACACCAATTAGAATCTTCAGATCAACGTTAGCTACCTAAGTGCATAGACTCTAAAGGTAATCCGCCAAGAGTAATATATGGATTGAAGAAATAATTTAGATTCAACAAGATCTTGGGTGGCTAGCCCTAATTTTCTTTCTCTCTCACTCTTAGATGTAGAAAATTATTATAAGTATTCTCTCAATATTTAAAAAGTGTGAGTAACCCCAATCCATAATAAGACTCATCTTATTTATAGATTTATTCAGCCCTCCTAAACTCTTTAGGAGTAGAGTTTTAATTTAACTTATAATCTAATTAGGAATTAAATTAATTTAATATAATAATTATAATTCATAAACTATTTAGGAAATCAAGTATTTATTATGAAAGTACTTCTTATTAATTAATTCCTAAACCATTTAATTAGGACTTAATAATAATAATAATAATAATAATAATAATAATAATAATAATAATAATAATAATAATAATAATGTAACGCCCCGAAAATCTCCGTACTTGATACAGGCGACCTCGTGCGTTAATGTACAACCTTGTTCTTATTAACCACAATATTCAACAATAATAATTGCTAAAAACTCATTAAATTTAAACTTTTACAAATAATTATTCAATAATTTGTCTCAGAATTGCAATTTTTACATAAATCTTTGAACAACGTTAATCATATAAATATATCATGGCCTAATTCAATACAAAAAATATACAGATTAATTGCCCTTAACTTTACAATTATCTTTTAAGTCTATTTATCATTCAAAATTTATTTCAACCTCTCACTCTTACATATAACTACACAGTACCTCGCTTTGGTACACAACAGATTTAAAGGTTAAACTAACATTTAATTACAGTCTATACCTTTTGGCAACACTGTTTACCCCCAAAGAGTTTATTGAAAAATATCTATAACTCCTGGAATAGTACATAAACATTCCCTATCCTTGATCTTTACTAGAACCTCATATGTCTTGCACGTGTTGAAAATATTTATTTAAAAAAAAGAATGAGCAACTACGTTGCTCAGAAAGTTTAACAGTTACACGTAACACATAATCCATACATCATGAATGCTTATCAATATATCCATGTATGACATTTTATATATGTAGATGGTCTAAAATATGATTCATGATCCATATTAACATGATTGTCACTTCACTATTTATACAGTTCACAAATAACAGCTAAATCAACTTATCAGTTGAACAACATTGTTTAATCACATTATAGCATAAAAGCAAATTAACTTATGTTTGCATATAAAAACATGCCACACATAATTTATGTTTGCACCAGTAGTTCATTATGTGTATCTCACACTAACAACATTGCACACTTGGTTCAGTATCACCCATCTAGGTTAATCGTCGGTTGTTTAACCTACACTGGTAATAGCGTCGGCATACATATTAAATGCACTTGTAAACACTTGACATTTTTCTCTTTTTCAAACACACACATATAAATTAACATTTATTGTGTTTTAGTTGCCATGTAATGTATTATTACATTTTCTATAATATACATCACGTAATAGATTTAACTATAATCGTCATCCATTTCTATTTTATTCATTTCATGTGCTAGGGTTATATATACTACCACATACTTTATACCTAGCACCCAATCACAAATCACAACATAGTTATTTATCACATATTAGTTGTTAATATAACTCTTACTCCATTTCATTGGATTCATTTTGTGCACCAATACACATTCTGACTTAGCATACCATGTAATACACTGAGTTATTAACCTTCATTTATGCACGTAATTTGTTTCAAGTTTCTAATCATTTTAGTCTAATTAGCTTATTGAACTAATTCCTTAAATAAAAGTCTTAACTTCCATGCTTATTAGTCATATCCTAATTGGATTCACTCAACTTAATAGGGGCTCAAAATATTGTAGATATATCATATCATCGTAGTGGGAACACGTGCTTGGTTACAGAAAATCACAAGAACAATTTTATCTCCAATGCATACTTTCTTGGATTATCATTTGTTAATAATTACATTACTACATGAATCACATAGCACATATCGTTTATCGTTAAATCATACAACTTAGGTTATTCTCATAACCCTAAATCAATTTCACATCCATCATTTAATTATATTATCTTACGAACAAACACAACATTTATCAAACAGGTTGTTTGTTTAGTACCGTTTAACAAATATCTCGATGGTTTAAATTTCGCATATATACTGTGATTCTCCGACACCTCACGAGTCTGCTAACACTTCTAAAGTTTTTAAAATATTATTCTAGACTTTTTGACCAATTGCCACATTTTACGGATGATCTGACAAATTTTTATAACTATTTCCATTTTTAAAAACTATCATTAATAACTTCAAAATAGAAATAATAACTTAATACACTTTTATATCCTCCAAATACCACAAATATTAATCTGATATTATTATAAGATTTTTCACAAAATTTCATAATTTTTCATCATTCATAGAATTTTCTATGAATTTTCACTAATTTTTAAATTAACTTAAAATAGCTTTAAAATGCAATAAATACTTTTGCTCTTCAAATATTTTCCAAAAATTTACAATAATTCATAATTACTATTATAATATTACCGTAAATTTATTTCAGCCCAAAATTTATTTTCAGTAATTTATTTATAATTTTCAAAGAGCTGAAACTTCAAGAATTCATAATAATTAGCCATTTTATCAGAAAATTACGATTCTTATGTCCATTTCACATGAAATTAAATTCTCTACAACTTTATAATTCAAAGATTCTTCAAATTCTGCCTCTAACATAGAGAAATGGGCTCCGCCGGAAAAGTTCGTCGGTAGCAAAATTCGGTCCTCTTCTCCGGCAACTGTGCAGATTTTTCCAGCGAGTTTTTCTTCATTTTCTGCCCATAAATCATCTACACATTCTCAAGTGTCCATACATATAATTAGTTTCAAAATTCGTTAGACATTTCACGTTGAAACAAACATCCGAAAATATTTTTTGGCGAAACTTTCTTGTCTCATTTTCCTTACTTTCTCAACAAAATAACGAATCGTTTAGCTTTTTAGATTTCTGAGAATCTTCTCTACAGACTCACGCCCATAGTATAGCTTAACATTTGGAATTTAACAAACCCATTTTAAATACAAACTTAATAAATCCTTTCTTGGTTTGACACTAACGAAATGAAATGTAAACCCATAACTATAATGATAACTCCCTTATATTAGTGAGTCTATCATGATCCGTCCTTGACACTAATACATCCATAAGAATATGAAATGAACAAACTTAATATAACTTAAAGATTTTTGGTAAAAAGAAAAAAAAAATTAAACCTTTGATTTACTTGATGATTCCTCGCTTAGACTGCTATGAAATTAGCTAGGACTCCTCCTTACTTCCTTGTTCCCATCAAATTTCCTCCCTTTCCTTTTATTCCCCTTTTAGTTCTATTTTGGAGAAAAGATGAATAAAATAATTTTGCAAGCATGTCTCGGTAGGAATACAATTGTATATTCCCTCATCTCTCTTTTGCTATATCCCTACGTGCATACACACTTACCCTATCATCTGATGGCCCTTATCATAATAGACTATCTTTAGCTTTCAAAGTAGCCCCTAGGTAGCCCAACAAGTGACCCATATTCATGGCCTAATATATAACTTCCTAGCCCTTATTGGGAACTGCCAACATGTTCCTCCAACTACTCCCTTGTACCTGCCAAAGTGGCTCAAAAGTCTTCTCTCCACTTGCGAGTACCATATATATATATACACACACACACACACATGAATATTTATTGTCACCGAAATGGCTTTAATTGATTAACATACAGGGCTACTACAATGTTATTAAAGCAACATGGCTGATGAAATATCAAACTTGGGCTGCCGAACCTTGACTGAAAGTAGGAGCAATAGGCTACTTTTGTTTTATTTAATCATACAAAGATTTGGGCTTTAACTTAAAATAGTTCCCTTTGGACCAAAATTTGGGCTAACACATAATGAGGCATTTGAGCTTAATAAAATTAATGATCTAATCATAACTAGTTATTAATTTAATTGATCCAATAATCTTCAACCAAATTATAAATTAATAACTTGAGTACTAAAATTATTAATAAGCATTATTACCTAATATATTAATTAAACTTGATGTTTAATTAATTAACCCACCAATTTAGCCTTTTTTTTAAGACCCACATTTAAGTTATTAATTCTAATAACCTAAATTTAACTCATAACCCATGAAATTAATTAATTCAATTAATTCACATGGTCAACCTTTTTCTCGTTCCCGAATTAAATCAACTAATTTGATTAAATTGGGCAACCCATAACACCTCTTTAATAATTACACATAACATTTATACTCAACTTTAATTCATTATTGCAACATTAATGAAGTCCAATATTGTCGTGCTAGTAGCTTGCCTCAAGTTCGGGACTTGTTTTAATATCCATAGTGGCTGTACGTAGCTTAATTAATCAACCCACTTGGTTTATAAATTGAAACAACCAATACATACATAGCTTCCTATATAATTTATGTATATAAGTAAAACTCTTCTCTTGCAATAAGGCTGTCGAACGTGACACTAGTGTGCAACCCCTTCTCAAAGTAGGTTAAATTTATAACCTTTAATTAATCTTTTATTTCTTTTATTTAAAAGAAATCTTAGCAATATTCGGGATATCACAAATAATAATAATAATAATAATAATAATAATAATAATAATAATAATAATAATAATAATAATAATAATAAATAATAATAATAATAATAATAATAATAATAATAATAATAATAATAATAATAATAATAATAATAATAATAATAATAATAATAATAATAAGGCTGCTCTTATTAATTTATAATTAGTATTTCTAAAATACATAATTATAAATATTAAGCTATTTAATTTATTCTATCACCATAGTATAAATTAAGCATAATTAAATACACTTAATTTATTATTATGATTACGCCTCTTACTTCTAAAATAAATACTACTCTTTTGCGATGTGACCCTTTACGTTCAATATTAAACCGATTGTAGAAAAAATAAATTAGAACCATTCTAATATTATTTATAATAATAAATTAAACTTTTTTAATTTATTTATAGATAAAAATTTATTTATTCCACAATAAAGGTAAACCCCCTTATCAATTCAAGACTTTTGGATAATATGAATTTTAACATTTAATCACAAATAACCTATTCCGCGAATAGTTACTATAAAATTCAATCATTCTACTATATAATGTCTCTATCAAATATATAACATGAAATTACTGTCAAGTCTTATTTAATTTGATTATATGCATTTCAATTCTAAAATGCACAACTCTAATTAATGTAAATTAGAAACTTTTTTCTAATTTTCATTCTGCATTGGCCAATGACTACTAAGTTGTCATTTATCGAATAACATAGGCATTCTCTTTATTTATTAGAACTGATAGATCATTTGTTGATCATTCACTTGTCTCAATGTATAACTTATTATACCTGAACATATCTTTTGTTATACCCGAGTAGTCCTAAGGAATATGACAAACTATAATTCACCATACACAATATACTATAATGATCTCGAGTTCAAGGATCACTTATACTACTATCACATTATGAACTCCTATTGACAGACAAGTAAAACTTCATTAAGTGTTCTTATTATCTAATAAGCACCTACATACTTTCTTTAGTGTCTCTAGAAAAATAATTTATGGGATCAATCATCCTCTTTCAAAAGAGCAAACATAGTATTTACTAATCTATCCCGATTCACTAATCCCCATTTTAGTGATCCCACAATTAAGAATATTTTAGTTTTGAGTTATCTAGAATTTAGATCCCATTAGCATAATCAACATTATGATTCTAAAAGCATTGCTTCAAAACTATGGGTTTATCCATTTAATTAATTCAACCAATCAATCATGAATAAAAAAATGCCTTTAAACAAATAATTTATTTTATTAATAAATGAATAAGATTACAAAGTATATGCTTATCATATCAACATATGATTGATTTGAGAGCATGCTACTTTCAATCTCCCACTTGCACTAAAGTCAATCACCTTAGTATCTAATACACATCTTCTATAAGTGGTGATTGAAATGTTGTTGAGATAACGCTTTAGTAAATGTATCTGCAATGTTGTTATGAGAGTCCACTCGTTCCACGGTGATGTCTCATCTTTTAATGATTTCTCTAATCAAATAAAATTGCTGCAACACGTGTTTATATTTTTTATGAGACTTGGGTTCTTTAGCTTATGCAATAGCTCCCGTGTTATCACAAAATAAAGACATTGGTCCTTGAATGCTAGGAACCACTCTGAGTTTGGTTATGAACTTTTTCATCCAAACAACTTGCTTTACAACTTCACTTACAGTTATGTATTATGCCTCTGTCACTAAATCAACAGCTGTTTGCTACTTAGAACTCTTCCAACTCATTGCGTCACCATTTAAGGTAAACATATAACCCGAAACAGATTTGTTGTCGTCTTAATTAGTTTGAAAACTTGAGTCTGTATAGCCCTATAGTTTTAAATTCGACCCATCATAAATAAGAAATACATCCTTAGTTATTCTTAAGTACTTTAGGATATGTTTTACTTCTTATCAATGTTCTTCTCAAGGATTTAACTGATATCTGCTTGTCACGCTAAGTGCATAAACAACATATACTCTAGTACATATCATCACCTACATGATAGATCTTATTGTCGAAGCGTAATGTATCTTACTCATATGGTTTCTCTCTTCAAGTGTCTTTGGGGCCTGATTCTTAGAGAGATGTATTCCATGGTTCATCGGTATGAACCCTCTTTTGGAATCTTCCGTGCTAAAATTCTTTAGCATCAAATCAATGTACCTTTCTTGCGTCAAGCCAAACATCCTCTTAGATCTATCTTTATAGATCTTTATCTCCAAAATGTAAGATGCTTCTCCCAAGTCCTTCATGGAGAAGTGTTTAAACAACCATATTTTGACTAGCTGTAACATCAGAACATCATTCCCTATCAGTAGTATATCATCAAGATGTAATGCTAGGAATGTAACAACACTCCCATTAACCTTTTTGTACACACATGGTTCATCCTCATTTTTAATAAAATTAAACTCTTTGATTGTCTCATCAAAATGGATGTTCCATATTCGATAAGCCTATTTCAATCCATAAATGGATCGTTGTGGCTTATAGACTTGATTTGTTCCATCTCTAGAAATAAATCCCTCTGGTTGTATCATACATACATTATCATCTAGTTTCCTGTTGAAGAAGGTTGTCTTCACATCCATTTGTCAGATCTTGTAGTCATAATAAGCTACACTCGCAAGCAAAATATGAATAGACTTAAGCATAGCTACTGGTTAGAATGTTTCGTCATAGTCAATTCATTGCCTTTGTTTGAAATCTTTTACAACCAGTCGGGCCTTATAAGTCTTTACCTTGCCGTCCGCTATAGTCTTTCTCTTAAAAACCCATTTGCACTCAATGGGCTTTATGCCATCAGCTGGAGTAATTAAAGTCCATACCTGGTTCTCATATATGGAGTCCATCTCAGATTTCATGGATGTAAGCCATTTCTTTGAGTCTTTATTACTCATCTTCGTATGTCAATGGATCATCATCCTCTATGATGAATCCATATCTCTTAGGTATTTTCAGTACTCTTCTAGACTTACGAATAGGTTGTGGTATAGTAGGTTCTTTTACTTAGTTAGGTTCCTTTATTTGATTCGTAGTGTTTTGCGGCTTTTGAACTTCTTCACGATTTATCTTTCTCCTACTGACCCCTTCAATGATAAAATCCTTTTTCCAATAAGGTAGCATGTTTTGCAATAAATACCTTTTGATCAGTAGGATGATAAAAGTAATATCCTAAACTTCCTTTAGGATATTCCACAAATTTACACTTTTTGGATCTTGTCTCTAGCTTATCCTTGTTAAACCTTTTGATATAAGCTAGACAACCCTAAATCTTAACGTGCTTAAGACTTGGTTTTCTCTCTGTCCATAACTTATATCGAGTCTTGAGGACGAATTTTGAAGGTACCTTGTTAAGTAGGTATGCTGTAAGACCCCGAATTTTATGAAATACAAAATTTAATTTTTCTTCATATATATTTTTTTTTGAAACAGTAAGTGGTTAAATTAACAAAATTGAAAGTTAAGGATGTTATGTGCAAATTTTATTTTGTCGGACAATATTCGTTTGGTCGGGGAATATTCGTTTGGTCCGACGGCGCCGAAATAACAAATTATTGGTGGACCCCACAACGGAATATTTGTCGGATATAGAAAACGACAGAAATAACCTTTTTAAATAAAAATAGTCAACGGAACTGTTAAAATACCGGTGATAAAAGAATAGTAGCATACGGTAGTTTATGGTATTTTCTGTAGCACACGGTACTCTACAGTAACACACGGTATTGCATAGTGTCTCATATTATTGGTCTGATAATTGACACCGTAACTGTTACGCATCATTTCATCGATAATTGTCACTGCATAATATTTTATATTATCAATTCAATAATTGTTGTTACACAGTATTTTGCATTATTGATTTAATAATTGTCATTACACTGTATTTTATATCATTGAGTCAATAATTGTTGTTGCACTGTTTTTAAAATTATTGAACCTAATAATTGTCACAGTAACATATGCACAGTAATTCACATTATTGAATCAATAATTGTCATTACGCAGTAACGTATGTTTTATTTTACATTATTGTTATCTCTATTATGATGTTATTTAAACAGTTGTATTTCATTAATTTATTGACTTGATATCTAAGAGCTAACTATACTGTATTTATAACAATTAGTCATAATAATTGAATTGATAAAGTTATTTGTTTATAATATAAAGTTAGGTGATTATTAGGTGATATGAAATGAATGGTGTAGATTAAAGTGTGAATTATTGTTGAATAATTGAATTGATTTGTTTATAATATAAAGTTAGGTGATTATTAGGTGATATGAAATGAATGGTGTAGATTAAAGTGTGAATTATTGTTGAATAATTAAATTGATTTGTTTATAATATAAAGTTAGGTGATTATTAGGTGATATGAAATGAATGGTGTAGATTAAAGATAATATAATATTTGAAATGGATGGTGTAGATTAAAATATGATCTTTAAATGAATGGTTTAGATTAAATGAATGATAAGATTTTTGGCTATAAATAGAAGCCTTAACTTAAGGATTTTTCATAAACTTCCTTACTTGTTCTTTCTTTCTCTCTCTAAATACTTCTTGTGAAAGTTCTCTCTAAGTGTGCTTAAGTCATCTTGAGTATTTGTGAAGATCTATAAGTATACGTGTACTGTTCAAGTTAATCAACCTCATTTAAATCAATATCCAGTCACGTGTTACGGTAAGGGATACCATCTTTTTCATCTTCCATTATTCAAACTTACTACGGTAAGGAATATCATATTCTTTCATATTCTATTTATTCAAACTTGCTACAGTAAGGGATGTCATTTTCTTTCATACTCTTAAATTTACTACTCGTAAGGAATATCATTCTTTTCACACTCTTAAATTTATTACGGTAAGGGGTATCATTCTTTTCATCATCATAAATGGTATTATCTTCTTACTTGTAAGGGATGTCATTTTCTTTCATACTCTTAAAATTACTACTCGTAAGGGATACCATCTTTTTCATCTTCCATTATTCAAACGTACTATGGTAAGGGATACCATCTTTTTCATCTTCCATTATTCAAACATACTATGGTAAGGGATTATCATTATTTGATTCTCGATAATAATATTGTTTCTTCCTTACTCATAAGACGTGCCTTTTATTTCCATGTATTAAATTGTGGGAATAACCTTACGGAGCGGATTGCCGCCTGTTGGTGAATAACCTTTCGTATTCATTCATTATTAATCTCTGAGAATAACCTTACGGAGCGGATTGCCGCCTGTTTGGTGAATAACTCTTTGTACTCAAATTCTATTAAATTGTGGGAATAACCTTACGGAGCGGATTGCCGCCTGTTGGTGAATAACCTTTCGTATTCATTCATTATTAATCTCTGAGAATAACCTTACGGAGCGGATTGCCGCCTGTTTGGTGAATAACTCTTTGTAGTCAAATTCTATTAAATTGTGGGAATAACCTTACGGAGCGGATTGCCGCCTGTTGGTGAATAACCCTTTGTATTAATTTCCTTCACCTTTTGTTAATCAAACCTGCTACGGTAAGAGATATTATTTTCTTTCATACTCCTAAATCGAAATTTATTATGGAACTAATGCTTCTATAATTCCTGAAAATATTATATGTTCCATAATAGTTGAACTTCATTATTTCAACTGAACCTTCCTATTTACGTGAACCTTTCTATTGAATTGTAACCGTTATTCTGAACTGTGGATCTTGAATTTCACTCCACATCATGTTGACAATTTGGACATTATTTGAATCTGTACAAAGTAAACTTCCGATACTTATTGTTATCCTATTTCTTCTGTTCATCATTTACATCATTCTAATCATCCAAAAAATCAAGTTGTTGTGAATATCTGTGGCCGGGGGCACAGATGTGATATATTTGTTGAACAGATGATAGGTTAAAGGCGATATAATAGGTTAAAGGCGATACATCTGTTCGGTGTCTTTTATGGCACGTGGTGAATGTTCTCTTTGGCCCGTAGTGCAAAGATGAACTGTTGTTTGGTATGATTATGACCAAAGGCTGAATCTGGTATAATCATGACCGTTGGTGTTATATTGAATGTCTTTGGCCCGTAGTGCAAAGATGAACTGTTGATGTGCATGATTATGATCAGGAACTGTGAATTTGTATTATCTTGACTAATGATATTTCAGATGATAAAAGTTGATGATGTTTTTCCTAAAAAGAGAACCGAGTGGACATTATAGTCTGCATTATTCTTCTAATAGATTACTCATTCCGCTGCTATTATTGATCTGAACGTTGTTTAAGAATTTAACTGCAGTTTTTGATATAAACCTTGTAGTCTATTGTATTCTATCAAGAACTCAACTGTTGAAGACTAATGATAATTTATTTGTCATTATCTTAGTCATGATATTCTTTACTGGGCTATTTGAGCTCACCCTTTCTTTTGTTCCATTGTTTTTCAACAGGAGATGAAAACATAATAGGGTCTAGCCGGGGAATGGAGTGAGGGTCCGAGGAATAGTTATCATAGTCTTCACGTTTTGTAAAATAGTGTGGCAATAATAGTGAAGACTTAGTTGTGTATTATTATACACTGTATTGTTGTACGTTGTGCTTTGTTGTAATAATTTTGTTGTAGTATTTTGACGACTCAAGTTTGGGCTGTGTGAGCCCAGATTTGGGGGCGTCACAGTTGGCATCAGAGCTTAGGGATATGGTCTTTAATGGAGATCTGGGGTTAGAACTAGGAGGGGAGAGACGAATAGAATCAATCACTAGTGTGTCCTACCTAAATTAGATTTATTTTTATCTAATGAATCGATTTGAATGTAGGAACATGAAGAGATGAGTCAGTTTATTTGAACTAACATTTATTTTGTGACCACAGTTAATTATGGCATCTGGAAATCAGGAGGTTAACTATGAAATTACCGAAACAAATGTAGCTGCAAAACAAGAGGCGACGAATAATCTTCTTACAAACTCATAGTTGAATCATTTGCCTAAGGCAAAAATTATGCGTGTTCTATCCAGTAAGGATGAAGGTGAAAGCTCTGCTACAGTCGTTCCAGATCCATTCTTAGAAGCAATTAAAGGAAGTAACGAACTTGCGGAAATTATTGCCTTTAATTTACTCACTAATTGGGAGAGTGATATCACCTGGTTATGCTCTATAACAAAGGGTCAGAATATATGGACTTTTCATATTAGTCTTTGGGATTTATGGTGTTCCAGCTATGATTTTCAAGATTATTTAAAAATGATGTTTCTATACTTTTGGGCGTTACAATTTAGAGGAATTCAGGTTAAGTTAGTCACTATCGTGGAAACTGCAGTCTATCGAAAATACTATTTTAATGGAAATCATTGGTACCTTACTACTGATGAAGTTGATGAACACGAGAAACAGTTTGCTAGAGAATTATTCAGTGGTATTCATATGGTTGAAATACGTGAAGATCCGAATGAAGTATTCGGGATTCGATTTGACGATAACAGTCAAGAAACCGAATGAGATGATAACCGGTAAGCTATTCTTAAATTCTCGTGAAGTCTATGTCATGTTAGATACTGACTCTACCCACTCTTTTATCTCACCTATATGTACTCAACGTTTAAATTTGACTATTGAAAACTTAAATCTTGTCTTATCAGTTGAAACCTCATTGGGAGAAATACCTATTACATTTACTATCTATAAATCTTGCCTAGTTCAAATCAACAACCTTACATTACTTGTTGACCTTATTTCTTTGGAGATGCATGAATTTGATGTGATTTTAGGAATTGATTGGTTGACTACCCATCATGCTAAAATTGATTTTTTCCATAAGATTATTAGTTTTCATATTCCTAATCAACCTGTCATGCAAATTCAAGCAACTAAACCATTGAAATCTATAACTGTTATTTCTAGCCATAAAACCATTCGTTTATTGAAAAACGGATGTCAAGCCTTTTTAGCTCATGTCACTGATTTGAACAAAAATACGTCAAACTTGAATGATATTCTCATTGTTAATGAGTTTCCTGACGTTTTTCCTGAAGAACTTCCTGGCTTACCCCCAAACCGTGAAATTGATTTTTGTATTGATCTTGAACTCGGTACCAAATCCATTTTCAAAGCCCCATACCGAATGGCTCCCATAGAATGCCAAGAGTTAAAAGTTTAATTATTAGATATTGGTATCATTCGTTCTAGTACAAAACTTATATCGAGCGAGGAATGCGAGAAGAGTTTCCAAGAACTCAAGAGGAGACTTGTTTCAGCTCCTGTTCTGACCATACCATCGGGATCGGGAGAATTCGTCATATTTAGCGATGCTTCAGACAAAGGTCTAGGCTGTGTCCTTATGCAACATGGAAATGTGAGAAAAATTATGAGAAAAATTACCCTACTCATGATCTAGAGTTGGCAGCAGTCGTTTTCGCGTTGAAAATTTGGAGACACTATTTGTACGGAGAAAAAGTGGATATCTATACGGATCATAAAAGTTTCAAGTATTTCTTCACCTAGAAGGAACTCAACATGCGACAACGACGTTGGCTTGAGCTGTTAAAGGATTATGACCACACAATCCAGTATCACCCGGGAAAGGCGAACGTTGTAGCTGACGCTTTGAGCAGAAAATCTTATGCAAGTACAAGTGCACTGCTGACAACACAAAAGTGTATTTTGTACGACTTGCAAAAGATGGAGATAGAGCTAAAGACACCAGGGACCCGCTCGAAGATTGCTCACGTGCGAGTAGAACCAACTTTAATCGATAAAATTAAAGCTGCTCAAGCTACCGATCCGGAACTGATAAACATGATAAAGAAAGTACAAGAAGGTGCCATTCCCGAAGCAAGAATCGACGAGAAAGGAATACTTCGAGTCAACTCTCGACTCTGTGTTCCTAACGATCATGAATTAAAGCATAAAATCATGATGGAGGCACACAACATGCCGTTTGCAATCCACCCAGGAGGTACCAAGATGTATCGAGATCTTCGACATACATTTTGGTGGAACAATATGAAAAGAGAGATTGCGGAGTTTATCTCAAGGTGCCTAACTTGTCAACGTGTCAAGGCAGAGCATCAAGTTCCTAAAGGTCCATTACAATCACTTGAAGTTCCCGAATGGAAGTGGGAACACATCAATATGGACTTCGTGACGGGTCTTCCAAAAGTTTCTCAAGGCTTAGATGCAATTTGGGTGATCGTAGATAGATTGACCAAATCTGCTCATTTCTTGCCTATACGAGAAAACTTTTCACTTGAACGTCTTGCCGGTATGTACATAAATGAGATCGTGAGATTGCATGGCATGCCAGTTTCCATAGTTTCTGATCGAGATCCTAGATTCACTTCACGCTTTTGGATCAGTCTACAAAAAGCTATGGGCACTGAACTACGTTTTAGTTCTGCATACCATCCTCAAACGGACGGACAATCGGAAAGGACGATCCAGACCCTCGAAGATCTTTTGAGACTTTGTGTATTAGACTTCAAAGGAAGTTGGGATAAGTACTTGCCGTTGGTGGAATTTTCTTACAACAACAGTTACCAAGCAAGCATAGGCATGGCTCCATTCGAGGCATTGTATGGAAGGAAGTGTCGCTCTCCAATATGTTGGAATGAGGTAGGAGAAGCAAAATTGTTGGGACCCGAGTTGGTACGCTTGACGACCGAAAAGATCCAAATGATCCGACAACGAATACAGACCGCACAAGAACGACAAAAGAGTTATGCTGATCTTCATCGGAGAGACGAAAGTTTCAACGTCGGAGATCATGTATTCTTACGTGTTTCTCCATGGAAAGGAGTTACGAGATTCGGAAAGAGAGGAAAGTTCAACCCTCGATTTATTGGCCCATTTGAAATCCTCGATCGAATAGGAACCGTAGCCTACAGACTAGCCCTACCACCAAGTATGTCTCGCATCCATAACGTTTTTCACATATCTATGTTACGTAAATATGTGAAGGACCCAAACCACGTCATTGAGTTAGAACCAGACGTTATAGCAGAGGATTTAACATACGAGGAAGTACCTGTTAAGATCCTGGATAAGAAGGAGCAGATCCTACGCTCAAAGGTTATACCTCAAGTTAAGGTTTTATGGAGGAACCAAGATACTGAGGAAATGACCTGGGAGCTAGAATCTGAGATGAAATCTAAGTATCCTTACCTCTTCGATATGTCAGGTACGTCAATTTCGGGGATGAAATTTCATAAGGAGGGGAGGTTGTAAGACCCCGAATTTTATGAAATACAAAATTTAATTTTTCTTCATATATATTTTTTTTTGAAACAGTAAGTGGTTAAATTAACAAAATTGAAAGTTAAGGATGTTATGTGCAAATTTTATTTTGTCGGACAATATTCGTTTGGTCGGGGAATATTCGTTTGGTCCGACGGCGCCGAAATAACAAATTATTGGTGGACCCCACAACGGAATATTTGTCGGATATAGAAAACGACAGAAATAACCTTTTTAAATAAAAATAGTCAACGGAACTGTTAAAATACCGGTGATAAAAGAATAGTAGCATACGGTAGTTTATGGTATTTTCTGTAGCACACGGTACTCTACAGTAACACACGGTATTGCATAGTGTCTCATATTATTGGTCTGATAATTGACACCGTAACTGTTACGCATCATTTCATCGATAATTGTCACTGCATAATATTTTATATTATCAATTCAATAATTGTTGTTACACAGTATTTTGCATTATTGATTTAATAATTGTCATTACACTGTATTTTATATCATTGAGTCAATAATTGTTGTTGCACTGTTTTTAAAATTATTGAACCTAATAATTGTCACAGTAACATATGCACAGTAATTCACATTATTGAATCAATAATTGTCATTACACAGTAACGTATGCTTTATTTTACATTATTGTTATCTCTATTATGATGTTATTTAAACAGTTGTATTTCATTAATTTATTGACTTGATATCTAAGAGCTAACTATACTGTATTTATAACAATTAGTCATAATAATTGAATTGATAAAGTTATTTGTTTATAATATAAAGTTAGGTGATTATTAGGTGATATGAAATGAATGGTGTAGATTAAAGTGTGAATTATTGTTGAATAATTGAATTGATTTGTTTATAATATAAAGTTAGGTGATTATTAGGTGATATAAGTGTGAATTATTGTTGAATAATTAAATTGATTTGTTTATAATATAAAGTTAGGTGATTATTAGGTGATATGAAATGAATGGTGTAGATTAAAGATAATATAATATTTGAAATGGATGGTGTAGATTAAAAGATGATCTTTAAATGAATGGTTTAGATTAAATGAATGATAAGATTTTTGGCTATAAATAGAAGCCTTAACTTAAGGATTTTTCATAAACTTCCTTACTTGTTCTTTCTTTCTCTCTCTAAATACTTCTTGTGAAAGTTCTCTCTAAGTGTGCTTAAGTCATCTTGAGTATTTGTGAAGATCTATAAGTATACGTGTACTGTTCAAGTTAATCAACCTCATTTAAATCAATATCCAGTCACGTGTTACGGTAAGGGATACCATCTTTTTCATCTTCCATTATTCAAACTTACTACGGTAAGGAATATCATATTCTTTCATATTCTATTATTCAAACTTGCTACAGTAAGGGATGTCATTTTCTTTCATACTCTTAAATTTACTACTCGTAAGGAATATCATTCTTTTCACACTCTTAAATTTATTACGGTAAGGGGTATCATTCTTTTCATCATCATAAATGGTATTATCTTCTTACTTGTAAGGGATGTCATTTTCTTTCATACTCTTAAAATTACTACTCGTAAGGGATACCATCTTTTTCATCTTCCATTATTCAAACGTACTATGGTAAGGGATACCATCTTTTTCATCTTCCATTATTCAAACATACTATGGTAAGGGATTATCATTATTTGATTCTCGATAATAATATTGTTTCTTCCTTACTCATAAGACGTGCCTTTTATTTCCATGTATTAAATTGTGGGAATAACCTTACGGAGCGGATTGCCGCCTGTTGGTGAATAACCTTTCGTATTCATTCATTATTAATCTCTGAGAATAACCTTACGGAGCGGATTGCCGCCTGTTTGGTGAATAACTCTTTGTACTCAAATTCTATTAAATTGTGGGAATAACCTTACGGAGCGGATTGCCGCCTGTTGGTGAATAACCTTTCGTATTCATTCATTATTAATCTCTGAGAATAACCTTACGGAGCGGATTGCCGCCTGTTTGGTGAATAACTCTTTGTACTCAAATTCTATTAAATTGTGGGAATAACCTTACGGAGCGGATTGCCGCCTGTTGGTGAATAACCCTTTGTATTAATTTCCTTCACCTTTTGTTAATCAAACCTGCTACGGTAAGGGATATTATTTTCTTTCATACTCCTAAATCGAAATTTATTATGGAACTATTGCTTCTATAATTCCTGAAAATATTATATGTTCCATAATAGTTGAACTTCATTATTTCAACTGAACCTTCCTATTTACGTGAACCTTTCTATTGAATTGTAACCGTTATTCTGAACTGTGGATCTTGAATTTCACTCCACATCATGTTGACAATTTGGACATTATTTGAATCTGTACAAAGTAAACTTCCGATACTTATTGTTATCCTATTTCTTCTGTTCATCATTTACATCATTCTAATCATCCAAAAAATCAAGTTGTTGTGAATATCTGTGGCCGGGGGCACAGATGTGATATATTTGTTGAACAGATGATAGGTTAAAGGCGATATAATAGGTTAAAGGCGATACATCTGTTCGGTGTCTTTTATGGCACGTGGTGAATGTTCTCTTTGGCCCGTAGTGCAAAGATGAACTGTTGTTTAGTATGATTATGACCAAAGGCTGAATCTGGTATAATCATGACCGTTGGTGTTATATTGAATGTCTTTGGCCCGTAGTGCAAAGATGAACTGTTGATGTGCATGATTATGATCAGGAACTGTGAATTTGTATTATCTTGACTAATGATATTTCAGATGATAAAAGTTGATGATGTTTTTCCTAAAAAGAGAACCGAGTGGACATTATAGTCTGCATTATTCTTCTAATAGATTACTCATTCCGCTGCTATTATTGATCTGAACGTTGTTTAAGAATTTAACTGCAGTTTTTGATATAAACCTTGTAGTCTATTGTATTCTATCAAGAACTCAACTGTTGAAGACTAATGATAATTTATTTGTCATTATCTTAGTCATGATATTCTTTACTGGGCTATTTGAGCTCACCCTTTCTTTTGTTCCATTGTTTTTCAACAGGAGATGAAAACATAACAGGGTCTAGCCGGGGAATGGAGTGAGGGTCCGAGGAATAGTTATCATAGTCTTCACGTTTTGTAAAATAGTGTGGCAATAATAGTGAAGACTTATTTGTATATTATTATACACTGTATTGTTGTACGTTGTGCTTTGTTGTAATAATTTTGTTGTAGTATTTTGACGACTCAAGTTTGGGCTGTGTGAGCCCAGATTTGGGGGCGTCACATATGCAACCGCTTCTATGGCGTAAACCCAGAAGGATACTACAAGGTCGGTAGAACTCATCATGGATCGAACCAAGTACAACAAGGTTACAATTTATCCTTTTAGATACACCATTCAGCTGTAGCATACTAAGATGTGTCCATTATGAGAGAATACCTTCTCTTTGAGATCATTGAAAAACTCATTGCTTAAGTATTACCCTTTCAGCTGTAGTGTACCAGTAGGTGTCCATTGTGAGATAATACCATTGTCTTTGAGTTAATCGAGAAACTCATTGCTTAAGTATTTTCCTCCTCTATCCGACTGAAAAATCTTAATACTTTTGCCCGTCTATTTCTCTACTTTGCTTTTGAATTCTTTAAACTTTTCAAATGATTCAAACTTATATTTCATCAAATACACATATCTAAATCTATAATAATTATCAGTGAAAGTGATAAAATACGAATAACCTCCTCAAGCGTGCGTTGTCATAGGTCCACATACATCTCCACATACATCTATGTGCACCAACTCTAACAACCTTGTAACTCTTTCTCCTTTTTTTCACTAAAAGGAGATTTAGTTATTTTTCTCATGAGATAAGATTCTCAAGTTGAATATGATTCACAATCCGATAGCTCTAAAAGTCTATCTTTATACAACTTGTTTAATCTTGTTTCATTAATATGACCGAGTTTATAGTGCCACATAAAAGGTATGATTTACATTATCTCTTTTCCTTTTCTTAGTCTGTTCAATTTGTAGACTATTTTCATGCAAGTCAAGTATATAAAGCCCATTTAGTAAATTACCAATACCATACAAAACATTATCATTATAAATAGAACAACTATTGTTATTTATTATAATATCAAAACCCTCCTTGTCCAATATATGAATTGAAATAATGTTTCTAATAAGTACTGGAACATAATTAACAATTATTTAAGCTAATGGACTTGCTTGTAGGTAGTGCTAAACAATAAGTTCTTACGGCTAATGCAGCAGCCTTTGCTCCATTTTTCACATGTAGGATGACTTTCCCTTTTTTCAGTTTTCTACTTCTGCTTAATCCCTGCACTGTATTACATTTGTGAGAACCACAACCGGTATTTAATACCCAAATAAAACTTTGACTTATAGAAAATTTTATTTTAATCATGAACAAACCTGAATATGTAGTAGAAGTTTCTCAAAGCTTCTTCTGCTTAGCTACTATAAGATACTCTTTACAGTTTGTCTTTTAGTGGCCTGGCTTGTTGTAATGGAAGCAGGTTCTTTTGCTGTTAGGTTCAGCTTTCTTGGTATCTTTAGCTTTCGTCTTACCTTTAGCCTTATTCTTTTTCTTCTTTTCAGAAGAACTCTTGGGTCTCTTCCTCTTCTTGGATCATCTACTAACAACACTTGGTGTGAAGACCCGAATTTTAGGGATTTACTTAAGAAAATTAAATAAGAATTTAATTAACAAGATTATCAAAGTTGTTTAAATTATTTATAATGTAAGTGATTTAAAGTAGGTGAATGGATTTAATTGATAAATTAAATCTGTACAGAAATAGTGATAAATGGTGTTGAATTAAAATAATTGAAAAGTAAATAAATTGTTTAAAAATAATCTATTGAGAATAAGAGAAATTACATGTAATGGTACAATAAAATTGTACATTTAAATTATTGTGGAGGTAGAGAAATTATTATTTAAATAGCGTTATGTGGTAATGTGAGATATGAGAATTAGATATGTGTATATATATATATATATATATATATATATATATGTGTGTGTGTGTGTGTGTGTGTGTGTGTGTGTGTGGGGGCATGCTTAATTATGGTAATTATAAATTTCATTAATTTTGGGAATTAAGGGATTAATAATTAGATTAGTCCAAAGTTAAATAAAAAGTGAATGAAGAAGGTAGTAAAATTAAAAATATTGATTATATAATTAATCAATAATTATGGTGAAGGTTTAGAAATTGTTTAAGAGGAGGAGGTAACTTTAGAAATTATATACTAATAAAGTATATAATTTATATAAGGAAATTAAAGTAAAATATTAATGAAAGAATAATTATATAAATTATATAAGAATGATTATATATAAGAGGATGAAATTAATGAGGGAGTAAATAAAGGTATAATTATTGGTTATATAATTAATCAAGGAAGTTTAGAAATTAATTATATAATTATAAATTATATAATTTATATAAGGAAAGTTAATGTAAATAGTAAGAAAATGAAAAATAAATAAATGAGAAAAAAGAATGTTTTAATTTATTAAAAAATTATGTTTATGTATAATTAAATTTTTATTATTTTTATGGAAGATAATATTTCAGAAACGTAAACATGTTAATGTAACATGTTGTCCAAGTAACGAAGTGAAAAATTACGAAAAATAATTTTTATATGTTGTATGAATTATTTTATTAATTTTGGAGTTATAAGTTACCTCATATAATTACATGCATGTCATTATGCGAGTACAAAATTTGTCTAGTAAAATACCTGGAAAATGTATTAATATTCTTTATAAATCAATTTATGATTTTTAGTAAATTAAAATAAATATTTTATATATATTATATAAAATATTTATTACACGAAATAATTACATAATGTATTAAATTAGTAATTTTGCATGGTAATTATCCGAACAAAATCGGTTGGCAACAAGGTCGGTGGAATTGATAATTTTCCAAAAAATGGTTAAGTGATTGTAGGAATATAAAAAGGAAAGCAAGGAATAAAGAAATAAAAAAGAAAAAAAAAACAAGCAACAAAAGCAACAACTCTCTATCTTTCCACCACCACCGAGAACCCCATAGCCACCAAGAAAGGAAAATGTTTGATGCCAACCAAGTGAGAAACAAGCTTCAACAAATTCAGGGCTGCCGCGCAATGTGCGGCTGCCATTTTTTTTCAGACGCGAAGGTAAAACGGCGTTTTTTGGGGGCACACAGAAGAAGTAGTCGCGTCATGCGCGGAGGCTTCTGTAAACGGCTAGGAAACGACGCCGTTTGGCGTCGACAAGGGGGGCCGCGGCAACGCGGTAAAAGTACCAGCGTGCCCCTGGCGTTTTTCAGAAATGTCGGTCGCGACAAATTACGATTTTGCCCCTGATCTTTCCGAAAAATACCGAATATGTCCCTAAAGTTGCTGAAATTACCAAAATGCCCCCAGAAAGTGATTTTCAATTAAATAAATGTTTAAAAATTATTTAAAATTATAAAAAAAATACTAAAAATATAGAAATGATGTTTGGGCATTAAATTTAATATTTTTGTAAAAATATTAAATATTGGGGATTAATATTTAAATATTTTAAATATTAATCTATTAAGTTTAAAAGTTAAAAAATGATTAAATGAAAATCCGGACAACCAGATACGCTAAATTTTATCCGATGAGCCGGGTTGTCCGCACTGAATGTGTTTTATATTAAGAGACAAGATTAATATAATTTACCATATTAATTAATAACTGACCAGTACCCTAAAAATAAATCGTCGGGTATGGTTAATTACATTGTAAATGATATTAATTAAGTAAATTAATAACATGAGAGGATAAATAATTATTAATTAATTATTTTATGGTCATAGGTTGTTCGAGAAAGAATTTTTAGCTACCAATTTAATAATTGAATGTCAAGGCAAGCTCTTCAATACTTTTATGTTAAATGTTTATCTGTTATGATATGTTAATTTTTGTTTCAAATGCATATAAATTATAAGTTATGTGATATGTGGATAATATGAGAACAATGTGTACTTTGTGCAATAATATGAATGTATATGAGATATAATACTTGAGTAGAAGCACAACACGTGATATATGACACACACAGAGCATGCTATACTATATGCTACGTGAAGCATGAAAGGTATAAACTGTTGAACTTGCTGAGCCGTTGTTCTCATTATTTGCATAATATAAACTTTTACAGGTAAAAAAATGAATTTCAAGAATATCGGATTGTGTTAGAGATGGATTTTGCTATAGAAGGTTGTAAACGTAATGGTTATATATTTTTAATATAATACTTTAATGTGGATATATTGGCAAAGTTTATATATATGTGTTGTATATATATGTGAATTGGATCCGAATAGGAGGAATAGAGTTAAATTATGAATTGTGATTGTTCAAGATAGTTGTTACGATAGAGGGTATCTAATTATGAATTATGAAACCTAGAATAATTGTATGGATATGAATTATATCAAATTTTGAATGTTGAGCTCTATGATAGTTCTACAGAAGAAAAAGTGAAGGTTATGATCCAGGGACTAGGATCGGGATATTAAGTTCTTAAATATCCAAATACTTTAATATAATGATTGAGAAAAAAAATTATACTGAAAAATTCGGTAATTGATAATTTAAAGTAAAAATTAATGGATTAAATAAGGTGACTAAAGATTTATTAATAAATCGAAATTGGGACGTAAGGAAAATAATGTATAATAATTATGAAATTTAAGGTACTAAGGTTTGTCGAATTTCGGGGTCGTTACAGTTGGTATCAGAGCCAGAGGTTATAAACCTTAGGTAAATGATACCTTAGGCTATAACTTAAGTAAGGAAGAGTAAAGATAGTTGCGTATTCTGAAAACTTAAGCGTATAGTAAGCTCGTGACTCATGATTGTATGGTGGAGCCCCTTAGGGAATGAGCGACTATGACCTAACTAGGACAAGCTCCCTAAGCCATATGATTATGGTAAGTTCCTGAGCCCAAATACGTGATAAGTTTGATGAACATGGAGGGATTATAATAGAGAGATATAAGTTGAGAAAGATAGTTCTCAGATATTGGCTAAGGTTAAGAAAATATGAAAGATATAAATTATAAGAAAGAGGTAGAGATGTTAAGAAAGATGTGAATGAAAGTAACGAATTGAGGAAATCCATAAGTTCAATTAAGGATATATCTAAAAGAATATTTGAAATAATTCAAAGATGAATCTCAAAGAAAATTAGGGGACACCTGATTCAAGCAATAAAAATGACAAGGTAATCCAAAAAGCATAGAAAGAGATCATAATAATATGATCAGGAACAGTAAGAGGATCATACTACGATACGATCACAAAATAAGGAAAACAAGTAAGGAATATGTAAAGACCCCGAAATTCGACCCACTTTACTCTTTTAATCTTGTATTTATTATACATTATTTCCTTAACGTCCAAATTTTGGTTCGTTAATATATCTTTAACCACCTTATTTGATCCATTATCTGATATTTAAAAATCAACAATTACCAAAATTTTGGTATAAATTTTTCTTTTTCTTAATCATTGCATTAACATATTTGATTATGTAAAATCCTTACATTTAGATCCTAGTCCCTGGATCGCAACCTTAACTTTTTCTTTCTCTTACCAGTATCATATTTCCCAACATTTCAAATTTAAGGTTGATTAATAAATCCATAATTATTCCTTTATTTCATAATTCATAATTAACCATTTAATAATCTCTATCATAATATCTATCTTGAACTATCACAGTCCATAATTTAACTTGACTTATCCTGTCTGGATTCAACATATATGTACATACAAAATAGCACTATAAACTTAACAATAGTATTCACATTATGTTATTGAAATATAACAATAACGTTCACAACCTTCTGTGATTATCCGTCTTTATATCATCTGATATTTTTGAAATTCATTTCTTTCCTGCAAAAATGTTTATTAAACAAGTAATGAGCACAACGGCTCAGCAAGTTCAACAGTTATACTTCACGTAGCACATACCTTATCATGCTTGGTGTGTGTCATACATCATGTGTTTGTGCTTCTACTATAGCAATATATTTCATATATATTCATATCGTTGCACAGAATACACATTGTGGTCATATTAATCACGTATCACATAACACGTAATTTGTATGCAGTTAAAACAAGAATTACTTATCATAACATTCCAACATTTAACATAAAAGGGACTGAAGAACTTGCCTGGCGTCCCGTTATTTAAATTGTTAGCTCAAACCCTTAACTCGATCAACCTATGATCATAAAATAATCAAATAATAATTATTTATCTCTTTACGATATTAATTTACTTAATTAATATCATCTCTGGGCCAATTATTAATTTATATGGCCAACTATAATAACCTCATTCCCTAAAATATTAGGATAACTTAATATTTAATACCTTCACTACGGACAACCCGGCTCATTGGATAAAATTTAGCATAATCAGTTGTCCGGATTTTTATTTATTCATTTTCTAACCATTATACTCATTAGATTAATATTTAAATATTAATTCCCTATATTTAATATTTTTACAAAAATATTAAATTTAATACCCAAACATCATTTCTATATTTTTAGTATTTTTCTATAATTTTCTGGAATTTTTAAACAATTTTTAAATATTTATTTCAATTAAAATCAATTGTGGGGGCATTTTAGTAATTTTCGCGCCCTTAGGGACACAACCGGCATTTTCCGGAAAGTCCAGGGACATTTCTGTAATTTCAGCAACTCTAGGGACATATCCGGAATTTTCCGGAAAGTCCAGGGTCATTTTCGTAACTTCCGTAGTTAAGGGACACGTTCGGAATTAGTTGAAAAGACCGGGGGCAATTTCGTAATTTCGCTACTTTGCATCGGCCGCGCATTGCGCGCGGCCTGCCCTTGCCGACGCCAAACGACGTCGTTTGGGTCGGTCGCTACAGAAATCTCATCCGCGCATGGCGCGACCCCTTCTGCCCCCCCCATACGCCGTCGTTTTGACTCCCGCGCCAGAAAAAAAATTGGCTGCCGCGCAATGCGCGGCAGCCCAGAAATTCTTTTCTCCTTCTTCCGCTTACAGTAGCCCAACCAAGAATAAATTACACCATTTTTTGATCCAAACTTTCACAATATAATCGTTCCAAAAATCATATAATTCATAAATACACCTCTAAAAATTATTTAGAATAATTATTCTAATTATTTTCTAATTTTTCACACAATAAATCTTACCACAAAAATACCTAAGTAAAACAATAAAATGATTTTATACCTTTAATAAATCTTCCATGAAGCTTGATAAATCCTTGAATGTTATCAAAACTTTCTTTTCTTGCTAGCCATGGTGGTGCGTGGGTGGTGGAGGGTGGCGGTGATGGAGGAAAATGAGAGAGAGAGTTGTTTTTGTGTGTTTGTTTTTCTTTTTCTTTTTCCTCTCTTATTTCTTGCCTTTTATAGCATACACACTAAATCAATTTTAATAGATTGACACTTCCACTGCCCAAGCCACGCACCAATCTTAGAAGTATCCGGAAATTTCAACAAAAATCGCATGCATAATTAATTTTTTTTAATACATTATGTACTTATTTCGTGTAATAAATATTTTATATAATAAATATAAAATATTTATTTTAATTCACCAAAAATCATAATTTAATTTATAACTAATATTAATACCTTTTTCGGTATTTTACTTGACAAATTTTGTACACTCATAACGACATGCATGTAATCATATAAGGTAATTTATACCTCCAAAAATCATAAAATAAATCATCGGACATATAAAAATTATTTTTCATAATTTTTCGTTCCGTTACTTGGACAACATGTTACATTAACATGTTCACATTTCCGAAATATTATTCTTCATAAAAATCATAATAATTCCATTATACATAACCATAATTTTTATTAAATTAAAATATTCTTTTTTCTTATTTATTATTCAATTTCTTTAATATACATATTAATTTCTTTATATATAAATTATATAATTTAATATTATATAATTTATATAATTACATTCTCCTTTTAAATAATTTCTTAATTTCCTCCAACCTTATTCCATTTAATCACCTTATATAAATTACATAATTATTCTTATATAATTTATATAATTATTATTTTCTTCATACCTTATTTTAATTTCCTCATATAAATTATATAATTTACTATTATATAATTTATATAATTACTTTTCCCTCTCAATTAATTTCTAAACTTCCTCCATAAATCTTAATTAAATCTAAAATTCATCATTACAATTTTACTAACTTCCTCATCCACTTTTTATTTAAAATTGGATTAATTTAATTATTAATCCCTTTATTCTCATAATTAATGAAATCTATAATTATCAATTAAACATTCACGTATATATACAAATGTATATATATACATATCCAATTTTTCATATTTCACATTACCACATACATTATTAAATCATAATTTCTACATTTCCATAACAATTTAATTGTACAATTTATTGTACCTTTATCTGAAATTCTTTTATTCCTCATAAATTATTTTTAAACAATTTATTATTTTAATTCAACACAATTCATCACCATCTCTGTACAAATTTAATTTATCAATTAAATCATATCACATACCTTAATTCACATAAAATAATAATTTCTTTAACAACCTTGATAATTTTATTAATTAAATTCTCATTTAATATTATTAAAGAAATCCTGGAAATTCGGATCCTCACAGAATAGATTGTAAAGCAAGATCATGATGGGATCTAATGAGCCTGTAAAATAACAGAGAGATCTGTTAATAATTCAAAAGGTATAGCTTGATGCTATAAAGAGATATGGTACTATGGAATAGTACAAGAAGAACTCAGAGAATGATAAGACATGAATGACAGAAATGTTATGATAAGGGGGCAGAAAGCTTGGGTACGAAATTTCAATTGAGGACTCACGTGATGACTGGGTTGCACAATCCTTTGTATAGGTAGGAGACTTGTGTTTACTTAGTTACTATATGATAATCATTGAAATGTTAGAGTCACGCTAACAGTTTTTGATAAATAAATAATATTAAGTTTAGGCACGAGTTCTTAAAACGCATGCATATGGTAAGTCCATGACTCATAATCATATGGTATGTTTTGAGCCCCTTAGCATATGAATAGTCTTTGATTTGTTCTCAGACTACATATTTCTAGGACAAGCTTCTAAACTCATATTCTTGTAGAAAGTTCTTGGACTCATAATGTGTGGCAAGTTTGATGAACTATATGGGGGTATAGAAAAGTTGGAGTAGTTAGAAATTCTAGTATGATAGTAATAATAGTCCTAGCAATAAATTTAGTAATTAAGTGAAGAAAAGAAGGTGAATGTTAGGGAATTTAAGATATTCCCACTCTTCTAGCTTTGCTAGACTTCGAAATTTTTGGTCTCAAGCTAATTTAGCACGAATGTGCTTTGAAAAATACAAATAAATTTTAAGCGATTTTAAAAGTGTCTATGCTACTTGTTTCGGCTAGACAAAATTATTTTTAACATCAAAATGTATTTCAACAGAATCATCAATGCACATTTTAGCCCAGTGTAGATGTGATGAATGACGGAATGCTCAACGTGTTATTGAGACGGTGCGGTACTATGACGTCATAAGATGTTTCAGCACCATAAAGTATGGTGTAGGAATTATTAACGACAGAATTCTCAACGTACTGTCAAGATGATGCGGTAACATGAAGTCATATATGGTTTTGGTTTTATGAAAGTATTTAAAAGCTACAAGTCAATGCCATTTGACTTGGCTAGACGTTTTGATAAGTTTTGGCATGATAGGTGTTTTAAAAATAAAATAAAAAATCTGCGGGTTATACTTTTTAAAAGTAAGTCTATGCTAATTGATCTGGCTAGACAAGCGTTAAAGAAATTTAAGTCTAAGCTATTTGATTCAGTTAGACAAATTTTGAAATATATTTATTGAATTCATATTCTTTGAAAGTTATGCCCAATCAAATTACTCTTTTATGAATTCTAGTGCTGAGATGAATAACCCCTGCAAAAAAAAAAGGGATATAGAGAGATTACATGTATTGCAGGTTGATCAAATGGTCACCTGGCATATCAAGACACAGGCATTGCAGACTGATCATATGGCGTGCCAATGTATGGATGAGATATCCATCACTTTAATGACAGATGGATCTACTGTCAATGGTTTGCATTATGAAGTACTCGGGGAGCGAAGTACTGTTAAACCGGGAAAAATGTTCATTTAGCATATTACAAAAAGTTTTGTTTAAATTTTTCTTAAAATTCCTCTACTCTTATGAAGATTGGATGGTAGGATGGGGTAGCAATTTCTAATTGTGAGCGATAATGAAAGTATAATTTGTGGGTCAAATAAACTATGAAATGTGATGAATTAGAAAATTACAATGTGCAATGACCACGAGAAAGGAAGGAAAGAAAGATATGTTGAATAAATGCAAAGTAAATATGTATGTTGCAAATGGCTGAGATATGAGTACACAGAAATTTCGAGGACGAAATTTTTGAAGGAGGGTCAATGTGATACCCTAGGATTTTTAGAATAATTCTAAATAAGGACTATGATGAATTAAGTAAATGTTAGCATTTAAAACCTAGTGTTAAATGATAAAGGTGTTAAGGAATGATTTATGATGTAAGTAATGTGCGAAATGACCTATGGGGTTGACTGAATATGTTGGATATATTACAAAAAAGAAATGGAATGTGAAGAAGATTTATGGATATGAATTAAGAAAAGAAGGTTGAATGTACGAAGTATTAAGTGGCTTGAATAAGGGTAAGTGTGATTAAAGAAAAGAAATTCTGCAGAGTTTTTTTTAGAGAATTATAAAATGTAATACTACAAAGAAATGGTGAATTAAGTTAAGAATTTAAATATTCTGACAGTTACGACCATTATGGTGTTATCCATGTGAGTTATGGATATTAAAGAGATAAAATATGATTATTATGGATTTAGTGGTTATTCATCAAGATAAAAGTATAGTAAGGTGCTATAAATAAAATACGTATTATTATTATGGTAATTATGATTTCGAGGATGAAATTCTGTTAAGGGGGGAAGAATGTGAGGACCCGAATTTTAGGGATTTACTTAAGAAAATTAAATAAGAATTTAATTAACAAGATTATCAAAGTTGTTTAAATTATTTATGATGTAAGTGATTTAAAGTAGGTGAAGGAATTTAATTGATAAATTAAATCTGTGCAAAAATAGTGATAAATGGTGTTGAATTAAAATAATTGAAGAGTAAATAAATTGTTTAAAAATAATTTATTAAGAATAAGAGAAATTACATATAATGGTACAATAAAATTGTACAATTAAATTATTGTGGAGATAGAGAAATTATTATTTAAATAGCGTTATGTGGTAATATGAGATATGGGAATTAAATATGTATATATATACGTTTGTGTATATATATATATATATATATATATATATATATATATATATATATATATATATATATATATATGGGCATGCTTAATTGTGGTAATTATAAATTTCATTAATTATGGGAATTAAGGGATTAATAATTAGATTAGTTCAAAGTTAAATAAAAAGTGAATGAAGCAGGTAGTAAAATTAAAAATATTGATTATATAATTAATCAATAATTATGGTGAAGGTTTAGAAATTATTTAAGAGGAGGAAGTAACTTTATAAATTATATATTAATAAAGTATATAATTTATATAAGAAAATTAAAGTAAAATATTAATGGAAGAATAATTATATAAATTATATAAGAATGATTATATATAAGAGTATGAAATTAATGAAGGAGTAAATAAAGGTATAATTATTGGTTATATAATTAATCGAGGAAGTTTAGAAATTAATTATATAATTATAAATTATATAATTTATATAAGGAAAGTTAATGTAGATAGTAAGGAAATGAAAAAAAAAATGAGAAAAATGAATGTTTTAATTTATTAAAAAATTATGTTTATGTATAATGAAATTTTTATGATTTTTATGGAAGATAATATTTCAGAAACGTAAACATGTTAATATAATATGTTGTCCAAGTAACGAAGTGAAAAAGTACGAAAAATAATTTTTATATGTTGTATGAATTATTTTATTAATTTTGGAGTTATAAGTTACCTCATATAATTACATGCATGTCATTATGCGAGTACAAAATTTGTCTAGTAAAATACCTGAAAAATGTATTAATATTCTTTATAAATCAATTTATGATTTTTAGTAAATTAAAATAAATATTTTATATATATTATATAAAATATGTATTACACGAAATAATTACGTAATGTATTAAATTAGTAATTTTGCATGGTAATTATCCGAACAAAGTCGGTTGGCAACAAGGTCGATGGAATTGATAATTTTCCAAAAAATGGTTAAGTGATTGTAGGAATATAAAAAGAAAAGCAAGGAATAAAGAAATAAAAAAGAAAAAAAGAAACAAGCAACAAAAGCAACAACTCTCTATCTTTCCACCACCAACCGTAGCCACCATCACCACCACTACCACCGAGAACCCCATAGCCACCAAGAACGGAAAATGTTTGATGCCAACCATGTGAGAAACAAGCTTCAAGGAAGGTAAAACAATTAATTTTGTTAGTTTATTTTGTGTTTTGGTGGTAAAATAAATTTTATGAAAAATTAGTAAATAATTAGAATAATTATTCTATATAATTTTTGGGTGTATATCTATGGATTATATGATTTTTGGAACAATTTTGTTGGGAAAAATTGGAGCAAAATGGTGTTTTTGGATGGTTGTTTGGCTATTGTATTCGGCAAACAGAAGAAGAAAACAAATTCAGGGATGCCGCGCAATGCGCGACAACCAATTTTTTCAGACACGGAGGTAAAACAGCATCGTTTTGGGGGCACGCGAAAGAAGCAGCCACGCCATGCCCGGAGGCTTCTGGAAACGGCAAGGAAATGACGCCGTTTGGCGTCGGCAGAGGGGCCGCGCGCAATGCGCAGCCGACGGCAACGCAGTGAAATTACCAGCGTGCCCCTGGCCTTTTCCAGAAATGTCGGGCGTGTCCTTGGCCGCGGCAAATTACGGTTAAAAGTTAAATTTAATATTTTTGTAAAAATATTAAATATTGGGGATTAATATTTAAATATTTTAAATATTAATCTATTAAGTTTAAAAGTTAGAAAATGATTAAATAAAAATCCAGACAACCAAATACGCTAAATTTTATCTGATGAGCCAGGTTGTCCGCACTGAATGTGTTTTATATGAAGAGACAAGATTAATATAATTAACCATATTAATTAATAGTTGACCGGTACCCTAAAAACAAACCGTCGGGTATGGTTAATTACATTGTAAATGATATTAATTAAGTAAATTAATATCATGAGAGGATAAATAATTATTAATTAATTAATTTATGGTCATAGGTTGTTCAAGAAAGAATTTTGAGCTGCCAATTGAATAATTGGACGTCAAGCAAGTTCTTTAGTACTTTTATGTTAAATGTTTATATGTTATGATTTGTTAATTTTTGTTTCAAATACATATAAATTATGGGTTATGTGATCTGTGGATAATATGACAACGATGTGTACTTTGTGCAATAATATGAATGTATATGAGATATAATGCTTGAGTAGAAGCACAACACGTGATATATGACACACACAGAGCATGCTATGCTATATGCTACGTGAATCATGAAAGGTGTAAACTGTTGAACTTGTTGAGCCGTTGTGCTCATTACTTGCATAATATAAACTTTTGCAGGTAAAGAAATAAATATCAAGAATATCGGATTGTGTTAGATATGGATTTTGCTATAGAAGGTTGTAAACGTAATGGTTATATATTTTTAATATAATACTTTAATGTGGATATATTGGCAAAGTTTATATATATGTGTTGTATATATATGTGAATTGGATCCGAATAGGAGGAATAGAGTTAAATTATGAATTGTGATTGTTCAAGATAGTTGTTACGATAGAGGGTATCTAATTATGAATTATGAAACCAAGAATAATTGTATGGATATGAATTATATCAAATTTTGAATGTTGAGCTCTATGATACTTGTACAAAAGAAAAAGTGAAGGTTACGATCCAGGGACTAGGATCGGGATATTAAGTTCTTAAATATCCAAATACTTTAATATAATGATTGAGAAAAAAAAATTATACCGAAAAGTTCGGTAATTGATAATTTAAAGTCAGAATTAATGGATTAAATAATGTGATTAAAGATTTATTAACGAACGAAAATTGGGACGTAAGGAAAATAATGTATAATAATTATGAAATTTAAGGTACTAAGGTTTGTCGAATTTCGGGGTCGGTACACTTGGTCCTTTTTGGATGGTAAGTGAACCTCCGTTGTTTTCAACATGTTAAGTAACTCGGGTAAAGTGGAGTCCAAATTATTCATATGAAAGTTCACAAACAAATTGTGAGAAGGTGTATGGGAGTTACTGCAAGATCAAGTCTTTGCTCAACTCCCCATCCATGACAAATCCAATTTATCCAAGTTGTTCAATCAAATTGACCATCTTGAGGACATATGTATCTACAGTAATACTCTTGGTCATGCTAGATCGAACAATTTCTTTAGATATCCGATATCTAGCCGTTCTATTTTGCTCACCATACAAATCTTTAAGGTGCAGCAAGATAGTAGGTGCATCTATTTTCTCATGCTGACACTAAAACTCGTTACCCATGGATGTGTGCATTATGCATTGAGCCACAGTTGCATCATCTTGTCACTTCTTAAAGAAGCTATCTCTTCCTCAGAGGCTTCTTCTGCAACAGTTGCAAGAACAAGTGAATTTAGGACATAAGAAAGTTTTTCAGCAGTGAGAACAATTCTCAAATTCCTTAACCAGTCTGTGTAATTCGGTTAATTTGTTAGCATCAAGTATGCTCTGTAGTGTAAGTGAATTAGACATTTGTAACATTTTGCATGTGAAATATAACAACATTTAGCATACATTCATTTTATTAATTACCAAAATAAATTAAGTCTTTATTTAAATTGGTATTTCCCACTATTTTCATTAAACTATAATACCCTCTTTATATAGTTCGACAAATCTAATTAAAGAATTGCTAATGAGATAATGATCCCATCAACATAAATACAACTTTGTGTGTGCACAACAAATTATATTTATTCAACGGGTAGACAACTCCTTGTCAATTACATCAATATGTATCTCCTTTTAATTTTGCCTTTTAGATTATTATGATCAAGTGTGTGCACATCCGAATCAAAATTATCTAAGTTAAGTCCGACCTAGCACTCCATATAAGTGAAAAGGAAAATACTATCATTATATGTGCACAACAAAACAGTATCATTCAATTCCTTATAAACATCCGATATAATAAAGCCAGCGTATTAAATATTTAATACAAGCTTTGTGTTTGCACAACAAACTCATATTAAATATTTAATACTCTATTGCTTTATCATACTAGAAGGCCACATTCGATATTCCAAATATATTTGAATGTTACAACTTAATATATTTTACCTTGAGGGTATATATATATATATATATATATATATATAATACACGTTATTTTTGAATGTTTGATAATATATAATATATATAACTAGCATGCACATATAAAATACTATATTCTACTTGGATTGATTATGGAATTTATTCTAGTTTGGTTCACTCGAGCCACCAAGTAAACCAAAAGGTCAAACCTAGGGTGCAACAACAAAATATGAATATAACTATTACATTCATAACTCGGGTTCCATTAAAAATGGGTCTTTAAGTGCTCCTTGCTATTTGGCTCTAATTATTCAAATAATTCTATCTAATCCTATTACAATCTATTTTTATAAAATAGAAATCTTGATCAACAGTTAAGGGAAAACACATAGGAGGGGGATAGAATTTACAACAGAAAAATTTAGAAAGACGAGGTACGCAGACCACATTTATTAAAACTCATTCATTCAAGCATCCAACTAAAATAAATCCAATTACAATGGTCAATAGTTCATAATCAATCCCTTATATTATCATACATATCATCATATGTATGAATACATAATTAATATCATACATATCATCATATGCATCGTTCATCTTATAAATATAAAACCATTCCATATGTATAACGATATCATTTAATGGGCAATTAATGTTACATGAAATCCAATTTCAATTTTAAAATAAACCATTTATTTTAATTATAAAATCAACCAAAATAAAATTTATTTTAAGTTTTGAAAAATTGTACAAAAATTAGAAAATCAGAAAATCTGCCAAACGGTTCGGGGCGAGAGGTTTTGTCCTGGTTCGGGCGTTGAACACATCGATTTTTTTCTTCTTCTGGTGCGGGGCGGGTTGCGTCATAGAACAGATTCTGTGTTTTCTAGTTTTTGCGAATTTCAGTTTCTTTTCTTCTAAAAACACAAATTTTGCTTCTTGTTTTGAAAACCCATGATTTTATACAATAAATTATGCCCAATAAATTGTTCTAAAAACTTACCCATACATATACAGAATCAAAATATTTAATAATTTGCATAAGTTTGGCTCTTGATATCACTGTTGATTTACAAAAACAAGACATAAATATAATAAAATTGTATAGCACGACAGAAACATGTAAGAAATCTTATTTAAATTTTTTCTACAAACCAAAATCAGGATCTTTCTTATGCGATTCTTATTAATTGAGGAATGATAACAGGTTATACCTTTGTAGATTCAACGTCTTTCAACATCTACGAGTTCACCTCCAAATCATTCACTCTTCAAAATTCACCGATTATAATCTTTAGATTAACGTTAACTACCCAAGTGTGTAGTCTCTAAAAGTGATCCACCAAGAGTAATATGGATTGAATAAGTAATTTAGATTCAACAAGATCTTGGGTGGCTAGCCCTAATTCTCTTTCTCTCTCTAATTCTTAGATGTAGAGAATTATTAGAAGTATTCTATCAATACTTGAAAAGTGTGAGTGACCCCTGTAATGTCCGAGAAATTTTAAACCTCATTATTAATTAAATAGGGTATTTAATTTTAATGAGTTACTTTGTATGATTAATTAATTATGTGATTAAATGATTATATGATTAATTGCTAGAGTTAATTAAAGGGAGTCACTAATAGGTTAATTGAATTAGTAAACAAACCCTAAGATTTTAATAACAAAGGAATTGATAAATGGTCCATTAATTAAATATTCAATTAAATTGAATATAATGAGTGAATTAAATTTTATTAATTAATTAATATAATTATGTTTATTAATTAATGTGAACAATGTGAAATATGAATAATAATATTTATTAGTCCATTTAGTAATGTAATACTAATGGGTTAGAATATTTAATTATTTAATCAATCCAATTATTTATTTAATCATGGATTGAGTATTTAATGTGTAACAAAATTAAATAACAAATCATTTGGGTTATATTAAATAGTCCAATGTAAATTAAATGAACTTGACTAAATAAGAGTCCAAATCAATTAATTAGAGTTCAATGAGTTACTTGTGAATTGAATTTTTAGCTTGCTTGTTAGTACAACATTTTGGTCATTCATTCACCTAATGTGTCCTTAAAGCCTTTCCTTGTGCAAGTATCCAAGCTAGCATATGATGGTCTAAATATACAGATATAGCTTATATATCTATAGCACTAGTAAGATATATTCCTTTAGTAAGCTAAAGAGTTAGTCATTTTCATCTTCATTCTTCAAGTTAGAGAGAAATGAGAGCAAAAATATTTGGAGTCACAAAGGGAAGAAGAAGGAGTTCTAAGCTAGTGTATGTCATCCACCATTTACTTTGGAAAGAAAAGGAAGATAGCCATCAAGACTAGGTAATAAGCATTTCTTTTATAAAAAAAATAACCTAGTTTTACTTTTTCTTTCCATTTTATGTTAACAATATTAACATAATAATTTTATGGTTAAAATCATGCTATGTATGTTTATATAGTTTATCGTGAGTTTCACTAATGTTTTATAAGCTTTAATGTTGGAAAACATGTTCAGACCTTGAAAATCAAGCTTACCGGAAAGTCCAAATCTAGACAGTCCACTTCCAGAGTTACCATTTATGATCCGTAAATTGGATTTGTGATCCTTCAACTCTGGGAGATAGAACTTTTAAATACGAAGATTTTTCAACTTGATTGACCTAAAACCGATTGAAAACGAGTGGGATATTATTTTTTTTGTAAAAGACCCTGCTGTCGGAGAAACTGCACTGACAGCCATCTGTTTGGCCACTGTTAGTGGCCAAACTTTGTCCAAATAAATGATCCGATAATGGAAAATTATAGTTTAAGAAGAGACGAAGCTAACAAGACCGACTAGAGGTCAATCCGAGTTGTAGAACTCAAGATATACGCGTTTCCGTTCCGAACCCCAAATTTGCCAGTAAGATCCAAAAATTGTTAAGTGTAAAATCTAAAGTTTTGTTATTAAAATTGTAATTAGTTAATTTTAATGCATGATAATGTATGTTTAACCTACTTAAATATGATTTAAGTGTTTTACTTATTTAATTATTATTTAAGTAACATTAAGTAATAATTGAAAATAAATAGTGTAGTTAACCTAACTATTTGTTATTTAATTATAACTAAATAGTAAATAGAGTTAATTAAGTAATTAATTATTATTTAATTACTATTAAATATTGATTAAAGGGCATTAAAGTTGAATAAACTATTTATTTATTATTTAAGTAAGTTTAAGTAATAAATAATGTTAATCAACTAACTAATTATTATTTGATTAATATTAAGTAATAATTAGAGACAAATAAGTAATTAATTATTATTTAATAAGCATTAAATAGTAATTAAAAATAATTTAAGATAAATAAATAATTAATTAATATTAAATAATAATTAAAGAGAAATAGGAGTTAAGAAGTAACTAATTATTATTTAGTTAATAAATAAAAATAAATAAAATTGATAATTTAATAATTATTTATTTATATTAAATAATAAATAAGGATAATTACATAATTAATATTAACTAATAAATAAAGAGAAGTAAGATTAATTATTAATTATTGTTTAATTAACATTAAATAATAATTAAAGAAGATTATAATATAGTTAAGTAATTAATTATTATTTAATTAACCTGAAGCAATAATTAAGAAGCATTAAAATAAATAAACTAATTATTTAAGTAAGATTAATTAGTTATTATTTATAATTAAATAATAACTAAAGGTAGTTAATTAATTACTATTTAACTAATAATAGATAGTAATTAAATAAAGCAAGAGTTAATTAAATATAATGTATTTAATAATTCACTAATTAAACAATTATATTAAATTGTTTAAAAGTTTATTAAGTGTTTAATACTTAAGAAAAATACTCTTAACCTATTAAATCATTAACATAAGTTTGTTTATGTGTCTATAGGGTTAATGATAGTATGTCAAATGAGATGAATTATGTGTTAGACTTATTTGATAGATAAGTCCTTAGTGAGCGCATAAACGTGCAAATATGCAATACTAATTGATAGACCAACTTTATCAATGTTAGGTCCTTCAATGTAATTTAATTAAAGTTAGATTGGTGTAGCTGAGCAGACAGACAAGTTCTTTTGTACCCAAACTTTACTTTGTGCAAGTTATTTATTTAAGCTTGAACTTTATTTTCAAGAATGCTTTAAGTGGATTAATTACTTTACAATTATTCCACATCAATATTATTATGATTCGCACTTGGTGCAATTGAGTTTGTACAATCTCTGACTTGTACCTTATTTAAAGTTCTATTATTTAAAAATTATTCTGAGTTAAGTCTAAGCTATTGTTCGGCAAGATATTTATGCAAAGATTTCAAAAGCTATCCAAACCATTTGAGGGTGCGGATTCTTGGACTGTTATGAAGACCACTTTATTATAGGGGAGTACCTTCACATATCTATACGAAAATGAAATGTTATGCATACACATAGTGTACAAGAGGCTGATCCCCTTGAGTACGTATTTTTGGCTAGTAACCTCTGAGTCAATCAGCTATTGACTCTATTGGAAGATTACTGTTCATGGTCTATTTGATCTCTCTAAATTTTTAAAGTAACTATTGTTCTTACTTCTGTTATTCATATTGTTGAGTTCTTTTCAAATATCCTTCATTAATGATATATTTATTCTTGTTATTTAAACTTGCTGAGCAAACTCGTTGCTCATCCTTGCTATATCATGAACTATATTGCAGTCAAACCCGAGATTTCGAGGAAGTGCAAGGGTAAGGAAAAGATGAAGTGATAGACTTCTAGTAGTAGCCTTTTTGGTTTATGCTTAGTTTAATTTCTGATGTTGTAATTTGAACACTAAATATTATTTAGGGTATGATTGTACTTTTGTTGTAAGGTTATCGAATCTTGGAACTAGTAATACATTTTTGTATAAACAACATATGTTTATTATTCTGCATTTAGTTAGTGTATGTTGTTTAGTAGTGGATGTTTGTATTGGATCATGATGACTAGATTCGGGTGATTAGGACCCGAATTTGGGGGCGTCACAGGTTGGTATCAGAGCTGTAGGTTATAAACGTTAGGATTGTGAAACCTAGGTTATAACCTTAGTAGTAAACTCGTATTGAGTGTTAGGAGATAAATCAGGGAGATTTATCATATGTGGTTTTGATGAATTGGAGAATTCATTGAGTCGAGTCGTACCCAATGAAATATAATTTCATTTTTTCATTGAATATATTTTATTTTTGTACTGATGTTGGTTTTTCTGTTGTGCTGTAGGATGGCTATAGGCGAGACGAGCGGAGCTCGAGAGGGCAAGGTATTCATTGACATACCAGTGGATACCCAACAGTTGGTGGGATATGCACCCATTGCACCTATATCACCAATAGGAGGGTCCGACCCGGAGAAGGACAATAGTATGGATACCGCAGAGCCCGTCAGGGGCAGGGTTATGAGGTCCGACAGTCAAGACCATGTGGCTGAGTTTAAGGATGATCCCACTTGGGGCGAGGATTCAGTAGAGGACCAGATAGAGATGGAGGTTGAGGGAGCTGCTGAGGAGGTACCCGCGAAGGGATCTCCTGTCTGTCATCATTTTCATACTGATTTACTCATGGAGTATGCCAGTCGTATTGAGGATCTACAACAAATTATCGAGCAGCGGGAGGCCCGTGTTGCTCACCTGGAGGAACAGAACGCCGTCCATCAGCAGATGGAAAATGTGTATAGGGATGAGGCTTACCAGAGAGAGATGGATGTGGTCGATCTGCAAGCTAAGGTTCAACAGTTAAAGCATGTTGCACCACCGTTGGGTCCTACTGTGCAGTAGCTTATGATCCAGAATAGTCAGTTAAGGCGGACTGTGGAGCGATTGGACTCTAGGGAGGTGGAGCGTTAGGCAATGCTTCAGGCCACCTGGGCCAAACTTAACCGTGAGAGGGCAAATCGAATTCGAGTTCATGAGGCTTGGTGTAGGGCTATTATTAGATTGGGCAGTCTAGAAAGGGAGAGCCGTGTTGGATCCGCTAAGATTGACACTTTGGAGTATTTCTTGGACACTTCGTTTGATCAACTGAGGTATCATGTTATGAGGTACCCTAGGGAGGCGGGTAATAGCCGACGCTGGATTCGTCGCCGTACAGTAGATGAGTTGGCCCAACAGGCTTTTCATCGGGCTATTCATAGGACTGTTCGCCGCTGCAGGCGGTGATTTGTTGTTATTATCTTATTTGTACCTAGTAGTAGTGAGTCCCACTTTTTGTTTCTATTAGGGACGGTTCAGCTGTTGTAAATCCTTATGTTTTGATGTATGCATAAGATGTCAGTTATACCCTAACTTTTGGTTCTGTTAGAGGGGTAGATGGTAGTGAATCCTCACTTTTTGTTCATTGGAGGATAGTTGATGGTAGGCAACTTGTGCCTTGAGCATTTATAGAAGTATGTCACTTGTTGAGTCTGTACTAAAACATTGGTATATAAATATAAATGCAGTTATTTCTTTGTTTAAATTAAATGTGCTTGATATATAGTTTTTACTTTAATGGTTAATTTGGCTAACATAATGCAAAGAATTATAAGCGTAAGTCTAAGATTTGCTCTTTAGCAGATCATGCCGCCAAGAGGTAGACCACGTAATAAATGTATCGCAGAGTCAGAAAGTGAGGTTAGGGATCCTATAAGGATGTTTGCGGAGATGCTGGCAGAAGCCATGCAAGCTAGACCCCCACCAGTGGTAGTACAACCAGCACCGCAACCAGCGCCGCACATGGCAAATTTCAAGGACTTCAAATGGGTTGGACCACCGGAGTTCAAGGGAACTCTAAACCCGATCGAGGCACAGACTTGGATCGAGGAAATGGAGAAGGTGTTTGAGGTTGCTAGGGTGGCCGAAGAACAGAAGACTAGTTTCGCCACCTTTATGATGAAGGGGGAAGCGAACTACTGGTGGAAGGCCAACAAGGGTCGAGCTGGGGAAGGTGTCGTCCCTTGGGAGCGTGTCAAGGAGCCCAAAGAACATACAACAAGATATGGAGGTGAAATTCCTCAAGTTGAAGCAGGGAAGCATGTCCGTGGCCGAGTACGCGGCCAAATTTAATGAGTTGGCAAGGTTTGCCCCTCACCAAGTTGATACAGAGGCCCAAAAAGCTCGATGGTTTGAGCTGGGATTAAAGTCGTGGGAGTATTGTTCAGTTGCGGTATCGAAGATCAACTTCGCAGAATTACTGGAAAGGGCAATCGTTGCATAAGGAGGCAGTGAGGCTTTAGCAAAATTTAATCAGGAAAGAAAGAAGGGACATGAGGGGAGTAAGGGGGAAACAACGGAGGCAACAACCCCAATAAGAGAAACTGGAACCAGAGTCAATCATCGGGAGGCAACAAATCCGGAGGAGATGCTAAGAAAGTGGGCAAATGCAATAATTGTGATAAGAACTACACAGGGAGTGCCTGAAGGGAAAAAGTGTTTGTTACAATTGCGGCAAGCAGGGGCACATGGCTCCCCAATGTCCCAAGAAGTTAAAGGGATGGTGTTTTTCCTGCGGATCACCAGAACACCAAGTTAAGGACTGCCCAAAAAGGAAGTGCGACGCAGGAAGTGAAAACTGCAACAGCAACAACAACAGACTGAGCATTGGAGGGCCAGCCAGTCAGACAAACCGACCCACAGCGCGCACCTTCAATATGACTGTACAAGATGTAGTTGACTCTAAGGACGTGGTGTCAGGTATCATCCCGATCAATGATATGAATGCATATGTATTGTTTGATTCGAATGCTACCTGCTCATTTGTTTCTGAAAATTTTGCTAAGAGATTAGATTTACCTCAAGAAAAGCTAGAACCCCTATGAACGTAGAAGTAGCAAACAAAGAAATCATTCTCGTAGACTACATTCATATGAACTGTTATGCTGAATTGCGAGGGTTTAGACTTAACGTGGATTTGAAACCGATTTGTTTGGGGGAGTTTGACGTAATCCTAGGGATGGATTGGCTATCGAGTCTCGGAGCGTTATTGATTGTAAGAAGAAGTGTGTGCACGTAAAGACTCTGAATATGTCAAAAGTGATATTTTACGGTAGTAAATCGTCGAGACGATCAAGTTGTCTGACGATGATGCAAGCACGAAAGTTGCTTAGGAAAGGGTGCATAGGTTATCTGGCTCACGTGGTTGATACTCGACGAGTCGAGGGTGAATTGAGTCAGATACCTGTGGTAAGAAAATTCGCTGATGTTTTCCCAGATGAGATTCTGGGGTTACCGCCAGACAGAGAAGTGGAGGTTGTTATTGATTTGGTACCGGGAATCGCCCCGATATCGAAGGCGCCATACCGTATGGCACCAGTAGAAATGAAAGAGTTGATGGTCCAGTTGCAGAAACTGTTGGACAAGGGTTACATCAGACCGAGCGTGTCATCGTGGGGAGCGTCGGTTCTGTTTGTACAGAAGAAAGATGGTTCAATGAGGCTTTGTATCGACTATCGTGAGTTGAACAAGGTCACAATTAAGAATAGGTATCCGTTGCCCAGAATAGACGATTTGTTTGATCGACTCAAGGGAGTGAAATACTTTTCAAAGATTGATATGAGGATGGGTTATCATTAACTAAAGGTGGGAGATGAGGATATCCCGAAAACGGCATTCAAAACTCGATATGGTCATTTCGAGTTTCTGGTGATGTCATTTGGACTGACGAATACACCAGTAGCATTCATGGATATGATGAACAGAGTGTTCAAGTAGTACTTGGACAAGTTCGTGGTCGTATTCATCGATGACATCTTGGTGTATTTGAAGACAGATGAGGAGTTACAGAACACTTACGGATCGTATTGGAGGCTTTGAGAAGGGAGAAGATGTATGCCAAGTTTTTGAAGTGTGAATTTTGGTTGCAGAGGGTGCAGTTTCTAGGTCATGTTATCGACAAGGATGGTGTTTCGGTGGATCCAGCGAAGGTGGAGACAGTTATTAATTGGGAGCAACCGAAGACACTAACCGAAATTAGGAGTTTCTTAGGGTTAGCAGGATACTATCGGAGATTTATCCAGGATTTCTCAAAGATAGTATCGCCGTAAACCAATCTTACCCGGAAGACGGTGAAGTTTGTTTGGACGGAGAAGTGCGAAGAAAGTTTTATGAAATTGAAAAAGAGACTGAGTCAAGCACCAGTGTTGGCTTTACTGGATGAGACATGAGGTTTCGTAGTGTACAGTGATGTGTCACACAAGGGTATTGGTTGTGTGCTATTGCAGCACGACAAGGTCATTATGTACGCATCACGTCAGCTAAAAGACTATGAGAAGGGTTACCCAACTCATGACCTGGAGTTAGCAGCGGTAGTTTTTGCCCTGAAGATTTGGAGGTACTACTTGTATGGCGAGAAGTGTGAGATATATACGGATCATAAAAGTTTGAAATATATCTTCACTTAGAATGAGCTGAATATGAGGCAGTGCCGATGGTTAAAGTTAATCAAGGATTGTGACTGTGAAATTTTGTACCATCCGGGCAAGGCCAATGTAGTAGCAGATGCCTTAAGCAGAAAAGACAAGGAGAAATTAATGAAGCTGACCACTCAAGAAGAGTTGGTAAGAGATTTTGAACGTCTAAAATTGGAAGTCAAGTATCCGATGGAGACAAACGTGAAGCTATTCGCGGTGACAGCGAGCCCGACCCTATTGGATAAGGTCAAAGAGGCTCGAGAAAAGGACGAAGATTGTGATAGTATTAAAAAGTGAATTGCTGAAGGCGATGAGCTTAAGTATAAGACCGATAACAATGGACTGCTAAGGTTTGAAGGGAGAGTATGGGTACCATTGAATCTTGAGCTGAGAGAAGAAATTCTTCAAGAAGCCCACAATACAAGGTACTCAGTACATCCCAGGAGCATGAAGATGTATCAGGATTTAAAGCAGTATTTTTGGTGGCCAAATATGAAAAGGGAAGTGGCCAAGTGCGTTAGCCGATGTCTTACATGCCAGCGTGTTAAGGCGAAGCACCAGCGACCGAGCGAACTGCTTCAACCGTTGGAGATTCCAGAGTGAAAGTGGGAGCACATCACAATGGACTTTGTGATGGGTCTACCACCGACACATAAGGGTTTAGACGCCATCTGGGTAATAGTTGACCATCGGACCAAGTCAACCCATTTTCTACTGATCAGAATACGATACAATCTGGAGCAGTTAGTGAAGCTCTTTGTGAAGGAGATCATGTCACGACATGGAGTGTCGGTATCGATTATGTCTGACAGAGATCCACGATTCACGTCAAATTTTTAGAGAAGTCTACAGGCGAGAATGGGAACACAGTTGAGACTGAGTACAGCGTATCATCCTCAAACCGATGGCCAAAGCAAGTGAACAATTTAGACCTTGGAGGATATGCTCTGAGCGGTCGTGATGGACTTAAAGGGTAGCTGGGACGACCATTTGCCATTGGTAGAGTTCGCTTACAACAACAGTTATCACGCTAGTATCAGCATGACAGTATACGAAGTGCTTTATGGAAGAAAATGTCGAACATCGTTGTGTTGGGACGAGGACGGTGAGTGAAGACTGCTTAGACCTAAAATGGTGCAGCATATTGCAGACACAGTGCAACTGATTAGAAATCGGCTGGTAGCAGCTTAAGATCATCAGAACAAGTACGTAGATTTGCATTGCTAAAAGCGGGACTTCAACGTGGGTAGCTTTGTATTTTTGAAGGTATCCCCCTGGAAAGGGAAGATCCGTTTTGGCAAGAAGGGAAAATTGAGCCCGAAGTTCATAGGACCGTTCGAGATTTTGAGGCGAGTCGGTGAAGTAGCATTACCTCCTGAACTTGAGCACATTCACAATGTGTTTCATGCGTCAGTGTTGCGACCATATAATCCAGATTGCAAGCACGTTATTTCCTATGAACCAATTCAAGTCGAGAAGGATTTGTCTTGCGAAGAAGTTCCTATCCAAATACTCGATAGGAAGGAACAAAAGTTGAGGAATAAGATCATTCATTCCGTCAAGGTTCTCTGGAGGAATCACGCAGTTGAAGAGGCTACGTGGGAACTCGAAGAGAAGATGAGAGCGAATTACCCTTATTTTGCAATTCAAAGGACGAAATTTTTATAAGGGGGGAGAATGTAATGTCCGAGAAATTTTAAACCTCATTATTAATTAAATAGAGTATTTAATTTTAATGAGTTACTTTGTGTGATTAATTAATTACGTGATTAAATGATTATGTAATTAATTGCTAGAGTTAATTAAAGGGAGTCACTAATAGGTTAATTGAATTAGTGAACAAACCATAAAGTTTTAATATCAAATGAATTGATAAGTGGTCCATTAATTAAATATTCAATTAAATTGAATATAATGAGTGAATTAAATTTTGCAACTTAATTAATATGTTTATTAATTAATGTGAACAATATGAAATATGAAAAATAATATTTATTAGTCCATTTAGTAATGTAATACTAATGGGTTAGAATATTTAATTATTTAATCAATCCAAATATTTATTTAATCATGGATTGAGTATTTAATGTGTAACAAAATTAAATAACAAATCATTTGGGTTATATTAAATAGTCCAATGTAAATTAAATGAACTTGACAAAATAAGAGTCCAAATCATTTAATTAGAGTTTAATGGGTTACTTGTGAGCTGAATATTTAGCTTGCTTGTTAGTACAACATTTTGGTCATTCATTCACCTAATGTGTCCTTAAAGCCTTTCCTTGTGCAAGTATCCAAGCTAACATATGATAGTCTAAATATATAGATATAGCTTAGATATCTATAGAACTAGTAAGATATACTCCTTTAGTAAGCTAAAGAGTTAGTTATTTCTTCATCTTCATTCTTTAAGTTAGAAAGAAAGAGTTAGAGAGAAGTGAGAGCAAAAATATTTGGAGTCACAAAGGGAAGAAGAAGGAGTTCTAAGCAAGTGTATGTCATCCACCATTTACTTTAGAAAGAAAAGGAAGATAGCCATCAAGACTACGTAATAAGAATTTCTTTTATAAAAAAAATCGTGTTTTACTTTTTCTTTCCATTTTATGTTAACAATATTAACATAATAATTTTACGGTTAAAATCATGCTATGTATGTTTATATAGTTTATCATGAGTTTAACTTATGTTTTATAAGCTTTAATGTTGGAAAACATGTTCAAACCTTGAAAACCAAGCTTACCGAAAAGTCCAAATCTGGACAGTCCACTTTCGGAGTTACTGTTTATGATCCGTAAATCGGATTTGTGATCCGTCATATCTGGGAGATATAAATTTTAAATACGAAGATTTTTCAGCTTGATTGACCTAAATCCGATTTAAAACGAGTGAGATATGATATTTTTTGTAAAAGACCCCGCTGTTGGAGAAACTGCACTAACAGCCAGCTGTTTGGCCACCATTGGAAGTGGCCAAACCTTGTCCAAATAAACGATCCGATGATGAAAAATTGTAGTTTAAGAAGAGACGAAGCTAACAAGATCGACTAGAGGTCAATCCGAGTTGTAGAACTCAAGATATACGTGTTTCCACTCGGGACCCTAAATCTGCCAGTAAGATCCAAAAATGCTTAAGTGTAAAATCCAAAGTTTTGTTATTAAAAATGTAATTAGTTATTTTTAATGCATGATAATGTATGTTTAACCTACTTAAATATGATTTAAGTGTTTTACTTATTTAATTATTATTTAAGTAACATTAAGTAATAATTAAAAATAAGTAGTGTAGTTAACCTAACTATTTGTTATTTAACTATAACTAAATAATAAATAAAGTTAATTAAGTAATTAATTATTATTTAATTACTATTAAATATTAATTAAAGGGCATTAAAGTTGAATAAACTATTTATCTATTATTTAAGTAAGTTTAAGTAATAAATAATGTTAATCAACTAACTAATTATTATTTGATTAATATTAAGTAATAATTAGAGACAAATAAGTAATTAATTATTATTTAATTAGCATTAAATAGTAATTAAAAATAATTTAAGATAAACAATTAATTAATTATTATTTAATTAATATTAAATATTAATTAAAGAGAAATAGGATTTAAGAAGTAACTAATTATTATTTAGTTAATAAATAAAAATAAATAAAATTGATAATTTAATAATTATTTATTTATATTAAATAATAAATAAGGATAATTGCATAATTAATATTAACTAATAAATAAAGAGAAGTAAGATTAATTATTAATTATTGTTTAATTAACATTAAATAATAATTAAAGAAGATTATAATATAGTTAAGTAATTAATTATTATTTAATTAACCTTAAGTAATAATTAAGAAGCATTAAAATAAATAAACTAATTATTTAAGTAAGATTAATTAGTTATTATTTATAATTAAATAATAACTAAAGGTAGTTATTTAATTACTATTTAACTAATAATAGATAGTAATTAAATAAAGAAAGAGTTAATTAAATATAATGTATTTAATAATTCACTAATTAAAAAATTATATTAAATTGTTTAAAAGTTTCTTAAGTGTTTAATACTTAAGAAAAATACTCTTAACCTATTAAATCATTAACCTAAGTTTGTTTACGTGTCTATAGGGTTAATGATAGTATGTCAAATGAGGTGAATTATGTGTTAGACTTATTTGATAAATAAGTCCTTAGTAAGTGTATAAACATTCAAATACGCAATACTAATTGATAGACTAACTTTATCAATGTTAGTTCCTTCAAAGCCATTTAATTAAAGTTAGATTGTTGTAGCTGAGCAGACAGACAAGTTCCCTTGTACCCAAACTTTACTTTGTGCAAGTTATTTATTTAAGCTTGAACTTTAATTCCAAGCATGCTTTAATTGAATTAATTACTTTACAATTATTCCACATTAATATTATTATGATTCGTACTTGGTGCAATTGAGTTTGTACTATCTCTGACTTGTACCTTATTTAAAGTTCTATTGTTTAAAAACTGTTCTGAGTTAAGTCTAAGTTATTGTTCGGCTAGACATTTATGCAAAGATTTCAAAAGCTATTCAAACCATTTGAGGGTGTGGATTCTTGGACTGTTATGAACACCCCTTTATTATAGGGGAGTACCTCATGTATCTATACGGAAATTAAATGTTATGCATACACATAGTGTACAAGAGGCTGATCCCCTTGAGTACGTATTTCTGGCTAGTAACCTTTGGGTCAATCAGCTATTGACTCCATTGGAAGATTACTGTTCATGGTCTATTTGATCTCTTTGAATTTTTAAAGTAACTATTGTTCTTAGTTCTGTTATTCATATTGTTGAGTTCTTTTTAAATATCTTTCATTCATGATATATTTATTCTTGTTATTTAAACTTGCTAAGCAAACTCGTTGCTCATCCTTGCTATATCATGAACTATATTGCAGTTAACCTCGAGACTTCAGGGAAGTGCAAGGGTAAGGAAAAGATGAAGTGATAGACTTCTAGTAGTAGCCTTTTTGGTTTATGCTTAGTTTAATTTTTGATGTTGTAATTTGAACCCTAACTACTATTTAGGGTATGATTGTACTTTTATTGTAAGGTTATCAAATCTTGGAACTAGTAATACCTTTTGTATAAACAACATATGCTTATTATTCTACATTTAGTTAGTGTATGTTGTTTAGTGGTGGATGTTTGTATTGGATCGTGATGACCAGATATGGGTGATTAGGACCCAAATTTGGGGGCGTCGCAACTCCAATCTATAATAAGACCCCTCTTAATTATAGATTTGGTCAACTCGTAAACTTTTTAGGAGTAGTGTTTTAATTTAACTCCTAATTTAATTAGGAACTAAATTAATTTAATATAATAATTACAATTCTTAAACTATTAAGGAACTTAATTATTTATTATGAGATTACTTTTTATTAATTAATTCCTAAACCATTTAAGAACTAATTAATAATAATAATAATAATAATAATAATAATAATAATAATAATAATAATAATAATAATAATAATAATAATATTATTATTATTATTATTATTATTATTATTACGACTCCTCTTATTAATTTATAATTAGTATTTCTAAAATATATAATTATAAATATTAAGTTATTTAATTTATTCTATCACTATAGTAAAAATTAAATACACTTAATTTATTATTATGATTATGCCACTTACTTCTAAAATATATACCACTCTTTTGCGGTGTAATCATTTAGGTTCAATATTAAACCGGTATTAGAATAAATAAATTAGAACCATTATAACATTATTTATAATAATAAATTAAACTCCTTTTATTTATTTATAAATAAATAGTTATTTATTTCACAATAAGGGTAATCCCCCTTAGCAATTCATGACTTTCTAGATAATATGAATTTTAACATTTGATCATAAATAACTTATTCTCCGAGTAGTTACCCTATAATCCAATCATTCTACCACATAATGTCCTAATCAAATATAAGACATGGAATTAATGTCAAGTCTTATGTAATTTGATCATATGCATTTCGATTCTAAAATGCACAACTTTAATTAATGTAAATTAAGAACTCCTTTCTAATTTTCATTCTGCCTTAGCCAATGACAACTGAGTTATCATTTATTGAATCACAGAGGACATTCTCTTCCTTTACTAGAAATGTTAGATCATTTATTGATCATTCACCTATATCCATGTACAACTTATTATACTCGAAAATATCCTTTGTTACACTCGAATAGTCTTAAGAAATATGACAAAGTATAATTCATCATACACAAGATATTATGATGATCTCAAGTCTAAGGATTACTTGTACCACTATCACATTAGGAACTCATATTGATGGCAAGTAAAACTCCATTAGTTCCTTAAGCGAGTCACGTTCAGTGAACTTATTCTCCAATAAGCACTTACATACTTACTTTAGTGTCTCCACATAAATGATTTATGAGATCAATCATCCTCTTCATAGGAGCAATCATAGTATGTACTAATCTATCTGTATTCACTAATCCCCATTTTAGTGATCACGCGATAAAGAACATTTTAGTTTTGAGCTATCTAGATTTTAGATTTCATTAGCATAATCAATATTATGATTCTAAAAGCATTGCTTCAAAACTATGGGTTTATCCATTTAATTAATTCAACCAATCAATCATGAATAAAGAAATGCCTTTAAATAAATAACTTTTTTTATTAATAAATGAATAAGATTACAAAGTATATGCTTATTATATCAACATATAATTGGCTTGAGGGCATACTACTTTCATGGAATCACTCTACGATCTTGGAGTTCATTTATACACTCTATGATCTTTAAGTTTCTAAACTTTACTGTGTGATCTGGTTGTCACTACGATCTTGCAGTTACTTAACTTCACTCTGAGATCTACTTGACAACTCTTCCTGACTTCCTTAGTTCATTCTGCGATCTCAGAATTACTAAGTTTTCTACTCTACGATCTCTTGGAATTCTAGTGTGACACCCCAGGATTTGACAGGATTTCTAAATAAGGATTTTGGATAATTAAGTAAAGGTTAGTAGTAAAACCTAGTGTTGAATGTTAGAAAGTATTAAAGAATGATTTATTATGTAAGCAATGTGCTAAATGACCTATGTGGTAAATGTAATGTGAGAATATGTATATGAAATTGAATATAGAAAGAAGAGTTAAGTAAATGAGGACAGCATAAGTGAATTGAGTTGTAGTTATGAAAGCTAATAATGAGTTTAATGAATAGGCCTGGAGAGGCGAGGGTACAGAAGTGGAAAGTTAAGGTAAGGCAGTATGCGCAGAAAAGAAGAAACAGATTGACCTAATTGGCATATTAAGGATGAACGAAGTATTAAAGGAATGATATATGTATATTTGAAAGTTACTATGAAATTGATGTTAATTGATTGTTATAAGATAATCGTTGTTGCGATTCGTAAATACAAAAAGGTGATACCCCGATGAGGTTCAGAAAGAATGTGATGAGCAAGTATGATGTAAATATGGGCAATGTGTGCGAAGGTAATGACTTAAAGGTCGTAACTAGTTATATGAGTTATAAGGTTAAATGACGATGGATTTTGGTAATCCGGTCGAGGTTCGCTTCTCGAGGAAGCGGTTTATGGAAAGAATTAAGCAAGTTGACTACATTAAGATGTCGATACTTGAAATTTATAGAATATGGAACCGAAAATGGTTCGTAGATAATTAAGAATGAATATTATGTAAATTGACAATTATGCTGAATTATTATTAATTAATGAAATTTGATGTTCAAAGTGTGACAAGTAATATGGGACAAGCCAATTATGGAGTATTTGATGATGCAATAAAGGTCAAGCATAATGGGACAAGTTTGGATCAAAAAGGAATTGATTTAAATGAAAAATAAGCAATTTATGTATTATAGGGAAATTAAATTCCTAGAGTTTATGGCTAAAGTCAATGATGCCTTTGACAAGTTTGGAAATGCCCATGGTATCCTAGTTGTGTGAAATGTCCATTGCGCCATTAAAGATGGAAGGGAAATGACATAACTAGCCCTAACCTTGCTTGAGTTAAAACTAACCAAGATGGTTAGTTGTTGGAAATACATATCACTTATATATGTATATGTGTAGTCATCCATCTTTGGTTCATTATAAACCATTCGAAGTTATCAGCAAAGAGAGAAAGAGAGAGAAAAGAGTGGAAGCCATGAAAGCTAGGTTTAAAGCTTGAAATCCAAGAAGCTAGGAAGCTTAATTGATCAAGTAGCAAGAAGAAAAAGGGAAGAACATGACAAGAGGAAGCTATCCATGTCAACAAGTTGGTCATCAAGCAAGGTATAAGTATGTTCTTGTTTTAAAGCCTGAAGTTTATGGATTTAAATCCAAGAATAAGAGTATCCATGCATGAACAAGTAGCAAGATGTAAAGATTATGTAAGTTACATGCTTTATATGTGATTAATCATGAAACCCTAAGTTTTAAAGTGGTAAAACAAAGGTAATACGCTATTCATGCATGTGTTCAAAGCTAGAACTTATGATTTAAGGAGAAATATGTGTTAAAAGTTGATGGAAGTAGTGAAACACTAATTATAAAGGTTGATCATGAAGAAATCATGTGTATTTTTATGCTAATAAGCAATCTAAGTCCATAAATGGAAGCAAACTATGAGTTGTTAAGGAAAAGTTTGAATATTAGGCTATACTTTGTGTATAGACTACGTAATAATCTGTAAAGTGACTTGGAAGATGCGTATAGAAGTTTTGTGATCACTTAAAGTGGTTGTATGTGTATATGATTATTTATGTGAAGTATAGAGTTTAAAGATTGAAGATTGGTTTAAGGATGGAAATGAGTAAAGTTGACAAAGTGATATTAATGTGTAATTTTGGCCATTTTGTGTAATTGGTGATCAAATAAGGCCAAAAAGATAAGGTTGATATAAATACACGTGTTCAAGTTGATTCGGAAGTTATTTGGTTCGTATGGCGACAAATGTGGATTTTAAATATTTTAAAACGTTCGCCGACGGTCAAAACGAACCTTTTGGAAAAATAAGTTCATTTGAAAAGTTTTAAAGATTTTGAAGGCCCATACAAGTCAATTATGTGCTATATGTGATAAATGATGAGTTAGAATCAAGTATTGCACAAATGGGCCAAGAATAGCTTATGTTTTGGAAATGAGAAATTGTGAAAGGTTGATGAAAATAACGTCAAAGTGTGATTTTTGACAATTTTGAGAAATTAAAGGTAAAAGGGAGTCAAATGATTAAGTTTTATGTTATTATATGTGTTTAGGTTGAATTGGTAATCAACGGAAGGAAATTTGAATGGAAATGAGTTTCGAACGATCGAAATCGATCGTTTCGACTCGAATCGAATTTTTATGGACAAAACTCGACTCGTGCGAAGTTTTATGGTTTTGAAATTGGATTTCAAAGTTCAAAAATTTTCCAAGTCTGAAAATGTTATGAACAGGCCTCCTATGGGCAAGTGTATCTCTGATTTTAAAGATCCAAATGAGGCAAAGGAAAATTTTATAAAATACTATGGTATGAGGTCTACATGTGTACCAAATTTGGTGTCAATTGGATGTACGGTTAAGGAATTAAAATTCACCAAAGCAGCAGCAAAAATCAAAATTTCAGTTTTTGGCAGAAAAGAGGGCCACGGCCGGGGCCAGATTTTCAAGGCAAAACCACGGCCGGGGCCATAATTGGCTGAGAGGTCACGGCTGGGGCCGGGGCTTCTTAGGCCAAAAGCCGGCCTAGGCCGCGGTTGACAGATTTCAAAAAAATGATATTTTTGATCCGAAATGAAATGTTTTGATACTAAATGATAGAGATAAGTTATGTAAACCCTAGATTGATAAAAATAGACTATGTAAAGGGTATTAAGGTATAATGAAATGATGAATGGCATAAGGAATCATGCCCAAAGCTAAGCCAAATCAAGTTAAAGGTTGTGAAAAAGGTCAGGAGAGAGCTAGGATGTATTATTAACCTATGTAAGGTATAATACATCAAATGTGAAATGATTAGAGACGATGGGTCGTGTAATTATAAGTTAAGTTTGACTAAGATTGTTAAGTTTTATGATCCCATATTGATGTATAAGTTATGAATTGACAGATAAGGTTCGGACTAGCAACCCGAGGCAAGAAATGATTGACAGGCCAAGCGAGGCGGTAAAGGTTAAGTTAAATAAAAGCGTACAGACAAGTTTTTCAGACCTAAAAGTACTAATTGAACTACGTGAATTATATGATAGTTGAGATGGGCACTCCGTGCCACAACGTGAGCTAACTGTTAAATGCAATACGAGATATTTGAGCATAACATGGTAAAGTAAGCGAGGCATGACGCATATTATAGATTGTGAGCATGCAAGGTGTTATCTGATTAACTTGCTGAGCTTTATGCTCATTCTTGCTATGTACTAACATTTCAGGTAAAGTACAAGAAGGCCGGAGAATTCCGGTGTAGCTCAGGTAAAAGATCGTTGATGGAATAGATAAGCATGAAGAATGTGATACATGTGAAATATTCATGTAAATCAGATATGTATTAAAGCTAGATGGAAGCAAATGAGTGTATGGTTTATAAATCCATATAGTTAAAAGTGAATGTATGTATTATTGTAATTATAGAAGGTAATGAGGCATGTGGATTGTGTTATTATGATAAGTCGAGCATGTATATAAAGGAACTCGCATGTATGTTATAAATGTATATGGATATATGCATGGATATAGATATGATGGTGGATTGTATATATGAACAGGTACAGGTATATGTGCACAGGGTCAGGTGCAAAACAGGTATTTATAAACAGGGCCATGTATAGATGGTTTATGGCGAAATTTTCTTTATAAGTTATGTAAATCTTGAATGTATATGTATTTGATTATGAAATGGATTAGACTAGGTCGTAATTAATAAGTGTCGACCTAAATGCTAATGAATAGTAAAGTAAACGTTGCGATCCTGAGACAGGTAAGGATTATAAGTTAAATAAGTTTGTTAAAAAAAAAAAAAAATGGACCGAATTTATGGTCAACTAAATGATTTCAAAGATTAAAGGTTAAGTTTTTAACGCACGAGATTCCGTTTAAAGTGGTTTAAAGTTAATGAGTATATTATCCAGACACTAATGGATTGAATTAAGGAAGGTGGGATCTCGGGGCGTTACATCTAGTCTATTACAAGTCATAACTCTACTATCTAGATTAACATAACAAGTTTGATCCCTAAGTCCTTTTTCAATGATCATCTCTTAAGGACTTTACAATATTACTTGTTTTTCTTACAAATATTCATTAGCCTCATAGGATCATTAACTTAAAGAGATTATCATAAATGCACTAACATGATATTTAGCTTTTTACAACTGATGTAGTGAAGCTTCCAATCACTGCTCTGGTAACTTCGTGGGAGGATATTTATAGTTGTAAAGAAGACTCTTTTAGGTTATTCAAAAGACTAGAATGATTAATCTACTGTGAAAACTCCAAAAAAATTGAAACAATATGACTTATAATACTGAATCCAGTCACCCTTGTTTCCCTAGCTTCCATTTCAAACTATTATTTTTTTATGGTTGATTTTAACGCCTGATTTTTTGCTCTCGCTAAAATCACCGAACAACGAACAACCTGCACAATGAGCAGTCACACCTAAAGCTTGACGGCTTGGGCTGTCGGGGGATAGCTTCGGTGTGCGAATCAGTATAGGCCAAAAAAGCGATAACAATATTGCTGAAAATAATAAAGCATGAAAGTAATGAATTAGTAATTGAGATGTACCATTAACCTCCGTTTATGGTTGTATTTATAGTTACTTAGCACCCTTGCTTTCGTACGTTCGAGATTAATTAGGATTGAAAGTACTGACTAGAGTTCTGTTGTGGCTGTAATACATAATAGGGTCAACCATTATCCCTCCGATACAGGAAATATAGTACGATAAGGAATCCTAAGTCAATTTGAACTTTGACCCTCCTAACATGTCAGATCATGAAAAGACATTGTAATTGATCTGCCCCTATACTGGGCCCACTGTATTGTGTTAAAGGTAGGCCAGCACCTGCACCAGGCCATGAATAATTATAGGCCGACACCTGATCCAGACCTTAAATAATTTCATCCCAATATTGCCTCTCACTCTCCTATTAGAAAGAATTTATAATATGAAAGTAATGCTAGGAAATTGATCGGACTAATTAACTCCACCTCCAAAATATCTGTCAATACTCCTAAACTAAATAAACTCCAAAACATAAGAAGCTCCAATATTCCCAGCCGAACTCCAAAACATAAGAACCACCAACATTTTTTAACCAGCCGAACTCCAAAACATAAGAACCTCCAACATTCCTGAACCAGCCGAACTCCTAAACATAAAAACCTCTAGTATTCCCAAACCCCCATATACATCTGTAGTTAATGAACCGTCCATGTATAAATTTCAAGATAGTGACAGTTGTTGCCCCCTAGCTACTTCTAAACTCGATTGAGGTCCAGAGACCTAGATTGCCTTTATTTTTCTCTCCTTATTTCACCGTAGTATGGCTCCCGATTTATAAGAAGGCTTTATATATGACTCCTAACCTCTAGGGAGGCTTTATATATGGCTCCCAAACTATGGGAGGCTTTTGATTCAGGTTTTAAAGATTCGTCCGACCTTATATCACCGTAATATTATTCTTGACCCCTAAGGAAGGCTTTATATATGGCTCCCGAACCTTGTGAGATGTTTTTGCTCCTCATAGATTGCTCCCGACCCCTTAGGGAGGCTTTTGAATTAGGTTTCAGATAACCATTCGACCTTATATCATCATGATGGTACCGCCTTAGAGAGCCGAGCTACCTTATATCGCCATGATGGCACCAACTTGGAGAGCCGACTTGCCTTATATCTCCATGAGATGGTATAGGCTTGGAGAGTCAAGCCACCTTATATCTCCATGATAGCGCTTTCGACCCCTAGGGAGACTTTGTATCGACCCGGAGAGCCTGGCTACATTATATTGCCATGATAGCGCTTCCAACCCCTAGGGGAGGCTTTTGTCCAACCTTATCTCTTTATAATTGCTCTCTCGACCCCCGTGGGAGGCCTATCTGACCTTATAACATCATAATAGCACTCTCGACCCCTATGGGAGGCTTGTCCAATCTTATAACTCCATAATAGAGTTCCTGACCCCTGTGGGAGGCTTATTCGACCTTATAACGTCATAATAATGCTCCTGGCCCCTGTGGGAGGCTTTTGTCCGACCTTATATTGCCATGATAACGCTCCCGATCCCCTAGGGAGGTTTGGTACCAACTTGAAGAGTCAGGCTGCCTTATATATCTTTGCCTTATATTCCCATGATAACACTCCCAATCCCCTAAGGAGGCTTGGTACTAACCCAAAGAGCTGAGCTGCCTAATATTGTCATGATAGCTTTCCTGATCCCCTAGGGAGGCTTGGTATCTACTTAAAAACTCGGGCGACCTTATATCTCCTAGCCTTATATCACCATGATAGTGCTCCAAATCCCCTAGGGAGGCTTGGTACTGACTTGAAGAACAGGGCTGCCTTATATCTCCTAGCCTTATATCGCTGTGATAATGTTCCCGATCCCCTACGGAGGCTTGGTATCAACTCAAAGAGCTGGGTTGTCTTATATCTCCTCACCATATATTGCCATGATAGCGCTCTCGTTCCCCTTTGGAGGTTTTTGGGATATCGAAGTGTGCGCAGGGGCACGGTCTAATACAGTAGGGAGCACCTGAGTGTGGTGAGGCACGCGGGGGAGTGATACGACACGCTGACACGTTAATTAATATGATATTTAGGGATTTTTATTTGACGTTTGAACAAGGCCCTCCTTTAGTGCCAATGTTAGCGCCTGCTGAAATCACCAAACAACGAACAACCTGTACAAGGAACAATCACACCAAAAGCTTGAAGGCTTGGGCCATTAGGGGATAGCTCCGGTGTGGGAATCAATACAGGCCAAAAAGCAATAACAATATTACTGAAAATAATATAGCATAAAAGTAACGAATTAATGGTGTAATTAAGATGTACCATTGACCTCCACTTATGACTGTATTTATAGTTGCTTAAAACCCTTACTTTCGTGCGCCTGAGACCAATTAGGATTAAAAGGGGTTAAATCACTTTTTCCCTACTGTACTCGACCCTAATTTACATATGCATCATTAAACTGATTTTTTTTATAATCGACTCACTGTAATGATTTTTTTTTTACAAAACTTTATAAAATCTGTTAATTTAAATGGTAAAAGAGTCACGTGCGAAGGAGCATCCCTCCGCTTAATACATGAATCCATGTGGCATCGACATAAATCTAACCTTAAGACCATTACTTTTCTCATCCCTCTCTTACAGTATATTGAATACCTATCTCCCTCAAACTCTAGCATCTCCCTCCTCCGCTCCTCCGCCCCTCCGGAATATAGAGCTTTGTCAGCCTCTTTCTTTCGAAATTGTGCACGGGGATGAAGAAGGAGGAGCGACATCATTGGAGGCTCTAAACAATATTCCACTATGTTATTTATTAAGCCGGTGCTTCAACGCCGAGGACTAAGAAGACGGTGAAGAAGGAGAGTGCGTCAGGATTAGGGTTTTGGGATATGAGGATAGAGAAGAAGGTTTGCAAAAAAAGGAATAAGAAACCCTAGAAGACGATAACGGAGAAAATATCAGCGAATTCGACATTGCAGCTATACAAGACAACTTAATTTTCATGGTTTGGATTATTTTGATTTAATTTGATAGAGAAGAATAGGAGATAGAATTGGATTATTTTACATATGTAAAATTATGAATTGGATTATCTTATAAAACAACTTCAGCCTAATTGTACAATACTAAAGCTCAACTATACAAGGAAAACTGAGTTCTAATTTAAGCCACCAATCTATTAGATAGTTGAGTTTAATTCAGCTTTAATACAACTTAAGACTAACTTTTTTCAGAAGATGAGAGAGAATTGGATTATTTTACATATTTCTGCGTATATTAAAGCTAAATTAATTGCTTTAGTATTTGGGCATTCTTTTCAGATCATCAAGAACATGATGGGGGAAAACCACTACAAGAAAAAAGGCTATTTTCGATGGAATATTCCGTTGGATATCATGTTATTTCGTCGGCATTAAACTATTTTTGACAGATTATTTTGTCAAAGATTCGGTTAGAAATAAGCACGTTGACATTATTTCTGTCGAGGATTCGGTCGAAAATAATTATCGCTGATGGAATTTTTTATGTCGGAAAGTTTGTCGAAAATAGAATTAATTCCGACAGAAAGTGTTTCGATGAACTTTTTTTTTTTTCTGTCGATCATAATGTCTTTAAGTTCAACAAAATGTCCGTTGGAAATTTATAATTCCATCAGGAATAAACAATTTCCTAAACATTTTTCTCAAATATAATGTATTTAATTCCGACAAAATTTCCATTGAAAAAATGTTTTTTCCGTCAGAAATGAGTGGTTCATTTTTATTTTTTTTGTTTTTTCAGTACCTGATTTTAAAACCACATCTTTGTAACTATAAACCTACTTTATCCCAACAACACCACAGCAATCCATTTCTTATGTTCACGCATAACATAACAACATATTTGAATTATCTAGGCAACAATAATAAATATAAATTACGATACATTATAAGTTCTACAAATCATCGTTTTAAAGTATAATACATTACAAAACTCAACTAAATTACGTTGAATTACAATCAATTAAGCTAAATTAAAGTAAATACAACTAAATTATAATCTACAAAACTAAATGAAACTAGTACTACCAGCGCTCCATAAAGAATCATCAGGCAGGGATCGATAGTTCTACTGTGGTGTATGAAAATCATCGTCGTCACCTCCCCGCTCTCGATCGGCATCATTAGCCAACTCGGAATCGCCACCTTGTAAATACAATTACAAATATTAGTCATTAGTTCGCTTTTGAGACAAAAATTCACAGATAAATAATAATTAAAGAACATGCAAAATATACGACAACTTAAAGTGAATAAAATACCTGTGTTGTCGGGTGCTAACTCAGCATCGGGCCAAAAGCCTTCAATAGTAGGGTACTAACCATCCGAATCACCTCGTCTCGTATCTCGGTGAACTACTATAGAGATATGCCCGTACTCTCGACATTGGCCCCTGCTGCAATGTCCTGTGCAAGCTGGTGAAGACGAGCATTAGTAGGTAGGCTCTAACTACAAAATATCATATCCTTAAGGGATGTCTCTGACACCGTCGCCATAACCCACTGGAACAACACATCATCCAAGTTAGTGCCTATATAAGATTATCCAACAGGTGCTCTCGAATGTTGGCGCCGGCTAGAACCTGCAAAATTAAATATAACATCAAAAAAATTCAAAACTCAATCTAAATTTTTAATTAACAAGCAACATAGTAAAATAAATACCTCCGATCAGTGTATAGGCCGGTACCCTCGGCAGCCCCAACACTTGATACCTGCTCATAGTACTACTAGGGGGATCCTGAGACGCAACCCAAAGAGCCATCTCCTCATCCCTAGCTAAGCTAATGTCGGAGGGAGGGATGGTGGAATCTGACGGCTCAAAATCTCCCCTAGCAGCCTGCAACTCAGCTACACGCTGGTCCCGAAGGCTCTAAATTCGGTCCTACAATTTATTATGTATATGGTAGTTTATTGAATTATTTTATTAAGTACATGATCTTAATAATTACATAAATTTATAAAACCTCTTACCCGTATAGTTAAAGCTGCCTAAGACATAGTATAATCATTTGGCGTGTGGGCTCTATCCCAGAACTTGACCATGGTGGGAGATCGTCCCAACTCACCACTCATGACCTGACAAATAAATATTTAATTTATCCTTTATTTAGTACATATATTTATGACAATATTAAAGTAAACAACTAAATATATACATACCGACTTCACCTCCTCAAATGACAGTGAACCCGTAGTATGTATTACTCGAAGCTGGCTATAATTTTTCTTCATTTGTTCTGATTTCTTCTTGAAGTCATCAGCATCCTAGTGAGTACACATGACATCTCATGCTGTATCTGCAACAATATCGGGCTGATGGTCTCGAATAGTAGTCCCGAGCTGGTTTACAACTGCCCGGGCAACCCTATGTCTCATCTCGTACAACCAGTCGGCGTAGTTCTTTACGACATGTGCAATAATAACACCGTCGCTGGCTATCTAAGAGATGCCCTTCTCATATCTAAAATAAAGAACTAACTTATCAGAAAAAATAAACTAAATGTGTAACTAGTATTTACATATACAGTTTAAATTATTTAAACTAACTTACGTGAAAGTCATGTAACATGGAATCCATGAAGGAGGCATCATGTTGGGCGTACTGCATAAATCGCATACAGCCAATAAGGAGATGTGTTAGATCGATAGCATGTAAATTAGCCTTAGCTACAGGATCCATAATACTACAATACAAATCAAACGACATAAAGTTATGTTTATTGTTTTATAAAATAAATTAATTTAATTTAACATAATGCTATTTTACACTTACTACACAGAGTCGACATCTACGCGGGGACGTCGACAAGCAGTATCTATAAGTAGAATTGAAATATTAAAGTAAATAAATCAATTAAGAACATAACCTACAAATAGTAAGCAAAATAAATTAAGAATTAAGAAAACCTACTAAATGACGATGATGACCCACCCTAATTAGCGTCAGAGGATCCTGCATGACCACCACCGTGACGACTGCCACCACTATGCCTAGCTATAAATATATTACTGAAATACCAAAAAAAAAGCAATTACTATGTAGTTAATTAATTTAATTAAATAAATATACTTCTTAAGTTTATATTTAATACGTCGTCAAACCCATCAGAATCATTTTCATTGTCTTCCTCGAATTCTGACATGACTTCTTCATTATCAGTTTCATCATCCTTATTATCTTGTATAAAGATATATTCATTTCCAACCGTGTTTTCCTTGACTTTCACATTATCGGGTACATCAATGACATCTACCAACACATCGTCATTATTTAGCACTACCTGGCTGAATTTGTTAACATCATCTTGCAATGGTTCATCTATCCCAGACATATTAGTACCATCAAATGGTCGAGTTTTTGTTGTGACAACTGTATACCAGGGGTTTTTATAATTTACGACATTAGACGCGTAGTATACTTGAGTCGCTTGACGAGCTAACACGAATATGTCATTAGACTGTAGCTTTGACTTTATATTTATTGTGATGATTCTGTTACAATCAACTTTAACACCCTTTTTAGTATCAAACCAGCGACATTTATATGTAACTAACTTTTTAACCCCGGGATAATTGAGCACAATTACTTCCTCTAAATGTCCATAATAATTGGACTCCGAATCTTGGTAACAACTGCCCAACACAACAACGCCAGAATTGACTGATGTCGGTTCATTTATGTCATCAACCTTAAATCTATACCCATTGACGATGTAGCCGAAAAATGAACTAATCAATTTATAAGGTCCTTGGATGACATCTTTAAAACGCTCATAGTCGTTATCTTCTTCAACCCTTCTCTTAAACCACTATTGAAATTTTTTAGTCCTAAATGATTCCAACTATGCTACTTTTAAGCCTGGGTTTAAAGTACACGCTTCGTCTTCGAATGAACTGAAACATTGATAACACGATTTAATTATACGCTAGGCTTTTAAATATTAAATTTAAAAAAACACTAGTTATATACGTTATGTATGACGATACTTCGAGCATATTTAAAAGCACATATGTAGATACAATTTTTAAATCTTTGTCGCTTAAGTACGTCATCATCTCATGGCCAAATGGTTTAGCTAGATAAGAAAATACAGTTAACTCATCAACACATGATTGGACTCCGACAACCTCATTTCGACTTAAACAATTTTATTTCTTTGAAACAACATCCTCAAAATACAATAAGCTAAAGTTGACAAGCTCTTCCTCCATGTATCGTTCAGTAATAGAGCCCTCTACACGAGCTTTAATTTTTACTTTCTACTTTAAATGATGTATGTACCTAAAATATAATAATTAAATGGAAAACATTACGAATATGAGTGATGAATATCATCAAAAAAGATATGTAGATGATATTACCTCTCAAACGGATACATCTATCAATATTGCACGGGTCCTCCATGCTTAAGTTAATGTGACAGATGAATAGACAAATGCTCTATCGAGTCACAAAAAACCCAGAGGAAATATCATTTCTAACTTGCACATTGTCAACATTATATTTTTCTCTGTCTGCTCCACATCATTATACCTTATAACCGTTGAACATAGATCTCGAAAGAAATTTGAAAGTTCAGTTAAGACGTCTACAATTTTTCTGGGTAACATCTCAAGAAATGCAATTGGCATCAACTTCTACATGAATACATGACAATCATGACTTTTGAACACAGTAATTTTCAACTGTTCAACCTTACTACAACATCATATATTAAAAGCATATCCATCTGGGAGCTTCAACGCACTTATCCATTTGCAGATGTCTTCAACTTGTTGCTTGGTTAGACATAATGGAGCTTTAGGTTTTGAGTTGTTAGGTCGGAGCCATAAATTTGGCCATATGTTAAGTGCCTCTAGATTTTTTCGTGCATTGTCGTTGTCTTTTGTTTTGCCACTTGCATCTAGCACGGTGTAAAAAAAGTTCTCAAATACACTCTTCTATGTATGCATCACATCTATACTGTGACAGACTGAAAGCGTCTCCCAGTACAGCAAATCAAAGAACATGGGCGAATGCGTTCAGGTGTGAGCCTTGTCGTAACCTAGTGCTCTATATTGACTGTGTTCCTTTCCTGGCGATGGAAATTTCAAATTGTTTAGCCAACCTAAGATCTCGCTGCCTAACAATCCACCGACGACCCCCTCTTTCTCTGTTTTTCTATTAAACTGTGTAAACATCTTTCTGTAATTGTGATCAACAGGCAAGAATCTACGAGTAGTACCAAAGAAATTAATTTTTTGCCCATGTTTTAGATGTGTGCCTTGCACATCCCTTATACAAACTGGACATGACAACTTCATGTGAGTCGACCACCCACTAATCATCCCAAGTGCCGAAAAATCAGTGATAGTCCACAATAAGGTTGCCTTCATCAGAAAATTTTTCTTTATCGATTTGTCATAAGTCTGGACCCTCGTCTCCCATAACATCTTAATTTCATTGACTAATGCCCTGAGGTACATGTTTATGTCCTTTGCATGACTCTTATTCCCTGGTATGAGTAAAGTCAAGAATAGATACGGATCCCTCATGCACATTAACGGTGGAAATTGTAAGCTACCATGATCACTGGCCACACAGAGTAGGGCTGACTAAAATTATTAAATGGGAAAAACCCATATGTAGCCATGCCAAGCTTGACATTCCTACCTTCCTCAACAAATTAAGGAAAATTTTCATCAAACGTCTTCCACTCATCTCCATCTGTGGGGTGAGTCAACTGACCAGGCACGACGTCCCTTATTTTATGCCAAGTCATATGCGCAGTAGTGTGGGTCGACATGAATAGACGCTGAAGTCTCGACGCAAGAGGAAAGTACCTTAAGATCTTTTTAGGCACACACTTAGTTTTCCCCCCACATTCTGTTGTCTTGTAACATGGCAGACTGTAAATGTCACACTGCACTTTATCTATGTCAGCCTTATAGTATAACATGCAATTTTGCTCACAAGCATCGATCTTTGTATGCCCCAAATTCAACCCATTTACTATCTTTTTCACTTCATAATAATTTGAGGGGCAGAGTGTGACCCTTTGATAAGAACTCACTGATAAGCCTAAGCAACTCATTGAAACCTTTATCACTACTGTCATGCTCATTCTTTAAGTGTAAGAGATTCGTCACTGCAGATAGGCTGGTGTGCTAATCATTCCCGTCGTACAATGCAATAGCAAATTCAGATAGCATATTATAAAAGGCTGATGTTGTGTCCTTTGGCTCTTGCTGACCAGTGATTGACGACTGCTCATTTGCACCCCAATCAATATTACTAGGGCCATAAGCATTGACCAATATCTCCACAGCATCATAACTATCATTGTATGGATCCCCGTGAATTGGTTGGACTACACTGTCACTCATTTCGCTGAACTCAGTTGACCCTTTGTGATGAATCCATACAGAATGCCCATCTACAAACCCACGCGAATGCAAGTCATACTTAATGTTGTCGACTTTCTTCCAAATAAGGTTTTTACACTTGAAACACGGGCATCTCATCTTTTCGTTCGAATTTTCAACATGTTCATTTGCAAAATTCAAAAATTTGGACATCTCATCACAGTACTCAGGCAGTAATCCTCTACCATCAATCGGTATTCTACGATACATCCAGCTCCGGTCGTCTGGCATATTTAACTGAAAAATAGAATGTATCAAGGTGATTAACGTATATGGTGTATGCATGATTCCTGCATATCTTCAACTTCTAGGTATAGGGGCAAGACTTCTATCCCGTTCCTAGATTCGTCTCATTACTTCTTGAGCACGTTTCTTCTGTTTCAAGAAAATTTTGACAGCACCTCCCCATAGTTTCCAAGTACACAAAATAGACCACATCAACGTAGTCTAAGTATGCACTCAGAGAACATGTAGAGATATCAGTGAAAAGTTCCCCCAACAAATAAAACATACTCAAATTATTGGCACAGACCTAAGTGAGAGACATAACATATAGCAATAGTCCCAGATGGGAGACTATTCAGCATTCATTTCTAGTGAGTGAATGTCAAACGGGTTTCTAAGCTCCTAACCAAAGTACATGCACAAGTGATTAGAAAGAATTGAATTAAGAGAGATTGAATTTATTAGACGAATTTTTACGTAAAGGGCAATTGAATTTCTACAATCCTAACCAAACTGAATGTACAAGTGATTTGATTAAATTTGGACTATTTGATATTCACTTGTTACGAGTCAATGTCAAACGAGTAACGTTCTACGAAAAATATTGCTAGTTAGGAGTACAAATAAATAATTAAAGAGAAATTTGATGAATTTAATTTAATTATATTAAAATTAATTTCATCTATTTAACTTAATTTAATTTAATTTAATTATATTAAATTAATTAAATTAATTTTATTTTATTTTATTTTATTTTAATTATAATTAATTTAACTTAATTTTATTGAATTTAATTATATTAAATTAATTATATTATATTATATTATATTTTACTTAATTTAATTTAATTATATTTAATTTAACTTTATTTTATTTTATTTTATTATATTAATTTTATTTTATTTTACATAGTTTATTTATTTTAATTATATTTAATTTTACTTTATTTTATTTTATTATAATAAATTAAATTTATTTTATTTTATTTTACTTAATTTAATTTATTTTAAATATTTTTAATTTAGCTTAATTTAATTTAATTTCATTATCTTTAATTTAATTTTATTTTATCTAATTATATTTAATTAATGTTATTTATTTATATTTTATTTTATTATATTAATAATTAGATAATTTGTATTATATTATATTATTTAATGTAATTTAATTATTTTACTTTACTTTAATTATTTTATTTTATTTTATGTAATTTTTTTATGTTAATTCATTTCATTTTGTTTTATTAGTAGAAAACTAACTAAATACTACTTATTTTATTTTAATATTGAAAAATTAATAAAATACATAAATACATGTTGGCCCCACAAATGTTGCAATTGAAGAATTCTGACAGAAATTCAGTCTGGAATTCCGTCGAAAATAGCTAATATAACAAATAAGCATAAAGGAAACCAAATTGAAACAATTATCAGAAGCTACAATTGTACAAAATAAATCCAAATGATGTAAATTTCCAATACACTAATATTAATCCTAATGTGCACAACAATTAATCCCAATTTCTAGAACAATTTGTAGAACACAAATAATCCTAATTTCATAACAATTCCAAAACAATTTCAGAACACAAATTAAGTTCCAATTTCATCATAAACAATTCAAATTTTAACAATTTTCACCAACGATATATATATATATATATATATATATATATATATATATATGTGTGTGTGTGTGTGTGTGTGTGTGTGTGTGTGTGTGTGTGTGTGTGTGTGTGTGTGTGATCGGAGGTGTGCACGGGTGATGATTGAGGTGGCAACGGATGACAACAGACAGTGATCGAAAGGGAAGTGAAGTAACGTCGGATGGGGAATGAGAGAGATGAGAGAGCGATGACAAATGAGAGAGAGAGAGAGAGAGAGAGAAATGAGAGAGAGGCGGTGGCTGGGGGAGATGAAGCTCTGTTGGGTTTTATAAGTTATTTTTGACAGAATTTTTTTCAAAAACAATTATGTCGATATTAACTAATTATCGACGAAAATTCTGTCGAAGATAATGCATATTCCATCGAAATTATATCTGGAGCTAGCGGGAACTTTGGCGCCAAAGGATGGCTTACAACGCCAACGGAATTGCGTCAAAAATATTTTATTTTCGAGAGAATTAAATCTAACGTAATATTCCGTCAAAATAAAGATAATTTCGACGTAACGCATTTCGTCGATACTAATTCTGTCGGAATTAGCTGCTTTTCCTGTAGTAGACCAAGACTTGTCCCAAATATAATGCCCACCAATAAGACACTGTTTATATCTACATCTGGGATATTTCCAAAAGCTCTGTTGGGGAAAAAACGGAGAATTATTGTTGGAAGTCACTATCTATATCTACATGATGGGGCTTTGTTTGTTTATTGTGGGAAGAAAAAGGCAGAGAGTTATTGTTGGAAGTTAGGGAAGTACCCGTGGAGGCGATGGGTATGACGGCAGGAAGGGTATGGTAGCGGAGGGGAAGAGTTGAGGAGAGAGAAAGAGGGAGAGGGGGGAAAGGGGGTTTGGGGGGGGGCGTATAATTGGCATTTTGGAATTTTGTTGAGGAATTTTTTGGACTAAAGTGAAAATTTAGGGGTATAATTGTCATTTCATTCTTTTGTCAAGTAATGTGGCATGCCATGCCATATTTAATATATTAAATTATCCGCGTAAGCAGCCACATAATCAACTTGTTAAATTTTAATAGATTTAGGCGAAAATTTTAATTTTTGTAAAAAAATTCTAGTACAGTGAGTCGATTGTAAAAAAAATCTGTTTAATGATGCATATATAAATTGGGGTGGAGTACAGTAGGAACAAAAATGATTTAACTCGGATTGAAAGTTCTGACTAGAGTTCCGTTGTGACTGTAATACATAACCAGGTCAACTCTTATCGCTCCAATATTGAAAATACACTACTACAAAATAGTAAATAGATAACAGTTAAAAAACGTTGTAATTTTCTCCCAGAAACGTCGTAATTTTCCATGTTTCTGCAGGAAAATAAACATTATGCTTAATTAGTTAAAAAATGCATTCAGAATATAAACATATTTCTGGAAAATAATTAAGTTTCTGCTGGAAAATACAATTAATGGACCATTTACAATCTACTGCTTACATAAAGTCAATAAACATTGTGCTGGAAAATAAACATTGTACTGGAAAATAATTGTTCATTCTGCTGGAAAATAATTCAATACATTGAGTTCAATTAAGTACATTGAGTTCTTATTCCTTATCAATCCAAATATCCTCACAGTCAGCTCTCATGTATTGTGAGTTGTCTTCGTTCAATACATCATCAAATGTCTCAACAGGTGGCATACCCCTTGTAAAGGGTTCGTGGTCAATTACAATGTCCCCTAGCTCATCGTCATTGACGCAATCATTGTAATCCCTATTTGGGGTTGATAACACAACTGACCACCTAGAATCTACAGGATCTTCAACATAAAAGACTTGTTTGACTAGGTTAGCCATAACAAATTGATCATTTTTAAAACCTATCCTACCAAGATTGGCCAAAGTAAATCCAAGTTCATCTACTTTAATGCCATTATTATTTTCAACCCAATCGCACTTAAACATAGGTACTCTAAACTTATGATAATCTAGCTCCCATATTTCCTGAATGACCCCATAGAAACTCATGTCTCCCACAACAGGATTTTTATCCTTTGCACTAGAAAGCTGCATTGTCTTTGCCACTAGGTGCACTCCACTATTTTGAACAGCTCGCACATCATCACGTGACTTGGTGTTAAAGTGCAGCCCATTAACAATGTAGCTTTTATACTTTAGCACTTCCATACACGGTCCATCCGAAAGCCACCGCAAAGTCTCCGTTATGTCACTGGATGTTTGTGTAAGTTCATGTGCAACCTGAATCCAAAATAATATAAATCAAGAAACAAGCAAGAGCAACCAGTAAACATTTACAAAGATAAACCTAATTTTACCCTTTTGCGAAACCAACCAATGAATGTGTGATTGTGCTTATCTTGTAGCCACTTTTTTCTTTTTTTGAATCTCGGATAAGTATTTGTCAGATGTATCATATGTTCACTACATGAAATAGAATACAATCAGATTTTAGTGGTTGAATTATAAGACAGAATTCTGATATCTTATATAGAGAAACGTTTAAATTACCTGATATATGGTTCAACTTCATCCGTGTTGTCTAATACACAACGATGTGCTTGGTCTAACATGTCACGCTCCATAGATTCTACGGTAGCACCAGATAAGGGTTGTGTACGACCCATATTTCGCCTCGATGGGATCCCAATAGTGCTAACATCAGATAAATATTCCTCGCAAAACTCTGAAGCTTCTTCACCAATATAACATTCAGCCATGCAACCTTCAGGCCGATTACGATTACGTACATACCCTTTTAATACTTTCATGAATCTTTCAAATGGATACATCCATCTAAAGTAAACTGGCCCACATAATCGAACTTCTCTAACAAGATGCACCACGACATGAATCATGATATCAAAGAATGATGGTGGAAAATACTTCTCAAGCAAACACAAGGTTACCACTATATCAGCTTGCATTTTATCTAGTTTTGAAATGTCGATGACTTTGTCGCATATCTCATTAAAGAAAAAACACAATCTGATTATTGCATACCTCACCGGTTTTTCCAGCACCGAACGTAAGGCAACAGGGAGCAATTGTTGCATTAAGGCATGACAGTCATGAGATTTAAGCCCATAGAGTTTTAGGTCTTGCAATGATACAAGAGTTTTAACATTAGAAGCGTAACCTTCTGGGACTTTCATGCCATACAAAGAATTACATACAACTCTTTTCTCTGCCCTCGATAGATTCCAAGTACTTGGAGGCAAACGTGTCTTTTTTTCCCCAAAATCTGGTCGCAAATAAGTCTTAACCCCCATTTCTAAGAGGTCTAACCGAGCTGCAACCCCATCTTTGTTTTTCCCCGGAATCTCCAATAATGTACCAATGATGCTTTCGCATACATTTTTTTCAATATGCATAACATCAAGACAATGTCTAATATGAAGAAACTTCCAATACTCTAGTTCAAAGAAGATTGACTTCTTCTTCCAACAAGGCCTGTTATCCTTGTCATCAACAATATGAGTCAAAGCATCAACCTTTCTAAATACCTCCTCTCCCGTTAGTGGCACATGAGGTGGTCTAAATTCTTGTTCTCCATTAAATGTTACTCGCTGCTTCCGAAATGAATGATCTTGAGGCAAGAATCTTCGGTGGCCAATGTAATAAACTTTGTTACCATGTGCCAACCTATGGCTAGGTGTATCCTCGCCACATATAGGACATGCTTTATAACCTTTTACAACACATCCAGATAAGTTCCCATAGGCAGGAAAGTCATTGATAGTCCACATTAATTGTGCTTTGAGCATGAAGTATTCTCCTCTAAATGCATCATACACCCTTGGAACCCCCTCCCATAAACACTTCAAATCATCAATCAATGGTTCCAAGTAGACATCTATATCATTACCGGCTTGTTTAGGACCCGAGATCAACAAAGTCAACAACATGAACTTTCTTTTCATACATAACCAAGGCGGAAGATTATAAATAATCATTATAACAGGCCAACAACTGTATCTACTACTAAGAGAACCATGAGGATTGATCCCATCAGCTGAAAGAGCAAGTCTAAGGCTTCTAGGGTCTTTACCAAACTCCGGCCACTTATCATCCACTAGCTTCCAAGATGGTGAATCTGATGGATGACGCATATGACCATCGCTCATTTTATTATTAGCATGCCAAGTCAAACTCTCAGATGTCCTACTAGATTTAAACATACGTTTAAACCTCGGGATAGGAGGAAAGTACCACAACACCTTCGCAGGCACCCCTTCTCTTACATGCTCATTCTTATCCATCTTCCACCTTGAGAGACAACATTTTGGGCAATTAGTTTCCTGGTCAAATTCCTTTCTATACAAGATGCAGTGGTTAGGGCAAGCATGTATTTTCTCATAATCCATTCCTAAGGCATGTAAAGTCTTCTTTGCCTCGTACAAGGAGCAAGGTAATTGGTTACCTTCTGGAAGAAGTTCAGTCAAAAAAAGCAAGTGCTCTGTGAAACCAACATCACTCAACCCATGCTTCGCTTTCAAATTGTAGAGTCTAACAAGTGCAGCTAACTTACTAAATTTACAACCACGGTACAACGACTCATCTCCATCCCCAATCACATTAAGAAACTCACACGGATCATTTGAGAAATCCCCAAAACCATTATCTTCCATATCTACTGTTTCAGAGACAAAGCCTTGTTCATTAGTGCCTACAAAAGGTTCATTTGCATCTGCATCTGACATATTAGGTTCTCCATGCCATATCCATGTTTGATAACTAGTATCAACACCATTCAAATACAAGTGATCCCTTATAATTCCAACACCAAATTTTAAAATGTTTCCACATTTTACGCAAGGGCAATGAATAAGATTCACATGTCTCGCGTTCTCTACCGCAAACCTCAAGAATTCATCAACCCCTAGTTCATACTCTCGGGACCTTCTATCAGCACACATCCACGACTTATCCATCTTAATTAAATCTCACCCCAACCCTGCAAATAAGTATGACTTACTCATTTAATATTTTTAAATAATTTATAATATTTAATATTTTTAAATAATTTATAATATTTATTTATAATATAAATAAACAAATTGGTTATATTATATTCTGAATTAATATTTTAAATCTAAAATTATGGTAATTTATTAAAACGAAGATTATACAGGCCCTGCAACGACAGTTATACAGAGCTGAGAGGATTCCGGTGATCAATTCTTCGATCAGGTATGTTCTCAGTTCCTTACATAGCCCTAAGCATTTGTCCCTAGTTATTGTTTGGACAAAATTGATGAACTAAAAAGTTGGCCTTTTTTCCTCCCTCTAATTAGCTTGTTGGAATATATCTGCTGGATTTTTTTGCTATAGATTTTCAGATTATATGGCTATCGTACAATGTGTTCGGGAAATTGCCGCTCTCTATGTAAATAAATAATCTCAATATCTTTGAAATCTGTGGGTTCAAAATCCCACTTTGAATCAGTGTGACTATAAAATATAGGAGTAATTTATAAGCTAAAAATTTGGTAATTTGATGTTTTATTTCAGTTCGGGTTTTTGTTTCTCACTTTTGCCAATATTTGCATGAAAAATCCTTTTATATCAAATCCTTTTAAGTCAGAAAATGGAGGCTGGAAGGCAAGTATTTTCTGTTGATCTTCTTGAGAGATATGCAGCAAAGGGACATGGAGTTATTACATGTATGGCTGCTGCGCTGGAAATGATGTAATTGTTTTGGGAACTAGTAAAGGTTGGGTCATCAGACATGATTTTGGAGTTGGAAGTTCTTCTGGTATGTAATTTTATTTGATTTTTCTTTTAATTATGCTTCATTAATGCACGTATGTGATGAACCATACAATACCTTTATGAGCCTGCACCTGCAGTGTTCACACACACATATACATCATATTAGGGATATGTACTATGATTAACCAACTCTTGATTACACACCTTTTTGACGTATTATAGAATAGAGATCTTATAAGGGTCTGCCAATTGCCTTTATGGATTTCTTTGGGGAAGCTTAATTTAGGTTCTGAGTTTTGTTCAAATATTTGGAGTTGAGGTGAATCTATAGAGTGCGTATCTGATTTTGAAGACTCTGACCCTTTTGTTGTAGTTTCCTTTTGGAGCATTTCTTCTTTTACTTTTTCCAGTCAATCTTTTGCTTATTTTTTTGGTAAATGCTGTGTATAAATGGGTTTCGTATCCTGCCATGTTGTAGTGATACTTATTTTACTTGCGCTCCTGCTAACGAATGCCTAAGGAAACTTGTTATTCATTATTTTTTAAGAAAATTTTGTTATTGGAACTCTCCCTAATAAATTAGGTGCACTACATTCAGTACATCTTAACAAATTTCCATAACAACACTGTCTAAAATTAACTACATTACATGTACTTTCAGAAATTTCGATAACAACAATTTCCGGCGCTTTTTAAGGCACAATAAATACTTCTTAAAATGATTTATTTCAAAGGTGAATGCCATACAAAACCTTGTTCTTTGATATATATGTCATGTATAGGCAAAGTTCAAAGTTGTATAAGTTTTTTTTTCGTCATTGTGCTTCAGCACAAAGTCTATGAAAGTTTCTCTTTGGGATTGTGAGGAGGCTTGGGTGTCCGTCCTACTCATGGGGTGATTTCTATTTGAGTCAGGTTTAGGGGCTTTGGGAGGTACAGGGATGCCAAAATCCTATAGAGTTGTTCTTCTTTTGCTATTTTATGGGGTATTCGGAACTGAAGAAATGCTAATACAGACTTCAAATATCTCATTAAAACTTAAACATGTAATTAGACATAAAGATAAACCCAATATTATATAAATTGTGTAATTAATTTTTAGTCTAAATATTATGCATAAAGTTTATGAAACTTCTAACAGATATTCTGCTTTTCCATGACATTAACAAAAAGATAGATAGTGCAAGATCTGTAGCATCTAACTCAATACCACCACACTAAGCATCTGAAGATTCAAAACAAAAACCAAATAGTACGAGATCTGTAGCATCCTTTATTATCTATATACCTTTTATGTTGATTTTGGATGGTCTTCAGCCTCCTCCGCTTTAGGGCAAGGGATTCTCCAAATCCTCAAGTGAAAGGAAGAAGGTCTTCTGCTCCACCTGAGATTCACTAATAAACATAATCAAAAACAAAAACAAAAAGACGAAAGTGGTGAAAAAATACAAACTATACTGCAATGCGATACATTCTATTTAGGTCACGGCCGCCGATGAGACGATTCGAGTCTGTGATAGCGTTAGGGTTTGGTCCGTGCGGACTTGGGCTTGGGAATCTGGGACTGGCTGACAATTTCGTGACTTCGAGGCTAGATTGAGCGAGAAGGGGAGAGAGTTGCTTCACTTGTGAGGATGAGTGAGGTAGATGAGTTCGATCGGGGCGAGAGAAAGCTACTTCACTCGGGAGGATGAGGTGATGTTTCTTTCTGTTTGATCGGGGAAGCATTCCTTCAAGTGTTATGAAATTTATTCATTTAATAATCAGAAATATATCTCCGTGTTTTAATTTCAAGTTTTCAGCTTCGCGCATTTTTTTAAAGCTCCGTGTTTTTTAAATAGATAACGTTTTCATTAAAAACGTTATAAATTATAATCAAATTATTGTCCCTAATAAATACATAACGTTTTTGCATATGTTTCTATAACGTTTTTTTAAAAAACGTTGTAAAAAAAAATACCACGACGTTTTTTATGAAAACGTTGTTGTTTAAGTGTTATCTTTTTAATGTTTTGTAGTAGTGATATAGTTTGATAAGGAATCATAAATCAGTTTGAACTTTGACACTCCTAACATGTCAAACCGTGAAATGACACTATAATGGGTCTGCCTCTATACTGTAGTGTGTTAAAGGTAGGCCAGCACCTACACCTGCATCGGATCATAAATAATTATGGGGCCGACACCTGATTCGGACCCTAAATAATTTCATTCCAACAGTTGACTTGAACTTTTCGGCAATCCAGATATATGGGCATTGACAAAAAACTTAAAAACCCTGGTGGAGAGTTCAGGGCATTGCATTCAAAGCATTGATTGAAGCACGGTCCTCGGTGAAAGGCGGAGAACTTTTGGAACCAACTAGGCAAAAATTGGATACCCATTTCAGATGGTTTAAAATTGCAGTCCGTTTGGGCAGTACTGTATAGAAATAAATTATATTTATATAGTAAAGAATTACATTTAAGATAGTTTTTGTTATATAAATATTACATAATTATAATTTTTTACTATATAAAATATTACTTATTTCTAAAAAGTGCCCAAATAAACGGTCTATTTTAAACTGTGATCTGCAGAAATTGATACCAGGCATTTACTCTAGAAGTAGTGTAACTTAGTGGTGTACCTTAAATAGTTCAATAGACAATTTCTAATAAGACAATATATTATTCAGTTTTTTGATAGAGTCAACATTCTTTAACTTGGTATTTGGACACGATCAATAACTACTCTCCATAATTATACATCTTTTCTGCAGTCAAGTATATCTATATATACCGCCCGCGGAGAACTTTTGGAACCAACTAGGCAAAAATTGGATATGCATTTAAAGCATTCATTGAAGCTCAGTCTTTGGTGAACAAGATATATATCGCCCACGGAGAACTTTTGGAACCAACTAGGCAAAAATTGGATATCCATTTAAAGCATTCATTGAAGCTCAGTCTTTGGTGAACAAGATATATATCGCCCACGGAGAACTTTTGGAACCAACTAGGCAAAAATTGGCTACCGATTTCACAGTTTAAAATTACAGTTCGTTTGTACGGTATTGTATAGGAATAAATTATATTTATATAGCAAAGATGATTTTTTTTATATAAAATTACATAATTATAATTCTTTAATATATAAAATGTTACTTATTTTAAAAAGGCGTTCCCAAATAAACTATCTATTTTAAATTATCTTAAATCATGATCTGCAAAAATTGATATCAGGCATTTGAGTGCGTGAAATTTTGGGATTCATTTTTACCAAATACAAGAATGTTAAAATTATGCTCAAACTACCCAAAAAAAAAAAAAGAAAATTTGATACCAGGCATTTTGTCTGGAAGTAGTGTAACTTAGTGGTGTACTTTAAATAGCTCAATAGACAGTTTCTAATAAGACTATATATTATTCAGTTTTTTGATACAGTCAACATTCTTTTACTTAGTATTTGGACACCATCAATAACTACTCTCCATAATTATACATATTTTCTGCAGTCAACTATATATTTTCTGGGATATATGTAGTTAGTCTTATCATTATATAACTACTCTCCATAATGAAGGATGTTTGTTTGATTATATCAAAGTCGTGTATTTTATTTTGTAATTATTTAAATTTGCTGAGAAAGGAACCGCTGCCACCAGTACTCTTATGATTTGTATATATTTAACCCGAATAGAAGTCTCATATCTTATCCCGTATAATGTATTGTTGTCAGATGGCATTAGTTTATTATAGTTAATTTTATAAATAAATAAAAATTACCTGAAATTAATACATAAAATGAGACCTGAGATGAGGCGCAAGTTGGACACTTGTGTGAAATCGTTAAATCATACCCCTCAATTACCAAAAAAGAATCTCATTTGCATCTTTTTATTTCACTACTTTTATCTCATCCAATATATTGCTGTGAGATGTAATTTATTTATTATAGTTAATTTTATAAATAAATAAATAAAATCTGAGATCAATATATAAAATGAGATATGAGATGAGGCACAAATTAGACACTAGTCTGAATTCTTTAAACCATATGAACCCAACGTGTATCTATCTACATTAAATCATACTCCCTCCATTATAAAAAAAAATAAAAAATATTTGTCATCTTTTATTTCACAAAGAGTCATAGTAGTATAAAATGCCATAATATTATCAATTTTATTATCGTAATTTAATTATCATGCCACAGTACTATTAAACAAACAACTTATTACTCCATCTATTCTAAATTATAAGATTATCGTCGACTTTACAGAGTCAATTTGATATGTTTTCAAACTTAAAATTGAGATGATATATTTAAAATTATGAAATAATAAATTTTACAATGACTAATGATTTTTTAAATATTTTACGATATTCATCATTGTATTGATTAAAAAAAAAAAATTACATCAATTTTGACTTTAAAAATATTTTAAATTGATTTCAAAAAATTAATAACTATCTTATATTTTGAGAATATGGAGAGTATTATTTTCAAAGGTATACATAAAACAAATACATACATATCCTTAATAGTCCCAAATTTTACAAAGTAAACTATTTCTGTGAAACTAAACAAACTAGCTCTGACTTTTCTTTTCTGGCAAGGTTTAGAAAAGGACCTTCATAGACCAGGCAATATCCTGCCCAGTGCGCGCCCACCAATTTAAATCTTGTCAACGAATTCCAGAAATCATATTTAGACCATTTCTCTTAAAGCATGGTCTTCATTCCATGCTTCTATTTTATATTTTATATGAACAGATTGCTTTGTCTCCTTGAAGGCACTATAAATAGCTTGCACATCATGATCATTTCATATATACCTCAAACCATAAATAAACATATATTTCACAATAATGAAGATCCCAGCTTATTCCATGCCTTCATTTGCTCTTGTTCTTCTCTTCCTAAGCTTTTTTACATTTTCAGCCTCATCTAATTCTCATGGTGATTTTCTTCGATGCCTTTCGCGTATATCCCCAAAAGTTATTTACACCCCGAAAAACTCTTCTTACACAAATGTGTTAGAGTTTTCCATTAACAACCTACGATTTGTAACAAAAAAACACCCCGAAACCTCTAGTTATCGTTACGCCAACGCATGAATCTGAAATCCAAACGGTCATTTATTGCTCTAAGAAATACAACATTCAAATTAGGACACGAAGTGGAGGTCATGATTACGAGGGTCTTTCTTATGTATCACAAGTCCCATTTGTGTTACTTGATATGATTAATTTTCGATCCATAAATGTGGATCTCGTATCAGCAACTGCATGGGTTCAAGCTGGTGCAACCCTAGGTGAACTTTACTATAACATTGCTCAGAAAAGCAACATGCTCGGGTTTCCGGGTGGTATTTGGTACACTGTTGGTGTTAGTGGACTAATTAGTGGTGGAGGGTATGGTTTGTTGAGACGAAAGTACGGTCTGGCAGCTGATAATGTTGTTGATGCTCGTATGATCGATGTTAATGGAAGAATTCTCGATAGAAAAGCAATGGGAGAAGATTTATTTTGGGCCATTAGAGGTGGAGGGGCTTCTAGCTTTGGTGTCATTCTTTCTTGGAAGATAAAGCTAGTTCCTGTCCCGTAAATAGTGACTGTTTTTCAAGTTGACAGAACTTTGGAGCAAAATGGAACCGATATTCTTCATAAATGGCAGACTGTTGCACCAAAACTAACCAAAGATATTGAAATCAGAGTTCTTGCAAATCCTATACGGAGAAATGCACCTAGTGAAGCTGCAAAAACAGTACTCGATGGTGATTCGAGCATTAATGCAAGGGATAAAACAGTAAGTCTAAGATTCATAGGTTTGTTTCTGGGCCGACAAGAAAGACTACTTTCTCTGATGAAGAAAAAATTACCAGAATTAGGTCTGGTGAAAGAAGATTGTGTCGAAGTTAGTTACCTACGATCAGTACTCCTTTTTTCCCTTTTTTCAGCTGAAGATTCTCCTTCTGTTTTTCTAAACAGAACTTCGTATAAGATTCCTTTTAAAGCAAAATCAGACTATGTGGATAAACCATTGTCAAAAAAAGGTTTAAATGGAATATGGAAAATTCTTCTTCAAACTGAGCCTGGTACAACAAACTTTATTTTTACTTCATATGGGGGAAGGATGGATGAGATCTCGGAATCAGCAATTCCATTTCCACATAGAGCTGGAACTTTGTACAAGATGTATATGAGGGTGCAAACTGATGGAGATACTGCAAAGGCAATGGATTGGATCAGGAGGCTGTATAAGTACTTGACGCCGTATGTTACCAAGAATCCAAGAACCGCGTATGTGAATTACAATGATCTTGACTTGGGAGTGAATAATCCACAAGGGCGTACAAGTTACAAGGAAGCGAGCGTATGGGGTAAAAAGTATTTCAAGAATAATTTTGATAAATTAGTTATAGTGAAGTCTTTAGTTGATCCTGATAATTTTTTTAGGCATGAGCAGAGTATTCCTCCTTTTTCATAATAATCGGACATGTGAATTCTTATTCACCTGTTCAATTCTTTAATTAAAAAAAAAGTCATGTTAACTTTGATAGATCAGTTATAGTGAAGTCTACTGTTGATCCCGATAATTCTTTAGACACGAGTAGAATATTCCTCCTTTGACATGTGAAATCTTAATCAATTGTTTCTTTCTTCAATAAAGGAAACATCAGCTTAAATTTGACTTGTTCGTTTTTTCAGAAAAGAAATCTTTTGTAATCTGATTGTGTGATTGTAGTCTTTATTATATTTTGTTCTCTAAAAACATTCATCAATTATTGTATTCTCAAGAGGCAGACTATGGTTAACACTTCAAAATTAATCCTTATTTTTACTCTATAAACACAAATTCAGTATAATAATAAGTAAGACTCGATTTCACATAAAGTGATATGATCAATATATTCTACTGCTTTCAAAGTCTAAATAACAATAAATAAAAGAGGGGATTTGAATTCTGATTATACTGAATAAACTGCAAGTAAAATTAAACTAAATATTAATAAGAAAAAATCAATAGAAAAAGACTTCAGTTCTTCAGTTCAATATCACTTTTTCCCAACAATATATTGATTAAGTTTAACATTATTCCTTCCTGCAATGAAATTAATAATTCTAGGTAACAACAATCGTTAATTACTTGAAATTTTTCTTAGGTTTTAAATCTAATGTGACAATCACCCCTACTAGACCCTAACTATCATACAACCTAAAACTATCTGTCTAGATTTAATATAATAGTAGCATTAAGAATTAGGGAATTAGATTATTTCAAGCAACAATCACACAATTACAGATTCTTTAACTTGCCTTCTTATAACTATAGCAATACTTAAAAGCTTTACCACAATAATGTATTACTAATCGTTACTTATGATCAGATACAATATCATTTACTTAATACTATATCCTAATCTAGCGGATGATAAAGCTTAATTAATTTAACTGGTCACATTAAATCAATTAAAAAAAATATCATTCAATCAATTAACATAGATTATCAAGAATAAATCTCAGAAGGAATAAATAATGTACTTAATTAAATCATAAATTGTAAATAAGGTTCAACATTCCTTCATAATTGAATAAAAGACTTTGCCTGACATGTTTTTTTTCTAACAAGAATAATCTTCAAGCTTCAATCATTGCACCAATGAAAAAGTTACGTCTTTCTCCTTCTTGTTACAATAATAGTGTTTTATATTTCCCCTAGCACCCTAACTCTCCTCCAAGTCTCCTACACAAAGTAGTCTCCCAAAGTCTTTTTTTGCAGCAACTTCAGAAAGTCCAATTAAAACAGCCCAGCTAGGTCCTGCCGACTAGGGCCCCGACCCTAGCTTTGTACTGTGAAAGAGGGGCCTAGCCCTAGTCCTGTGCCAAAATTATGAAAATGCCATTTTTGCTCATTTTTTCTATTTTTGTCCCTCTAATACAGATTTCTGCAAAATAAACATAAAAACATGTAAAATGCTCTTAAAGATAGCAACTACTTAAGCCCAAAAGCATCCAATTCGTAGGTATAAAACCACTCATCAAATACCCCCACACTTAAACACATGCTTGTCCTCAAGCAAAACAAAACACAAACAAAAGAAAATAAATAAAAACTAATCTAACAACCTACTACAATGTGGACTCAATTAAAACGCACATCTCAAGCAATGCCTCAATGTAATAAATAAAATCTTAGCCTCGGAGATTCATTAGAGATAACTCAAGCAAAATTTCAAAGTCATGTATTATCCTCATCTTAACATATAATTAGCGTCACATTACTTTTAACCCCATACGTGTGTGTGTGAATTCAATGCATATAAGTGTTTAGGGTTTCAAATACTATTAATACTAACAATATTCAAAAATGAGATTTGCAATCATCATCCATTCTACTAAAGTTATAAACTAATTCACCAATTTATCCTCATGGGCTATTATTTTATCACTGATATTGAAACATCCGCTTAAGATATGACATAATGCAATGCAAGATTCTAAATGCAGAAATTTTCCTAAATGCTCTCTTTTTTTTTTCATTTTTTAAAATTTTTTTATATGCAAATAACCCTATATGCCTATGATCCTAAAACTATATCTTAAATATGCAAATAAAACAGCAAATTACCCTATAAAACATAAAATAAATGCAAACTCCACCCCCAAACTTGATTCACACAATGTCCTCATTGTGAAGAAGTAAATAAAGTGGAATAGAGGACTTCCCTGATAGGTCAATCGTTATGATCAATCTCTTCATCATCCTCCTCTTCCTCGCTTTCGTCCTCTTCACTGTCTGAGTCTGAAGGCAGATACTCCGACAAAGCTGGTGTAACCGAAAAAGTACTAAGCTCTACATTTGGATTCAGCCTCAAAAAATACGCAACCAGCGCGTTGTCGAACTTGGTGTTGTACACATGCATCTCACCTTGACAAAAAGCGATTTGGTGATTTTGGCGATCCATCTGACGCTGTAATTTTTGAATTTGTCAACTCAAATCTTACATGGATGACCCTTCGGAGGTCGACGGAGCTTCAACAACAGGAGGTTCCTCCACAGTACGCGATGTAATGATGAATCCTAAACCTCGAGGATGGGACATTCCTCCTGGATAAACATGGTACCGCTGGATCAAATTATGGTCGAAGAGGTTTGTCGGAGGCTGTAGTAACTCTGCCTGGCCCTATTTCACTCTAGCTCGCTTACACAATCCAGTAATAAGATATGGATGAGGTAGACCACCTGATGTAGCTCCCTTCAGATTCCTCTTAATCGATGCCTCAATCATATACCCCACGTCAATGTTTAATCCTGTTATGATGGCATAAAGAAGTCCTACTCGCTCCTACGTCACATCGCTCACATGCGTACATGGCATCAATTTGGCACATAGAAAAGCATACCATATTTTACCATATCGACTCAGGCTCTTGAATGGGAATGACTTCACTAGACCATTATATGCATTTTTCTTCCATTTCGTACCTGACTTACACAGTTCCTGGACAATCCTATCATAATTCGATTTTAAGCTCGCACACTAACATTTGTCGTAGCCCCTTAGAGTATAATATTCATTGATAGTCGCTCGACTAAATAACACCGTTTTTCCCCACACCATCATTGCACACTCTGGTGTGTCTCTTGCGTTAGCCAAAAACTCCTTGACAATTGTCGTGACCACTGGATCCAAATGATCCGTGAAATCTTCCCATCCTTTTTCTCTGATCATATATGCCATGTCACCATCATGAATCTCATCTGGTTTAAGTCCCCTTTAAGGAACCAAAGCCCTGCCTGCTAGCACATTATCAAATTTGTTGGCTGCCTCGGCACTGATAAATTTCTTCCTATCAAAAGCCCTTGACGATGATGAACCTTCCTCACTGTAACAACCCCTTCACGACTAGTGAAAATGGAGGCTATGCACAAAAGAACTTTAAGCAGAATGTTAAAACAAAAAGAAAACTCTCTTCACACTTGCCCTTGAATCCCCTTACAACCTGCTGGAAGAAAAACATAACATGAGTCAAATGCTCAGTACGAATAAAGAGTGCAGAAATAAGAACTAAAATTGAATAACAAAATCAACTGAACCAAACTGAGATTAACAAAATCAACTGAACTGAATAACATAATCTACTAAACTGAACTGAAACTGATCCACTGAACTAAATTGATTTACTGAACAACATAAAATGCTGAATTGAATGGTTATGTTTATTTCATACCGAGCTCAGAATAAAATAAAAATATACCTTGTTACAAAGACAAGTCAAAATACTACCACACAGACAGACACATATCAGACTGCAGATCCAAATGTATGAAAAATCGAAAAGGCGTGTTCCACACTACAAACAACAATAGATCACAGAACAGAACAGAATGCTAGGCACGACCCATACGCCTCCTACAACAAAATACCAAATGTCCACCGAAACACAAAATGGAGACGTCGTGGACTGATCACACCGCTATGGAAGGTGTCATGCCTTAGTGCCCAGAGACATGTCTGTGGTACCTCCACAGGTGGTTATAGCTTAGGTATACCCTATGTTATTTTTTAACAAAAATATCATGTCACAACGAATGCGACACAATATCACAAAAGGGGTTCTAATACGCACATGCTAAACGGAAATAAATTGACACAAAGTCTCTCAAATATACTAGCATGTGCGTTTCTACATAATCAAAATAAATACTAGACATGCTTAATAAGTCTAAAGAGTACAAGTTAAGTTGTGAATATCTAAAATTAAAAAAAAACAAAAAAAAAACTATCATATGCATTTGACTATGAACAATATATCCAAATAATATCCAAATTCTAATGAGGAACCAAACAAACAAATTAAAATCAAAAAAATATGGCTGAAGGAGTAGGAATCTGTACCTGTAATAAGCAATGTAATACCCGAAATTATATTGCAAAACGGACTCGTTAAATTCCCTCCGTCAGAACAAATTAAACAAAATAAAGGAATTGATAAATAAATAGTTAATTAATTGATTAAACTTTACACATTTTCTTTCTCTTTGACGAATCTGAAATCTTTTCGTTCTAAATAAACTTCTATCTAAAATTATACATATTTTGATCGTATATAATAATTTAAAAATTAATAACCATCCTGTTCCAAAATAAATTTAAGTATATTTACCAAAAGTATTATTTTCTTTTTTAATTATATTACAAACAAATATTATTATTATTATTATTATTATTATTATTATTATTATTATTATTAATTTCTGTCAAAAACTTTAAAGTTACAAAAATACTAATTTAAAATTCCAAAATGCTAATTACTAACAAAGATATATCAAAATATATCAACTAACAAACTAAATAGCATAGAAAAATTAAAATTATAAAATTAAAAAAAATATAGAAAATTAAATAATTACACAAAAGAAAGAAAACGAGACATACCCAAAATTATGAGGTTCGCAGTCCGCAAACGGCCTCGAAACAAAAAAAAATTAACTAGAGAGGTCCTTACTAAAAAGGTTCTCACACAAAAAGGTTTTCTTAAATTGGGTAAAACTTTAATATTTTTGTAAAATAAAACAAAAGGGCGGTCATTCATATATAGGCTAAGTGGGAAAGGGGGTTAGAAGAGGTGAGCTATGTGGGACTTTTAAAAAAAAGGCCGGGTATTACATTACCTCCCCCGTAAAAAGGACTCCGTCCTCGGAATAAAATAAAATAAAATGGGACAAACCTAATTATCAAAAGATATTAATACTTCACTCGAATATAATTTTCACAAAACAAACGAAATGGTTTTCCTCCAAAATTTATCAAAACGAATGATAGTGCACCACGTGCAACAGACGTAATATTTTGAACTTCCGAGATAGTTATAATCCGAATTTATATGCATAAATAAATATTGAATTACATCTAATATGTGTTATGGAATTTTCATGTGTGTTTATTTTTGTGTTTCGTTACAAGAATCCAACTTAAACAATTATTAGAAAAATAAAAGTAAATTTTTTGAAAACCTAAAACTATGGTTTGGAGAAAACCTAAATCCTAATTTTAGAAACCCTAAGGGTTGAATCCTAAGGTTTAAATCCCAAACCCTAGAAAGTACTATTCACAAATATGCGTATAAATACAAAAATTATACGGATAGAATGCAAAAATAATACGATAATAATACAAAAATTATACGGTATAAATACGAATGCCCATAAGCTGTGTAAAGTTAGGTAAGGCATCTGCCACATTAATACCCTATTTGTAGCTACGCTACAACACCGCGTCATAAGTATTCCATGTCATGCATGATATAATAATATAAGTTAGCTGCTAAGTAACTTTCAGGGTTGTTTGATAAAACTGTATGAAATAATTTTGAATGTTTAAGCAATTTGAATGAGCTGAATGAAACAGAATTCTAAATAATTAATGAAAAATATTGTTTGATAATTGATATATTTGAAACATCTGAATAACAGTTTTTTACTATTTTACCCTTTAAACTATTCATTATATATATATATATATATATATATATATATAATATTTTAGTTATAATTTTGATTTTTTTTTCAAATAAAAATTTAAAGTTTAAATTTAATATATTTTTACTAAACTTTTGATTTATTATCAAAAAAAAATGTATTTAGTTTATAATTTTATAATTAGAAATATAAAACAAAAGAGGAAATTAACATGGGAAATGAATGGCATATAATAAGCTGTAAATATATATTTTAAAAAATTGGCAAATATATATTAAAAAATATTGGAAATGGGAATGTAGCAATAATCCGGAAGCATGCAGCTGTAAGTTGTCATTCTAGTAAATAAAGTTAAGTAGCAAGAGAGTACCGAATCAGTGCTTGATTCAGAAATATAGGAATCATTCAGTGCATTTAATTTTTTATCAAATAAATTTAATAGCTGACCGATTCAGATTCAAAAATATATTGACCTATTAAGTGCTAAACAAACACCCCCTCATGATTCCATAGAATGCATCATTCAGTGCCTCAGCAACCTGTTTGTAGGGGTGCACACAAAATAAAAAATAACTAAAAAATCGACCGCACCAAACCGAACCGTTAACAAACCAAACTGAAAATCACAAAACTGAAAAATCGAAACTTATAAAACTAAAAAACCGAAACTATATTGGTCGATTTCGGTTTGGTTTATTTAAAAACCGAAACTGACCAAACCGACCGAACGTCTTAATATTATATTATAATTTATATATTTTTCTAATAATTATTTATTTTATATAATTATATATTCATTTTATGCATTTTTTAGAATTTGGTGACATACTAATTCCATATTGTCTAACAATATATTGCTTTAAATTTTGGTGACATACCAATTTTAACTTTTACGCTTAAGTTTTAATAACCGATTAAACCGACCGATTAAATCGATAACCGAATAAACCGATAACCGATTACGGAGTAAAAATTTGGGCGGTTTTGGTTTTTAATTTTTTTATAACCGACTTAAATGGTTTGATTATTTTTTTACCTACCAAACTGACCAAATCGACTGTTGTGCACCCTACCTGTTTGTACCAAAAGCATTGTTAGTCAATTTTGTTGAGCCATCTATATTAAGGCTTAACCTTTCGAATGTCAGACTTATAACTCTGGTTCAAGATATTGGATCACTTTTGATTTTTTTTAAAATTAATTTTAAGATATTTTCAAATTCAAAATTAATATTAATTCATTAAATTTTATACAATACAATTGCGGAAATGGTAAACTATCAAAAGTGTACTACTAATTACAATATTTATTGTTAATATTGAATGTTATTTGCACCACGCCAATTGTAAATTTTAAATTATCACATATTAGCTTTGAAAAGTCAATTTTAAATTCTTTTTATTTTTTGATCGGTAAATAAGAAGTTTTATTAATACACAAAAAATTACATGGCGAATTCATAAGATTTGGATAAGGCTAATATAGAATTACAAATCTTCAAAAAAGAAAACCTTATAGAGATAAATCATTGAACAAATTTATTCAACACCCAAGAGTTTCACCACGAAAATTTGACAAAAATTCATCTTCCTTGACATGAAAAAGAATGCCACCAACCATTTCAGATTAAATCATTCTAAAAATTTGAATATCAATATACCCCTGCAAATCCCTCAATTTTTCTCTTTGCAACTTAAGTTGCAAACTCTCTTTCTCAATCCGCATATAATACTTGATCACCTTACATAACCATGAGAAAGCAATGTCCAAAAGATTAAAAAAAATTCAAAACACAGACTTAAAGTCAATTAAGATTGCCTTAACATGAACCTAAAATATGTTGTAAAAAAACCTATTGAAGACTCATGCAAACACTAATAGTGGTAACAACTTGCAATAGCAGCAACTCGGATATCTCAATGGAAGGAAGAACAATCCCAACAGAATGCAATCACCTCATCACCATCAACACAATAATCACATTTTCTGATGACAGATGAAATCCACCAAAACTAGATTCTATTTGGAAATCAACTATTGTGTGCCGCAAAATAAGGTATATAAATATGTTGCCTTAATAATAAGGTATCTTAGGAGCAATGCAGTGTAGAGAGATAATAGCAGTCTAGGGAAGGAGTCATTGTCTATAAAAAGAATAACTTGAGAGTAATATAAGAGTAGGACCTGTTAGAATCATACTGAAGCCATACCCGAACTCACCTCCCATCACCCCCTTAAAATAGGGCTTCCAACCCTTGAAAACTTCCAAAGATCGAACTACAGGGTTTTTGGGTATTGAGTTTTCTTTTCCAACACAAATTGAACCACTTTTTATCCGAAAATGTGGATATTGAATCCTCAAGTACCACTTGTGCATTGACTTGCCTATATGACACGCTGATGTGACACCTAAACTCAATAGTGGCCCAAAAAATTAGTCACGTTCGAAATTTTGCACATGAGACCGTCCGAGCACCCCATGCCTTACTTAAATTATCCAAAAAAGTAAATTATATACTAAATTAAAATCTAGGGGTTTCATGTTATTTACATTTTTCTTTTCTTTTTGTTCGTAATCAAATGGGTCAAATTATATATATATATATATATATATTGTTTTTTATGTTACACAAAAATAGCTTCTTTAATTATTATTTTTTTCAAAAAAAGTAATTGAATTTAATACCTCCCACAACCCTAAATAAATAAATAAATTACTAATTATAATTAATTATCTTGATTACCAACCCAAATTCCTAATTTACCCCTTCCATTCAAAGCTCGGTAAAATCCCCCAAGCTGACCCAGTACGGCAAGAAAGTCTTCCTCTTCATATCCTCCGTCGACCGGAAACTCGAATTCCTCACATCTTCGTTCTGATTCTTCTTAAACATGTCGTATTTGTCCTTGAGAATCTCTAATGCGCTGCGAAACAACAATAAATCCTTGAGCTTCCATTTACTGTACCAAGTTGAAGCTGAATTTGAATTTACAGACGAGCTCTGTTTTGAATTTACAGGTGATAAAGACCTCAACCCTTTTCGTCTAACACTCGAATTTGATGAATTGCAAGTTTTCTCTCTCCCTCGTTGATTGGTCCCTTCCAATTGATCATTAGAATTTTCTCGCCGGGTTTCTTCCATTGCCGCCGCCGCGAAGGGATCGAAATTTTTCATTTTCTGCTGGGGCAATGTCATGACAAGGGAGAAGATCATATCAGAACTAGCCGTTATGTTAGAATTGGTAGAGTTAATGAAACGCTGCGTATCAGGATAGTGAATAAAGAGTCCGAACGACACCGTTCCAATGTATATTGAAATCATCCTCGCTAAGGCTCTACGGCATCGTTTCACAGTAGTTTGTTAGTTTCATAGAAGTGCGCGAGGACACGTGCAAGGAAGTAATAGGAGTTGGTTGTTAGTCTGTTGCTAGCTAGTTTATATTCAGCATGCGTGATGTACGAAGGATTATGAACGAATTATATGAAGAATTTCAATTGAGTCATTTCTTTTCTTCTTTAGTTTTCAGTTGCTCCATTTCTGTAATTTTTCCTTTGTTTAATCTTGACAATTGGTATCAGAGCATCCCTGGGCCTACCATGGGTGATTCCACCGTGAGACCGAGTCTACAGAAGCATGAAAAAGACCTCAAGGCGCTGGAAGGAAGGATAGATCAGATGCAGCAGCTGATGACATCCAAATTTGAACACTCTTCAGGGCAGATCGAAGCTATGGGCACTCAAATAACTCAGCTCCATCAGACAGTGCAAAGTACCAGTGAACAAACCCAAAGGATTTTGGAGGCATGTGAGTCCTTCAATCGATCGGATAAAGGAAAGGCAGTCGTCTCGGAGGTACATCAGCCACCGAAATCTCACATGATACACAGTCATTCTGCAGACCCTCCCTCAAGGCCACCACTCACACCAACTTCCCTACCTCATTTACAATTTGGAACACCTCCGAACGCGAATTCTCACACAAGCCTACACCCATCAGCTTCAATTCCATACCTCAGGACCAATCCATTATATTTGAGTCACCAGAACACTCACTCTACTACTGGAACATCTCTGCAACCATTAATAGCTCATTCTGACCCCACAGTTCAAGCCTTGGGTATGGTTTCCTCTGAACCTGTCACCACCAGAATTCCATCACAACTGTCACAGAGTGAACATGGGAACCCCCATACAGAGCCAAACATACTACAGGTAAATATGAGTTCTAAAAATCACCTTCATTCTAGTCATAATCACAACCAGTTTTATCATCTTGTAAACAATCAACATATGAATGCACCATTGCCTTACACATCCCTTAATCTTCACACAAATCCCATTTATAATCCTAGTTATGGATTCCCACTCCTATCTACAGGGCCATTTACTACAGTCACTAATTTAAACCAGACAAACCGATTAATGTCACCCCCAACCCCCCTTCATAATTCATGCTACTACAACCCAAACCTTGCAAGACCAGGCACCTGGCCACCTGTAACAGAGGGAAACCATCCCCGAAACACTAATGGCCCTTTTACACAATTCCCCATGCCCAAGCTGGATTTCCCCTACTTTGAAGGTAAAGATCCAAGAGGATGGTTGAAGAAATGTGAAAAGTTTTCTCAATTTAACCCCATGCTAGACCCAAGGTCTAAGGTGCTGTATGCAGCTCTTTATTTGGAAGGTGAGGCTGATATCTAGTATCAATCATTACAGGATGAGAAACCATGGATACAGTGGGAAGAATTTGCCTATTACCTATGTCACAGGTTTGCTAAGGGGGGGCATGACAACTTAACTGGGCAATTCAATAAACTGGTACAAAGAGGTAAGGTGGATGAGTATATAAAGAAATTTGAGGAACTAAAGACTCACATGACTGCACAGAACAAGGGTTACACAGAAGAATACTTTATAGTGAGTTTCTTGAGTGGACTTAAGGAGGAAATAGCTAATGCCTTGTATATTGTGAGACCACAAACATTGAGGGAGGCAATAACACAGGCCAGGGGACAAGAGGTATACTTGGACTCTCTAGACAGGAGAAATCAAGTTGTGTCCAAAACTATGAAGGACAATTCGAACTACAGAAACAGACCCAATTATCGTATGCTACTATTCTTTTATAACCGGTATTTTAACAGTTAACACCGTTGACTATTTTTATTTAAAAAGGTTACTTATGTCGTTTTCTATATCCGACAAATATTCTGTTGTGGGGTCCACCAATAATTAGTTATTTCGGCGCCGTCGTACGGCCCGAATATTTCAATTTTTCTTTCTTTTTTAGAATTTTCGAAGTTCCAAGTTGGTTCTTTCTGATCATGGGCGTCTAGACGCCTGTGCTAGTGCAAATCTGGGCGTCTAGACGCCGGCCAGTGGCACACTATTTACAAAATTACCATTTTCAGATTTTTCCATTTCTTTTAATTACTTTCTTTTCTAAAATGCCATATATGCCCCTCTTGCTCTAATCTGCAATAAATAAACATAAAGACAAATTAAATGAACCTAAAAAACACTTAAATGTAACAACTATTAGCTTTAACGATACCTGATTCATAGGTATAAAACCCACTCATCATGAGGAAGCGTTTGATCCTTTGTCTCAGAATGGTCATTGACTTGTCAAGAGTTGCACTCTACAATTCAAGTTGTCTAAGATTGAAGAGACAATCCTTAAATAGTTCACTCTACGATTCTGGTGGCTTTATGATTTCGCTCTACGTCTGGAGCCGCTCTACAATCTAGGAGTTCCTTCAAACACTCTACGATCTTTGAGTTGTTGAACTTTACTCTGCGATCTGATTGTCACTCTACGATCTTGGAGTTACTTAACTTTACTATACAATCCTAGAGTTCTTATTCATTCTGCTTGACAACTCTTCTAAACTTTCTTAGTTCACTTTGCAATCTTAGAGTAACTAAGTCTTTTGCTCTACGATCTCTTAAATTTCTAGTCTATTACAAGTCTTAACTCTACTATCAGGATCAACCCAACAAGTTTGATCCCTAAGTCTTGTTACAATGATCTTCTCTTATAGACTTTACAATATTACTTATTTTTCTTACAAATATACATTTAGCTCATATCATCATTAAATCAAATAGATTATCATAAATGTAATAACATAATATTAAGCTTTTTACAGTTGATGTAGCGAAACTTCCAGTCATTGCTCTGGTAACTTCGTGAGAGGATATTTATAGTTGTAAAAGAGACTCTTTTTGGGTTATCCGAAAGATTGGAATGACTAATGTGATGTGAAACTTTCAAAAAAGTCGAAAATCTATGACTTATGAAACTTTATGAGTAAGATTTCTTATGCCTCAGTAATAGGATCTATCATGTACAAAATGATATGCGCATGACATGATGTTGCTCATGCACCTCGTGTAACAAGCAGATATCAGTCTAATCCTAGAGAAGAACACTGAAGGGTAATGAAAATATCCTAAAGTACTTAAGAAGAACAAAAAATATATTTCTTATCTATAGTAGGTTTGATTTGAAACTAGAGGGCTATACAGACTCAAGTTTTCAAACTGACCGAGATGACATCAAATCTGTTTCGGGTTATATGTTTACCATAAACGGTGGTGCATTGAGTTGAAAAAGTTCTAAGCAGCAAACAGTTGCTAATTCAGTGACAGAGGCAAAGTAGATAGCTGCAAGTGAAGCTATAAATGAGGCTATTTGGATGAAGAAGTTCATTATAGAACTTGGAGTGGTTCCTAGCTAGCATTCAAGGATCAGTGCCTTTATTTTGTGACAACACAGGAGTTGTTGCATAAGCCAAGGAACCCAGGTCTCATCGAAAATCCAAACACGCGTTGCAACAGTTTCATTTGACTAGAGAAATCGTTGAAAGAGGAGATATCATCTTGGAGCATGTCGACTCTCTTGGCAACATAACTGACTATAGATGACTTGGTGCTCACTATAAATGCTAAATCATTAGGTTTATGGATGATTTCATTTATTCATAAACAAAGTTCACATCTTAATTTCCAAAGATCTTTCATTATTTTATATCAAGTCCTTGTAATCGATACAAGAGACTTAATACTCAATCATGACATTTTATCCTTAAGATTTAGATATTCTATAACTTCACATGTTCCAATATCCACGACATTAAATCATTAGGACGGCTCTTGGGAACAGAGAATCTCGCGGTGAATGTTTGTATCTTCACTCGTGATAAATATTTGCATCTTTATCCGTGACAAATTGTTGTATCTTTGTCCGGTGCAAAATTCTCTTTCCGTACAGAACATTACCCAACTAGTTAAAACCCTCACTTGAAACATATTTGGTTATAGTGATATCTCTTCATATCAATAATCATATTTATCTGACATTTAGAATAGTAATAACGAGTTATACCTGGGTCCGAGGAACCTTAACGATGGATTTGACCAGTCAACATCGCTTAGTCTTGTCTCGGATGTACAACACTCACAATTTATTTACCGATCCTCATCCAGATAAATAGATCATTATCAATACTATGTTAACTTTTAACAATTCTAAGATTAATCAAAGTAAAGACGTAACACGAACATGTGATAAAACTTGATATATATTAATATAGAGTTGGTTACACGGTTTGCTTGCTCATATTACATAAGTCATCAAGACTTTAAAACAAAAAGACAAGCAATTTAATAAAGCTTGTAAACTAATCTATGCATTTCTTCTTTCCTTTCTTCTTCTTAGAACCGGAACTTTCGGGTATGTTTGCAATTTAGGTTTATTTGCAAGGGTGAGCATATAAAAGCTCAGCAAGTCTAACACATAGCATATAAGTGAACTCACACTGATATGGATTTTAAGGATTCATGGTACAACAATTGATATTACAAATGTTTAACATAGTAAGACTGAGTGGTGGTTAGACCTAGAACTGTTGCTTGTCTTTCGACTTAGAACCATTTACAGTTGATATAGAAAGGGGATCAACCTAATGACATCCTATGTTATGCATAACATACACTACACTGGACTAATCATGAACAGTGGTACATATTCATTCATCTCAGTTTACTTCACATGTCAGGATCGCCCCAAGACAATTTGGTTTGATAAAATAAAGCATGATTCGAAATATATCACGAATAAGCATTTCATTTTTGCAAGTTATGCCGAAACAAGAAGCAATAACTCTTATATCAAAGATTTATAACACGTTGCTCGTACAAAATGTATAAATCACATAAAAAGCAAGTAAACAAATGTTAAAGATAGAAAACTTGCCTTGAAGCAATTTAGGGTTTTTCCGGTAAAACGTTAAATGCCTACATAATTGTTTACGCGCACTCAAATGTTAGTTTATCGATTTTTACTTCTTAATAAATGTTTTTATAACTTGTTTAGACTATTTCCATAGGTGGTTTTAGTTGGAAAATTCTCAAACTCAAAAAATCATTTTTAAGTGACTTTATAAAAAGTGGACAGCAACATTGGCTGTCAAACCCCGGCTCAGTTAAACGGTCATAACTTCTTCGTTTTATAACATTTTTGAGTCGTTCAAAATTTCACGCGTTCGTAACTTCCGTATCTACAATTTATGTTTAGACCAAAGTTCGAAATTCCTTACTGATTTACACAGTTTTTGACAAAAAGGGGATTGCCAGAAACTATTTCAATACGTCTTTGACTGAATTGATAAAACATGATACCTTAAGCTTTAATTTGCTAAGATAACATGTTCTAACAATCAATAACACTTTATAACATAAAATAAGAAAATCATAAACTTTCATATATAGAGATTTATGACTTTTGCTCAAGAACACACGAAGAATGGAAAAACCGTACATGGTAACGACTATGTTCTTGAGCTTTTGGTTTTCGTGCTTGAAATAATTTGAGCATTATAACTGCTTACATAAGTGATTATGACACTTTATAATTGACAAAATTTGGTCATTATAATGGCTTGCATAATTGATTAAAACAATTTATAAAAATGCTCAAGAACATACGAAAACGCGGAGAACGGATAAACCATACATGACCACTACGTATGTTCATTGAGCTTTAAACTACGAATTGAAATTCGACATAACAACGACTTGCTCAAGTCATAAGGAACACGGAGAACGAAAAATCGTACATGGCTACGACTTATGTTCTTGAGCTTGTCAATAATAGAAAATTGAACATTATAACTACTATAAAATGAAGAAAATCTCAAGAACACGTGAAGAACACGGAGAACGACAATCGTACATGGCTACAACTCGCGTTCTTGAGTTTTATCGACTATAAATTGAAAGAAAAATTAAACATAACAATGACTAAGGATCGTACCTTTTGTGATTGCAAGCTTTAACTATTTCTTTGCAATTTCCAATACTTGAAATATAACTATGAATAATAGATATAGAGAGTGATTTTGCTCTTGATTTTGCTTTGAAAATGGATGATGAAACAAGTGCACAATGCTTGCTATTTATAGGCCATGCAAAGCTAGGGTATTATGGTCATTAAGACAACCAAGCTTTGGCTCCAAGTTTGACTTGGCTTTAACTTTGGCTCCAAGTTTGGCTTGACTTTGGCTTGGCTTAGGCTTTATCTTTAACTACTAATTAGAGTTAACAACTAACTCAACATTGGTTAATTCTCTACTAAAGCTAGCAACTTGATTGGTTGATTAGTTTCTTAATTCACCGATTAAACTTATTAGGTTAATCTTAATTTTAATTAACATTAATCTTAATCAAGTATACATGTAGTATAGTTGACTTTTACTATTCACAATTGACTTTTTCGTATTTATACCGTATAATTTTCATATTATTTTCGTATTCTATCTGTATAATTTTCGTATCTATACGCGTATTTGTGAATAGTACTTTTTAGTTACATACACATGCATGCTATACAAGCTACCCTTTAGCTTTACATAACCCTAATCACGTAACACATTATTCATCTATCCTTAATAGCTACCACATTGATTATTTTATCAATTTATGGTTTATAACACATGCATCTATCATTTAATATCAAAACATTTTATTTTGGAATTTTTAAAATTTTCTTGGCCGGAACAGTACATCTCGCCTCGGCAAGATGTTTTGGCCTGAAAATCTCGCAGGCCACGAGATCTTCTCGGTTACACCTCGCCCCGGCGAGCTCTGAACTCGCCTCGGCGAGGTCCCTCACAAAGCACTGCGCCCCGGCGCAGTACTTAGGGTAAAAGATAGCGCCCCGGCGCCATGCTGGTTTTTCTGAAAAAAAATTCTTTCAAAAATCCTAGCTATCTTTGGCCCTAATTTGATTCTCTAAGTTCCAACACCCCACATAGCACACATAACATGTATTGGACTTGCGTGGGCCTTCAAAACATTTAAAAATCTAAAAATGGTATTGTTTTTCCAATTAAATCGTTTTGGTCGTCGACGAACGTTTTAAAACGTTTAAAATGGACAATTGTCGCCATACGCATCAAATAGCTTCCAAATCAACTCTAACATGTGTATTAACATAAAACTTACATGTTTGGCCTCATTTCTCCATTAATTATCCAAAATATCCAAAAATCGCACGTTGTTCGGATTTTGCCAATTTTTCAAAACTCAACTATTGAATACCATTTGAATTCTTGTACACCATGTACATATAACTTATCACATATACATTTAGCAACTTTATATGCATGTGTAGCTTCTACATGCACCTACCAAAACACTTTACAGATTATGAATTGGTTTACATGCAACATATAGCCTAATATTGCAACTTTATTACACAAGCCATAATTTTAAACCTTCCATACATTTACTAGGCTACCAAGCAAGAATTATCACATGAATTCAACATGCTCAACATCTTAATCTAGGGTTCCATTATTTCTAGCAACCCATAACACAAAACCAAGCTTTAGATCATAGCTTTATTCTTGAATATATTCATGAATAGTGCACCACCTTTGGTTTTAGCACATAGAAGCTTAGGGTTTCATACAAAACCAAACATGTAACACATAAACTTACAAAAACTCACATAATAAACACATATAGCCCAAGATACCTGCATTGCTTCACTCTAACTTGGATTTAAACACATAAAGAAGGAGTTCTATAACTTGAACTCATTTATACCTTCTATGTGCTTTTTTTTTTCTCCTTGCTAAGAACCTTGTAAGTGTTGGATGATCCACTTATAATGTCTATTTCACTTCCCTTTAAACTCTTCCTTAGTAATCTTGCAACCTTTGCTTAAACCCTAGCTCCTCTCCTGCTCTTTCTCTTTTTCTTTCTTGCTTTGCTAGCACTTTGGATGAATGAAAGAAATAAGCAACTTGATACATAAAACATATACATGTATGGTAATATATGCTCTCCAACAACTAACCATGCATTGGTTAGCTTAACCATGCATGGTTAGGGTTATCTAAGGTATTTCACTTGATTAAATAAGGGCGTAATTGTCATTTCACCATCATAGGATACCAAGGTCCTTATTTGAGATATCAAGGGCATTTTGGACTTTCTACCATTTTAGGACATAATAGTCATTCTTTAAGTTGTTGAGGGTAGTTTGGTCTTTTGTCAAATTCTCTAGGAAATTTAATTTCCTTAAATTATAATTTACTTATTTCTTTATCAATTTAAATTCTTTTTGATCCAAACTCGTTTCATAAAGTTTGAATTTAATTCCACCATTAAATACACCATAATTGGCTTGTCCCAAAATACTTGTCACCGTTCAAAATATTTAGCTTCCATTAATAATTTATTAATTTACAATATTTGTGAATTTGTGTATCGTTACATCCTTCTCCCTGTTGTCGTCCTCCTAGCCGCTGTTGTCCTCCTCGTCACCGATCTCTTTTTCTCCGAATCGATTAAGGTATATATATATACACTTGAATTTGTGTTCATTTTAGCTTGAATTCTATTGCAACTTTATGTCAGTGTATGTTGGTATGTTGTTTATGGGACAATTTTATGTTAGTATATATGTTGAATGTGATATTCGATATTTTCGAGGGAATTTTCGATGAAAATTCTATTAGAATAATGTGTTTGCTTAATTTGTGGGCCCCTCTAACTATTTTTATATTTTACTTAATTTTCCAATACTAAAATAAATTAAGTAGCATTTACTTAGTTTTCTACTAATAAAATAAAATAAAATGAATTAAATTAAATTTTACTTAAATTAAAAAATATAATATAATATAAAATAAAATAATTACTTTAAATTAACATATATAATATAATATAATAATATATAACTAAAATAAATAATAAATATAGTTTAATTAATAAAATATAATATAATAAAAAATAAAATAAAATAAAATAAATACATTAAATTAACTTACATAATATAATATAATAACATATTAATTAAATAAAATAAATTATTAAAATAATTTAATTAATATCATATAATATAATACAAAATAAACTAAAATAATTGCATTAAATTAACTTATACAATATAATATAATAACATATAAATAAAATAAACTAAAATAAAAATAATTTAATTAAAATAATATACTATAATAAAAAATTAATTAATTAATTAAATTCATATAATTTAATTTAATAAATAAATTAAATAATATAATTTAATATAATGCAAAATAAAATAATTAAATAAAATAATATAATATAATAACACATAAATAAACTAAAGTAAAATAAAAACTAATTTTTTAAATTTAAAAATAAATTAAATCAAATAGTATAATATTGTATAATACAAACTATCTAAAAAATTAAATAAAATAAAAATAATATTTGCAACAGAATAAACTAAGTAGCATTTACTTAGTTTCAGTGCTTGTAATGTCTTGGAAATCCCCTTACTGGCCACAGGCGACCCCTGGTCATTAATGTACAACATTCTCCTTACTAACCACAACATAATATAATACAATGCTACTAAAAACTTAATAAATTTAAACTTTTATAATATCCCCTTAAACTTTGTCTCGGAATCGAAATATTTACATTGACATTATAAACTTAGATCATTTATAAATCATGACATAGTATATTACAATCATTGTTAGTATACAAAAGCTCACACTTCAACAATAAGTCATTATAACTATCTGTCGACTGCTTTTAACTAATCGAGTCACAAATATTAGCACTCGTCTTAATATATAATTGTCTCTCACTGCCATTGCAAGGTTTTTTTTTTTAATCAAGAATAAGATAAAGTAGTGATTATCCCAAAATATTACATTAAGAGATTTAAATAATTCTAGTGACAAGCTTTTATAACCAAATATAACTTCAATCATTTTCTTTACGACTACCGGGATCTTCAGGTTCCTCGTACTTTGCTGAAAAAGTTTGATTATAGCAAGAGTGAGCATGACGGCTCAGCAAGTCTAATAGTTATCACATAACAGGTAGATCACATTTTAAATCATGCTCCATGCTTCGCATTTCATATAGGCATCATGCTTATTATGCTTTGCATTTATACAATTACTTCATGCTCATAATGCATCTCAATATTTCCAAGTTATATAAATCATATAACACATTTCAACTCATATTATCAATTGTATATCAGCTATTCACATCATATGACTGTAAAAAGGCATATTAAAAATCAATCCGCACATACAATAAGTGCACACATAACAGTTTATACATATAACATGTTTATAAGAACATCACATAGTACTAAAAAACTTACTTGAATTGCTTCATCGCTTATGCCTACATAATTCAATTTACCTCATTTGAAAGACCTAATATGATTATCTTTCAATTAGTAGCGCACATAGGGATTCATTTATCATTCTCAAATAAATTGACTCGACAATACATAGTTCCCTATCTACTAACTCATAAATTATAGGATAATATTATCACCCTTGGATAATATTTTAATTACCGACCAGTATTACTATACATTAATAATACATCATTCAATTACAAATGTTAATAAGTATTGAACAACATCTTAATTGGATACTAATATTATTAAGCCCTTAATAATATTCACTCAATTACCAATATTATTAATTCTTTAATAATATTTCATAACTTGCTATTATCATTAAATATTTAATAATAATTTACTCTTTTAATAATATTTAAAGACTTAAACAATTAAATGTAAATTATCTAATCGCTTTATCATTTCCTTAATTCCTTCATTTATTTATTCAATATTAATTAAATAATTAATTAATTTAATTAACTTTACTTGTTATTTATCATTACATAGATAATTATTTTATTAACCTTATTTTTCTTTAATTAATATTTAATATCATTTAAATAAATAATTAATTAATTATCCTCATTTTCCTTTAATTATTATGTAATATTATTTAAATAATTATTAATTAACCCAATTATTATTTAATATTAATTAAATAATAAATAAATCATTTTATTAAATTTATCTCCCTTTAATTATAATTTATTATCATTTAAATAATAATTAATTAACTAACTATCCTTATTCATTATTTAATATTAATTAAATAATAAATAATCCTTTTATTAAATTTATCTCCCTTTAATTATAATTTAATATCATTTAAATAATAATTAATTAACTAATTATCCTTATTCATTATTTAATGTTAATTAAATAATAAATAATAAATAATTATTTTATTAACTTTATTTCCCGTTAATTATTATTTAATATCATTTAAATAACAATTACTTAACTATTTATTCATTATTTAATATTAATTAAATAATAAATAATTATTTTATTAACTTTATCTCCCTTTAATTATTATTTAATATCTTTTAAATAATAATAAATAATTACCTTATTAACTTTATCTTTCGTTAATTATTATTTAAAATCCTTTAAATAATAATTAGATAATTAATCACCATTATTTATTATTAAATATTAATTAAATAATAATTAATTATTTTATTAACTTCATATACTCCTTTACTTTATTAATTATTTAGCATTTAATAAATAAATAAATAATTAAATTCTTTTTAATTACTCTATTTATTATTTAATATTAGTTAAATAATAAAAAATTACCTTTATGTATTATTTAATTAAAATTAAATAATACATAATTATTTTTATTCTATTATTCTTGTTATCCTTAAGTCCTTTGTATTTATTAAAAATACATAATTGACTTATTATGTTTATAACTCTTGGAATATACATAGTATATTTCATTTAATACACAAACTATTTTTCTTTTAATTTTTCAACTTCATTTAATATTTTTAAATAGTTCATTTCTAGCCGAAAATTGTACAAATTATTAAAACTTTTTTTTATCAGAAAATTCTGAAATTTATGTGGGAGCTTTATGACATCATATAATACTCCTAGTAAATATTTCATAAATTTCTGAGTTATACATCTCAAGTTATAGCAGTCATACACTTTTAAAACTTAAAGAATCGCTGGGTCATAACTCACTCATCTTGGGTCAGATGGAGCTCATTTTTTGATAGTGGCTTCTATATGACATATAATATCATGTATAAAAAGGCCATAATTTTTATATCAAGCTAAGTGGCTAAAACAGCCATTTCAAAATTCTGGATAGTAGCTTTTTGGGTATTTTCCAACAGGAACTGTTTTACGAGAAAAATCACCATAAATAGCTCATTTAATATTTTTCAGTCATTCCACTTGAAATATCTTCATATCTGATAGGTATACCACCTAAAGTTGACGGATCATGAATACGACTTACGGAATGTGAACAGTAAATTTGAGAACGGATTGCTCAAATTTGGGTTTTCCGGCGAAAATCGATTTCATGTTTTTTGTTAAACTTACCCACATATATACATATTAAAACTCATGTTAAACCCATTAAATCCTAGGTATACTACTATAGCATGGATTTAAGCATCAAGATCTTTGAAAATGATTTTCTACCATAAAAATACATTTTTGACCATCCAATACACTCCAAACACCTAAATCACAAAGATTAAAGGAATGCTAGGGTTTAAAGCACTTTTAACCTTCATGGATGATCCACTTTCATAGCTAGAAAGATTCACCATCAAGAGACCTCCATCTTTTATCATTGCTTCAAGATCATCCATACATTCAATATCACTAGATCTAGTTTTCCCTCTTTGAACTCTCACTCTCAAGAGTTCTATGAACTTTATCTAGAGATTATCTCTCTCTAACTTTCTCTCTTTTTCTTTCTTTTATTTTGAGAGCTCTCTCTCTCAAAACAAGTAAATTTAACTAATGAAGTCTTAAGTTGGTCAAAGAAAGCTTTATTAAATCAACTCATCTACCAATATGCATACATACACTTCCTATATCTATATATCTTTTTTTCCAATGTTATCTTATCTTGGCCAACTTGGAAATTCTCTAGATTTTCTACGAATCAAATGAGTTAATTGGAGATCACTTGGGACCCACTTGTCCTCTCCCTATTATCCCTAAATTTTGATTTATTTTTATTATCTAATTGGTAGAATTATTGACCAAAGCTTTGACTCTTACTAAATGTACCAATTGGGCTAAGTGTTTGGGCTACACTAATTAAATCATTAGGCTACTAGCACACTTGATAATTAATTCAAGTAATGGGCAAATTTAATTAATTATATGATCATATATTAAATATCTACATGTCCAATACACAATTAATTATTTGGGCTTGTTTAAATAACTCACTAGGTTAGTCCATTAAAATTTAATTACATGTTTGGAGTATTGAATAAATTCACATATTTTGACACATTGGGCTCATATAATAATCACCTCAACTAAATCACATAATCCAATTAGACTTGCTAGTTAATTGAATTATTTATATATCAATTTATTAATCTTAAATTCTCTTAGGTTAGTCCATTATTAAATAAATTATTAATTGGACTCTCCTTTAATTACCTTCTACACATAGTCGCATAATCAATCATTCACATAATGATCTAAATTAATTCAAACAATAATTTAATTCATGAGAAATTAAATTCTTAATTTTTATTTATAAAGTCGCTTAAAATTCTTGGTCATTACAAAATATTCTAGGGAAAAATGGTCATCTTACAAGTCTTACCATCATTAAATATTTACACTTGTTTACCATATTCCTGTGGTTTGCCATATATATTAATTTGACTCGACATAAACTTAATCCCTTTTGGACTTTTATTTAATTTTTAACGCATGACTACTAGGTTGGGCTTAATTTAATTACCCTAAAAAAAACCTAGCTCATCCCTTTCCAAATTATTATTTCGGGTTCTCTTAAATTACAAATTAAGGTTTAACTTCCATAAGCTTAGTTAATAAATAACTTATGCCTTACATTATAAGATTTCTTACGTAATCTCTTTTGTCAAATAATTCATCGAGTTTTAAAGGTATTATATTACCTTACTCTTAATATATCTCCAAGTATACACAATAATAAAATTCTAGGTTTTAAAATTTAAAAACCTATAATTACTCACATTTAAATCCTAACACAAAGATTAGGTAAAAAAAAATATTTACTCATTTTCTACACCTTTTACTTCTCCAAATCTAGGTTTTAAACTTCAACATTTATTTCAACATCTAAGATCTTATTTAAAAGTCTTATCAAATATCCGGGATATTACAGTGCTTCATAAAATAAAGTAAGAATACTATAATATGACAAAATTTACTTAAATAAAATAAAGTCATAATTAAATTAAATATCACCAATTGTACATAAATCATCCGACACGGCAATTGCCTTTTATAACTATCCGATTAATTTTCCAAATTTCTCTTTAATTTTTTATTTGTACTCCTAAGTAGCAATACTTTTCGTAGAACGTTACTCTTCGAAATTCACTCTTAATGAGTGAATATTGAATAGTCCCAATTCACTTGTGCATGTAGTTTGATTAAGAGCATAGAAACCCGCATGCGGTCTAGTTCGTGTAACTTTACAGAACGATACATTGTAGGTACTAGATACTATATGCAAGCATATCCTCAATTGTTCTTTATGTGAAAATCTTCTAATAAATTCAGTTCTTTCTCTTGATTCATTAATTTGGATTCCTTTTAATGGAGGTTATGGTGATAGTGTTGGATACGATGGTGGTGGTGTAGGAGAAGTTGGTGGTGGATGCTTGTTACAAGTGTGGGGAGATCGGGCATATGGCAAATGAATGATATCGGGCGATCGCAGATATGGCGGCTATGGGAGGTATAGTGGTGGTTGTGGAGGTGATTGCTACAACTGCGAGGAGGTGAGACACTTCCCCTCAGATTGTTTGAGCTCAAATAGTTAGAATGAGATAGAGAACTGATAATTGGATTTTAATTATTCCTATTTATTATATATTTTTAGGCTTAATTATTTTAAGCATTTTAATTAATTTTATTTAATTTAATGCATTATTATTATTTTTATTCATTTCATATTTTATTTTGTAGGAATTAAAGGTTCAATGGTATTATGGTAAATTCAGGAAGACCAGTGGCAAAACTGTAATTTTTGCAAAGTTGGTCAAGTCGCCATGCGCGGAAGTGAAATGGTAGTCAACAGCTCAAGAACTGAAAGACGTCGTTTGGTGTGTTTAATGGTAGTAGATCAAGCGCTTAATGTGCGTGAGGGACGAGTCAAAAAATTAAACGGAACGCCGTCGTTTTGTGGAGCGGTGCAGCTAGGCACGCGCAATTCGCGGGCGTCCAAGATTTTATCAATGCGGCGTCATTTCTCCTGGGCGATTTGAGTAGTAGTGCTGACACAGTAGAGCTAAGGATTTGTTTGGCTGCGCGTTATTTCCAGATTTTTGGGATTATTTTTATATTTTGATTCCTAATTGATTTTTAATTCCAATTTTGATTATGATTTTTATTGTAAGCTATAAATACACTATGAGAGACTCTTATTTTCTGCATATTAACTTAGAATAGCAGATTATTAACATAAATTAGAGTAGATTAGATTAGAGTAGATTAAAATAAATAAGAGAGAATGATTTTTATCGGATCTGAAGGAGAATTCAACTCGTATAATTACACGGGTTGAAGATGGAGCTACATAGATCATGCTTAAATACAGATTTTTCTTTCTAAACTATTTTCTTTAATTTTTTTAATTTGTAATTTATGGATTATTTTATGGAATTGATTTCTTTTTCAGGTATGGGCTAATTTTATATTGAGATTGCAATTGAACGCAATGTGTTGTTTAATTTAATTTATTTTCTTTTTAATTATTAATGATTATATATGGATTGTTTATCATATTTTTTTGCATTCATGTATAATTATTTGTGCAGTAATTAATGAGATAATCTATATGAAATGAAAAGTAGAGTATAGGTTTAGATTCAGATATGATAACATGTGAATTTGTTTACTCTTCTTAGGAAGCATGATAGTGTATAGGATGAAGATATCTATATGACACATATAACTTTATTAGGAGTTTATACTTATTGAAACTATTTTAAGTGTTTTGCATGAACATATGAACATAACTGAAATATGTATTTTTATTAATTTTTGATAAAGGTTAATAAATAGTTAGGCATTTTCAGTTAACAATTCAATATAATTAATTAATTAAAAAGAGAATGAAAAGATTTAAATGAAGCATTGGGGGAAATTGTAATCTTAAGTATTTTTAATCTGATTTAATCCTTTTCATTAGTTTAATTTAGTTGATAATTTTAATTAGTTTATTTTATAATTTAATTACATTTGTTTAAGTAAAATTAATTTTACATACAATTAGTATTTAGTATTAATTATTTTTAATTCTCGACTTGATTATTATATTACTTATGGATCGCATACACTTGCGTGTTAATTTCTAATTAAAATTAGGCAAACAAGTTTTTGGCGCTATTGTCGGGGAATTAATTTAATAATTTTTTTTAATATTAATTTTAGCCAAATTAGTTTTAATTTAAACTTGTAAAATTTTATTTCTTTTTCAGGTACAATGGCTGCATTTAATTCTCAATGGTCTTCTGTGTGGATAGATCAATTAATGGCAGAATTAATTGAGCAAATGACTACACAGTTGGTGGACCTTAAATGAAGAATTGATGCTCTTGAGAATCAATCTATTTAGAATGCCTACAATCAACAACAATATAGTTAGATCCCAAACTGTTATCATCCGAGTTGGCAGGATTATTCAAATCATTCATGGAATAATAATGATCAAGCCCAATATTTTACTCCAGAACTATCATACTCGTCAGAATTTACATATCAACCTCAATCTTACGAATTTTCGTATCAGCAACCTCCACCGCAACAAGAGAAAAAATCAAACTTGGAGGAAATTATTGCAAGGTTTATAGAGTCTACTGAGAGGAGTACGAAATGCATTGAAGAAATAATACGAGATTATGAAATTCAAAGGGAAGATGATGAGATTCGAAGGGAACAACTTGCCAATGTAGTCAACAGTTGCCTTCCCAACATTTTACTTAGTAATACAGAGATTAATTTTGCAAAGGAAGGTAAAGAGCAGTGTGATGTAGATGCATTGGAAATTAGCAAGGACTTATACATAGCTAAAAGAGTAAATCTAAAGAGGTCTTGTTCGGATGAGAAAAATGATGATGAGGTTGAAAAGAAGAGGAGCCAGGTTTGGAAAGATAAAAAGAATGATGAGGATGATGTGTATGGAATTTAAACCCATTAACATAGTAACCTTTATAACACTTTACGCGTCTTTTTGGGCCAAATGTTATTTGGTGTTTATGATAGTCTATTGTTGAGTCATTTGATGCCTGTTGAAAAAAATATTAATATGATAGTGAACTATGTAGAGAAAAACTAAAGATGATATGATAAAATTAGCCAAACCTAAAGTGTTACCCACGTGTACTCGAAGCCAAGTTGCAAAGTCCCTTTTCCCGTAATGTGGCAATTTGTTCTTTGGTGATGTGGGGATGTTCAAGGCTTACACTTTCATCAATTTTTTTTGTATAAATTATGATTGCATAACTTAAATTAGAAGGGGATTAATTAATATCTTAAGGGTTGTGCACAAACATTTATTACACACTTACTCAAGGAATGACGCGATGTCATCACAATTCAAAAGTCAATATATGTGGGCGGCTTTCATCTCATCGTCATTTAATGACCTATGAGTAGCTTCACCTAGCACACAACCTGGACTAGTAAAAATTGAAAGGCGACCATCCGGATCCATGTCACGTCCATCATCATTCCTTGGGACTTGATTTAGCCTTGTTTGGATTGTGGATTCAAAATAATGCATGCATAACAATGATATCTCTTACAAATTATAAGCCTCGCAAATTGAAGCTTCCACACATGCTTTATTTTTAACCTTCTTCCTTAAATGAAACATACACCTAAAAAGTAAATGTCAGATTTACCACTAAACTAAATTTGTTGCAAAGAATGAAAAAAAAAGTTTTAAAAATATTACCTCTTAAAAGGATGCATCCATCGATATTGTACGGGTCCACCCACCTTAGCTTCATAAGCTAAGTGAATTGGTAGATGTTCCATAGAATTAAAAAAAGTTGAAGGAAATATTTTCTCAAGATTGCACAATATCATCACAATATTTGTCTCAAGAAACTCCATATGCTCCTTTCACAACCTCGTTGAGCATAAATCCCAAAAGAAGTGACACAAGTCACTATCAGCTGGGTGAACAACTACACCATCGGGACTACGATTCTTTTTATGCCATGTAATGTGTTCTACTGTGACATTACACATACAATCTTTGAAGTCTAGTTGTAATTGGAAAATATCGTAAAACCTTAAAAGGTATATCTTTTTACTTCTTATTTCCCGGTGGCTTAAGTTTAAATGGAGGATGACCACATACAAAAAAATGCGTCTTATTTTCATTTTCATTGTAATACAACATGCAATCATTTTCACATGCATATATCTTTTGATAACCAAGTCCCAACATTTTTACCATTTGCTTCGCCCTATAATAATTCTCAGGAAGCTTCTCATCTTTTGGCAGCACACTCTTCATTAATGAGATCATGCGATTAAAGTGAGCTTGGCTTATGTTTGATTCATCCCTGAGGTTCAACAATTGTGATACCATAGATAATTTTGTTGACTTCTCACAACCTGGCGATAGTGGATCATCAACATCTTTTAAAAGTTGAAAAAATTTGGCGACATCAGAATTTGGTTCTTCTAATCTAGATGTCTCGCCACTCCAATCAAAACTTTGCCCAGTAACATCACACATGAGATCTATATACAGATTTGTATCAAACGAGACCTCAATATTATCATTATGGTTTGAACTTTCTCCGGATAAATATTCGCCATGCACAAACCGTTTTTTGTAATTATTTTTGAATCCCTTTCTATAAAGATGTATTTCAACATCTTCTCGAAGCTGGAAGAACCTCAATTTACAAGTCGAACAAGGACACTTAATTTTCTGCTCACTAACTTTTTCAGGAATAGAGTAAGAAAAATTAAGGAATTCCTTTACTCCCTCTCTGAATTCTTCACTAATTTTTCTTCTATTTTTCGCAACTCGCCTATCAATCCAACTTCGATCAAAAGGCATCCTTTCTAAGCAGAACATCATTACAATTTGTCAAATTATTTCTGAGAAGTAATAATGTATTTAAAACCTTTCCATCAAGAAACCAAAAGGTAGTATATATTACTTACTAAAAAGAAATAACCAATTGAAAATGTTATTAATATTGACCAGATGCAGATTATACAAAAGGCAAAATCTGGTGAGAACTCAAGGATACTATACATACAAAATATAAAGAATCATATCCTAGTATGTGAGTTTAAGCTCATATAGTCAGTTGATAAATTGTAAGTATTTGAATATTTACGAACAATACTGGCAAATATATCATACTACTAAAAAGCATTAAAATATTCCGAGTAAGAAGATACTCCCTCTATCACTTTACTTGCTTTGTTGTTTTCAACATGCACTGAGTAAAATTGAGATTTCGAAACTATCTTCCCAAATGGACCCACCCCATTAAAGAGTACTCTAGGAGGAAAATGTGTTTTTATGAAAGACAAACTAAGGAAACTTATTTTTGGGACAATTCAAAAAAGGAAAGGGAACAAAATACGTGGGACAATAGGAGTAATATTTTCTAGCTTCAAATATTATTACATTTTATAATAAGAATGATAGGACATGATAGAAAACAATTCTTCAGTTCACAATGATAGGACATGATAGAAAATAATTCCTCATTCTATTCCAATGGGCGGAACAACCAAAAACATTTTTTTAATGTCATAAGAATGAGACTTTCCATTTCCACCTTAATTCTTGACATCCAAATGGAGTATAAATGTGCTATGCTTTAATAATTTCATTTACAACACTAAACAATATTTTTTCAAGCTTGGAAATTTGTGAGAGATAGTACACCTCTAGAATTGGTCGATCCTTCGTTGAAAGTACTTAGATGCATCCATATTGGCCTATTGCGTGTTCAAGAAGATGTGGATGCAAGGCCTTCAATGGCATAGGTACTTCTAATGCTTAACAATTACTCTGTCACTATGCCTTTGCCTCAACAACCCCCATTCTTCACTCACAATAGAACTGAATTGGAGTTGCCAGAAGGATTTATACCAGATCAATCGACAGTGAAATCAATGGCATGGTCTGTAGATGAATCACTAATTACCGGAGTCTACCCTAGATAATGTGAGAATTTTATTGGGAACAATTCTGTGCCTAAACTACTGGGGAAAAAAGAAGAAGCTGGTTTATTTATTTTTTTTGTTTGGTCATTTTACAAGACATTCAAGGTAATAAGATTAGTAATTATGATGCTGCTAATCATATTACATCAGCTAGAGTAAATTCAATTAGGCAATACGATTTATTGCCTTGTGTTCCGCATATTAAATACTAACATTCCAAATTGTAGTACAAGAATTGAATGCTTTGTATTTGTTCATTCTACTTATAGATAGTGTTTCTCGCACTCAATTTGTTCTGTGTACTTAATCCACACATATTAATACTATATATCATCGATCCGGGCACTTAATCCACACATAGTAATACTATATATCATCGATCCGGGCTCTTAATTTGATTGATACATTGGGGGGGGGGGGGGGGGGTACCCAAAATGCTTGGCTTTATAAATTTTAGTAAAAGATAATGTATTGCTAACAACTACTTACTCATTTTGTTCAAAAGATAAGAGAAAATTATTAAAAATACAAAATTAAGAATAAATAATTTAAACTCTTGAAAAGCGAAACACTTATATATATACTAATATATATACACTTAAAAAATTATTTTAACATAAGAAGAAAACTCAGTCATTGTGACGCCCCCAAATTCGGGTACTAGTACCTCGAACTCAGTGCTCACGATCTAATATAATTATATCATGTACATGTCCCAAAACAACACACAATATTTATTGCGGAAAATAAACATATGTTGTTTATACAAAAGGGTTAACTACTAGTCCCAAGGTACGAAACCTTAACAAAATACATCACGAATTTAATATATACAATAAGATTCGTGTTACATGTAATCAGACTTAAACAAAACATAACAATATACGTTTAGTACCCCAGCACGTCTACGAGTTTATCTTCCCCTTTCCCTTATCTTTATTTGAACATTCAGGTTTAGCTGCAATAAAATTTCATGACATAGTAAGGGTGAGCAACTAGCTTGCTCAGCAAGTTTGATACGAATAATATGAGGTATGTCATGATTGAATAATAATTGAATGATTCAATGAACTCAGGAAATAAATATCCGAATAATATGATCAATACTCGAATAATGAATAATAATTGATTCATTGAAATGCTGAGTGGTCCAATAGACCATGAACGTCTGTTGAGGAATCAATCCATTGATTGACCCTCTTAGGTTACATGTCCAAAACTGTACTTGAGGGGATCAGCCTCTCGTACTCTATGTGTATGCATAACATTTATTCTGTATGTATCGTTTATTTGATACTTAGGTTGCTCCCCATTATGGGTTGTTCTTCTCAGTTTAAGAATCCGTACCATCATGGTTTGGATAGCTTTTTAAAATAAATTACACATATGTCTAGCCGAACAAGTGGCCTAGACTTTCCTTTTAATTAGTTCATGAATGTAAGAACTTCAAATAATTCATAATTCAAGAATGGAATATGAATTCAATTGCACCACGTGCGAATAACAATAATATTGAATGTGAAATAATTGGTAATATCAAAATAAGTCAGGGTAACTTGCTCAATAATAATATGAGTAAGGTCAAGGAACTTGCCTGGTGCGCGAATTACGTCTACTTTGCTTAATTTAAATTCCTCTTGAAGACCTAACATTTAAAATGTTGGCCTAACAATTAGAACAGCACATAATCGCTTTACGTAAATTACCTAAATCAAATGTCGTTTAAACACATAGCATAATATTTACTAACGCATTGGCTAAACAAATCATATCCCCCATATATTAATTATGTGCCAATATTATTATCCTTCTAATATTTAAATCACCTACTGATGTTAATTAATAACATCATAATTGGTTACCAATATTATTAATTCCCTTAATAATATTTGAAATCTATTTCTAATATTATTAACCATTTTTAATAATATTTTAATCCTTAATCATTATTATTAATCATTTAATAATAATTTAGTTGTCGTCTAATATTATTAATTATTTAATAATATTTTAATTCACTACTATTATTATTAATTATATAGTAATAATTTAGTCACTAACTATTATTATAAGTCAATTAATAATTTAATCGTCAACTATCATTATTAATTAAATAATAAGTAGTTACTAACTAAATAACAATTAGTTAGTTATCCTTACCTATTATAAATTAAATAATAGGTAATTATATTATTTTATCTTATCTTTCTTTAATTATTATTTAATATCCTTTAAATAATAATTAATTAAATAATTATCCTTCTTTATTATTTAATATAATTAATTAATAACTAATTATTTTATTAACTTCATATCATCCTTTATTTATTATTTAATAACAAATAATTAGTTATCATATTTATTTGCTTTAATAATTATTTAATATCAATTAAATAATAATTAATTATAAAAATGGCTTTCATTTACTTTATTTATTATTTATTATATAAATAGTAAATAATTAATAAACTTGGGTCCCAAATTAATTACATTAACTTCTAAATATTTTGACTCAAAACGTTCTGATCCGATCCGTTAAAATTGGCCCGACCCGACCCGGATAAAAATCATTTTTTTCTTTGAAAAGGGACTAGGGCCCCGACCCTTGTTTTTAGTACAAAAATAGGGCCCCGACCCTAGTGTTGCAGAAACATTTTCCAAGTTTTGTCTGTCCAACCCCCGCTCACTCCGACGGCCATAACTTTCTCATTTCTTATCCGTTTTGAGTGATTCAAGCGCTCACGCGTCCATAACTTCTTCCTCTACAACTTCTCTTTATATCATACTTTCAAATTCCATACGTAACTAGACTGAAAACAGCAAAAACAGACAGGGTACAAACTAGATTCATGCATTCTTACTTCCGGTTTTCAAGTTTCCGGAGGTACTTTGGTTCAAACATTTATTATAATGAGCTATACACCTCCAAATCATGCAAGGTTGGATTCTATGGATTCCTAACTTGATCCTTAACATCCCAGTATTTTTCAAATAATTTTTCAGAAACTTTAAACATGGAAATTATCAAGCTACTCTCAATCGTGTCGGAAAATGGACTGTTTTGGTAGAAAAACCATAACTAAATGTATACACCATAAATTTTGGTGATTCAAATTGGGTTTTCTTCTAAACTTGTAGTTCTATCAAGGAAAAATAATAACCAACACAAACAAGTTCAAGAGCTTAGATGTACATGGCCTTAAACCACACTATCTCGCACGGTTTTTTCCGAAAATGAAGATTTCATGCATTATTCTAATGTTACCAACATAGATATGCATAACCACACATGATAAGCTCATTAAAACATATATTTACTATTCTAGCATGAATATGCTCACTTAGAGTTCTTATTCTAGCTTTCTACCACATGATATACAAAGCAATGCCATGGAAGCAAAGCTAGAAACTTAGAAGGGTTTACTACCTTTGAGATCTTATGGCTGGCTTCCTCTTCCTCCCAAAGTAAGTAACAAAGGTATTGGACATCCATAAGCCTTCCTTGAGCTTCCTAGATCAACACCCAAGAGTTACTTTGTTATTTTCTCTCCTTTTCTCACTATTTTCCTTCTTACTCTCGGTTTCTCTCGGTTTCTCTCTCTCTCAGCCAAATGGACGTGAAGGAGAAGGAGATGGATGTCTGATGTGTTATAAGGCTACTCCCTCAGCCTTAGACAATTTCTGTACTAGGCCACCCTCTACAGCCCCCCCTACAACCTGCTTTGTTTCTCTTTTTCTCGGCAGCTGAAGCCTTGAGCTGTGAGCACCCATGCGTGCTCAGCTTTCTCCCTGTTTCTGTCCCGAAAAGGTTGGCACACTTAATTTTTCTACCGGGTTATGTTTTGTGCTTGGGCTGGGCTGTTTTATCTTAATTTGCTTCAATGGATTTGTGCCCCAGTTGGTTAGTTAAATGGCAATTTAGCTTGGTTGGGTTGCTACACAATTTGTTTGGGTCAATTTAAAATATCCAATAACATTAACTAATAATTTTATTAATTAATTTACTTAATCTAATTAGACTTGGTATATTCAAATTTAATTGAATATTTAATTATCTCAAAATCTTATCAATTTCTTGATATTAATAATATTAGGTTAGTCCACTAATTTAATTTAACCCGTTAGTTGGACTTCCTTTAAATTTAATTCTCTTCATATAATAATTTACTACTTAGTCGTACCAAGATTTAAATTCGTTCATAAAATATTTATTTCATTACTAAATTCAAAATTTATTTGTAAAATATTCATTATATTAATAAATAAATCCACAATTTATTTATAATGAAAATCAAGATTTTGAGGACATTACATTCTCCCCCCCCCCCCCCCCCCCCCTTATAAGAATTCCGTCCCTGGAATTACTACAAAAGGTTACTCAAAAAGGTGGGGATAATTCTCCTTCATCTTATCTTCTAATTCCCACGTAGCTTCCTCAACTGTGTGGTTCCTCCAGAGTACCTTGACCGAACGTATAACTTTATTCCTTAGCGTTTGTTCCTTCCTATCGAGTATTTGGACAGGAGTCTCCTCGTAGGATAAGTCCCTCTCGACTTGAATCGGCTCATAGGATATGACGTGCTTATAATCCGATTTATATGGTCGCAACACTGAAATGTGAAACACGTTGTGAATGTGCTCCAGTTCAGGAGGTAAGGCTACCTCGTACGCCACTTCACCTACCTTCTTTAGAATCTCGAATGGCCCTATGAACCTCGGGCTCAATTTTCCTTTCTTGCCAAATCTGATTTTCCTTTTCCAGGGAGATACCTTCAAAAATACAAAGCTGCCAACTTCAAAATCTCGCTTTTGACGATGCAAATTGGCATACTTCTTCTGTCGATCGTGAGCTGCTACTAGTCGAGCTCTTATTGTCCTAATAGTATCCAGGGTCTGCTGTACCAACTCCGGTCCTAGCAGTCTCCGTTCACCCACTTCATCCCAACATAACGGCGTTCGACGTTTCCTTCCGTATAGCGCTTCGTATGGCGGCATGCCAATACTAGCGTGATAGTTGTTATTATAAGCGAACTCCACTAATGGCAAGTGGTCATCCCAACTACCTTTGAGATCCATAACACATTCTCTAAGCATATCCTCCAGTGTTTGTATTGTCCTTTCGCTCTGTCCATCGGTTTGAGGATGATAAGCCGTACTCAACCTCAGCTGCGTTCCCAATCTTTCTTGTAATCCTCTCCAAAATTTTGACGTGAAGCGCGGATCTCTATCAGAGACGATAGAAACCGGTACTCCATGTCGTGACACTATCTCTTTCACATACAGCTTTGCTAACTGTTCCAGATTATATTTGATCTTGATTGGTAGGAAATGTGCAGACTTCGTCAAACGGTCCACAATCACCCAAATCGCATCATAACCTCTCTGCATAACTGGAAGTCCTACCACGAAATCCATCGTGATATGCTCCCATTTCCATTCCGGAATTTCCAATGGTTGTAACAGCCCACTTGGTCTCTGGTGTTCTGCTTTTACCCTCTGACAAGTCAAGCATCGCCCCACACATTCTGCAACCTCTCTCTTCATGTTTGGCCACCAGAAGTGCTGACGTAAATCCTAATACATCTTAGTACTTCCAGGGTGTATTGAGTACCTTGTACTGTGAGCTTCTTGTAGGATCTCTTCTCTCAACTTTGGAACCATCGATATCCAGATTCTCCCTTCAAACCTTAGCAATCATGTGCTATCAATCTTGTACTTCAGTTCCTCCCCTTCGGATAGACGCCTTTTGATGCTAACACATTCTTCATCTTCCTCTTGAGCCTCCTTTATTTTATCTAACAAAGTCGGACTCGCTTCTATTGTAAATAACTTCTCATCTGCCTCTTCGTGATACCTGATTTCCAACTCTAATCTCTCCATCTCCTTTATCAGTTCTCCTTGAGCTGTTAGCATCATCAATTTTTCTCTGCCCTTTCTACTTAGAGCATCCGCCACCACATTGGCTTTACCGGGATGGTACAAAATCTCACAATCATAGTCCTTGATCAATTCCAACCATCGCCTCTGCCTCATGTTCAGCTCTTTCTGAGTGAAGATATACTTCAGACTTTTATGGTCTGTGTATATCTCACACTTCTCCCTATACATGTAGTGCCTCCAAATCTTTAGGGCGAACACTACAGCTGCTAACTCCAGGTCGTGAGTTGGATACCCTTTCTCATAGTCCTTTAGCTGTCTTGACGCGTACGCAATGACCTTTCCGTGTTGCATTAGTACACAACCAAGTCCCTTGTGAGACGCGTCACTATATACCACAAATCCTCCGGTATCATCAGGGAATGACAACACCGGTGCTTCACTAAGCCTCTTCTTTAACTCCATGAAACTTGCTTCACATTTTTCCGTCCACACGAATTTAACCGTTTTCCTTATCAAGTTGGTTAGCGGTGACGCTACTTTTGAAAAATCCTGAATGAACCTTCGATAGTAACCCGCCAAACCAAGAAAACTTCTGACTTCTGTTGGTGTCTTCGGTTGTTCCCAATTTATAACTGCCTCTACCTTTGCTGGATCTACCGAAATTCCATCCTTATCAATCACGTGCCCTAGAAACTATACCCTCTGCAACCAAAATTCACACTTTGAGAACATTGCATACAACTTCTCCTTCCTTAATGTCTCCAACACTATTCTTAAGTGTTCCCCGTGCTCCTTCTCAGTCTTCGAGTATACCAGAATATCATCGATAAATACGACAACAAATTTGTCCAAGTACTGCTTGAACACCCTGTTCATCATATCCATAAATGCTGCTGGCGCATTCGTTAATCCGAACGACATCACCAAAAACTCAAAGTGTCCGTATCGAGTTCTGAATGTTGTCTTCGGCACATCTTCTTTCCTTACCTTCAATTGGTGATAACCAGTTCTCAAGTCTATCTTTGAAAAGTACTTCGCTCCCTTAAGCTGATCAAATAGATCGTCAATCCTAGGTAGCGGGTATCTGTTCTTAATCGTAACTTTGTTCAACTCCCGGTAGTCAATACAAAGTCTTAGGGATCCGTCCTTCTTCTTTACAAATAATACTGGTGCTCCCCACAGAGACACACTTGGCTTAATATAACCTTTATCTTACAATTCTTGTAGTTGTATCATCAATTCCTTCATCTCCACTGGCGCCATTCTATACGGTGCTTTCGAAATTGGTGCGGTTCCTGGAGCTAATTCAATTGCGAACTCAATTTCCCTATCGGGTGGCAAACCCGGTAATTCCTCTGGGAAGACATCGGCGAATTCCCTTACCACAGGTATCTGTCCCACTTCACCCCCTACTCTTTGGGTATCCACCACATGAGCCAGATAACCTATGCAACCTTTCCTCACCAATCTTTTCGCTTGCATCATCGTCAGACAACGAGATTGTCTCGGCGATTTACTCCCATGAAATACCACCTTTGACTTACTTGGAGTCTTCAGGCTTATACTTTTCTTCTGACAGTCAATCACCGCTCCGTGTTTTGATAACCAATCCATTCCGAGAATAACATTGACCTCTCCCAAGCGAATAGGGATTACATTCACTCCTAGTTTATATCCTCCTAATTCAACGCAACAATTCCTATGAATGTATTATACGGGGATAATTTCTTTGTTAGCTTCCTCTACATTCAAAGGATTCTCTAGTTTTTCTCGGGGTAGTTCTAACCTCCTAGCAAAATCTTCAGATATAAAAGAATAGGTAGCACCTGAATCAAATAATACATAAGCATTGATATTATTGATCGGAAGAATACCTGACACCACGTCCTTAGACTCCACAGCATCCTGTACCGTCATATTGAAAGTACGTGCTGTCGGTCTATTCGGCTGAATAACTGGCCCTCCAATGGCGAATTTGTTGTTGTTGCCCTTGTTTCCACTTGCTACGTCATTCTTTCTCTTTGGGCAGTCCTTAATCTGATGGTCCGGTGCTCCGCAAGAGAAACATCCACTTTTCTTCCCCTTAGGGCATTGTGGAACAATATGCCCCAGCTGCCAACAGCTGTAGCAGACTCCCTTTCCTTTCATACATTCCCCTGAATGGTTCTTCCCACACTTATCACACTTGCTGACTTTCTTCGCCTCTTTCCCAGTCTTACTGCTTTTCGACATTCGGCTGTCACTCCACTTCCTCTTATTCTGATTGCTTCCTCCACTTACATCTCTAGGCCCATCGTGACCTTTCTTCTTTTTTGTCTTGGTTGAATTTTACCAAGGCTTCATTTCCTCCTTCCGCAATAATCGCCCTTTCCAGAAGTGTTGCGAATGAGTCGATTCTTAGAACTGCAACCCTGCTATACACCCATGGTTTCAAACCCTGCTCAAATATTCGTGCCTTTCTAGCCTCGGTGTCCACTTGGTGTGGAGCAAATCTGGCTAATTCATTAAACTTTGAGGTGTACTCTGTAACTGACATATTCCCCTACTTTAGATCTAAGAACTTCATCTCCATTCTATTTTTCATGCTATCAGGGAAATAGTTCTCGAAGAACAATTCCTTAAAACGCGCCCATAAAATAGTGCCCATAATAAAAATAATAGATAAATCCCAAAAATGACGATTAATATGTTCTCACTAACGGTGACGGGTCATTAACTGCATGAAGGAATATACGAACTTAATTTATATATTTTTTGTATAATAATCTTATATAATACTATTACTAATAATTTTAATACATCGACGCTGACAAGTTTTATATCCTACTCACGTACGTATCGGTACTACAATTGAGAAATGCAGGGAATTGTATAATAGAATTGAACTTGTAACTAACTTTTTTATGAAGTAGACTTACTAGGGAGAAGAGGGAATGGTGGTAACTTTACGATATTACAATGGCTAACAATTAACGAATAAGGCTCAAGAAGTTATAGCAAAGAGTATTTCTACATCCTTTTCCCTCCATATCTTTCTCTTCAAACTGCCTACAGAGGCTGTTCGTAGAGCAGTTCAAAGTAGATAGCAAAATGTTTTCAGAACAGTTCAATAACATGACAGTATTATGCGAGGATATGTTAAAGGGAGAATTTTCATCAAGCTTTAAGCCGCCTAGGGAAAGATCAAAAGATTGTCAAGTGGATTTCTGTATCTGGGGTTAATGCTGAGGATTTTGTACTAAAATCCTTCAGCTGATAAGAATTTTAGAATATCATTGTTGCAGTAAACCTTGTATCTAGGGTTTTCCATAGTTATCGTTAGTACTAAAGGTGTGTGGTACATTCATGCTGCCACATTTTGAGCAAACATCCAATACTGATATAAAAGCTAAGGAAACGACAGAAATAAATATACCAATCACCATATCTGTAATGTTCAAATCTAGATGCTTGAACAAACACTACTTAAACAAGAAGATCATAGTTAGGTACCTATTTATACACATTCATGATTGTAAAATATATAACAATCATGCAGCTCTGGGATTATAATATTAACAACATTATTACCCTATTTGTGAGCAAAGGTGCTATTGTCAAAGAATTATTGGCAGACCAACAGAGATTAATTTTCATTAGTAAATAGCTATAGAGCAAATATAGAAATCAGGTTGAAACTTGAAAGTGACCCCCATCTATTAGGAAGTTGATTAGTCTACCTATTTGTTTCATTTACTCTTTTTATTCTTCTGCTTAATTTGGGCAGCATAGATTATACAAGGTCGTATTTTTATAGAAAATCCCCAAACCTTATAGAATATACAAGTGCATGTACATGAAAACACATACGAATTCACATTAAGGAGCAAAAGGCCAAGAATGGTCAACATTAATAACCCCCAACTTACTCTTTTTATTCTTTTACTTAATTTGGGCATCACAGATTATATAACGTCATATTTTTACAGAAAACCCCCAAACCTTATAGAATATATAAGTGTATATACACAAAAACACATACAAATTCACATCCATACATTTGATTAAGAGAATGGGAGAATCAAAGTACCAGATTAGTAGAAACAAGGTATTATTAGCATATAAATGGAAAATAACAAAGTTTGAGATCAAAACTCATATTAAGAAATTAATAAAATGTCTCGGTACCTGTAAGTATAGACCAACATCGGTGAGACCCAACCCAATCAGTGGAACTTTTGACAATAATATGCATTTTGTTGCTTTAGAGTAAATCTACGCCCGATTTGCAAGTACCGAAGGCGAAAACGAATTTGGGATGGGGATTGAGAAGCAAAATCGGGTGTTTATGGTTGCAATTGAGAAGCAAAGCCACCCATCACTCATGGCAGCTAAGATTTCAAAAATATGCACTTTGTTGCTTTGGAGTAAATCTATGTCCGATTTGCAAGTACCGAAGATGGGAATGAGTTTGGGATGGGGATTGAAAAGCAAAAATCGGGAGTTTTATTGTTGCAATTGAGAAGCAAAGTCACCCATCACCCATGGCAGCTAAGATTTCAATAATAAGCATTTTGTTGCCTTGGAGTAAATCTACGCCCGATTTGCAAGTACCGAAGACGAAAACGAGTTTGGGATGGGGATTGAGAAGCAAAATCGGGAGTTTACGGTTGTAATTAAGAATAGAAGTCACCCATGGCAGCTAAGATTTTCAATTGAAAAGTAAGAAGATCTAGTTATGGATGAGGAGTAAGGACTAACTAGGGTACATAACGAGTAAAGAGTGCGAAGATCTGGTACTTGCTTGCCTTGCTTGCAGATGTGAAGCAAGGAGGGTTAGAATCGATCCTATTTTTTTTGTTTAAGGTTTTAGTTTTTTTTTTTTTTTTTTTTTTTGATACAATTGGAGGGCTTGTTGGGAGGGAACAAAAACAACTGAGACAGACTATGTCCATCTCTACTCCGTCTCCGAAATAATTTAAAAAATATGCAAAAGAAATTCCATCTTTAATTCTGTCTTTAAAATAAGGAAGGAATTGGAGACTAAAATTTGGAGGGAAAATAAAAGTCTAAGACGTAATTTCGATCTTTAATCAGTCTCAAAATTAAATATTTATTTATTTTTATTATTATTAATCTGAGACGAACACTATTGGTCTCCAATCAGTTTCAAAATTGCATTTAAAATCTTTAAAAAAATAATTACTTTTTGAGACGATGAATTCTGCATCTAATTTCGTGTCTATAATTTGAGACAAAGCTAACGGTTTTAAAATTCGTCTTAGTTTTTTACTTCCAGAATGTTTCGAGACATAGCAAAATTTCGGTTTCTAAATCCGTATCAAATTGCTAAAATTAGAGACGGAATGTAGTCTATCTCTAAATATCAGTTTCAGATGCCCAATATTCTAGTAGTGATATTTATCATATATGCGTAGGAAAAAGAAACACTCAAAAATACTTAATAGACTATTTGTTATGATTTTTCAAAAATGGCAAGTTGAACATAACAAGCTAAAAACAAAACAGAAAACTAGTTGCTGCCAGATTTTGGGGGTGTTGTTTGGACAACATATGAAGCTCAGAAAATTAAGGCCTCTTAGAGACTAAAATTATACTATAACAACTAGTTCCCATCCAAAATTAAACTAAAACGGACCATGTATAGGTGAGTTATGATTAAATGAAATTTTGGTTACAAAAATAGTAAAACTGTTAAAACTAAAGCTAGCCAACTCAGAATGGCACAAATTTTTTACTAGAGCTACTCTCAGATGTAAAGAACCTTTTGTATAAATTTCATAATTTTTGGATCTAAATCTAAATTTATAAAAAAAAATTATAGTTTTGAGCAAGAATGGATTATTTAAAAATAGTAAATAAAAGCCAAAAAATTAAGAAAAAATTATTTTATGTGTGAAATAAAATTAACTAAACATAGAAAGAGGAAAGAAAAATAAAAAAATAATTAAGGAATTTTAATAAATAAAATTTAGCCAAGAAAACTAAGAAAGTTAATAAAAATTTACGTCGAAAACTATAGAGTATAATTTTACCAATTAATATGCGTAAAAAAGGTGACGTATAAGAGTAGTTATACTCTTTCTTATATAAAAATGACGTGATAGGATGTTTAAGATGGAATTTAATTTGGAAGGAATAATTATCGGATTTAGTTATCGGCGATAATTATTAATCAATGATTGTTAAGTTAATTAAACGAACTCTTATAGACGTTGTAGGTAACTGTTTGGCATAAGTTAATACTGTAATTGAATAAGGGCGACTAGGCAAGTTCCCTAAATTGTGCAAATTTATTATTCTGTACAAGTTTTGTAAAATTTATTTTTCATTCGAGCAAGTTCCGTTACTTTGATCAAATTCATTTGTCATTGCATACAGGTTCCCTAACTTGTACATGATAGTTATTTTAATCAAGTTTCCCTAATCATTGCAGGTTCTTCAATTCTATATACATTTTAATTCTTGTAAGTCTTTATATTTTTATCGGCTCCATAACAAACTATAAGTAATTTTTGTGATGCTTCTTGGACCTTCTGTAAAAGAGTCTATGCTACTTGTTTTGGCTAGACATAATAGGTATGTGAATTAAGTTGTTAATGTTACTTTAGTAGCGATTAAATCCAACCCAAATTGCTTTGGTGCGGATTCCCAAACTGAGACTGAGTATAAACAACTCGAATGAACGGGATTTAGATGTCGGGAATCCGACTGAAAATTTTGACGTCAAAGGATTGTTATGCATAACATGGGGTACGATGGCTGATCACCTAGAATACCTTTGACTAATAACTGGACGGTTATATTGAACTTGGAATAAGTTCATGGTCCCTACGATCGCTCGATGTAATACTCAAGACTAAAGTAATTCTTTACTTCTCATTTTTTTGTGGTGTTGCATAAACTTTAATAATCAAGTTGCTTAAATTATTCAATAATTATTTAATTTCAATTGTGATATTTCATTAATAAAATTCTCTTATACTTGGTGAGCAAATTAGTTGCTCACTCTTGCAAATTATTTTTGCAGTTAAAGCCGAAGGGTTAGAAAAGTGTGATGCTAAGGATAAGGGAAGGGAAAAATCGAAGAAGATAGCTAGAACAATAATTTTAATTTTATTTTGGCAGTTGTATATTTAATGATGTAATCTTTTTGAGACTCTAATATTAAATATATTGTAAGTAAATCCAGGGTATGTGTTATTAAGATTATGAAAATTTATATTAATATTGTAAATTAATTATATTATATAGTTAATTATGTGTTACAAGGTGAATCGTAACGCACCATGTCTAGAATATTGAGTATTCGAATTTAGGGGCATCACATTGTGGAAATGCGTACGTCTCAGGTTATATTACAGTTTATATGTTAGTTGAAATTGCAGTTATCTAAAGTAAGTAAAGAGATAATTATTTTTAAGAGGTTCAAAGCTAAAAATAGTCCTTGTCCTCTATTCTATTCTGACGAGTAGGGATGATCCACAAATGATAATAGTCACTAAGACTAGGTTCTCTCATAACCAATTACGACAATGTGAGCCACTGAGTATCACACAAGTCACTAAGACTTGATCTCATTCAGAAGTTGATTATCTCATAATCAAGTAAGTCTTTCAGACTTGTCTTATAAAGATCACTAAGCTCTAATCTCACACAGAGGTTGACTTTCTCATAATCAAGCAAGTGTATTAGAATTGTCTTTACAAATATCACTAAGATCTGACTAGTTTTTTGTTTGTGTTTGGAGTGCTGCTAAGTTACGTTAAGCTCTTCTCTGAAAGACTTAGCAACGATGATCGATTTCTCTAGAAACATAGATTAGCCTTTGGATTGTAGGGTAGACTTTGAGCTCTCAGAATTTTTATTTTTGAATATTTGAATTGATTAATTCTGTCTCTTTTTCATCAATTATTGTGAAATCTGAAGCAGCAATCTATTAATAGATTTTCACTTGGAGAAATGCCCTTTGAAAGTTACCATTATTACTACTTCAGTAGAACGCAGATATCTTATGAGTCTAACTGATAGTCTGTTGTAGTCGTCGATGTTTGTCAACTATGTCAGTCTACTATCTGTGTGTTGTAGTGACCATGAATTTCAAGATAAATTATAAATAAAATTTGGGAATTTAATTTCTAAATTAAGTGACTTGTAATGTGAATTAATTCAAACCCTAATGAGGTGGTTTGAATATTTGATTATTCGATTTATTTAATAAAAAGGAAGTCCAAGGAATGGGTTATTAAATTAATGGACTAACCTAATGATATTTTTTTTTATCGAGATTGAGATGTTGTGGAACCTTAATTAAATATTAAATTAATATTGAATATGGTAAGTCTAATTGGATTATGTAATTAAATTTAAATGGATTATTAAATTGTTCATTAATTACTTAAACAAGCCCAATCAATTAATTAAATGATGTACTTGGGAAAATTGCTATGTGATTGGGTATTTATTTAAACTAGCCCAATGTTTTATTTAATTGGGAAGTGAGTTAATTAATTTAGTAGACCAATGTTGGTGGATTATTATGTACTATAATGGCCCAAATGAAATAAATTGCAAGCCCAATCCTTGATCCAATTGCTAAAGCTTTTAGAAGATCCATTATTTACCAAATTGTCTATTAAAAATAAATGGGAAATCAAGGAAAAGGGGGCATGGCCGGTGGGTATGGAGGGAGTACTTATTGGACTTCAAATAATTTGCTTAAGGTGATGTGTGGAACATTCAACATATTTGCTAGCATTTTTGGAAAAAGCTTGATGTCCAATGTATACATATATAGGTTATATGTATAGTTTTCTTCTACTATAAATAAGGGCTTTAGCTCATTTGGATTAGAGTTTACAAGAATTGCAAGAGTTCTCTATATTGTGAGCTAGTGAGTTTAAGTGAGTTAACTCGGTGCGTTGGGAGAAAAGTGAGTGAGTTGAGTGAGTTCTTTAGTGAGTCACTATCGAGTCAAGCGATTCAAGCTATAATTCTTCAAGGAGGAGTTCTTGGAGGTTATCACATTTCATAACCTACTTTGGAAAGCAAAGAAAACAAACCATCAAGAGCAAAAGGTATAATACCCACCCAAAACCCTAGTTTTGGAGTTTATTATGTTATATATAAATTTTCTATGGTAGAAAAGTTATTTACAAGCTCTAAATGTTTAGATCCATGATAGTTTAGTAATCTAGGTTTCCATGGGCTTATAATGTGTATTTATGTGTGTTTGTTATGAAACGTTTAGCAAAAAGCCTGAAAATCATTTTTACCGGTAAACTTAATCAGGAAGTGTACTTGAAGCTTTTCATTTTAAAACATACAAATTATATTGGTGATTTTATTTCTTGGAGTGATAATAATGTAAGTAAAGAACAAAATTTCTATGGAATCATGTAAAAATGATTTAAAATGAGCAAAATATGAAATTTTTACCAAAAACACTTCATTGTTGCAAATCTGTGCACAACAGTCTACTTATGACTATTTTCAGTGACCAAAACGTGTCCAATTTTACATTTTGATGATGGAATCTTGTAGTTCAAAAAGATACGAATCCAAAAAGATCAATTTGAGGACAATCAGAGTTGTAGATTTCATTTTATTCAAGTTTTAGTCAAGGAGGCAAAATATGGAAATTTTAGATGCATTCTGCCGATTTTGTGAAAAAAACCAGCAGGTCCATTTTTTTTACCTTATGGGGTCTGGTTCGGGTCTTTCTAGGTCGGTGCTTGTGATGGTTCCAAAAAAGAAAATGTTTGTAATTTAATAAAAAATATTATAAAAATTAATTTGGGTAATTACTATGTCATTATGTATTTATTAGAGTTAATAATTGATTAAAACATTATTAATTAATAATGTTAGTATATAATTAATTATTATTTAATACTAAATAATAATTAAACCAACTACTTATTATTTAAATAACATTAAATAATAAATAAAAATAATTTATTAATTATTATTTAATTAACTAATATTAAATAATAATTAAAGAATCTTAAGTAATAAACTATTATTTATTGTTAAATAATAATTACAGATAATTAATTAATTAATATTTAATTAAAATTAAATAGTAATTAATGAGGATTAAAGTTAATAAACTAATTATTTATTATTATTTAATTAAGATTAAATAATAAGTAAGGATAATTAATTAAGTAATTAATTAATTTATTAACACTAAATAATAATTAAAGTTAATAAACTAATTATTTATTATTTGATTAAGATTAGATAATAAGTTAGGATAATTAATTAATTAATTATTATTTAATTAACATTAAATAATAATTAAAGATGATTAAAGTTAATAATTTAATTAAGATTAAATAATGAGTAAGGGTAATTAATTAATTAATTATTATTTAATTAACAGTAAATAATAAGTAAAGATGATTAGAGTTAATAAACGAATTATTTACTATTAAATAATAGGTAAGGATAATTAATTAGTTAATTAATTATTAATTAAAGAGTACGAAAATTAATAAACTATTTATTCATCGTTTAATTAATGATTAATGATAAATAAGAAGGATTAATAGCACATGAATAATTAGTTATTATGCAACGATAACTAATGATAGTTATCATTTATAATAATTAATAATAAATGAGGTAATGAAACAATTATAATAAATTGTTTAAGAATTTAAATAATTTTATAAGTAATGTTGTAAGTTTATCAAATTAATATTACTTAAAGAGAAGTAATATTTGATAGTTAAATCATTTACCTAAATACATTTAAGGGTATTATCTAGGGTAAATGATATAAAAATTCTTCACAATGTGCTATGTGATAGTCATAGGTGATTTAATGTTATGTAAAAAATAAACTTAAATATTTAAGTGAACGATTATATCCAATACTAATTAATAGGCCAACGTTATCAATGTTAGGTCTTCAAGAGAAGTTTAAATTAAGCAAATTAGCCGTAAATCGATAGACAGACAAGTTCTCTAACCTTACTTAAATTTATATTGAGCAAGTTCCTAAACCCTAAACTTACTTTGTATTGCAAATTATCCCACATCAATATTATTGCCATTCGCACGTAGTGCAATTAAATTCATATTCCATTATTGAACTATGAATCGTTTAAAGTTCTTACATTCATGAACTAATTAAAAATGAAGTCGTCTAAGCCACTTGTTCGACCAAACATATTAAAATTTTATTTTAAAGGCTATCCAAACCATAGTTGTACGGATTCTTAGACTGAGAAAAACAACCCATAATGGGGAAGAACCTAAGTATCATATGAACGATACAGACAAAATAAATGATTTGCATACATATAGTGTATGAGAGACTGATCCTATCAAGTACAATTCTAACAAAGTAACCTAAGAGGGTCAATCAAGTGACTAATTTCTCAATAGTATTTCATGGTCAGTTGACCACTCAGCATTTAAATAATCAATTGTCATTTATCAGTTGATCATTGATTCATTTCTGAACTCGTATTATATAATTATTCTGTTGCCATTCTCGTTTCATTCATGACATATTACCATTATTCATTTAAAACTTTCTGAGCAAACTAGTTGCTCATTCTTGCCATGTCATGAAACTATTGCAGTTAAACTTGAATGCTTGAAACAAGAAAAATGCAAAGGAAAGATGAAATCTTCATTGCTGAATAGTTGATTTCCTGATGATTATTTTGTGGAAATTTAATGTTATGTAACATGAACCTTTACGTATGGGCTTTTGATTCGTGATGTATTTATTTAAAGTTGTAGACCTTGGGATTTATAGTTAACTCTTTTGTATAAACAACATATGTTTATTTTCCGCACTAGTTAATATTATGTTGTTTAGAGGTGTTTGTATGTATGGATGTTTTAGATCGTGAGCACTGAGTTCGAGGTATTGATACCCAAATTTGGGGGGGGGGGGGGGGAGGGTCACACGTGATGTGGCAAAACTCGTGTCTAAATTTTACCTAGTATAGCCTTTTGGCTAAAATTGATTAGACATCTCCTTTTTCGTCAGCACACTTGAGTATATATGATGGGGTGGTGTGTTGAGGAAGCTTTTGAGCCTTTGTCTCAGAATGATCATTGACTTGTCAGGAGTTGCACTCTACAATTCAAGTTGTCTAAGATCGTAGAGTCAATCCTCAAATAGTTCACTCTACGATTCTGGTGGCTTTATGATTTGGCTCTACGTCTGGAGCCGCTCTACAATCTTAGAGTTCATTCAAACACTCTACGATCTTTGAGTTGTTGAACTTTACTCTGCGATCTGATTGTCACTCTACGATTTTGGAGTTACTTAAGATTCTGCTTGACAACTCTTTCAAACTTTCTTAGTTCATTCTATGATCTTAAAGTAACTAAGTCTTTTGCTCTACGATCTCTTGAATTTCTAGTCTATTACAAGTCTTAACTCTACTATCTGGATCAACCTAACAAGTATGATCCCTAAGTCTTGTTACAATGATCTTCTCTTATGGACTTTACAATATTACTTATTTTTCTTACAAATATACATTTAGCTCATATCATCATTAAATCAAATAGATTATCATAAATGCAATAACACGATATTAAGCTTTTTACAGTTGATGTAGCAAAACTTCCAGTCACTGCTCTGGTAACTGCATGGGAGGATAGTTATAGTTGTAAAGGAGACTCTTTTAGGTTATTCGAAAGATTGGAATGACTAATGTGATGTGAAACTTTCAAAAAAGTTGAAACGGTATAACTTATGAAACCGTGTAAGTAAGATTCCTTATGCCTCAGTAATAGGATTTATCATGTACGAATTGATATATACAAGACCTGATGTTGCTCATGCACCTAGTGTAACAAGCAGATATCAGTCTAATCCTAGATAAGAACACTGAAAGGTAGTGAAAAATATCCTAAAGTACTTAAGAAGAACTAAAGATATATTTCTTATCTACGGTGGGTCTGATTTGAAATTAGAGGGCTATACAGACTCAAGTTTTTAAATTGACCGAGATGACAGTAAATCTGTTTCGAGTTATGTGTTTACCATAAACGGTGGCGTAGTGAGTTGGAAAAGTTCGAAGCAGCAAACAGTTGCTGATTCAATGATAGAGGCAGAATACATAGTTGCAAGTGAAGCTGCAAATGAGGCTATTTGGATGAAGAAGTTCATTATAGAACTTGGAGTGGTTCCTAGCATTTAAGGACCAGTACCTTTATTTTGTGACAACACAGGAGCTATTGCACAAGCCAAGGAACCCAGATCTCATCGAAAATCCAAACACGTGTTGCGGTGGTTTCATTTGAGTAGAGAAATTATTGAAAGATGAGATGTCATCTTGGAGCATGTCGACTCTCTTGACAACATAACATATCCATTTACTAAAGTTTTAACTCAAAACAAGTTTGATCGTCACTTAGAAAATATGGGTATTAGATACCATAGCGATTGACTTTAATGCAAGTGGGAGATTGAAACTAGTATGCGCATAAGCCAATCATATTTGATATGATGTAGTATGTACTTTATAATCTTATTTATTTATTACTAAAAGTTTATTTATACAAAGACATTTTTTTTATTCATATTTAATAGATGACATTAATTGTGATAAACCCATAGTTGTTAAGAAATGCTTTTAGAATCATGATGATGATCATGCTAATGAGATCTAAATTCAAGATAGCTCAAAACTAAAATTATTCTTAATCGTGGGATTAATAAAATGGAGATTAGTGAATACAGATAGATTAGTACATACTATGTTTGCCCTTATTAAAAGGATGATTGATCTCATAATCATTTGTGTAAATACACTAAAGCACGTATGTAGGTGCTTATTACATAATAAGTTCATTGAACATAACTCGCTCAAGAAACACCTAATGGAGTCTTACTTGTCTGTCAATAGGAGTTCTTTTTGTGATAGTAGTGCAAGTGATCCTTGGACTTGAGATCATCATAGTATCTTGTGTATGATAAATTATATTTTGACATATTCCTTAAAACCTTTAGGGTGTATCAAAGGATATGTTCGGGTATAATAAGTTATACATGGAGATAGGTGAATGGTCAACAAAGAATATACTACTTCTAGTAAAAAAAAAAAGAATGTCCTATGTGATTCGATAAATGACAACTCAGTAGTCCTTGGCCAATGCAGAATGCAAATTAGAAAGTTGTTTCTAATTTACATTAATTAGAGTTATTCATTTGAGAATTGAAATGCATATAATCAAATAAAATAAGACTTGACAGTAATACCATGTCTTAATTTGATTGGGACATTGTGAGGTAAAAGAAGTGAATTGTACGGTAACTAATTGTTGAATAGGTTCTTTTGTGATTAATTGTTGAAATCTACATTATCTGAAAAGTCGTTGATCCCTAAGGGGGCTTATCCTTATTATGAAATAAATATTATTTATTAGAATAAATTAAATAGTTTAATTTATTTATATAAATAAGATTAGAGTAGTTCTAATTAATTTATTCTATAATTAGTTTAATATGGAAAACCTAAAGGGTCACACTGCAAAAGAAAAATAATTATTTAAAAAGTAAATGGTATAATCGTAATAATGAATTAAGTATATTTAATTTATACTATGGGGATAAAATAAATTAAATAGCTTACTATTTATTATTTAGTATTTTAGAAATACTAATTATAAATTAATAAGAAGACTCTTATTATTATTATTATTATTATTATTATTATTATTATTATTATTATTATTATTATTATTATTATTATTATTATTTAGTTCCTAAATGGTTTAGAAATTTTAATTATTATATTAAATTAATTAAATTTCTAATTAGATTAGGAGTTTAATTAAAAACCTTATTCCTAAAGGTGTTAGGATGGTTAACTATATATATAAATAAGAGAAGTCTTATTATGGATTGAGGATACATACACTTCCATAACTTTTAAGAGAGTACTTACAAGTTTTCTAGATCTAAGATATTAGAAGAGAGAGAAAACTAGGGTTTGTCATCACCCACTTCTTGAATCCTTATTCTTCCTTGGTGGATCACCTCTAAAAGCCAAACACTTGGGTGGCTAACATTGATCTAAGGAATCTAATCAGTGGAATTCAAGGATAACACGAAGGACCTATGGAAAACGAATCTACAAGGGTATAATTCTCTATCTCCTTCTTGTTAATTAATAGTTATGCATAAAGGTCAATCCTGGATTATGGTTTGTAGTAAAAATTTTAAATTCAAATTTTACCATACTTTGGCTGCTTATATGTAATTTGATTTCATGTTCATGGATATTACAAACCAACACATGGTCCCTACGATCGCTTAGTGTAATACTCGAGACTAAAGTAATTCTCATTTTTTGTGGTGTTGCAAAAACTTTAATAATCAAGTTGCTTAAATTATTCAATAATTATTTAATTTCGACTGTGATATTTCATTAATAAAATTCTCTTATAATTACTGAGCGAATTAGTTGCTCACTCTTGCAAATTATATTTGCAGTTAAAGCCGAAAGGTCAGAAAAGTATGATGCTAAGGATAAGGGAAGGGAAAAAGCGAAGAAGATAGCTAGAACATTAATTTTAGTTTTATTTTTACAGTTGTATATTTAATGATGTAATCTTTTTGAGACTCTAATATTAAATGTATTGTAAGTAAATCCCGGGTGTGAATTATTAAGATTATCAAATATTATATTAATATTGTAAATTAATTGTATTATATAGTTAATTATGTGTTGCGAGGTGAATCGTAACGCACCCAAGTCTTGAATAGTGAGTATTCAAATTTAGGGGCGTTACATTGTGGAAATACGTACATCTCAGGTTATATTGCAGTTTATTCGATATTGCAATTATGTAAAGTAAGTAAAGAGATAATTATTTTAAGAGGTTCGAAGCCTAAAATACTTTCTAGTCCTCTCTTCCATTCCGACGAGTAGGGATGATCCACAAAGGATATTAGTCACTAAGACTAAGCTATCTCAGAACCAATTACAACAATGTGATCCACTGATTATCACACAAGTCACTAAGACTTGATCTTTGATGATCTCGTAATCAAGTAAGTCTCTCAGACTTGTCTTATAAAGATCACTAAGATCTAATCTCACACAGATGTTGATTCTCTCATAATCAAGCAAGTCTATTAGAATTGTCTTTACAAATATCACCAAGATCTGACTGGTTGTTTGTTTGTGTTTGGGGTGCTTCTAAGTTGTGTTAAGCTCTTCTCTGAAAGACTTAGCAGCGATGATCGACTTCTATAGAAACGTAGATTAGCCTTTGAATCATAGGGTAGACTTTGAGCTCTCAGACTTTTTATTTTTGAATCTTTGAATTGATCAATTCTGTCTCTTTTTCATCGATTATTGTGAAGTCTGAAGAAACAATCTATTTATCGATTTTCACTTGGAGAAATGCCCTTTGAAAGTTACCATTATTACTATTTCAGTAGAACACATACTATTCTAAACTTCCTTAGTTCACTATGCGATTTCAGAGTAACTAAGTTTTCTGCTCAACGTTCTCTTGAATTTCTAGTCTATTACAAGTCCTAACTCTACTATCTAGATCAACCTAACAAGTTTGATCCCTAAGTTATGTTACAATGATCTTCTCTTATGGACTTTACAATATTAATTATTTTTCTAACAAATATACATTTAGCTCATATATATCATCATTAAATCAAATAGATTATCATAAATGCAATAACACGATATTGAGCTTTTTACAGCTGATGTCATGAAACTTCCTGTCACTGTTCTGGTAACTTCGTGGGAGAATATTTATAGTTGTAAAGGAAACTCTTTCAGGTTATCCAAAAGATTGGAATGACTAATGTGATGTAAAATTTTCAAAAAAGTCGAAACGATATGACTTATGATACCGGATCCAGACACCCTTGTTTCCCTAGCTTCCATTGAAACTTTCATTTTTTGTTGGTTGACTTGAACTTTTCCGTAATCCAGATATATGGGCATTGACAAAAAACTCAAAAACCCTAGTGGAGAGTCCAGAGCATTGCATTCAAAGCATTGATTGAAGGACGGTCCTTGGTGAAAATGATATATATCTATATATACGGCCCACGGAGAACTTTTGGAATCAACTAGGCAAAAAATTGGATATGCATTCAAAGCGTTCATTGAAGTTCAGTCCAAGGTGAAAAAGATATATATCCATATATACCGCCCGCGGAGAACTTTTGGAATCGACTAGGCAAAAATTGGATACCGATTTCAGATTGTTTAAATTTACAGTTAGTTTGTGCGGTACTGTTTAGAAATAAATTATATTTATATAGCAAAAAATAAATTAGTTTGTCTAGTGTAACTTAGTCGTGTAACTTTAAATTATATTCAGTTTTTTGATACAGTCAGCATTCTTTTACATAGTATTTCGACACGATCAATAACTACTCTCCATAATTATACATCTTTTCTGTAGTCAACTCAACTATATATTTTCTGGGATATATGTAGCTAGTCAATCATTTTAAACTTTTAATCAGTAGAACAAAAGCTATAATAAAATAACGTTGTTTTAATGCCAAAGAGGAAAGAAGGATGTATTTTATTTTGTAATTATTTAAATTATACATCTTTTCTGCCGTCAACTATATATTTTATATGTAGCTAGTCTATCAAAGTCATGTATTTTATTTTGTAATTATTTAAATTTGCTGAGAAAGGAACCGCCGCCACCAGTACTCTTATGAGATAAGAGACGAGGTACACATTGGACACTAGTATGAATTCGTTAAACTATATGAACCCAACGTGTATCTATCTACATTAAATCATATTCCCTCCCTTACAACAACAACAACAACAAAAAAAAAAAAAAAAGAAGAAGAAATAACAAATTCAATTTGTCATCTTTTTATTTCACAAAAACAGTCATAGTAGTATAAAATGCCACAATATGATCAAGTTTATCATCTTAATTTCATTATCATATAGCAGTACTACTAAACCAACAACTTATTACTCTATCCGTTCTAAATTATAAGATTATCGTTGACTTTACAAAGTCAATTTGATACATTTTCAAACTTAAAATTGAAATGATATTTTTAAAATTATGAAACAATAAATTTTAGAATGACTAGTGATTTTTTTAAATATTTTACGATATTTATCATTGTATCGACTAAAATTTTAAAAAATATTCATCATTGAGTTTGAAAATATTTTAAGTTACTTTAAAAAATTAATAATAATCTTATATTTTAGAACACAGAGAGAGTATTATTTTTAAGAATATGCATAAAACAAATACATACATATCCTTAATAGTCGCAAATTTTAGAAAAGGACCTTCAAAGATCAGGTCATATCCTGCCCAGTACGCCCACCAATTTAAATCTTGTCAACGAATTCCAGAAATCATATTTAGACCATTTCTCTTAAAGCATGGTCTTCATTCCATGCTTCTATTTTATATTTTACTTGAACAGATTGCTTGGTCTCCTAAAAGGCATTATAAATAGCTTGCACATCATGATCATTTCATATATACCTCAAACCATAAATAAACATATATTTCACAATAATGAAGATCCCAACTTATTCCATGCCTTCATTTTCTCTTGTTCTTCTCTTCCTAAGCTTTTTTACATTTTCAGCCTCATCTAATTCTCATGGTGATTTTCTTCAATGCCTTTCGCGTATATCCCCAGTAGTTATTTACACCCCGAAAAACTCTTCTTACACATCTGTGTTAGAGTTTTCCATTAACAACCTGCGATTTGCAACAAAAAACACCCCGAAACCTCTAGTTATCGTTACACCAACTCAGGAATCCGAAATCCAAACGGTCATTTATTGCTCTAAGAAATACGACATTCAAATTAGGACACGATGTGGAGGTCATGATTACGAGGGTCTTTCTTATGTATCACAAGTCCCATTTGTGTTACTTGATATGAATAATCTTCGATCCATAAATGTGGATCCCGTGTCAGCAACTGCATGGGTTCAAGCTGGTGCAACTCTAGGTGAACTTTACTATAACATTGCTCAGAAAAGTAACAAGCTCGGGTTTCCGGGTGGCATTTGGTACACTGTTGGTGTTAGTGGACTAATTAGTGGTGGAGGGTATGGCTTGTTGAGACGAAAGTACGGTCTGGCTGCTGATAATGTTGTTGATGCTCATTTGATCGATGTTAATGGAAGAATTCTCGATAGAAAAGCAATGGGAGAAGATTTATTTTGGGCCATTAGAGGTGGAGGGGCTTCTAGCTTTGGTGTCATTCTTTCTTGGAAGATAAAGCTAGTTCCTGTCCCGAAAACAGTGACTGTTTTTCAAGTTGACAGAACTTTGGAGCAAAATGGAACCGATATTCTTCATAAATGGCAGACTGTTGCACCAAAACTAACCAAAGATATTGAAATCAGAGTTCTTGCAAATCCTATGCGGAGAAATGCACCTAATGAAGCTGCAAAAACAGTACTCGATGGCTATTCGAGCACTAATGCAAATGATAAAACAGTAAAACTAAGATTCTTAGGTTTGTTTCTTGGCCGACAGGAAAGACTACTTTCTCTGATGAAGAAAAAATTATCAGAATTAGGTCTGCTGAAAGAAGATTGTGTCGAAGTTAGTTACCTACAGTCAGTACTCCTTTTTTCCCTTTTTTCGGCTGAAGATTCTCCTTCTGTTCTTCTAAACAGAACTTAATATAAGATTCCTTTTAAAGCAAAATCAGACTATGTGGATAAACCATTGTCAAGAAAAGGTTTAAATGGGATATGGAAAATTCTTCTTGAAACTGAGCCTGGTACAACAAACTATATTTTTACTTCATATGGGGGAAGGATGGATGAGATCTCGGAATCGGCAATTCCATTTCCACATAGAGCTGGAACTTTGTACAAGATGTATATGAGGGTGAAAACTGATGGAGATACTGCAAAGGCAATGGATTGGATTAGGAGGCTGTATAAGTACTTGACGCCGTATGTTACCAAGAATCCAAGAACTGCGTATGTGAATTATAATGATCTTGACTTGGGAGTGAATAATCCACAAGGGCGTATAAGTTACAAGGAAGCGAGCGTATGGGGTAAAAAGTATTTCAAGAATAATTTTGATAAATTAGTTATGGTGAAGTCTTTAGTTGATCCTGATAATTTTTTTAGGCATGAGCAGAGTATTCCTCCTTTTTCATAATGATCGGACATGTGAATTCTTAATCACTTGTTCAATTCTTTAATTGATAAAAACCTTATGTTAACTTTGATAGATCGGCTATAGTGTGAAGTCTACTGTTGATCATAGGCATGAGTAGAATATTCCTCCTTTGATATGTGAAATCTTAATTAATTGTTTGTTTCTTCAATAAAGAAAACGTCAACTAAAATTTGACTTGTTCGTTATTATATTTTGTTCTCTAAAAACATTCATCAATTATTGTATCCTTAAGTCACATAGCTCGTAGTCTTTGGAATATTATATATTTGAGTTTCAAGATTTAACAATTAGTATCACACACACACACACACACACACACACACACACACACACACACACACATATATATATATATACTCTATGTCTGGTAACAGGGGTTGGTAATAAAGATTTGTTATAGAGGATCTCACACCCATTTATATGCCTTCATGTAGTCTACTTTAAACAACTTGAAATCAGGATACCCATAAGCTGTGTAAAATTATAAGGACCAAGAATTTTGAGTTACATTATAAATAAAATTGAGAATTTAATTTCTAATTAATTACATAATGGTGTGAATTAATTTAAACCCTAACAAGTGGGTTTGAATTTTTTTTTTTATTGATAATATTTGACTATTAAATTAATTTAATTAAAAGAAGCCTGATGAAAGGTTATTAATTATTGGACTAACCTAAGGTGGTATTTTTAATATCAAGGAATTGATATGTTATTGAACGCTAATTAAATATTCAATTAATATTGAATATGACAAGTCTAATTGGATTATGTAAATTAAATTACATTTGATTATTAAAGTGTTCCTATAATTATTTAAACAAGCCCAAACAATTAATTAAGTAAGGGTCTTGTGAAAATTTCTTTGTGGGTTGCTATTTAATTAAATTAGCCCAATTTATTAAGAAGTGAGTGAATTATTTTGGTAGCCCAATGTTGTTGGATTATTATGATCATAAATGGCTCAAATGAATTAAATTGACAGCCCAATTTTTTGTCCAATTGTCAAAGCGTCTAGAAGGCATTAATTTACTAATTTGTTCCTTAAAAATAAATCAAAAATGGGGAAGAAATAGGGAGCATGGCTGGTTATGCGGAAGGAGTACTATGGACTCCAAAAATTTATCAATTTTGTTGCTTACATTAGTGTGTGGAACACTCAACATTTTGGCTAGCATTTTTGGAAAAAGGTTGAAGTCCAATGTGTAGATATAGATGTTATATGTATAGATTTATACTTCTATAAATAGGGGGTAGCACAATTAAGTTAGAGTTTACAAAATTATTGCTAGAGTCTTGATATTAAGAGTTAGTGAGTGGAGTGAGTTAATTCGTGAGTTAAAGAAAAAAAAAAGTGAGTTAGTGAGTTATTTAGTAAGTCACTACCGAGTCAAGCCATTTTTAATCAAGAGAAGTATTCTTGGATGTCATCTAACTCCATCATTTATTTTGGAAAGGAGACAAAAGTAGCTCCCAAGTCAAAAATGACTAAAAATCCCCAAAAAACCCTAATCTTGGTGTTCTTTTAAATGTTATGGTAGAAATATTGTCTTTGAGTTCTTTGGGTTAGAATCATGCTAGACATGTTTATATAGGATGCCACGTGGTTTAAATGTGTAGTGGTATGAATTTATGTAGAAAAATCTAGCAAAATGCTTGAAAATATTTTTACCGACGAACAAAACATAGGTTGTGCGAATAAATTGCACATTTTGAAATCTACAAATTATTTTTGTGATTTATATTTTCTGGGAATATATGGGTAAGTTAAGAACAAGATACCTTTGGAATCACCCAAAAATGTGTTAAAATGAGCAAGTTATGTATGTTGGACCAAACACACCTCACTGTCCAAGATCTTGCATGAACAGTCCACTTTAAGCCAAATTTCTGAAACCAAAACTTATCCAAAAATGGTATTTGAGCCCAGAAAATTGTAGTTCGGAAAGTCACGATTCCATCGATACCTAGTAGAGCTCCATCGGAGTTATAGAACTCAAGTTATTAAGGTTTTTCCCCAAGACCCCAAAGCTAAACAAAATCTAGAAAAAGGGCAATGTTCCTGCCGAATTTTTTTCTGTGAATCGGCCAAAACTTTCCAGCGACCGGTTCACCGAAATTAAGACCGGTTCCAGCGACGGATCCTTGATGGAAGTTGCTTGGTTTTGTGTGTACTATTTTATAAAAATTGTTTGAATTTTTAGCAGGTCATTTGGTAATTGCCATAATTAAAATATGATTAAACCTTACTAACTAAAGGAAAAATGATGAATTGATATTGTTAATTTCTAAAAAAATCTTAAAACTGCTAATTACTTATTATTTAAGTAATATTAAATAATAAGTAAGATTAATTAAGAAATTAATTATTTTGAATAGTATTTAAGGTGTAAATAGTACACTAATTAGCTATTAATTAGTTAGTAATTATATAAAATTACTAATAAATTATTATTAAATATTAAATATGTGATTTAAGTATTTAATAATAATCTAAGAAATATAAAGTCAATAAGTTATTTATTTATTAATTAATTGATAATTAAATAGTAAATAAAGATAAATAATTAACTAATTGTTATTTAATTAATATTAAATAATAATTAAAGAGAGATAAAATTTATAAATTAATTACTTATTATTTAAATAATAAATAAAGATAATTAAGCAATTAATTATTATTTGATTAACATTAAATAATAATTAAAGAAAGATTAATTATTTATTATTTAATTAAGATTAAATAGTATGTAAGGTTAAATGATTAATTAATTATTATTTAATTAACATTGAATAATAATTAAATGAGGATTAAATTAACAAATTAATTATTTAACTAAGATTAAATAATAAGTAAGGGTAATTGATTAATTAATTATTATTTAATTAACATTAAATAATAATTAAATGACGAATAAATTAATAAACTAATTATTTATTATTTAATTAAGATTAAATAATAAGTAAGTATAATTAATTAATTATTTAACATTAAATAATAATTAAAGTTAATAAACTAATTATTTATTATTTAATTAAGATAAAATAATAAGTATGGATAATTAATTAATTGATTATTATTTAATTAATATTAAATCATAAATAAAGATAATTAAAGTTAATAATCTAATTATTTATTATTAAATAATAATAAATGAGAATAATTAATAAATTAATTATTATTTAATTGATATTAAATAATAAGACAATTAAGAGTAATACGTTAATTATTTATTATTTAATTAATTTTAAATAATAAATAAACATAATTAGTTATTATCTATTGTTAAATAATGACTAAAGGTAATTAATTAATTACTCTTTAACTAATATTAAATAGTAATTAAATGAAGATAGAGTTAATAAAATAAAAAGAATTTAATTAAACAATGATAGTAAATTGTTTAAGAGTTTAATAAGTGTTTAACACTTAGAAAAAATAATATTAATTAATTAAATCATTAACATAAGATCAATCAAGTGTCTTATACGATTAATGATAGTATATAAAATTATATGCGTTATGTGATTAATTATTTGCTAAATAAATAACATAGGTAAGTGTTTAAAGTGTACGATTATATGATGTACTAATTGATAGGCCAACGTTATTAATGTTAGGTCATTAAGAGGAGTTTAAATTAAGCGAATTAGCCGTAAGTCAACGAACAGACAAGTTCTTTAATCTTACTCAAATTTATATTGAGCAAGTTTCTTAACTCTACTCAATATTATTGTGCTAATTCTTAAATCTTGAGCTTATATTATATCGCAAGTTATTCCACAATAATATTATTGCAAATCGTATATATTATTTGAATTCATATTCCATTCTTGAGTTATGAATTGATTAAAGAAGAAGTCTAAGCCATTTGTTCAGCTAGACCTATGTGAAATTTATTTTGAAAGCTATCCAATTCATAGCGGTACGGATTCTTAGACTGAGAAGAACAACCCATAATAGGGAATAACCTAAGTATCGAACAAACAATACACACATAATAAATGTTATGCATATACATATGGTATGCAAGGCTGATCCCCTCAAGTACAGTATGAAAATATAACCTAAGAGGGTCAATCGAGTGACTGATTCCTCAAAGCAAATGTTCATAGTCTTTTGACCACTCAACATTTAAATAACCAATTTTTGTTAAATTGTGCGTTGATTATATCAAATTCATACTATTGAATCATTTAATCCTTATTCTTATTCATAGCATATTTTGTATTCATTTTAAACTTGCTGAGCAAACTAGGTGCTCGACCTTCTTATGTCATGAAATTATTGCAGCTAATAAGCCTGAGGGGTCGGGTACAAATAAAGGCAAAGGAAAAATGAGATCTTAATTATCTAGATAGATGTTAGTCTGTTCATATTTTGTTTAAGACTTATAAGAATGTAACGCAAACACTAATATCCTTTTGTAGTTTGTGATGTATATTTGGTAAAGGTTAGAGATCTTGGGACTAGAAAGCCATTGTAATAGACAACATATGTTTATTTATTTTTCGCATTAGTATTAAATGTTGTTTAGCAGTGATTGTTTATATTATTGCGTGAGCACCAAATTCGAGGTAGTGGTACTTGAATTTGGGGGTGTCATAAGTTGGTATCAAAGCTATAGGTTATACACTTTAGGATTTTGTGAAACCTAGAATATAACCTTAGTATTAAACTCATTTCGAGTACGCTAGGAGATGGATTGAGGAGATTCATTGGTTCGATTATTTTGGAGATGGATTGAGGAAATCTATCGAGCCAAGTTGTACATGATAAAATATAATTTCATTTTTTCAATGAATATATTTTATTGCTATACTGACATGCTGCTATTTTATTGTGGTTGTAGGATGCCAGAGATAGGTGAGTCTAACCGCACTAGAGAGGATGAGCCACATGAGATACTCGTGGATACGGTAGCACCAGCGGATGGTCCGATGGTAGTAGTTCCTCTTCTGGATGTAGACCCGGAGGAGGGTGAGTCTGATTAAAAGGAGGCTATGATTATTTTTGTTTATACCGAGTAGTTGTTGCCCGTAGGGCCAGCAGTTGAGCCCGTAGAGGGATAGGCAGACTCTGAGTCAGATGAGGACAGAGTTGAGATGACAGAGTCAGTCAGAGGTGGAGTCATACGGATGGGCGATGACAGCGATGAGGATTATGATGCTGATGACTATGGTATAGATGATGGTCACGGTGATGATGTGGATGGTGACTCAGAGGGAGATCACATAGCAAAGTCTGACCCAGAGGAGTTAGTGCCAGTTGAGGTGGCAGACTATCCACCTCCTGAGTATGACCCTGACTATGAGGGGATGGTAGGACACTATGCTGATCGGGTTGTAGAGTTGAGGTATGAGACTGCTCAGCAAGCAGAGCAAATTGTAGAGTTGGAGGAGCAGAACCAGACTCTCTAGGAGACCGAGCAACAGTACCGAGACTTGGCATATCAGTGGGATGGTGAGGCTAGAGAGCTTAAGCAGCAGTTGGAGCAGTCTGAGCTCCACAGAGTGGAGTTAGTCGAGGGGCGGGTGGCAGATGCCCATCATCTGATGGAGATGGGTGAGCAGTTGATGATTTCTGGGGCCCTAGCTACTGGATATAGAGCAGAGAGGGATGCAGCCAGAGCTAAGCTACAGGAGGTGAGGGATGAGTTGGCACTTGTAGAGGCAACACGGGACTTTTTCCATGACTCATGGGTGACGTCAGCTAACTAGGTTATGTTAGGACTATTACAGCCAGGGTGGATGCAGCTAGTTTTGCACTGGACATAGCAATGGGTAGGGTGAAGAGTCGAGTTAGGAGGTTTCCTCGAGAGGAGGATATGAGCAGGCAGGTGATTAGCCGCCGGATTGTGGACCGCATTGCTAGGCAAGAGCACAAGGATGCTGCCCGTCGGATGGACTAGTGATGTGGTCATTCTCCTTATCTATGTATATAGATGCAGCTGAGTCCTATCTTTTGTTAATAGTAGGGACATATGGATATGTTAAAACCCAGTATTATGCTTACTTTGGGATAGTGTTAGTAACCCACATTTTGTTCATAGGGTTATTGATGTGTTAAGAAATTAATACATTTTATCCTACTAATTTACACTTTGAAAAGTACATATTATTATTAATTGATGTGTTTTTAATGCTTTTCAGATATTTAAAATTAAATAGAGAAATTTGATTTTTAAGATGTTATTTCTTATGTGGAGAGAATAACAAAGCTAGGGGAGTACAAGGGATTTAGCAGCAACGCGTAGCAGCAAGAAACAAAAGAAGGAAAAGCAACATGCCAAGTTGTGGGCCAAGCCTAGTATAGTAGTTGAAGAAAATTTAATGCAGCCCATTACTTTATTTAATGAACGTCAACAGCCAGTCGCCTTCTATTCCGAATAGAAGTCCAAAAAGGATTAATGCAGCAAAGAAGAGACTCCTAGCTGAAGAAAAATACTATTTGCGTGGGAGAAGAGGAATTTATAACCTGGCAGCTTACGCAACACATGAGGACATCACGGCAACACTGTGGATCGTAGCAGCAGCAAAGTGGAGGAAAAAAGTCCAGAAATTGCGAGAGAAGTGTAGCAAATTCGTGGTTGATCATGATATTTCGGTTTTGATATTTCTCCTCTTTTAGCAGTTTATGAGTACAATTCTTCCATTAAAATATATTCTTTGTGTAGCAGTTTTTATTAATAGTAGTTTAATAATTTTGGGATATTGCAATTGAGGATTTATTTATTTATTTTCTCAACTAGTTGGTACATTTAATTAACTATTCTGTTAATTTAATCATACATTATTTAATGATGTTTTGTGTTCTAATTACAAGCATGCTAGGCTAGGTTATTTTCTAGGGTTAAGGATGAGTATATTTGGTTGATTTCATTGCACAAATTTATGCCAATTGATTTTACAGATTTAGTGTTTTCATGTTAAAAATAATTCTTACTATTGAATGCCCATTTTTATTGAGATAAAAAAATAAAGTTGGATTCTCGTTATTATTTGTTGGATTCAGTTTATGATTTGCTAAAAACGGATATAAATTGTGTTTTGATGAAAATAATGAGTGTTTTGATTTTATACATATGTTTGGCTATGGAAGAATTAACAAATTGATTTTACAAAATAATTGGGCATGAATGTTGGAATATGATATCAAATATATGATTCCGTTACCCTAGTATTTTATTATTGGTTAATTTATTCGCATTCTTATTTTAATATTTGTTTGCATTTTTAGTTGATAAATCATAATCCACAATTTTTAAACTAGATTAGGATTTAATTAAAATTTGTGAGTGAGGAAATACACGTTCCATCCGTCAAGTCTCTAGGGTTCGACCTCGCACTTCTGAGCTATACTAGATATTCGATTCGTGCACTTGCGAGTAAGTAAAACATAACAACAAGTTTTTGGCGCCGTTGCCGGGGACTTGAAATAACTTTTCCCACCAACTCACTAGTTTACATTAATTCCTTCTACTAGTTCTTAAAAAAAAAACAAAAAAAACAAAAAAAATTTAAAAAGTTAAAAAGACAAAAAAAAATAAATTAGGAGTAGAGTAGTGTATGAGCACTATTTGGAAGCGTGGTGATAAGAGATTGATTAGGATAGATAATTTAGAACTAAATCCTTTATTTGAGGGAGAAACGATGGCTGAAGAACAAGAAGAAACGAAAACCTTAAAGGAGTTGTTCTCACCTATTACCACCAATCCACCGTCATGCATTGTATTGCCTGCCACAACCGCAAACCATTTCGAGCTTAAACCACAAGTAATGCATCTTCTGCCTATTTGTCATGGAATCGATCAAGAAGATCCTTACCTCCATATTAAGGATTTTCTAGAAATTTGTGCCACTTTCAAATTCCAAAATTTTTCTGATGAATCGGTTCGCCTACGTTCATTTCCTTTCTCCCTGAAAGGAAAAGCAAAAGCGTGGCTTAACTCATTACCTTCTAGGTCTATCACTAGTTGGGAGACTTTGGTTTCCAAATTTCTCACTAAATTTTTTCCCATGTCAAAGACAAATGAACTTCGAAGGCAGATATCCGATTTTTGTCAAGAGGATAATGAAAAATTTTATGAATCGTGGGAAAAATTTAAGGACCTACTTTTGAGATGTCCCCACCATGGTTTTGAGACATGGAGATTAGTTCAATATTTCTATAATGGGTTAACTCAAATAAACCGAAACATGATCGAATCCATGAATAGTGGCACCTTCCTTAGTCTGAAAGAAGATGAAGCATACAATTTCCTTGAGAATCTGTCCGAGAGCTCTCAGCAATGGGATTTCTCTTCTCATAGGAATTCATCACCTCAAGTTAAGAGGGAAGTAAAGAAAGAAGGCATATATGAGCTATCTGAAGACGTAGAGACTAGAAGACAGTTAGATAGTCTCTCAAAAAAGTTTGAAGCGTTGGCTTTACGGTTGGACAACAATTCCGTCAATCAAGTCCAAGCTGAAGTGTGTTCTGTGTGTGCTAGCCCTATGCATACATCGCAAACTTGCCCCTCTATGGTAGGATTCTCCGAATTCATGCCACAACAAGTAAATGCGATGAATGACTACAAAAAGCAATTCAACAGCCCATACACAGATACCTACAATCCGGGTTGGAGAAACCACCCAAATTTCTCATGGGCACAAACTCAACCCATGTCTAATGTGGGTGCCCCATCAGCGAATGCGCCACGATATCAGCCACCTCCTGGTTTCCGTCCATCAATAAATTCTTATCCATCATATCAGTCTACTCTTCCTACTCAGTCACCCCATGTCACTCCCAATCAATTCTCATCTTTGGAGGACACTCTAAAACAGTTCATTCAAGCGACTAACCAAAATACCCAGACTTCAAATCAAATTTTGCAAGAAGTCAAGAACACTGGCCTCATGAACACTCAAGCCATAATCAAATTAGAAAGTCAAATGGGTCAAATTGCTAGTCAATTGGGTGAAAGAGAAAGGGGTAAATTTCCAAGTCAGCCTATTCCGAACCCTAAAGGTGTTTCCTCAAGTGGGACAGCTACTAACCCACCAAATGCACCAACACATGGGCAAGTTCAAGCCATCACCACTCTTAGGTCGGGAAATGTTATCAATAGCGAGGAGGAAGATAAAGAAGAAGAGCATAATTCAGCTGAGGTTGAGCCTTCACCTCAAGTTGTGAACCAAGTGCCTCTCGTTAAGAAAATAAGTGAAGATAGAACCTTTGTTCCTAAAGCCCCATTTCCTCATAGGCTGAAAGACAATAAGAAAGGTACGCAATTTGAAGAAATTTTAGAGGTGTTTAAGCAAGTTCAAATAAACATCCCATTACTTGATGCCATAAAGCAAGTACCTTCTTATGCCAAGTTTCTCAAAGACTTGGTCACTCAAAAGAGGAGAACAAATGTTCCTAAAAAAGCATTTTTGGCTGAGCAAGCTAGCTCCATTATCCAATGCAAGATCCCTATCAAATACAAGGACCCCGGATGTCCAACAATCTCATGCAAGATAGGCGATCATCATCTCGAGCGAGCTTTGGTAGATTTGGGGGCAAGTGTGAACTTACTGCCATATTCGGTGTATGTGCAGTTACATTTAGGAGAGTTGAAGCCCACACCAATGACAATTCAACTTGCCGATAGGTCAGTGAAAATTCCTAGGGGTGTCATTGAAGATGTTCTGATCAAGGTAGATACTTTCTATTTCCCTGTGGACTTTGTTGTCCTTGATACCGAGCCTGTTCAGAACACAAGATGGCAAATTCCTGTGATTTTAGGGCGACCATTCCTTGCTACATCAAATGCCCTCATCAATTGCAGGAATGGAGTGATGAAAATTTCCTTTGGGAACCTCACAGCTGAGCTGAATATCTTTGATATAAGCAAGACCTCAATAGATACTGATGATGATGATTCTAGACAAGTCCATTTGATTGAGAGTCTAGTAGAGGAATCTTTCTTGCAAACCTGTAGAGAGGACCCATTAGAGGCTTGTCTGTCTCATTTTGGTTGTGATTTCGACATTGATGAATCCATTGAGCAAGTCAATGCGCTCTTAGATTCAGTGCCTGTCATGGGTACACATTTTTTTCAACCAAAACCAGCGCCTCTAAATCTTTCATCAACTCCTCGACCTCCTTCCATTGAAGAACCACCGAAGTTGGACCTAAAGCCCTTACCTGATAATCTGAAGTATGCATTTCTAGGTCCAACAGAGTCATTGCCTGTCATCATAGCTTCTGATCTTGATAATGCTCAAGAAAAGAAATTACTTGAAGTCCTTCATGAGCATAAGGAAGCTATTGGATGGTCCATCACAGATTTGAAAGGAATCAGCCCATCAGTTGTCATGCATAAGATTCACTTAGAGGAAAATGCAAAACCCTCTCGTGAACCACAAAGGAGGCTGAATCCAGTGATGCAAGAAGTAGTTAGGGCCGAGGTACTCAAGCTTCTTGATGCGGGTATTATCTACCCGATATCCGATAGTGAGTGGGTGAGCCCTGTGCAAGTAGTTCCTAAGAAGTCAGGAATTACAGTGGTAGCCAATGAGCATAATGAGTTAGTTCCATCTCGTGTTCAGACGGGATGGCGTGTTTGTATTGACTACCGGAAGTTGAACTCAATGACTAGGAAGGATCACTTTCCCCTTCCTTACATTGATCAAATGCTGGAAAGATTAGCCGGTCATGCTTACTATTGCTTTTTGGATGGTTATTCCGGTTATAACCAAATTCCAGTCGATCCATCTGATCAAGAGAAGACGACATTCACGTGCCCTTTCGGTACATTCGCCTACCGACGCATGTCATTCGGCTTATGCAATGCACCTGCTACTTTTCAGCGGTGTATGATTTCTATATTCTCTGATATGGTAGAGCGATTCCTAGAGGTTTTCATGGACGATTTTTCTGTGTTTGGGTCTTCTTTTGAGGAATGTTTGAAACACCTAGCTCTAGTCTTAGAGAGGTGTAGAGAGAAGAATCTAGTGCTTAATTGGGAAAAATGCCATTTTATGGTACAAAGGGGAATTGTTCTTGGGCATATCATCTCCAAAGAGGGAATTGAAGTAGACAAGGCAAAAGTAGATTTAATCTCTAACCTACCGCCCCCACGGACGGTTAAGGAGATTCGCTCATTCTTAGGTCATGCTGGTTTTTATAGGCGTTTTATTAAGGATTTTAGCAAGATTTCTAGACCTCTTTGTAAGCTCCTTACTAAAGATGCCTCATTCGTATTTGATGAAGCATGCCTAAAGGCCTTCGAGACTTTGAAATCCGCTCTGACCTCCGCACCTATCATCCAGTCCCCTGACTGGAGTCTTCCATTTGAGATCATGTGCGATGCATCTGACTATGCAGTTGGCGCAGTTTTAGGTCAGAGAATTAACAAAGTCCCTCACGTGATCTACTATGCAAGCAGGACCTTGAACGACGCTCAACTCCATTATTCCACCACAGAGAAAGAGTTGCTAGCAGTCGTATTTGCCCTAGACAAGTTTAGGTCCTATCTTCTGGGGTCTAAAGTCATTGTCTATTCAGATCATGCCGCCTTGAAATACTTGCTTTCCAAGAAAGATGCGAAGTCGCGGCTGATTCGGTGGGTCTTGTTGTTACAAGAGTTTGATTTGGAGATAAAAGATAAGAAGGGAGCTGAGAATGTTGTAGCAGATCACCTGTCTAGACTCATAGTTGAATTCTCGAGTGATCCCTTGCTCATAGTCGAGACATTCCCTGATGAGCAGTTGATGCATGTTTCCCAATCACCTTGGTATGCAGACATTGTCAACTATCTTGTTACACATGACATGCCCGATCACTGGTCTAAACAATATAGATCCAAATTTTTATCTGAGGTGAAGCATTTTTATTGGGATGATCCTTATCTCTTCAAGTATTGTTCCGATCAGGTAATTAGGAGATGTGTCCCTGATGAAGATCAAATGCAAATTCTCTCCTTTTGTCATGATCAGCCGTGTGGAGGCCATTTTAGTGGAAAGAAGACAGCTGCTAAGGTATTGCAGTGTGGATTTTATTGGCCTTCCTTGTTTCATGATGCACATGCCTATTGTGTAGCTTGTGAGAGATGTCAAAAGTTAGGTAGTCTCACACGACGAAGTATGATGCCCCTTAATCCCATTTTGATAGTAGGGATCTTTGATGTGTGGGGGATAGATTTTATGGGACCCTTTCCTAACTCATTTGGCAATCTCTATATTTTAGTAGCCGTCGACTATGTGTCAAAGTGGGTAGAGGCTAGTGCGTGCAGAACTAATGACCACGGAGTTGTGGTTCGGTTTTTGAAAGAGAATATTCTTGCACGATTCGGTACACCTCGCGCTATTATTAGTGATGGGGGGTCGTACTTTTGCAATAGACCATTTAGAGATCTAATGAAGAAGCATGGAGTGATTCATAAAGTGTCGACCGCGTACCATCCACAAACTAGTGGACAAGTCGAAATTTCTAATAGGGAGATTAAGCATATCTTAGAGAAGACGGTAAATCCCAATAGAAAGGATTGGTCAGTTCGACTGACAGATGCTTTATGGGCATACCGTACTGCGTATAAGACTCCCATTAGAATGTCCCCTTATCGCATAGTGTATGGCAAGGCATGTCACCTGCCTGTTGAGTTAGAACATAGAGCATTCTGGGCTGTTAGGCAGTTTAATTTTGATGTTGACCAGGCAGGAAATCATAGAAAGCTTCAAATTGCTGAACTAGAAGAGATAAGGAATGATGCATATGACTGTGCAAAATCGTATAAGGAGAGGATGAAAAGGGTGCACGATCAAAAGATTCTTAGGAAATCATTTCACCCTAGTCAGAAAGTCCTTCTCTACAATACTCGTTTGCATCTATTCCCAGGTAAGTTAAAATCTAAATGGTCCGGTCCTTTCATAGTCCAGCAGGTTTATCCTCATGGGGCCATTGAGATTCAGAATCCCAAAGATGGTACTGTGTTTAAAGTGAATGGCCATCGTTTAAAACCATTTTTGGAGTTAAAAAATCCAGAAGTTGAAGTTATGCTTCTGGAGGATCCCGTTTATCGGGATTGATTTTTTAGGCCATGATTCTTGTATATTCTTGTATATTATTGTATATTTAGTTTTTCTATTTTTGCTTTTCTTTGTTCTATTTCTAACAAATGTGCAGGTTTATCTTTCTGATTGGAGCTTCATCATGTTCATTTTATCTAGGTGATATCCTTCCTTTTCTTATTTACTTGTCTTTATACATTGAGGACAATGTAAGATTTAAGTTGGGGGGTGGAACTTATTTGTTTTATCATTGATGCACTTCACATATTCACATATGGCACTTTGTTAGAATTTGAACAAAATTTTTAGAATTTTTTTACAATGGTTCTTGAGCTAATATTAAGTTTCCCTTTGTCTAGCTGATGCAATAACGATGACACATTCGTCTTAATGCTCTACATGGGCATGCTTACTTCTCTTACTATCATTATTAAGAGAAATATTATGATTGTTAATTCTCATTTCATTTGAGCACATTTGACAACTAGTGCATGACTAGATGGATGAGTGAGTATAACTTAAATTTTCTAGAAAAACATAAATGTGGAGACAAAATAACCTGTGAGTATTTGAGCCAATCGTCCTATTTGAGGGTTTTTATATCAATTCTAAATTCTTTTTGAAAAGCGTATTTTGCTGATTAGTCTCATTATTCTTTGCTTTGATTGAACACTAGAAAGGTATGTCCATGAAATGTAATTTCTTTTGAAGGATTCCTAATATTACTTGAACTGAAGAATTGTTGACCTTAGGAAATGACTTAGGCCATCTTTGATAGCCGACATATGAGCCTAATCCTACCTTTACATATTTATCGCTTGTAACCCTTTTGAGCCTTTTAAATAGCCTATTTTTGTTAGCCAGATATCCTTACCCTACTCTATTTTGGAGTGTAAACTCATATTTATGGCCTACCCTTTATCTAAGAATGTGTTGAGATTGATTCTATATATGGGCAATCATGAATAGTGAGCTTGAAAAAAAAATAATGATGAAATCTCTTGTGAAAAAAAAAATAGAAAAAATGCATGAAAAAAAAGAGATGTGAAAAAATTCGAAAGATTGAAAAAAATTGAAGAAAAGCTCAAATGAAGTTAAATTAAGCCCAAGTGTTAATTTTATATCTCAACATATTTTTTTTAGATATTTGAATTTCTTATATATCCCTTCGTTTCATAACCCTTGTCCTAAGCCTTACATTACAACCCTAAAAAGTCCTAAAGATCCTTTGGAATATGGTTTAGAGGTAAGAGTAGTGGAGGGGATCCATTTATGCATTTCGCTTTTCTAGTGGGATTTATTATTTCATGAGACTCTTGTTCTTTTATTTATAGTGTTTTTTTCATATTTACATGTGAGAGGCATTTGAATTTGAATACATTTACTCTTTATAGCCCGCATGTAATGAGAGCATTTACACCCTATTCTTGAGTGTTTCATTTGTTGAGTGTATGCCATGTGGAGGAGCTGAATCAAAGCATAGTTTGGATGGGGGTTGAAAGTTCTGCTTACTTTGATATCAATGATGTTATGTTGTTGTCAATTCACACACTCACAATGAGATTAGCGAGAATGAAATATTCTTATTAATATTGCTAGTTTGAAAACTTTGATGTTGCATGTGTGTCATGTTGCTTTTGCTTGTGGGTGTTTCGATGTCTTTGTTGAGTTATTTACATTGGTGAAGAAAGGGGAAGTATATTCTTGAAAAGAACCATTGTATTTGAATTTTGTTGGTAGATTCACTGCAAACCATCACGAGACATAACTCGTCCACTTGGGTTAACCTTGGGGTTTAAAGGCTTGTAGTATACGCAAAATACTATCGTGTTCCCTACGAAAGTGGCTTAAATTTATGTAGGATTTTATTTATTTCATTTTCTTAGTTTTTGCTTTGCTTGAGGACTAGCAAAGTTTAAGTTGGGGGGAATTTGATGTGTTAAGAAATTAATACATTTTATCCTACTAATTTACACTTTGAAAAGTACATATTATTATTAATTGATGTGTTTTTAATGCTTTTCAGATATTTAAAATTAAATAGAGAAATTTGATTTTTAAGATGTTATTTCTTATGTGGAGAGAATAACAAAGCTAGGGGAGTACAAGGGATTTAGCAGCAACGCGTAGCAGCAAGAAACAAAAGAAGGGAAAACAACATGCCAAGTTGTGGGCCAAGCCTAGTATAGTAGTTGAAGAAAATTTAATGCAGCCCATTACTTTATTTAATGAACGTCAACAGCCAGTCGCCTTCTATTCCGAATAGAAGTCCAAAAAGGATTAATGCAGCAAAGAAGAGACTCCTAGCTGAAGAAAAATACTATTTGCGTGGGAGAAGAGGAATTTATAACCTGGCAGCTTACGCAACACATGAGGACATCACGGCAACACTGTGGATCGTAGCAGCAGCAAAGTGGAGGAAAAAAGTCCAGAAATTGCGAGAGAAGTGTAGCAAATTCGTGGTTGATCATGATATTTCGGTTTTGATATTTCTCCTCTTTTAGCAGTTTATGAGTACAATTCTTCCATTAAAATATATTCTTTGTGTAGCAGTTTTTATTAATAGTAGTTTAATAATTTTGGGATATTGCAATTGAGGATTTATTTATTTATTTTCTCAACTAGTTGGTACATTTAATTAACTATTCTGTTAATTTAATCATACATTATTTAATGATGTTTTGTGTTCTAATTACAAGCATGCTAGGCTAGGTTATTTTCTAGGGTTAAGGATGAGTATATTTGGTTGATTTCATTGCACAAATTTATGCCAATTGATTTTACAGATTTAGTGTTTTCATGTTAAAAATAATTCTTACTATTGAATGCCCATTTTTATTGAGATAAAAAAATAAAGTTGGATTCTCGTTATTATTTGTTGGATTCAGTTTATGATTTGCTAAAAACGGATATAAATTGTGTTTTGATGGAAATAATGAGTGTTTTGATTTTATACATATGTTTGGCTATGGAAGAATTAACAAATTGATTTTACAAAATAATTGGGCATGAATGTTGGAATATGATATCAAATATATGATTCCGTTACCCTAGTATTTTATTATTGGTTAATTTATTCGCATTCTTATTTTAATATTTGTTTGCATTTTTAGTTGATAAATCATAATCCACAATTTTTAAACTAGATTAGGATTTAATTAAAATTTGTGAGTGAGGAAATACACGTTCCATCCGTCAAGTCTCTAGGGTTCGACCTCGCACTTCTGAGCTATACTAGATATTCGATTCGTGCACTTGCGAGTAAGTAAAACATAACAACAGTTATATATATGATGTAAACCTCATACTATGAGAGGTGCTAGGTGTTTATGATACATCTCCATTTTTTTTTTGTTTTAGGGGAATGTAGTTCTTGTGAATCCCATCTATTGTTGTTCGTTGGGATAGGTTTCAAGTTATCCCGTCTTTTGTTGACTAGAGGGATAGTTAGCGTTTATAAAAATATGCCTGTGATGTAAGTGTTGACACTACTAGTTAGTAAATGAATATAAATGCGATATTATTATGATTACCTGGTCGGATTAAGCTTGACTTTTATGTTAACTATTAAATGTTTAAACATTTATAAAATGTACATAAAATGTAATATACAAAATAGTAAATATAAGGTTTTGTTTAATAACAGAGAATGCCGCCAAGACGTGTACCCCGAATTCGACGTATAGATGAAGTCGAAAACAATGCTGAGAGGTAGGAAGACCCAATGCGGGCTTTCGCAGCCATGATGATGGAAATGATGCAAAATAGACCACCACCAGTAATACAGCCAGATGTACCGCCAGTTGAAAACCAGCTAGGGGTGCACTTAGCAAATTTTAAGGATTTCAAACTGGTAAGACCACCAGAATTTCGTGGGTTTACAGATCCTATAGAGGCATAAATGTGGATTGAGGAAATAGAAAAAGTGTTCGAGGTTGCACGGGTGGCCAATGAACAGCAGACGTCATTTACCACCTTCATGTTGAAGGGAAAGACGAATTACTAGTGGAAAGCGAATAAGGGTAAAGCCGGAGAAGGTATTGTAACATGGGCACGTTTTAAGGAACTATTCTTCGAGAATTATTTTTCAAACATCATGAAAAATAGAATAGAGATGAAGTTCCTGGACTTGAAGCAGGGAAACATGTCAGTGGCAGAGTACGCCGCAAAATTCAACAAATTAGCTCGATTTGCTCCACACCAGGTGGACACCGAGGTAAGGAAAACATGAAGATTTGAGCAGGGTTTGAAGCCTTGAGTGTATAGCAGGGTTGCTATTTTGAGAATCGACACATTTTCATCATTATTGGAGAGGGCAATTATTGCCGAAGGAGGGAATGAAGCATTAGTGAAATACAACCAAGACAAGAAGAAGAAAGGTCATAATGAGCCTAGGGAAGGAACTGGAGGTAGCAATCATAACAAAAGGAAGTGGAATGATAACTAGATGTCAGGAGGCAGTAAGACTGGAGGAGAAGCCAAGAAAGGCAGCAAATGTAAAAAGTGTGGGAGGAACCATTCTGGGAATGCATGAAGGGCAAGGGGGTCTGTTATAACTGTGGGCAACAAGGTCATATTTCTCCCCAATGCCCTAAAGAGAAGAAAAACAGATGTTTTTCTTGTGGAGTGTCAGACCACCAAATTAAGGACTGTCCAAAGAAGAAGACTTGCGTAGCTGGTGAAAATAGAAGCAACAATAGCAAGCTAACCATTGGAGGACCAGCCAGTCAATCGAACAGACCAACCGCACGCACCTTTAACATGACGGTTCTATATGTTGTGGAATCTAAGGACGTAATGTCAGGTATTCTTTCGATCAATAATATCAATGCTTATGTATTATTTGATTCGGGTGCTACCTGTTCATTTATATCCGAAGAATTTGCTAAAAGATTAAAACTACCTCAAGAAAAACTAGAAAATCCTTTGAATATAGAAGTAGCCAACAAAGAAGTTATTATCGTATAATATATTTATAGGAATTGTCGCATTGAATTAGGAGGATTTAAACTTGGAGTGAACTTAATTCCAATTCGCTTGGGAGAGTTCGATATCATTCTCGATATGGACTGGTTATCGAATCATGAGGCGTTGATTGACTAACAGAAGAAGAGTATAACTTTGAAAACCCTGAGTAAGTTGAAAGTGGTATTTCAAGGGAGTAAATCTCTGAGACAATATCGTTGTCTAACGATGATGCAAGCAAAGAGATTGCTGAGGAAGGGGTGCGTGGGTTATCTGGCTCATGTGGTTGATACTCGAAGAGTAGAGGGTGAATTGGGTCAGATACCTGTGGTATGGGAATTCTCAAATGTCTTCCCAGATGAGATACCGGGTTTACCACCGAATAGAGAAGTTGAGTTCAAAATTGAACTGACACCAATGACTGCACCAATTTTGAAAGCACTATACAGAATGACGCTGGTGGAATTGAAGGAACTGTTAATACAACTGTAGGAGTTGCTAGATAAAGGGTATATTCGGCCAAGTGTGTCTCCTTGGGGAGCACAAGTATTATTTATAACGAAGAAGGAAGGATCCCTAAGACTTTGTATCGACTATCGTGAGTTGAACAAAGTTACGATTAAAAATAGGTACCCGCTACCCAGGATTGATGATCTGTTCGATCAACTTATGGGAGCGAAGTACTTTTCAAAAATAGACTTGAGAACCGGTTACCATCAGTTGAAGGTAAGGAAAGAAGATGTACCAAAGACGACATTCAGAACTTGATACAGTCATTTTGAATTTTTGGTAATGTCGTTCAGTCTTACAAATGCACCAGAAACATTTATGGATATGATGAACAAGGTGTTCAAGCCGTACTTGGACAAGTTTGTTGTTGTATTCATCGATGATATTCTGGTATACTCGAAGATGGAAGAGGAGCACGTTGAACACTTAAGAGTGGTGTTGGAAACACTAAGGAGGGAAAAACTGCATGCAGAATTCTCAAAGTGTGAATTCTGGCTATAGAGGGTACAATTTTTGGGGCATGTAATTGATAAGGAAGGTGTTTCGGTGGACCCAACAAAGGTAGATGCAGTTATAAATTGGGAGCAGCCGAAGACACCGACATAAGTTAGAAGTTTCCTTGGGTTGACGGGATATTATCGAAGGTTCATTCAGGATTTTTCAAAAATAGTGACACCGCTAACCAACTTGACAAGAAAAATGGTTAAATTTGTATGGATGGAAAAGTGTGAAGCGAGTTTTATAGAACTTAAGAAGAGACTTAGTGAAGCACCGGTGTTGTTATTGCCTGACGATACCGGGGGTTTTGTGGTGTGCAGTGATGCGTCACTTAGGGGTCTTGGTTACGTGTTAGTGCAACACGAAAAGGTCATTGCGTAAGCATCAAGACAGCTAAAGGACTACGAGAAGGGATACCCAACTCACGACCTGGAATTAGCTGCAGTAGTGTTCGCTTTAAAGATTTGGTGGCACTACATGTATGGGGAGAAGTGTGAAATATACACATACCATAAAAGTCTGAAGTATATTTTCACTCAAAGGGAGCTGAACATGAGGCAGAGGCGATGGTTTGAATTTATCAAAGATTACGATTGTGAAATTCGATAACATCCGGGTAAGGCCAATGTTGTAGCTGATGCTCTGAGCAGAAAGGGCAGGGAGAAGTTATTGAAGTTGACATCTCAAGAGGAGTTAATAATGGACATGAAAAGATTGCAGTTAGAGGTGAAAAATCCAAAGGATTCGAATGAGAAACTGTTCACAGTAGAAGCGAGTTTAACTTTATTAGATAGAATAAAGGAGGGTTAAGAACATGATGGAGAGTGTGATAGTGTCAGAAGAAGAATCTCAGAAGAAGAAGACATGAAGTATAGAATTGATAACACTGGGTTACTAAGGTTTGAAGGGAGGATCTGGATACCGATGGTTCCAGAATTGAGAGAATAGATCTTGTAAGAAGCCCACAATACAAAGTACTCGATACACCCTGGGAGTACCAAGATGTATAAGGACTTATGTCAATATTTTTGGTGGCCAAATATGAAGAGGGATGTGGTGGAGTGCGTTAGCCGATGTCTAACATGTTAGAGAGTTAAAGCAAAACATTAGAGACCGAGTGGACTGCTACAACCGTTGGAAATTTCGGAGTGAAAATGGGAGCATATCACGATGGACTTTGTGGTATGACTTCCAGTTACTCAGAAGGGATTTGATGCAATTTGGGTGATTGTGGATCGTTTGACAAAATCTACACACTTTTTACCGATCAAGATAAGATATAATTTGGAGCACTTAGCCAAGCTGTATTATAAGGAGATTGTGTCGCGACATGGGGTGCCGGTATCTATTATGTTAGATAGAGATTCGCGCTTCACGTCGAAATTTTGGAGAGGTTTTCAAGAGAGATTGGGAACACAGTTAAGGCTGAGTACTGCATATTATCCTTAAACCGATGGGCAGAGCGAACGAACAATTCAAACGCTTGTGGACATGCTTAGAGCCTATGTTATAGATTTGAAGGGTAACTGGGATGATCACCTACCTTTGGTAGAGTTTGCCTATAATAACAGTTACCATGCTAGTATTGGCATGCCGCCTTACGAAGCACTTTATGGAAGAAAATGTCGCACGCCCTTGTGTTGGGATGAAGACTGTTGGGACCTAAAATGGTGCAGCAGACTGTCGATGTGATCAAAATAATAAGAGCTCGTCTGGTAGCAGCTCAGGATCGCCAGAAGAAGTATGTCGATCTACATCGTCAGAAACGGGACTTTGAAGTCAGTAGTTTTGTATTTTTAAAGATATCTCCCTGGAAAGGGAAGATAAGATTTGGCAAGAAAGGAAAATTGAGCCCAAGATTTATAGGGCCATTTGAAATTTTAAAACGAATAGGTGAAGTGGCGTATGAGATAGCCTTACCTCCTGAACTTGAACACATTCACAACATGTTTCATGTTTTAGTGTTGTGGCCTTATAAACCTGATTACAAGCATGTGATATCCTATGAACCGATTTAAATCAAGAAGGATTTATCATACGAAGAGATTCCTGTCCAAATATTAGACATGAAGGAATAGACGTTGCAAAATAAGGTCATACATTCGGTCAAAGTTCTTTAGAGAAACCATGCAGTTGAAGAAGCGACGTGGGAGCTTGAAGAAAAGATGATAGCGAATTATCCGCATCTTTTTGAGTGGCCTAATGTTATAATTCCGTGAACGGAATTCTTATAAGGGGGGAGGGGGAGAATGTAAGGACCAAGAATTTTGAGTTACATTATAAAAAAAATTGAGAATTTAATTTCTAATTAATTACATTATGGTGTAAATTAATTTAAACCCTAACAAGATGGTTTGATTTTTTTGTTTTTTTTTTATAATATTTGACTATTAAATTAATTTAATTGAAGGAAGTCCGATGAAAGGTTATTAATTATTGGACTAACCTAATGTGGTATTTTTTAATATCAAGGGATTGATATGTTATTGAACGCTAATTAAATATTCAATTAATATTGAATATGACAAGTTTAATTGGATTATGTAAATTAAATTAAATTTGATTATTAAAGTGTTCCTATACTTATTTAAACAAGCCCAAACAATTAATTAAGTAAAGGACTTGTGAAAATTGTTTTGTGGGTTGCTATTTAATTAAACTGGCCCAATTTATTAAGAAGTGAGTGAATTATTTTGGTAGCCCAATAGTGTTGGATTATTATGATCATACATCGCCCAAATGAATTAAATTGCAAGCCTAATTTTTTTTCCAATTGTTAAAGCTTCTAGAAGGCATTAATTTACTAATTTGCGCCTTAAAAATAAATCAAAAATGGGGCATAAGTAGGGAGCATGGCTGATTATAGGGGAGGACTATTATGGACTCCAAAAATTTATCAATTTTGTTGCTTACATTAGTGTGTGGAACACTCAACATTTTAGCTATCATTTTTGGAAAAAAGTTGAAGTCCAATGTGTAGATATAGATGTTATATGTATAGATTTATACTTCTATAAATAGGGGCTAGGACAATTATGTTAGAGTTTACAAATTTTTTGCTAGAGTCTTGACATTGAGAGTTAGTGAGTGGAGTGAGTTAACTCGGTGAGTTAAAGAAAAAGAAAGTGAGTTAGTGAGTTACTACCGAGGCAACCCATTCTTAATCAAGAGAAGTGTTCTTGGATGTCATCTAACTCCATCATCTATTTTGGAAAGGAGAGAAAAGTAGCTCACAAGTCAAAAAGGTATAAAAATCCCCTAAAAACCCTAATCTTGGTGTTCTTTTAAATTTTATGGTAGAAATATTATATTTGAGCTCTTTATGCTTAGAATCATGCTAGACATGTTTATATAGGATGTCATGTGGTTTAAATGTGTAGTGGTATGAGTTTATGTAGAAAAATCTAGCAAAATGCTTGAAAATATTTTTACCGACGAACAAAACATAGGTTGTACGAATAAATTGCACAATTTGAAATCTACAAATTATTTTTGTAATTTAATATTTTTTGGGAATATATGGGTAAGTTAAGAACAAAATCCCTTTGGAATCACCCAAAAATGTGTTAAAATGAGCAAGTTATGTATGTTGGACCAAACACACCTCACTGTCTAAGATCTTGCATGAACAGTCCACTTTAAGCCAAATTTCCAAAGTCTAAACTTATCCAAAATGATGTTTGAGCCCATAAAATTGTAGTTCAGGAAGTCACGATTCCATCGATACCTAGTAGAACTCCATCTGAGTTATAGAACTCAAGTTATTAAAGTTTTTCCCCAAGACCCCAAAGCTAAACAAAATCTGGAAAAAGGGCAATGTTTCTGCAGGTTTTTTTTCTGTGAACCGACCGGAACTTTCAGGCGACCGGTTCACCGGAATTAAGACCGGTTCCGACGACGGTTCCTTGACGGAAGTTTTTTGGTTTTGTGTGCACTAGTTTATAAAAATATGTTTGAATTTTTAGCAGGTCATTTGATAATTTCCATAATTAAAATATGGTTAAACCTTACTAACTAAAGGAAAAATGATAAATTAATATCTTTAATTTCTAAAAAATCATAAAACTGCTAATTACTTATTATTTAAGTAATATTAAATAATAAGTAAGATTAATTAAGAAATTAATTATTTTTAAATAGTATTTAAGGTGTAAATAGTACACTAACTATTAATTAGTTAGTAATTAGATAAAATTACTAATAAATTATTATTAAATATTAAATATATGATTTAAGTATTTAATAATAATATAAGAAAGCCATTTTTTCAGATTTTGTTTAGCTTTGGGGTCTTACGGAAAAACCTTAATAACTTGAGTTCTATAACTCCGATGAAGCTCTACTAGGTATCGATGAAATCGTAACTTCCCGAACTACAATTTTCTGGGCTCAAACACCATTTTTGGATAAGTTTTGGTTTTGGAAATTTGGCTTAAAGTGGACTGTTCCTACAAGATCTTGGACAATGAGGTGTGTTTGGTCCAACATACATAACTTGCTCATTTTAACACATTTTTGAGTGATTACAAAGGAATTTTGTTCTTAACTTACCCATATATTCCCAAAAAATATTAAATCATAAAAATAATTTATAGATTTCAAAATGTGCAATTTATTCGTACAACCTATGTTTTGATCGTCAGTAAAAATATTTTGAAGCATTTTGCTAGATTTTTCTATATAAACCCATACCACTACACATTTAAACCGCATGACATCCTATATAAACATGTCTAGCATGATTTTAATCACAAAGAGCTCAAAGATAATATTTCTACCATAAAATTTAAAAGAAAACCAAGATTAGGATTTTTAAGGATTTTTTTTATACCTTTTAGACTTGTGAGCTACTTTTCTCTTCTTTCCAAAGTAGATAATAGATTTAGATGACTTCCAAGAACACCCCTTGAAGTAGTCTAGTGTGACTTGGTAGTGACTCACTAAAAAAACTCACTAACTCACTCCTTACCAATTCACAATAAAAGAGCTCTCTAGCAACTTAGCAAACTTTTTCCAAGTGAGCTAAGGTTCATATTTATAGTAGTAGAAATATATACATATAACATATATATGTATACATTGGACTTCAAGATTTTCCCAAAAATACTAGCAAATAAGTTTAGTGTACCACACACCACCTTAAACAATTTAGTTGATAAATTTTGAAATCTAAAAGTACTCTTAACCCACTCCACCGGTCATGCCTCTATAATTTCTCCATTTTGGATTTATTTTTAATGCACAAATTGGTAAATTCATGCCTTCTAGAAGCTTTGACAATTTGATCAAAAATTGGGCTTGCAATTTAATTCATTTGGGCCCTCTATGATCATAATAATCCAACAACATTGGGCTACCAAAATAACTCACCCCCTTCTTAATAAATTGGGCTAGCTTAATTAAATAGCAACCCACAAATCAAATTACACAAGTCCCTCACTTAATTAATTGTTTTGGCTTGTTTAAATAATTATAGGAACACTTTAATAATAAACTTTTAATTTAATTTATATAATCCAATTAGACTTGCCATATTCAATATTAATTGAATATTTAATTAGGGTTCAATAACATATCAATCCCTTGATATTAAAAATACAAGTCTTAGGTTAGACCGATAATTAATAACCCTTCATCAGACTTCCTTTAATTAAATTAATTTTGTAGTCAAACATTATCAAACAAACAAAAAAATAAAACTACCTTGTTAGGGTTTAAATTAATACCGCCTGAAGACTCTGTCCATATATCCTTATCAAAAATAGGAAGATTATTTCCATACTTTTGACTGATATCGCTTTTATATTTTTCTTGCAGTTTGAATATACAATAATATGTTATGACTGATAAAAGGTATTTAATGAGCCAAGTTTAGAACATCATATTTCAAACATGTATAATTGACAAAACACAAAGCTTATAGGTAGACTTACTCCTACTTTTCTTGCCCTGTTATTACAATACACAATATTCTTTTGGTGTGTTAAATCAAACACCTCAATGTGAGTAGGTTTAGTTTTCTTCTCATTTTCCTACCATCACAAAAACAAAAGCACAAGAATCAAACATTTTTAATTATATTAAAGCAACCATGACAAAAAAAAAATTACATGTTTTTTCGTGTGACTTATAAACGATATTGACCCTCCAACGTGGTTAAGCTTTGCACCTTTCTTCCAGTTTATAGAACTAGAATTTGAAATTTTCCGCCAACTCTCCTTGTTCCATTCTTCATAAAGAGAGACCAAATATTCTTTCTTCATAAATGAAGGTGGGTGCTCGGCCATTTTTTCAAAATTATAAGTTGTGAGCCCTGTTTTTTTCTTTGACTCATCTCTTGCCTTTTTCATCAAATCTTTATAACGCACAACACATACCTACTCCTAAACCTTTCTTGCCTTTCTATTCTCTACTTCATTAATAAATTGACATATCTCCTCAAATTCAGCCCATAACTCATTTTTTAAGTCTTTTAACATTGATAACCAAGTCTGATATGGCCCCATTTGATTTTTTTATAGAACAAGCAATTTGTCATACTATAGAATTTGGTTGAAATCTACAAACACAAATAGAAATTATTATTTATAATAAGCTGCATTACATAAAGGTAAGCATAAATATGGTAATAAAGACAACATAATAGTTGAACTTTTCGAAATAACAAAAACATTAACATTAAAGACCCAAACATTTAATTATCATTATGCCAAGCTTGGACTTGGAAGGAAAAAGAGGGTATCAATTGTTACCTTTTATGAACCAAGCTATGATAAAGAACTAGGAATAATGCCTGAACTGATTGCAAGTACAAAAGATACAAGACAGCCATGGAAAGTACAGGAAACACTATATAACTAACAAACTCCAAGGAAGAAAGTGACTACAATTTATGAAGATTCATCTTAAAAGTTCTTCCTGAAGGCACGCAGTCTCTCAATTTGTAGCAGCCAATGTACTTTTTGTAGAATATAACATGATTGTAATATAAAAGTCAGAGTTTCTTTAAGAACTAGTAAATATAATATTGTAGGCCTGACTTTTAAGGCAAATGTACAAGAATTCTCAAGCTCACAAGTCCAAGCAAATCATCTCTTTTATCCATGGATTATGCATTCAATTCATATCTATGGGTACAAAATGCTTAGGATAATAACTGATTCTCCAGCCTTGTCAAAAATCTGATTTGCTTGAATACACTCTAAAACTGAAGAAAGAAGAAAAACAGAGGAAGACAAAAAAAAAGGGAAGGGAAAAAAAGGAAACATAGAGGAAGAATAAAAAAAGGATAAGAAAAAAGAAAAATGAAGAAAAATGGGGAGGAAAATAATATAACAAAAATATAATTACCTAGTGCCAACTATGTGAATCACCTCTTTATCCTCTGGATTCTCAGGCGCATCTTTACTAGAATTAGCTCCCCTCCCAACACTAATTCTCTTGACACCTACACAGTTTTATAAATAATTAAGCTAAGAACAAGTATATATATCTCTAATAATGTCATCACAATACAATATAATTACTTGCTGCAGTAGATTCAATGTTGGCTTGGTCATCTGTTGGTTGAGTGTTTGGTTCAATTGGTGGTGTTGTTAGTTGAGTGTTTGGTTCAACTGGTGGTGTTGGTTGAGTAATTGATGCAACTTGTGGTGGTGGTGTTGTTAGAGTGTTTGATGCAACTAGTGGAGGTGTTGACAATTTGTTCTTTGGTGCAACTGCTGCTGTTATTGAGCCATCTGATCTTGATATATGTGATTGTTATGGAGTAGAACCAACTCCATGATTACTTACAACTTTTTCTCTTCTCTTGCTAGGACCTCCTGTACGTGCTTTTGCCCTTGTCATATCTGCAGGATTATGATAATCATAAATAAACTTGGTTAAAAACAAATAAAATGGAAAGTATTTTATAAAAAAGAGAGAATCAGGTTTTCAAACATGAACTATATATAACATCAAAGAGTGCAAGGTATAAACTTAATATTTAAGAAACATTATATAGTGCATGCTAGAAAACTAGAAATTAAAACACAATCAATAAAAGATTCCATACAGCTAAGCAAAACATATCATTTACAAACTTACAAGCATGTGGAAACTTAAAAATCAAATTCCATTTCCTCGCCACTAGAATAAGAAGATTCCAATTCTGATTCATCATCTTCCATGTCATCAGCTAGATCATCTATAAAGTTTTCTTCGTTTATTGTAGTGTGAAGATCATTGTGATCGACTTCTTCCCCTAATCCCGTGGCTCTAAGTAGACCATCTTGGTCAAGTTCCAAATCGATACTTAATAAAATTGGCTCATATTCCTCTTCTTCTTCTTCTTTTTCTTCTTCTTCTTCTTGGTAAGAATCTTCCATCACACTTGGTTGTTGGTTAACAAATCTTCTAGATTTTGTCTTGATGACATTCCACCAATCGCTTCTTTCTCTCTTTCGAGACGGGGTGGTTGAATAGTAAACTTGTTGAGCTTGTACTGCCAATACAAAGGGATCATTTGTTTAAAGATTTTTTTTATATAATATCTCTAGAAGCCTGTGATTGTCTACTCTAATATCTTTTCTCTCGGTATCATACCACTCACATTTAAATACAATAACTTTGTTAACTCTTCCAAAGTATGTCAACTCTAGGACATCAACCAAGTAGTCATAAAAGTCATGCTCATCCTCATCATAGCAACTGCCCTTGATATAAACTCCACTATTAACTTTTTTTTTTACTTTGTTCACTTGCATGTGTGTGGAATTTAAACCCATTAGCATAGTAACCTTTATAACACTTTACACGACTTTTTAGGCCAAATGCTATTTGGTGTATACGATAATCTATCGTTGAGTCATTTTGATGCCTATTGAGAAAAATATTAATATGATAGTGTACTATGTAGAGAAAAAACTAAAGATGATATGATAACCAAACCTAAAGTTTTACCCACATGTGCTCGAAGCCAAGTTGCAAACTCCCTTTCCCGTAATGTGGAAATTTGTTCTTTGGTGATGTGGGGATGTTCAAGCCTTACACTTTCATCAATTTTTTTGTGTAAATTATGATTGCATAACTTAAATTAGAAAGGGATTAATTAATATCTTAAGGGTTGTGCACAAACATTTATTACACATTTACTCAAGGAATGACGCGATTTCATCACAACTCAAAAGTAAATATATGTGGGCAACTTTCATCTCATCATCATTTAATGACCTCTAAGTAGCTTCACCTAGCACACGACTTGGACTAGTAAAAATTGAAAGGCGACCATCCAGATCCATGCCACCTCCATCATCATTCCTTGGGACTTGATTTAGCCTTGTTTGGATTGTGGATTCAATATAATGCGAGCATAACAATGATATCTCTTGCAAATTTTAAGCCTTTTAAATTGAAGCTTCCACATATGCTTTATTTTTAACCTTCTTCTTTAAATGAAACATACACCTAAAAAGTAAATATCAGATCTATCACTAAACTAAATTTGTTGCAAAGAATGAAAAAAAAAGTTTTAAAAATATTACCTCTCAAAATGATACATCCATCGATATTGTACATGTTCACTCACCTTAGCTTCATAAGCTAAGTGAATGGGTAGATGTTCTATAGAATAAAAAAAAATTGGAGGAAATATTTTCTCAAGATTGCACAATATCATCACAATATTTGTCTCAAGCAACTCCATATGCTCCTTTCACATCCTTGTTGTAACGACCCCAAAATCCGTCTCCAATAACCCCGGATCTGGTCCTTCAAAAGTAACCTCAATCCTAAGTTTAAGTCGTTATACGAACAACCTTCTCATAAAAATCACAACATTTAAATAAAATCATGTTGCTAAAAACTCAGTAAATTTAAACTTTTATAACATTTACTTAACCTTGTCTCAGAATCGCAATCTTTACATGAATTCTACACCTCAGATCATTTATATTTTATGACCTAGTGTATTACAACCATTTTGAGCAATAAAACTCGTAATTTAACGTTTAGTCGATATGACTATTAACTAACTGCTTTTAACTATGCGAGTTGACAAAACATTAACACTCGCCTCCATACACAACTGCCTTTCATTCTTATTACAAGGCTTTAAAATCTGGAATGATACCTAACGGTAATTATTCCTACCAAATATAACTTAAACTTTAAGCAGTTCTAGTAACAACCTTTATTAATAAACTTCGCACATCTTCCTTGCGATTTTCGGGATCTTCAAACTCTTCGGCCCTCGCTGAAAATGTTTATAATAGCAAGAATGAGCACGACGGCTCAACAAGTCCAACAGCTAACACGTAACACGTAGTCACATTTAATTCATGCTTTATGCTCCGTGCTTTGCATTTATATAGGCATTCATGCTTATCATGCATGTCAATATATCCAGGTTATATAACTCATATAGCACATTTCAAATCATAGCATTAATTATCAACTATTAATAACATATGATTGTACACAGACATATTTAGAAATCAGCTAGCACATACAACAAGTGCACACATAATACTTTATGCACATAACACATAGTACTGAAAATAACACATAACACTGCTAAACTTGCAGGGATAACAAATATCACTGAAAGACTTGCCTGGATTGCAACACCAGTTTATGCTAACCTTTCGTGTTCCTTGCACCACCTATACAACATGAGAGATCAACGGTGCATTATATTAGTCAAAGTTTGACTCAATATTTAATCATATTCTTAAGATGTCTACTTCCTTTTATTGTCCCATTTATTCACTAGCGTTGATTCATTAGTTTAGTCCATTGTGGATTCATCACGATGTTTCACATAAACACCGTAAACCTTATATACTTAACTTTGTATATCCGACATTCCTTAATGCCATAACATTATCATTTGGACCTCATAATTATTTAGGTCAATCTACCACTCAGTCACTTAATAAACCTTACTTGATTTAAATTCCACAATTACCTCATCACTTTGACATAATACTATCCGTCTCAAATAATACATAAAACTCTTACTAATCCCATTAATATTACACCAATTAGCTTCTAATGTTATTAAAAACACTTTAATTAAACATCAATATTATTAGTCCTCTTTAATAACATTTTAAAACCTTCATCGATTTTATTAATCATTTGATATTAATTACTCATTGTCTAACATTATTATTCTGTTAATAATATTTTAATTAATAATACATTTTCTGAAACTGGCGACTGAGCCGAGGTTCAGAGCCTGAAAACACCATCTGGGCTGGCAACTCTACGATCGCCGAGTGAGGGTCACCCTACGATTTCCCAAGACTGGCCCAGACTGCTCTACGACTCGGCAAGTACAAAGCACTCTACGATTTGCAGGTTCACCCTACTATTCTTTCTTCTGACTTGGTTAAGTCATTCAATGGCTGGCGAGTGAGCTCTACGATCAGAGGGCAACCACTCTACTATCTCCGAATTCGCTCTACTATTCTTACTGCAACTAAGGAAAAATTTTCAAATTAATTAATGAATTATACCTATTATTTAATATTACCTAAATAATAAGTTTACAACCTTCATAACCTCCTTTAATTATTATTGATTAAATAACAATTTGTTACTCATCCTTACCTATTATAAGTTAAATAATAGGCAATTACTTATTTTATCTTATCTTTCTTTAATTATTATTTCATCAAATAATAATTAATTAATTACCTTTATTACTCTTTAATCATTTTAATGTTGAGTAATAATTAATTACTTTTTCTACTCTTTAATCATTATTTAATATTAAACAATGATTAAATACCTTTACTTATTATTTAATCCCAATTAAATAATAAATAATCACTTTACTCGACGGTTTCATAAGTCTGGCCGAGACTGGTCGACGATCGTCGAGTGAAAGTCACTCTACGACCTCGAGTTATACTCTACGATTTCTCAAGTTTGGTCGGGACCGCTCAACGATTCTACATGTTGCATTACATTGTTGCCAATTCGCAACGTCAATGCCACGCGTTTTATTTAAAGCTTAGTTAATTCACAACTTCTTCGTCCCAATCCGGAATTGGCTTAACTTTGGACAATGATCTATCCATAACATATTCTAGCTACATCCATAGGCGTCTTAAACCCCAAATTACTTGAACTCAAAAAGTTCCAAAACAGCCCACTCAAAATAGTGAGTGACAGCTTACTTTTTGTCCCGACCTGTTTTACGGTAAAAATCATATAAAATAATCTATAAAGAATTTTAATGTCATTCCTTCTTGACATATCTTCGTAACTTAGAGATCTACAACTTTTGTTTAGGTTTTAGAACCTAATTTGGTACACACTAGGCTGTACATCTCAAAGAATAGCTAGGTAAAAATTTGTCCCGAGAACAAACTGGCAGTCAGACACTAGTTCACCATAAAATTCATAACTTATTCGTTACATGTCCGTTTTTGATCATCTTTACATCAAATTAAAGCTTATTAAGTTTAATTTAAATATTGTTTAGACCTTGACTTCATCTCATGCACCAAACAACACAGATCTAGGAGTTTACCCAACCTATCCATACAGCTTCAGTCACTGGACAGGCGCACAAATTTAATTATTTCAAAAATGCACCAGTCCATAAAATGGTTCAATATTTTTGGTACTTCTAGTTAACTTCCATATCTACAACTTTGTAGTTTACATCAACACCAAATTCCAAATATATGATTTTCTACAATTTTTACAAGGTTCAAATTTGCTGCAGTTCGCTGGGCAGACTAATTTCGGTCCGACCCAACCTGCTTCTTTCAGTCACTACGAACAAACCACAAAGAATTTCTGAGATGTAAAAATTTCTACGTGTAGCTTACTTCGGTAGCTTTAATTTGATACCTTACCCACTCTCTAACTCCAAATATCCAATTTTATAAAAATCGTCAACCGACAGCCACAAAAATTCATTTTCTGCGAATTTCATTTTTCAACTTTCTTTCATTTAATTTAATCCGTGAATTATTTGATTGATTCATTAAACTCTATGGTTAGACCATAACATACAAGATTACACATGGTCTACAACCATTAATTTTACTAAAACCCAACACATACCCAAGAAAATCAAAAGTATTCAAGGGTTTAGAAAAAATACCTCCAAAGCTTTCATTCCTCTTAGTTCAAGCTTCTCTTCTTCCTCTCCTTCTCTTTTTTATTTTTTGTTTCCAACCGTGAGCTCTCACTCTCTCAAATCTCAAATGCTGATTTCTTTCCTCTCCTGCGTGGCTGATTTCTAAATGCTCTCATAAGTTGGTTTATTCAATTAAATATCCAAGTCAATTGATAAGATAAAAGGTGATTGGTTGTACCAAGATTACATTTGATAAGGATAAGAAATGATTGGCTCTCATAAATCCCCATTTTATTTAAAATCTGAGCATCAGCTGACCCACTCAAAATCTGTGGATTAAATTATCTTTTGGATCCCACTTTTAATTATCTGACCCGTTCGTTGACTGTCTGACCCGAAAAACCAAAATTTCAATATTACAGTCAATTCCTACTAATTTGGACGCTCTCGTCGTCATGGTAACATCCGTTTCTTCAAATTCACTTCCGAACTTCAAGTTTGACATTTTTTTCCTAAAAAGTCAAACGGTCAACTTTGACCAAAAAGTCAACCGAAACACATATCGTGTTTACAGTCCATACTTACTAAATTCGACGTTCCCGTCGCAACGGTGAAGTCTGTTTCTCAAAATTCTTCTTCAAACTCAAATGTTGACTTTTTACCTTTACAAGTCAAACAGTTGACTTTGACCAAAAAGTCAACCCTGACACCAAAATGTGTTTACCATCTCTTCTAGCTAAATTTGACGTTCCGGATTCAACGGTGCAGTCCGCGTCTCCAAATTCCATCCCGAACTCAAATTCGGGTTGTTGACTTCCTTTAGTCGATCTTTGGCTATTTGACCATTTTGCCTTTTCTTAGTCACGGACATTTTGAACATTTTCTCTCTTCTATAACACCAAGGTTATTAATCAACTTGTCAAGGGTAGCTTGGTCATTTTTCCAATTTCTCCTAACTTTCCATCTATAAAAACTTTCTATTTATGAAAACTTTCCATTCATAGTAACTTCCTAACTTTTCCATTTATGTTAAGTTTTGCTCTCCTCCCATTGGTCTATTCCAATTCACGAGGATTCCATACGAACCATCTTGGTTACACATTTAGTCAATTTCAATTCCCGTCATTCCCAAATAATGGAAACGCTCACCTGACTCATAACAACGCTTCCTTGAAAAGCGAACCTTCAGAAAAACTACAAACACGAAAATTGAGACCAATTTGAGGTCAATCAGACTTGTAGATTTCATTTTTTCAAGTTTTAGTGAATGAGGTAAAATCATGAAATGTTAGAAACATTATGCCGGTTTTCTTAAAAAAACCCGGCCGGGCCGATTTTTTTTAGCTTGTGGGGTCTTGTTTAGGTCTTTCTAGGCCGGTTCTTGTGATAGTTCCATAAGAGAAAATGTTTATAATTTAATAAATAATATTATAAAATTTAGTTTGGATAATTATGATGTCATTAAGTATTTATTAAAATTAATGATTGATTAGTACCTTAATAAATAATAAAAATAGTAGATAATTAATTATTATTTTACTACGAAATAATAATTAAACTAATTATTTATTATTTAATTAATATTAAATAATAGGTAAGGATAATTACTTTAATTATTTATTAATTAACTTTAAATAATAAATAAACATAATTAGTCATTATCTATTGTTAAATAATGACTAAAGGTAATTAATTACTTACTCTTTAACTAATATTAAATAGTAATTATGTAATATCCCGAATATTTGCGAAAATAATAAATGTGAAATATTAAATAATTAATCCATTGATTATGATTGGTGATTAAGCATAGATATTGGGAATAACATAAGGTTAAGGTATAAAATTTAGAAATGAGAAGAAACGTGTGGAGAAATGATTATGTATTTTTATCAAAGTAACGATTTGAGAAAAACCTATATGGTTTAATATGTGAATACGCGTAGAATTTTCTTCGAAAAATTTGAAGCATAAGAAATGCAAAATGAGAAGGTGGACAATAAATGTCCTTTAAATTTTTTGTTAGAAGAATTGTGTATGTCCGTGGTTAAGAAATAACCATGTTTGAGTTAAGCGTTGTAGATGATTGGCAATATTTAATGTATAAACTAAGAATGGTTAATAGCTAAGGTGTAATAACTAATTGGTAATGAATAATAACCAATGAATAATGAAAAATTGTGAGATGATTATTTTTCCCTATAAGAGGGTGGCTAATGACTAAAATACCCTTGATGGATGAAACAATGTAATGATTGAGATTTTTATGTGTTACTAAATAACGTATATTAAGAAAATAAATTTTCATGAGAATTATATGTGTAAGACGTATTAGTTAATTTATTTTAATATTAACTAAGTGAATCTAGGACAAGGGAATTAATTGATGTAAATCAAGTGAGCAATAAAGGGCTTAAGCTTATGATAATTAATTATCAAAGCTTGTAGGATTGTCATATATGACAATAAGAATGATTGAAGGAGTATGATTTAATTAATTTAATTAAATCAAAGTTGGAAGAGAAATTAAAATATTTTATGCATAATTATATTGGATGCTTGTGGGTATTTAATTATAGTCCAATAAATAATTAATCTATAGTCCATAAGGGAGCAAGTCTAATTGGATTATGAGATTGGGTTAAATTAATTATTAATCCAATGGTGGCTATTTTAGTAGAGCCCAAGATATATTTAATTAAGTTATTATATCAAAAGATGGATTGGATTTATAATTAGTCCAATGTTATATTTATGTTGGAGACTAGTTGGAACTATTAGTAGCCCAAACAAGTTGGATTATTTAATGAGCCCAATAGTTGAAGTAAAGGGATGATTAATTGAAGAAGGTTAATATTTTGACAAGTTAGCTAAATAAATAAATCAAAAATAGATGAAAAGGTGGAGGTATGGCTTGTCGGTGAGGCCATACCTAGGCATGGTGTGGCTTGTACTTTATTTTTTTTTAAAACAAAATATCCCTAAATTAAAGGAACAAGGTTGGAAAATGGAGCAAATGGCTAGTTAGAATGTATAGATATATGTATTGTATGTATATATAGGTTTTAAGGCCTATAAATATGATGCCTTGCATTCATTTGAATGAGTTTTAGAAATTTCAAGAGCTCACTTGCTAGAGAGAAGAGAGAGAGCTAGTGAGTTGACTCAAGTGAGTTTGAGAAGAAAGAGTGAGTCTAGTAGTGAGTCACCGAGTCAAGATTAAAGGAAGTTATTTGCCAAGTAGATCAAAGCAAGGAAGCAAGCTAGCAACCAATCAAGAAGGTATAAGTTTCTTTGCTCTTAGATCTACTAGGTTTTGATTTTATTTTTTTAGTTTTAAGCCATGGTTGGTTGTGGGTGAAGTTTATGTGTTGGGATCATGAAGGATCCGAAGATATAAGGTGGTGATTTGTATGGAGAAAAATTTGATCTATGTGTTGATATAAGATTTAAATTTTGGAGTTAGGTTTTTGTGTTTTTAATGGGTTTTGTGATGTTTTATTAACTCTTTCATGTCAAAAATGATTTTTAAAATGTGTTGATGGTTAATATATGTTGTAATACTTTGTTGTTGATGTCTAAACATGGTTTAAACATGTATCCATGACCTTAAATGTGTAGAAAACCCTAGATCTTGCATGTTGAGATGTTGTACAAAAACCCTAAGTTGGACAGCCACTTTGGACATGTAACTGTTTTAAACCATAGCTTATTTTAAAAATCTGTCCACGTTTGGACCTATATTTTCGAGTTCCGGAACAAACCCAGCTGGATTGACTTGATTTCGAGTTACGAGTGATTTTTAATGGTTTTTCCCGTAAAACTGTCCAGACGCGAAAACTGTTGAAAAGCTACTGTCCAGAAATTTCCGGGACTGTTTTGGACCATTAAACGGACTTTAAAAATTCCTAGCTTCTGGATTATGATAATATATGTTAAAATTAAGCTCCTGTACAAAAATGAAGTTATTCCGTCTTCGGATGAGGTCACAGCGACCGAGTGAAGTTTTCGGTTTTAAAAACGGAAACTGCCATAAGTTGAGTTTTAATACTCCAAAAATTCTGAACATTTTACAGGGTTTTAACTATGGTATAATAAAGCTGTCGGTAAAGTTTCAGATTTTTCTGATAAATATTAGATTTTTAATAATTATTACCGTTTTGGACAGAAATGGCATAATTAAAAATAGTAAACAAAGTTGAAAAATTAAAAGAAAATTTTCCTGTGTATGAGGAACAGTATGCTATTGATTCCCAGAAGATATAAAAATAATAAGTTAATTTCATATTTTTGGAAGAATATGTTTGTATCTTAAATAACTAAATAGGTAATTAAGTTAAATCCGAATAAATTGTGAAACATAATTTATTCGACCTAGAGGCATTAAAATAGCATACTGGTTCTGTTATGTGATACATACGTGTAATATGTGACAATTGGATTAATTGGAGTTAGCACTAATTGCTAGTTAACTTGTTAATGATTAGATTTTCGAGAGAAAAATATTTTTATTCGCGTATCGTAATTTGCGACTGAGGCAACTTCTCTAACTTACTCAAAGTTATTGATTGGTCATTCAATAGGCTATATTGAATTGTATAATGAATTGGAAATTCAATACGTTAAAAATGGGAGTACAGTTTGAATCCAGTTTAATTTGTTGGATTTTGAAAACAGTGTAGACGAGACGGAAACTAGTTTGTTGGTTATTTGTGGAAAACCACTCAGCATACTATATTGAACACTGTTAAAAACTTGATGTGTGCTAGTCTTAGAATTATGAATACGTATGGTGTTAAGGTACTATCTAATAATTAATTATGTGCTTAAATATTAGAAGTAGTGTTATGAGGTATAATAAGATATGCTAATTGAAAGATCAATTTTATAACTGATAGGTCTTTCATAAGAGGTTAAATTAGATTGTGTAGCGGCCAAGGCAAGTTCCCTAAACCCTATTCAATTTATATTCGAGCAGGATATATTATTTTATTGAGCAAGTTTCCTAACTCAAACTCAAGGTATTATGTTTCAAGCATGCTAGTGGTTTAATTCTTTATAATTATTTCATCTCTTTAAATTATTGATTCGCACATAGTGCATGTTGCATATGTTCATCCGGTATGAAAGGCTGATCACCTTCATTACCATAAGGTTCAGTTAAATTTGTTCATGGTCATTATTGGCACTCAACATTAATTGATTCAGTCATTCAATTATTGAAATTATGATTCGTACTCTTTCACAATTATTATATTGTTGAAAATCCGAAAGCTTATTCTTTCTTTCAATCATGATATATCTTTATTGTATTTAAACTTGCTGAGCAAATTCGTTGCTCACCCTTGCTATATCATGATAACAAATTTCAGATTAATACGATTATTCGAGGAAAGACGGAAACAGACGCAAAGGACAAGATTATTATGTTATGCATGATAACTAATTTGTTATTTGATGTATGTTAACTGTGTAAACCTTTTTGTGAATCTAAATATATGTAAGTTAAGGTTAGAAACCTTGGGACATGTTGTAGAATACTCTGAAATAAATAATTTATGTTTATATATTCCGCATTAGTTATAGAACATGTATGAAGATGATGTATCGTGACGTACCAAGTCCAAGGTTCAAGGTACCCGGATTTGGGGGCGTTACAAATTAAATGAAGATAGAGTTAATAAAATAAAAAGAATTTAATTAAACAATTATAATAAATTGTTTAAGGGTTTAGTAAGTGTTTAACACTTAAGAAAAATAATACTGATTAATTAAATCATTAACATAAGATCAATTAAGTGTCTTATACGATTAATGATAGTATATAAAATTATATGTGTTATGTGATTAATTATTTGCTAGATAAATAGCATAGACAAGTGTTTAAAGTGCATGATTATATGCAGTACTAATTGATAGGTCAACGTTATTAATGTTAGGTCTTCAAGAGAAGTTTAAATTAAGCGAAATAACCGTAAGTCGACAGACAAGCAAGTTCCCTAACCTTACTCAAATTTTATATTGAGCAAGTTCCTAAACTTTAATTGATATGTATCTTGTAAGTTATTTTAAACCTAGAATTATTTTATTGTTAAAGCTGGATTAATTATTGATAATTATTTCATATCGTAGTAATTATTGTTATTCGCACGAATGTGCATTTGCAAGTCATATTCTTAATAAGAACTGTTTAAAGGAATAAGTCTATGCCAATTGTTCAGTTAGATATTGAATTAAAGTTGAAAAGTAGTCTAAACCAATTGTTCGGCTAGACATTGAATTGAAATTGAGAAGTAGGTCTGTAACGACCCGGAAATTCGCGTGCTGGCCACGACAGATCCCGCTCGTTAGACGTACAACCTTGTACTTAATTTCACAACAAATCTCAGTAATATAATTGATTAAACTAGTTTATTTTTAAACTATTACAATCTCAATATAACTTACAACATTGATATAGTTGTTTAATACAGAGTTTATTTAAACTTTAGCATAATTCTGTCTCAGAATCGAAATCTTTACATTCCGTCTTTAGATCTCTAATCATAACCTCATGATCAAATCTAATATCATTGAAATCATAAACACTATGATTTTTAAACCAATATAAAAACCTGTGAATATAATTAGCATTCACCTACCATACAAATCTTTCTGTATTTACACATCTCTAATCGATAATTTGAGATTTATTTACATATACCTCTAATTGGACCCTGATACTCTGATGGTATCTTATTACAAGATTCTATAATAAAATTTACAACTGAGATTAACTTTAATAGATTCATACAATCACACACCTCAATTGCTAACAATAAGATTCAATATCAAAATACACGTTGGACAATTTATACCTTTAATGAATCTCATTCATCCAATTGATTAATTATAGCAAACAATTTAACACTTCGCGCGAAACTACGTAATTAGTCTTCTATAACCTTTAGCTTTATCGGAAATTCCTGCCTTCTCGCATTTTCCTGAAACTGTTTGTTTTAAAGCGGAATGAGCACGTCGGCTCAGCAAGTCTAACAGTTTCACATAACAAGTAGCCACATTTTATCATGCTTCATGCTTCGCTCATACATATATTATGAATATCATGCTCTGCATTTAATACTATGCTTCATGCATCTCATGCACCACATTCATAATATCATATCAACTCAATATAAAATAAACATCTATGCACATTGACAATATATAGCATGTTATTGCACAAAGGCATATAATCACATGTTTTCACATAAAAACATTTAACACATAGGAGCAAGTTCTGAAAGACTTGCCTGCACGCTTTTATTTAGTTTAACCTTTACTTCCTTGATAGTCTTTTCTATCCTTCATTGCATTGGGTTGCTACTTCGAGCACTATCTGTAAACATTGTACTGCATGCATCAATATAGGATCATAAAACTTTATATAACTCCTTTCACTTAAACCATAATTATTAGACCATTAGTCTCTAATCATTTCACATTTGATGTATTATACCTTACATAGGTTAATAATACATCCTAGCTTGTTCCCGACCTTTTTCATAACCTTAAACATGCTTAACTTAGCTTTAGGCATGTTACATTATGCCATTCATTATCTCATTATACCGCAACACCCTTTACATAGTCCATTTTTATCAATCTAGGGTTTTCATAACTTATCTTTATCATTTAGTATCAAAACATTTCATTTTGGGTCAAAAATATCATTTTATTGAAATCTGTCAACCGTGGCCCCGGCCGGATTTTGGCCTAGAAATCCACGGCCCCGGCCGTGACCTCTCAGCCAATTCTGGCCCCGGCCGGATTTTGGCCTAGAAAATCTGGCCTAGGCCGTGGCCCAGAAATCTGAAATTTTGATTTTTGCTGCTGCTTTGGTGATTTTTAATTCTTTAACCGTACATCCAATTGACACCAAATTTGGTACACATGTAGACCTCATACCATAGTATTTTATAAAATTTTATATTGCCTCATTTGGCTTCTTAAAATTAGAGATAAGCTAGCTTGTAAGAGGGCTGTCCGACTGATTTCCAGACTTAATTTTTGAACTTTGAAATCCAACTTTGTGATTTTTGGCCATAAGCTTCAAAACTCAATTCCAACACTTGACATAGTTCATATAACCTATATATGACATGTCCAAACTTTCAAAACCATAAAACTTCGCACGAGGCGATATTTGTCCGTTAAAATCCATTTCGGGTCGAAACGATCGATTTCGATCGTTCGAAATTCATTTTCATTCAAACTTCCATCAATTGATTTCCAAATCAATCTAAACATGTGTAATAACATAAAACTTAATCATTTGACTCCCTTTTAACTTTAATTTCTCAAAATTGCCAAAAATCACACTTTGACGTCATTTTCATCAACTTTTCACAAATTTATCATTTCCAAAACATAAGCTATTCTTGGCCCCTTTGTGCAATACTTAATTCTAACACTTCATTTAACACATATAGCACCTATTTAACTTACATGGGCCGTCAAATTATTTAAAACTTTTCATTTGAATTCATTTTTCCAAAAGGTTCATTTTAGGCGTCGGCGAACGTTTTAAAACGTTTAAAATCCACAATTGTCGCCATACGAACCAAATAACTTCCAAATCAACTTCAACACACGTATATATATCAAATTTAGCTTTTTGGCCTTATTTGATCACCAATTACGCAAAATGGCCAAATTCACACATGGGTGAAATTTTTGCCTAACTCTCATAACATAACTTTAAACCCTCTTTGAATTCTTGTACTCTACACATCAAATACCTTAACATATATACATTTAACCACTTTATGTATTCACATAACTTCCTTATATACCTTCCAAGTCACTTTACAGATTATTACGTAGTCTATACACAAAGTATAGCCTAATATTGTAACTTTCTTGCACAAAACATGTTTCTTAATCTTCAAAGCCTCTTGTATGCTATTTATCAATTCATAGCACAAAAAAATACATCCTCAACACGTATAAACTCATCTCCAATATTTATATACTCATAATAAACACCTATGAATATTTAAATATAACCTTTCACCATAAAATTAGTTTATATCAAAATAAAACCATCAAAACTAGGTTTCACCAATACAAAACCTTAATCATTTTTACTTATTTATGTATCTAGCATGCTATATACATCTAGATACACATAACCCCAACTCTTGACCATCTTAGAACTTGGATTCACTACGATCCAACAAACAAAATACAAAGCTTTCCTACAATAACTATATAGGAAACCTTAAAACATAATTTCTACAAAAGTTGGAGTTTAGAAAATTTTTAAACCTTCACGGATGATCTTCTTTCTTGGCTCTAGAGACTCCCCATGATGAGGGCTTCATCTTTAATTCTTGCTCCATGTTCATCCGACCATTCTAGCTCATCAAACTTAAGCTTTTCTTCTTCCATTTCCATGGCTTCTTCTCTCTCTCTCTTCGCGTGAGTCTCAGCTCTCTCTTTCTCTTCTAATTTGCTGAATATGCTCTCAATATAGTGAGTTTAGTTTAAATAATTTAATTGATAATATCTAAGATAAGATATGAGAATGAAATGTGATTGGTTGGAGTGGATTTCCTTATGATGAGTTGGCTTAATTAATTCCCACACTAAATTGCTGAGAAATCCAGCTGGCCCACTCCAAAATCTGTAGGATTAAATTTCTCTTTTGGGTCCTACATTTAATTATTTGACCCGCTCTTTGACTTTTTGACCCGAAGTGTCAAAATTAAAAACTTACAGTCGATTCCTACTAATTTCGACGTCCCCGTCGTCGTGGTAACATCCGTTTCTTCAAATTCACTTCCGAACTTCAAGTTCGACATTTTATGCTAAAAAGTCAAACGGTCAACTTTGACCAAAAAGTCAATCGAAACACATATCGTGTTTACAGTCCATACTTACTAAATTCGATGTTCCCGTCGCAACGGTGAAGTCCGTTTCTCAAAATTCTTCTCCAAACTCAAATTTTGACTTTTCACATTTACAAGTCAAACGGTTGACTTTGACCAAAAAGTCAACCCCGACACCCAAATGTGTTTACCATCTCTTCTAGCTAAATTCGACGTTCCAGACTCAACGGTGCAGTCCGCGTCTCCCATTTCCATCCCGAACTCAAATTCGGGTTGTTGACTTCCTTTAGTCGATCTTTGACTATTTGGCCATTTTGCCCTTTCTTAATATTTACGCATTCTCATTAATTAATAACCACCTTAATTAATTTACCACACCAAATTAACTTGTTATATATCAAATTAATTAAATCATCACCTAACTCATTAGCATAATCAGACCTTGATATTATACAACCTAGGTTGGTCCATTAATTTAATCAACCCATTAACTGAACCTCCCTATAAGTCCTTTAATTGTATCAACACATAATTAAATAAACTAAGCCATCAATTACAGATTTAATTTAATCGCCCAAAAATTTACAATTACTGTTACTAATTTCCTTTGTTTATATTAAAATATTCCTGGTCGTTACATTCTTCCCCCCTTATAATAATTTCGTCCCCGAAATTTCAATATAAGGTAAATCAAAAATATGAGGGTAATTCTTCCTTATCAGGTTCTCTGTACCTATATACCATATAGATACCTAACTCAGTGTATACATTATCGTATACCCCTTTAACCAATTCTAGGTTTTAAACTCCCAACAATTATTTTCCTCAAATTAAGTTGTAGACTCAATCCTCACAAATGATTCCATCCTTGGAATTTATATTACCAATAAATATCAGAGTTTGTTTCATTTCTAACTCTTCACAACTCATGTCTATCCGACTAATCACCTCGATTATCTTATTCTAAGCATCGCTTTACTTATTGTTTTATAAACACTGTCCTAGTCTATTAGTGACAGAACTCCAATTCCTTTCCAGTGATCGTCCATCACTTTACCAGGGTTAGCTTCATATGTTAACCTCAAAATTTGCTCGAATCCTCGAAAGCTTAAAATTTCCACAAATCGACTATCCACTACTTCCTCATCCGAGATTTAGCGTAGCCTCAAATCACATCAATTTTCTAAGACCGTATTCATCAGTCTTATGAATTTTCTGGGTCATTACATTCACCCTTTCTTCTAAGAATTTCGTCCTCGAAATTACAGCACACTTACCCCTTTACCCATTCGATGTCCAGAACATTAGAACATCTTCTAAGAGTTTTCACAATTGATCAATAACTGTGAATGAATTTGAATAATCAGGAAGTAAAAATAACCCCCTTCAAATAACCCATTTATCTATTCGATGTCCAGAACATTGGAACACCTTACAAAAGGATAAATTGAAAATCAATATCTTACAAAAGAATAAATTGAAAATCAAAATATTCATTAAAACGTTCATACTATACTGAGGGGTCATAAAGACCGTGAACATCTGCGAGAAGGTTTATCAATCACAAAGACTGAAAACATTCCACAATTGTTTTGTACGCTAGGTGATCAGCCTATCGTACGCTAGCGCTGTGCACAACGACTTCGATTAGGGTTGAACTCTCTGGATTTACCAGCCCATATTTTGTTCTATCAGCATGCCACCACTCTTGGGCGCCCCCTCGTGGGTTCTTTATTCATGACTCTGACATATCCCCCATTATAGGGTTGTTCACCTCAGACTTACTACAAAATTCCGCTCCAAATAATTTGGATTGGATAATAAAACTTGAGTCATTTCTGACCAAAAGTGTCCAGTCAAAATAAATGACGTAGACTCACATCATTGAACTGCTCGTATATTACGAACTGAAAATCATTTAGATTGGTTAAAATAACCGAAATTCATTTTTAGGACTTTATACTACCGCACCGTTGCAACAGTGCGTTGAATATTCCGTCTTTTTCATCTCTGCACCATGGCTTTAATGGCACGTGATGATTTTATAAATACATTTTGATATTTTCAAATCAATTTGTCTAGCCGAAGCAATTAGCATAGACTCTTCTTTAAACGTTTCAAAATATTGAAAATCATTTTATGACTTTGTCATATTACATCATACCACAGTGGGCTTAAGGCAACATCAACCACTAGGTTACTCTGTATTGATGACTCCATCATTTATCATCTCTGCACTAAGTGCATTAATGATATCTAAAATACATTTGTCTTTTCAAAAGCACAAAAGTGCGATTTTGGCACGATTTTAAGAATTCAAGGTTTAGCATAGCTAGAAGATTTGGAATATCCTAAAACCTCAAACACTTCAATTTTTTTTCTCCATATTCCTTCCTATCTTAATAACTATGTCTAGTATAGTTTTAATCTTGCTACTTAACTATACCCACACTCGTTGTTCATCAAACTTACCATGTATTTGGGCTCAGGAACTTACCACAATCATATGGTTTGAGGAGCTTGTCCTAGTCAGGCCAAAGTCGCCCATTCGCTGAGGGGCTCCACCACATAACTATGAGTCACGAACTTACCATACGTGTCGGTTCTTAGAACACGAACTTATCTTAACATCCTCTACCTATCCGTTATACACATGAGAAAAGAATCACCTTCTCAGCATACATATAACGAATAGCGCGACACCAGGTCTCAATTAATTATCACTATAGGAAGCTAAGTGGTCGTCAAACGAAACACAATCTCCTGCCTATACAAGAAATTGGTCAACTCAGCCACTAATCAATGTAGGAAGTTAAGCGGTCGTCAAACCAAGAACAAGTCCTCTGCCCATACAAAGAACTGTTCAACTCAACCACTATATCAATATAGGAAGCTAAGCGGTTCTAAAACCAAGCACAAATTTCCCGCCCATACAAGAAATTGTACAACTCAGCCACTAACATGAGTCCTCAATTAAAAACCCACAAACCTCTAACTTCTCTTAACTTGATATGAATTTTCTCGATTCATAACTTATCACATTCAACACTTCAAAAGTTCACTTATTACTATTTCACAGTATCTTCATTGTTATAGCACCATGCTATCAACACAACCTCTTAATCATTTAACAGATCATCTGCATCCCATGATTTTACTCTGATCACCGTGTGATCTTATATCACAATTGATTTCACTGTACAATTTCTCCTTTATGAATTTCATATATTCAACTCTTATTGCTTAAACTCCATATGAGTTTATTCTTTCACTGCCTTCAATATAGTCTCACGATTATAGCCTAAGGTACTGCTACCTAAGAACTATAACCTATCAGCTCTGATACCAACTGTAACGACCCGGAAATTCGCGTGCTGGCCACGACAGATCCCGCTCGTTAGACGTACAACCTTGTACTTAATTTCACAACAAATCTCAGTAATATAATTGATTAAACTAGTTTATTTTTAAACTATTACAATCTCAATATAACTTACAACATTGATATAGTTGTTTAATACAGAGTTTATTTAAACTTTAGCATAATTCTGTCTCAGAATCGAAATCTTTACATTCCGTCTTTAGATCTCTAATCATAACCTCATGATCAAATCTAATATCATTGAAATCATAAACACTATGATTTTTAAACCAATATAAAAACCTGTGAATATAATTAGCATTCACCTACCATACAAATCTTTCTGTATTTACACATCTCTAATCGATAATTTGAGATTTATTTACATATACCTCTAATTGGACCCTGATACTCTGATGGTATCTTATTACAAGATTCTATAATAAAATTTACAACTGAGATTAACTTTAATAGATTCATACAATCACACACCTCAATTGCTAACAATAAGATTCAATATCAAAATACACGTTGGACAATTTATACCTTTAATGAATCTCATTCATCCAATTGATTAATTATAGCAAACAATTTAACACTTCGCGCGAAACTACGTAATTAGTCTTCTATAACCTTTAGCTTTATCGGAAATTCCTGCCTTCTCGCATTTTCCTGAAACTGTTTGTTTTAAAGCGGAATGAGCACGTCGGCTCAGCAAGTCTAACAGTTTCACATAACAAGTAGCCACATTTTATCATGCTTCATGCTTCGCTCATACATATATTATGAATATCATGCTCTGCATTTAATACTATGCTTCATGCATCTCATGCACCACATTCATAATATCATATCAACTCAATATAAAATAAACATCTATGCACATTGACAATATATAGCATGTTATTGCACAAAGGCATATAATCACATGTTTTCACATAAAAACATTTAACACATAGGAGCAAGTTCTGAAAGACTTGCCTGCACGCTTTTATTTAGTTTAACCTTTACTTCCTTGATAGTCTTTTCTATCCTTCATTGCATTGGGTTGCTACTTCGAGCACTATCTGTAAACATTGTACTGCATGCATCAATATAGGATCATAAAACTTTATATAACTCCTTTCACTTAAACCATAATTATTAGACCATTAGTCTCTAATCATTTCACATTTGATGTATTATACCTTACATAGGTTAATAATACATCCTAGCTTGTTCCCGACCTTTTTCATAACCTTAAACATGCTTAACTTAGCTTTAGGCATGTTACATTATGCCATTCATTATCTCATTATACCGCAACACCCTTTACATAGTCCATTTTTATCAATCTAGGGTTTTCATAACTTATCTTTATCATTTAGTATCAAAACATTTCATTTTGGGTCAAAAATATCATTTTATTGAAATCTGTCAACCGTGGCCCCGGCCGAATTTTGGCCTAGAAATCCACGGCCCCGGCCGTGACCTCTCAGCCAATTCTGGCCCCGGCCGGATTTTGGCCTAGAAAATCTGGCCTAGGCCGTGGCCCAGAAATCTGAAATTTTGATTTTTGCTGCTGCTTTGGTGATTTTTAATTCTTTAACCGTACATCCAATTGACACCAAATTTGGTACACATGTAGACCTCATACCATAGTATTTTATAAAATTTTCTATTGCCTCATTTGGCTTCTTAAAATTAGAGATAAGCTAGCTTGTAAGAGGGCTGTCCGACTGATTTCCAGACTTAATTTTTGAACTTTGAAATCCAACTTTGTGATTTTTGGCCATAAGCTTCAAAACTCAATTCCAACACTTGACATAGTTCATATAACCTATATATGACATGTCCAAACTTTCAAAACCATAAAACTTCGCACGAGGCGATATTTGTCCGTTAAAATCCATTTCGGGTCGAAACGATCGATTTCGATCGTTCGAAATTCATTTTCATTCAAACTTCCATCAATTGATTTCCAAATCAATCTAAACATGTGTAATAACATAAAACTTAATCATTTGACTCCCTTTTAACTTTAATTTCTCAAAATTGCCAAAAATCACACTTTGACGTCATTTTCATCAACTTTTCACAAATTTATCATTTCCAAAACATAAGCTATTCTTGGCCCCTTTGTGCAATACTTAATTCTAACACTTCATTTAACACATATAGCACCTATTTAACTTACATGGGCCGTCAAATTATTTAAAACTTTTCATTTGAATTCATTTTTCCAAAAGGTTCATTTTAGGCGTCGGCGAACGTTTTAAAACGTTTAAAATCCACAATTGTCGCCATACGAACCAAATAACTTCCAAATCAACTTCAACACACGTATATATATCAAATTTAGCTTTTTGGCCTTATTTGATCACCAATTACGCAAAATGGCCAAATTCACACATGGGTGAAATTTTTGCCTAACTCTCATAACATAACTTTAAACCCTCTTTGAATTCTTGTACTCTACACATCAAATACCTTAACATATATACATTTAACCACTTTATGTATTCACATAACTTCCTTATATACCTTCCAAGTCACTTTACAGATTATTACGTAGTCTATACACAAAGTATAGCCTAATATTGTAACTTTCTTGCACAAAACATGTTTCTTAATCTTCAAAGCCTCTTGTATGCTATTTATCAATTCATAGCACAAAAAAATACATCCTCAACACGTATAAACTCATCTCCAATATTTATATACTCATAATAAACACCTATGAATATTTAAATATAACCTTTCACCATAAAATTAGTTTATATCAAAATAAAACCATCAAAACTAGGTTTCACCAATACAAAACCTTAATCATTTTTACTTATTTATGTATCTAGCATGCTATATACATCTAGATACACATAACCCCAACTCTTGACCATCTTAGAACTTGGATTCACTACGATCCAACAAACAAAATACAAAGCTTTCCTACAATAACTATATAGGAAACCTTAAAACATAATTTCTACAAAAGTTGGAGTTTAGAAAATTTTTAAACCTTCACGGATGATCTTCTTTCTTGGCTCTAGAGACTCCCCATGATGAGGGCTTCATCTTTAATTCTTGCTCCATGTTCATCCGACCATTCTAGCTCATCAAACTTAAGCTTTTCTTCTTCCATTTCCATGGCTTCTTCTCTCTCTCTCTTCGCGTGAGTCTCAGCTCTCTCTTTCTCTTCTAATTTGCTGAATATGCTCTCAATATAGTGGGTTTAGTTTAAATAATTTAATTGATAATATCTAAGATAAGATATGAGAATGAAATGTGATTGGTTGGAGTGGATTTCCTTATGATGAGTTGGCTTAATTAATTCCCACACTAAATTGCTGAGAAATCCAGCTGGCCCACTCCAAAATCTGTAGGATTAAATTTCTCTTTTGGGTCCTACATTTAATTATTTGACCCGCTCTTTGACTTTTTGACCCGAAGTGTCAAAATTAAAAACTTACAGTCGATTCCTACTAATTTCGACGTCCCCGTCGTCGTGGTAACATCCGTTTCTTCAAATTCACTTCCGAACTTCAAGTTCGACATTTTATCCTAAAAAGTCAAACGGTCAACTTTGACCAAAAAGTCAATCGAAACACATATCGTGTTTACAGTCCATACTTACTAAATTCGATGTTCCCGTCGCAACGGTGAAGTCCGTTTCTCAAAATTCTTCTCCAAACTCAAATTTTGACTTTTCACATTTACAAGTCAAACGGTTGACTTTGACCAAAAAGTCAACCCCGACACCCAAATGTGTTTACCATCTCTTCTAGCTAAATTCGACGTTCCAGACTCAACGGTGCAGTCCGCGTCTCCCATTTCCATCCCGAACTCAAATTCGGGTTGTTGACTTCCTTTAGTCGATCTTTGACTATTTGGCCATTTTGCCCTTTCTTAATATTTACGCATTCTCATTAATTAATAACCACCTTAATTAATTTACCACACCAAATTAACTTGTTATATATCAAATTAATTAAATCATCACCTAACTCATTAGCATAATCAGACCTTGATATTATACAACCTAGGTTGGTCCATTAATTTAATCAACCCATTAACTGAACCTCCCTATAAGTCCTTTAATTGTATCAACACATAATTAAATAAACTAAGCCATCAATTACAAATTTAATTTAATCGCCCAAAATTTTACAATTACTGTTACTAATTTCCTTTGTTTATATTAAAATATTCCTGGTCGTTACAAGGTCTATGCCAATTGTTTCGGCTAGACCATGTATGTGTCAATCTATTTACTTGAATACTATTGAAGCTAGTCCCAACCATATTGTTGTGGTTTAATTATTGCAAGTTATTCCATATTAACATTAACATTAACATTCACACAAAGTGCATGTTGAATTCAAGTTCCATTATTGAACTATGAAACATTTAAAATTCTTTCATTTATGAACTGTTTAAGAAGAAGTCTAAGCCACTTGTTCGGCCAGACACATTTAAAGTTATTTTGAAATCTATCCAAACCATAGCGGTACGAATTCTTAGATTGAGAAGAACAACCCGTAATGGGGAAGAACCTAAGTATCTGATGAATGATACAAACAGACTAAATGTTATACATACACATGTTGGACACAAGGAGGAAAATGTAATCTAAGAGGGTCAATCAAGTGACTGATTCCTCAAAGCAGAAGTTCACGGCCTTTTGACCATTCAACATTTAAATAATCAATTCTCACTCATTAAATGATGCGTTGATTATATCAAATTCCTATTATCGAATCTTTCAATCATTATTCTTATTCATGGCATATTTTGTATTCATTTTAAACTTGCTGAGCAAGCTAGATGCTCACCCTTGTTATGTCATGAAAATATTGCAGCTAAACCTGAAGGGTCGATTAAAGATATAGGCAAAGGAAAAGGGAAATCTTAGTTAAAGCTGGATAGTTGTTGCATGTTATATATTTTGTTTAGAATTAATATGATGTAACACAAACACTGTTATTCTTTTGTAGTTTGTGATGTATATTTGGTAAATGTTGTAGACATTGGAATTAGAAAGTCATTGTAATAGACAACATAGGTTTATGTATTTTCCGCATTAGTATTAAATGTTGTTTAATAGTGATTATTTTTATTATTGCATAAGCACCAAATTTGAGGTAGTGGTATCTGAAGTTGGGAGTGTCACAAAACAATTCTTCAGTTTGCAATGGTAGGATATGATAGAAATCAATTCCTCATTCTATTTCAATGGGCGGAACAACCAAACACATTTTTTTAATGTCATAAGAATGAGACTTTCCATTCCCACCTTAATTCTTGCCATTTACACGGAGTATAAATGTGCTATGCTTTCATAATTTCATTTACAACACTAAACAATATTTTTGTAGGCTTGGAAACTTGTGAGAGATAGTACACCTCTGGAATTGGTCGATCCTTCATTGAAAGATTCTTATTCAATAGATGAAGTACTTAGATGCATCCATATTGGCCTATTGCGTGTTCAAGAAGATGTGGATGCAATGCCTGCCTGCAATGGCATCGGTACTTCTAATGCTTAACAATTACTCTGTCACTATGCCTTTGCCTCAACAACCCCTGTTCTTCACCTACAACAGAACCGAATTGGAGATGCCAGAAGGATTTATACCAGATCAATCTACAGTGAAATCAATGGCATGGTCTGTAGATGAATCACTAATTACCGGAGTCTACCCTAGATAATGTGAGAATTTTATTGGGAACAATTATGTGCCTAAACTACTGGGGGAAAAAGAAAGAAGCTGGTTGATTTATTTTGCTATTGGGTCATTTTACAAGACATTCAAGGTAATAAGATTAGTAACTATGATACTGATAATCATATTGCATCAACTAGAGTAAATTCAATTAGGCAATAAGATTTATTGCCTTGTGTTTCGCATATCAAATACTATCATTCCAAATTGTGGTACAAGAATTGAATGCTTTGTATTTGTTCATTCTACTTATAGATAGTGTTTCTCGTACTCAATTTATTCTGTGTACTTAATCCATATATAGTAATACTATATATCATCGATCCGGGCTCTTAATTTGATTGATAAATTTTGTTTGGGGGGTACCTTCTGATGAATTAAATAAGTTGCTAAACATGTAATTTTGTCTTGGATGTCGGGAAAACATAGAGGACGAAACAAAAATAAATGTATAACAGAAAGTTATTATATATATAATTAAATAAAAATTTAATTATTTATATTCTTAAATTTTTTATATATTGTCAACTATTCCATTTTAATTTTTTTTTGACCTTTACGTGTAGTAGTGTAATTGGAAAAGATAGTAATCAGCAGCAGAAGGCAGCAACAGCCTTCTTCTTATAATTGTCACCAGCCGTTCAACTATTTTATTTGCATTGTCTAATTTATAGCTAGTAGTATAATAATATCCTATTAATAGAAGAGATCCAAAATGCTTGGCTTTATAAATTTTAGTAAAAGATAAATGTATTGCTAACAACTACTTACTCATTTTGTTCGAAAGATAAAGAGAAAATGATTAAAAATACAAAATTAAGAATAAATAATTTAAACTCTTGAAAAGTGAAACACTTAAAAATTTATTTTAATATAAGAAGAAAACTCGTTCGTTAATTAATTTTCTCTTCTTATTATTTGGTAATAATAATAATAGATAAATCCCGAAAATGACGATTAATATGTTCTCACTCACGGTCACGGATCATTAACTGCATGAAGGAATATACGAACTTAATTTATATATTTTTTGTATAATAATCTTATATAATACTACTACTAATAATTTTAATACATCGACGCTGACAAGTTGTATATCCTACTCACGTACGTACCGGTACTACAATTGAGAAATGCAGGGAATTGTATAATAGAATTGAACTTGTAACTAACATTTTTATGAAGTAGACTTACTAGGGAGAAGAGGGAATGGTGGTAACTTTACGATATTACAATGGCTAACAATTAACCGACAAGGTTCAAGACGTTGCAGCAAAGAGTATTTCTACATCCTTTTCCCTCCATAACTTTCTCCTCAAAATGCCTACAGAGGCTGTTCGTAGAGCAGTTCAAAGGAGATAGCATAATGTTTTCAGAACAATTCAATAACATGACAGTATTATGTGAGGATATGTTAAAGGGAGAATTTTCATCAAGCTTTAAGACGCCAAGGGAAAGATCAGAAGACTGACAAGTGGATTTCTGTATCTGGGGTTAATGCTGAGGATTTTGTAGTAAAATCCTTCAGCTGATAAGAACTTTAGAACGCCATTGTTGCTGTAAACCTTGTATCTAGGGTTTTCCACAGTTATCGTTAGTACTAAAGGGGTACATTCATGCTGCCACATTTCGAGCAAACATCCAACACTGATATAAAAACTAAGGAAACGACAGAAATAAATATACCAATCACCATATCTGTAATGTTCAAATCTAGATGCTTGAACAAACACTACTTAAACAAGAAGATCATAGTTAGGTACCTATTTATACACATTCATGATTATAAAATATATAACAATCATGCAGCTCTGGGATTATAATATTAACAACATTATTACCCTATTTTTGACCAGAGATGCTAGTGTCAAAGCATTATTGGCAGACCAACAAAGATGAATTTTCATTAGTAAATAGCTATAGAGCAAATATAGAAATCAGGTTGAAGCTTGAAAGTGACCCCCATCTATTAGGAAGCTGATTAGTCTACCTATTTGTTTCACTTACTCTTTTTATTCTTCTGCTTAATTTGGGCAGCATAGATTATGCAAGGTCATACATTTACTGAAAACCTCTAAACCTTACAGAATATACAAGTGCATGTACATAAAAAACACATACAAATTCACATCAAGGAGCAAAAGGCCAAGAATGGTCAACATTAATAACCCCCAACTTACTTTTTTTATTCTTCTGCTTAATTTGGGCATCAAAGATTATAAAACGTCATATTTTACAGAAACCCCCAAACCTTACATAATATACAAGTACATGTACACAAAAACACATACAAATTCACATCCATACATTTGATTAAGAGAATGGGAAATCAAAGTACCAGATTAGTAGAAACAAAGTATTATTAGCATATAAATGGAAAATAACAAAGTTTGAGATCAAAACTCATATTAAGAAATCAATAAAATGTCTCAGTACCTGTAAGTAAAGACCAACACCGGTGAGACACAACCCAATCAGTGGAACTTTTGACAATAATATGCATTTTGTTGCTTTAGAGTAAATCTACCCGATTTGCAAGTACCGAAGACGAAAACGAGTTTGGGATGGGAATTGAGAAGCAAAATGGGGAGTTTATAGTTGCAATTGAGAAGCAAAGCCACCCATCACTCATGGCAACTAAGATTTCAACAATATGCACTTTGTTGCTTTGGAGTAAATCTACGCTCGATTTGCAAGTACCAAAGATGGAAATGAGTTTGGGATGGGGATTGAGAAGCAAAATCGGGAGTTTTATGGTTGCAATTGAGAAGCAAAGTCACCCATCACCCATGACAGCTTAGATTTTAATAATATGCATTTTGTTGCTTTGGAGTAAATTTACGCCCGATTTCCAAGTACCGAAGACGAAAACGAGTTTGGGATGGGGATTGAGAAGCAAAATCGGGAGTTTATGGTTGCAATTAAGAATAGAAGTAACCCATCACCCATGGCAGCTAAGATTTTCAATTAAAAAGTGAGAAAATCTGGTTATGGATGAGGAGCAAGGACTAACTTGGGTACAAAACGAGTAAGTAGTGCGAAGATCCGGTATTTGCTTGCCTTGCTTGCGGATGTGAAGCAAGGAGGGTTAGAATCGATCATATTTTATTTGTTTAAGGTTTTAGTTTCTTTTCTTTTCTTTTTTTGGATACAATTGGAGGGAATTGTTGGAAGGAAACAAAAACAACTGAGACAGACTATGTCCGTCTCTACTCCGTCTCCGAAATAATTTTAAAAAATATGCAAGAGAAATTCCATCTCTAATTCCATCTTTAAAATAAGGAAGGAATTGAAGACTAAATTTTGAGGGAAAATAAAAATCTAAGACAGAAATTCGGTCTTTAATCAGTCTCAAAAATAAATATTTATTTCTTTTTATTATTATTAATCCGAGACAAATAGTATTGGTCTCAAATCTGTTTCAAAAATGCATTTAAAATCTTTAAAAAAATAATTACTTTTTGAGACAACGAAGTCCGCATCTAATTTCGTGTCTATAATTTGAGACACAGCCAACGATTTCAAAATCCGTCTTAGTTTTTTACTTCCAGAACGTTTCGAGACATATCAAAATTTCGATTTCTAAATCCGTATCAAATTACTAAAATTAGAGACGGAACGTAGTCCATCTCTAAATATCAGTTTCAGATGCCCAATATTCTAGTAGTGATATGTATCATATACGCGTAGGAAAAAGAAACACTCAAAAATATTTAATAGACTATTTGTTATGACTTTTCAAAATTGGCAAGTTGAACGCAATAAGCTGAAAACAAAACAGAAAACTAATTGCTGCCAAATTTTTGGGGTGCTGTTTGGACAGCAGATGAAGCTCAGAAAACTAAGGCCTCTTAGAGACTAAAATTATACTATAACAACTAGCTCCTATCCAAAAATAGACTAAAATGTACAATGTATAGGTGAGTTATGATTAAATGAAATTTGGGTTACGAAAATAGTAAAGCTGTTAAAACTAAAGCTAGCCAACTCAGAATGGCACAAAAATTTTACTAGAGCTACTCTCAGATATAAAAAAACATTTTGTATAAATTTCATAATTTTTGGATTTAAATCTCAATTTATAAAAAAAATTACAGTTTTGAGCAAGAATGAATTATTTAAAAATAGTAAATAAAGCCAAAAAAATAAGAAAAATTATTTTACGTGTGAAATAAAATTAACTAAGCAGAGAAAGAAGAAAGAAAAATAATAAAATAATTAAGGAATTTTAATAAATAAAATTTAGCCAAGAAAACTAAAAAAGTTAATAAAAATTTAGGTCGAAAGCTATAAAGTATAATTTTACCAATTAATACGTGTAAAAAAGGTGACGTATAAGGGTAATTATACTCTTTTTTTTATATAAAAATGACGATAAAAAAGGTGATGTTTAAGAAGGAATTAAATTTGGAAGGGATAATTATCGGATTTAGTTATCGGCGATAATTATTAATCAGTGATTGTTAAGTTAATTAAATTAACTATCATGGACGTTGTAAGTAACTGTTTGGCATAAGTTAATACTATAATTGAATAAGGGCGACTAGGCAAGTTCCCTAACTTGTGCAAATTTATTATTCTGTACAAATTTTGTAAAATTTATTTTTCATGTGAGCAAGTTCCGTTACTTTGATCAAATTCATTTGTCATTGCATACAGGTTCCCTAACTTGTACATGATAGTTATTTTAATCAAGTTTCCTGAATCATTGCAAGTTCTTCAATTCTATATACATTTTAATTCTTGTAAGTCTTTATATTTTTATCGGCTCCATAACAAACTATAAATAATTTTTGGGATGCTTCTTAGACCTTCTTTAAAAGAGTCTATGCTACTTGTTTCGACTAGACATAATTGGTATGTGAATTAAGTTGTTGATGTTACTTTAGCAGCGATTAGATCCAACCCAAATTTCTTTGGTGCAGATTCCCAAACTGAGACTGAGTATAAACAACACGAATGAACGGGATTTGGATGTCAGGAATTCGACTGAAAATTTTGTCGTCAAAGGATTGTTATGCATAACACGGGGTACGATAGGTTGATCACCTAGAATACCATTGACTAATAACTGGATGGTTATATTGAACTTGGTATAAGTTCATGGTCCCTACGATCGCTCTGTGTAATACTCGATACTAATGTAATTCTTTACTTCTCATTTTCTTGCGGTGTTGCATAAACTTTAATAATTAAGTTGCTTAAATTATTCAATAATTATTTAATTCCGATTGTGATATTTCATTAATAAAATTCTCTTATGGAAATACGTACGTCTCAGGTTATATTGCAGTTTATATGTTTGTTGAAATTGCAGTTATCTAAAGTAAGTAAAGAGATAATTATTTTTAAGAGGTTCAAAGCCAAAAATAGTCCTAGTCCTCTCTTCTATTCCGACAAGTAGGGATGATCCACAAATGATATTAGTCACTAAGTCTAGGTTCTCTCAGAACCAATTACAACAATGTGATCCACTAAGTATCACACAAGTCACTAAGACTTGATCTCATTCGGAAGTTGATTATCTCATAATCAAGTAAGTCTTTCAAACTTGTCTTATAAAGATCACTAAGCTCTAATCTCACACAGAGGTTGATTCTCTCATAATCAAGCAAGTGTATTAGAATTGTCTTTAACACGGGATTGAAAATGTCTCAGTTCATATCAGTCTGTTCCAATATTCTTACCGAAATGACATTCGTAGCCGTATCTCATAGTCGGTTCGACTGACATATCATAGCCCCCGCCCATACAAGGGTTCGTTCACTCAGTAACTAACATACAAATATCTTTTAAAACCATTAGTTTTGACGTAACAACTAATAACTAATCAATATACATATGAGTGAAGAATTAACTTCTCAGAATATATACAAAGAAGAGTTGACACAAGATTTTAATTTACTTATCAATATAGCAAACTGAGTTATTCCTCCACCCAAGAACTAATGAATCAGTTCCCCGTCTCATCAACACTATCCTCAAATGATATCATTCAGTGTGTAACCCGCTTTGAGAACACTGACCATGAATCATTCATACCAACAGTGTAGTTAGATCGGTTCTCTGAAGCATATTAAACTCTTTCCCATACAAGAGAGTCGTTCTACTCAGTTTTACTAATATGAGTTTTCAATTGCAATCTCTAATCGTTCTCTATAACTATCTTATGAATTCCCTGAATTCATTCATGTATCTATCATTTACAACTCATTATAAGCTTAATTCTTACAATCTTCAAATAAATTTCTACTATCTCCAAATGAATTTTGATTATCCCCAAATGAATTTCTCATTAACATCTCTCTATGAGTTTACTCATCTCTTTTCTTAGGTATAATTACACAACATACCAAACATACCATTTCATTTTTATGAAACAGTTTCACACAAAAACCAATAAGATTATTTTATCTTATTGCTTGCTTTGAGAACTCTTTATGAGTCTATTTAACTTCAGATATTCTCGTAAAGAGTTTATCTTTATTCAATATATTACATTCACATAATAATTTTTATGTATTAAGATTTAATAAGATTTATGCGTATCTTTTAATTATATACGGACTCTTCACAAGTCCATTTCTTTTTTTTTAATCCATCAGATTATACTCCAAGGTACTTGTTACCTCGAAACTATAATCCACTACCCTGATACCAACTGTAACGCCCCCAAAATCCCCGCGCTTTCCACGCGGCGGACCTTGTACGTTAATTTCGTACATCTATCGACTTAACCAATGATCCCATAATCATATTGGTTGAATTAGTCTTATTTTAGACTATACGTTAAAAATTTCTCTTAACTTTGTCCCTGGATCTTAACTTAATCTCAGTCTCATAAGTATACAAGTATCAACTTGTATTTCATCCGTATAAATGGATAAAACCATATATAACAGTTTAATTTTAACCTTAGGATTTAAATATTCTATATACGTCCACTTGTAACGGTCTCATTCGTACTACAAGTATCAATATACAAAGATATCTCTTCATATCAATAATCCTATTTATATGGTATTCAGAATAGTAATAACGAGTTATACCTGGGTCCGAGGAACCTTAACGATGGATTTGACCAGTCAACATCGCTTAGTTCTGTCTCAGATGTACAGCACTCACAAGTTATTTACCGATCCTCATCCAGATAAATAGATCATTATCGACATTGTTTTAATATTTAACAATTCTACATTATATCAAATTTAAAGAAATAACAACATCCTGATGATAATAATTTATATCATTCATTCAATATTCGGTTACATGTTTGTTTGTTCGTATTACAACAGTCATTATGACTTATACAAATACAAGTAATAAACATGAAAACCTAATCTACGCTTCATCTTTACGTTCAAGATCTTCTTAACGTTCATCTTTAATCTGCAAATAAGGTTTTATTCGCAAGAATGAGCACGACGGCTCAGCAAGTCTAACATATTATCACATACACAGTTTATGCTTTCATATAAACTTTAACATGCTTTGACTGAACATACATCTCAGTTAATAATCATATTAATTTATGCTTAACAATAAACATATTTTATACATACTCATATGCATCATCAAATATCAATTAACATTTAACAGTTAATCAATAACTAACACTTAATCATTTAATCACATAAGACCTTCATTCATGTACTTTCACATATAAACTATCACATAATAACATGAACAATCTTAGAACATACTAAATAACACATAAAAGTTTAGAACTTGCCTCAAATTGAAACTAGGGTTTTCCGGCGGAGCGTTAAACCCTACACAGTCATTTAGTGCATAAGCGGTTAGATTCATCGTATTATATAACTTCATAAGTCTTATATTAACTTATTTAAACTCTTTCAATAGGTGGAATTATTTGGAAAATTGGCTAACTCAAAAACTCATTTTTAAGCCAAAATTTCGGATTTGGGCAGATTGTTGGACTGCCAGACCCCGGCTCAGTTAAACGGCCATAACTTCTTCGTTTTAAAACATTTTTTAGTCGTTCAAAATTCCACGCGTTCGTAACTTCCGTCTCTACAACTTTCATTCAGAAAAAAGTTCGAGATTCCTGACAGATTTGTACAGATTTCGGCCTAAAGGTGACTGCTCTAAAACTGATTCATATTTCTGACCTCTTTTATAGTAACAGCCATAACTTTGTCATACGAAAACATTTTTGAGTGATTCTTGAGTCTAAATTGCTTAGAATTTCATGAGCTACAACTTTTATTTAGGTTTCTAAGGCAGACTCAGACTTTAAATTTTCGGAAATTCGCAAAAATATTCTGCGACTAGATTAGACTTAACTTTCTTTGATCCGATTGGTAAAACATGATACCTCAAGCATTAATTTGCTAGGATAACATGTTCTAACACTCCGTATCACTTCATAACATAAAAATAACAAAATCATAAACCTACTTATATAAGATTTCATGACTTTTTCTCAAGAACACGAAGAACGAATCGAAGAACACGAAGAACAAAGTTTCATCGTTCTTCGTTTCGACTACTAAAACTTGATGCCACAAGCATTACTTAGCAAGGCCATCATGTTTCATCATCCCATAACACTAAATTACAAAATCATAAACCTACTTATAAGGAAATTTATGACTTTCACTCAAGAACACGAAGAACACGAAGAACGATAAGAAAAATCGAACATCGTAATGGCTTGTGTTTTGAGCTTTTTAACTAAATACTTGAAATGAAATGGACAGTATAACTACTTATAATTTATATTTCACTACTCTAGACATAAAATAAATCGAGCATTATAGCTATTCACATATACTCTACGAATTGAAAAATTACATAATAACAACTAGAGATTACCTCTTGGAGTGCAAGCTTTGACAACAATTTGTGCAAGGCTTCAATACTCATCAACAAGATTAATCTATCAATATATCTCTCTAGCTTTGTTGCTCTAATTTACTTGGTGAATTGGTAAGGATTATGAAGAGTGAAGACTCCTATTTATAGGATTTTCCAAGTTAGGGTAAAATGGTAAAAATGACAATCAAGCTTTGGCTCCAAGTTTGGCTTGACTTTAACTTTGGCTCCAAGTTTGGCTTATACTTTGGCTCCAAGTTTGGCTTGGCTCCAACTTTGGCTTCAAGTTTGGTTTATTCTTTGGCTCCAAGTTTTGGCTTGACTTTGGCTTGGCTTAGGCTTTAACTTTATCTACTAACTAGAGTTAACAACTAACTCAACATTAGTTAATTCTCTACTAACTTGTATACTTGACTTTTACTATTCACAGTTGACTTTTTCGTATTTATACCGTATAATTTTCGTATTATTCTCGTATTATTTTCGTATTCTACCCGTATAATTTTCGTATTATTCTCGTATTATTTTCGTATTCTACCCGTATAATTTTCGTATTATACGCGTATAATTTTCGTATTATTCTCGTATTATTTTCGTATTCTACCCGTATAATTTTCGTATTATACGCGTATATGTGAATAGTGATTAGGGTTAGGTTATAACCCTTAGGGTTTCTAGGTTTAGGGTTTAGGTTTTAACCTTTTCTAAGTTTAACCAAACCCTAGTTTAGGTTTTCCAAACCCTATAATTAGGTTTTTAGGTTTTAACCTTTAAATAACTTTTCGATTTTAATAAGTGTTAAGGTTAATTACTTGAACCGAAAAACGAATTCCTACACATAAGTAATTCACATAGCACATTTAAAAGCTCAATTCAAGCTTTACTAATCACATAACACATAGTTTAGGTTAAAAGTTTAACCTCTAATCGTAAACGAATCGTAGTTTCGAGTCGTTTTTAATCTTTAATATAGTTCAATGTATTGTTGAGAAATCGTTTTTAGGCTTCTAAATTAACAACCTTTATCATATCTTGACAGATCATTTTTAAAATATTTGGGATATTACAATATTGCAGTTTATATGTTTGTTGAAATTGCAGTTATCTAAAGTAAGTAAAGAGATAATTATTTTTAAGAGGTTCAAAGCCAAAAATAGTCCTAGTCCTCTCTTCTATTCCGACAAGTAGGGATGATCCACAAATGATATTAGTCACTAAGTCTAGGTTCTCTCAGAACCAATTACAACAATGTGATCCACTAAGTATCACACAAGTCACTAAGACTTGATCTCATTCAGAAGTTGATTATCTCATAATCAAGTAAGTCTTTCAAACTTGTCTTATAAAGATCACTAAGCTCTAATCTCACACAGAGGTTGATTCTCTCATAATCAAGCAAGTGTATTAGAATTGTCTTTACAAATATCACTAAGATCTGACTGGTTTTTTCTTTATGTTTGGAGTGCTGCTAAGTTACGTTAAGCTCTTCTCTGAAAGACTTAGCAGCGAAGATCGATTTCTCTAGAAACGTATATTAGCCTTTGGATCGTAGGGTAGACTTTAAGCTCTCAGAATTTTTATTTTTGAATATTTGAATTGATCAATTCTGTCTCTTTTTCATCAAATTATTGTGAAATCTGAAGCAGTAATCTCTTAATAGATTTTCACTTGGAGAAATGCCCTTTGAAAGTTGCCATTATTACTACTTCAGTAGAATGCAGATATCTTATGACTCTAACTAATAGTCTGATGTAGTCGCCAATGTTTGTCAACTGTGTCAGTCTACTGTTTGTGTGTTGTAATGACCATGAATTTCAAGATAAATTATAAATAAAATTTGGGAATTTAATTTCTAAATTAGGTGACTTGTTGTGTGAATTAATTTAAACCCTAATGAGGTGGTTTGAATATTTGATTATTCAATTTATTTAATAAAAAGGAAGTCCAAGGAATGGGTTATTAAATTAATGGACTAACCTAATTATATTTTTTTTTTATCGGGATTGAGATGTTGTGGAACCTTAATTAAATATTCAATTAATATTGAATATGGCAAGTCTAATTGGATTATGTAATTAAATTTAAATGGATTATTAAACTGTTCATTAATTACTTAAACAAGCACAATCAATTAATTAAATGATGGACTTGGGGAATTTGCTATGTGATTGGGTATTTATTTAAACTAGCCCAATGTTTTATTTGATTGGGAAGTGAGTGAATTAATTTAGTAGCCCAATGTTGGTGGATTATTAGGTACTCTAGTGGCCCAAATGAAATAAATTGCAAGCCCAATCCTTGATCCAATTTCTAAAGCTTCTAGAAGATCCATTATTTACCAAATTAGCTATTAAAAATAAATGGAAAATCAAGGAAAAGGGGGCATGGCCGGTGGGTATGGAGGGAGTACTTATTGGACTTCAAATAATTTGCTTAAGGTGATGTGTGGAACATTCAACATATTTCCTAGCATTTTTGGAAAAAGCTTGATGTCCAATGTATACATATATAGGTTATATGTATAGTTTTCTTCTACTATAAATAAGGTCTTTAGCTCATTTGGATTAGAGTTTACAAATATTGCTAGAGTTCTCTATATTGTGAGCTAGTGAGTTCTTTAGTGAGTCACTACCGAGTCAAGCGATACAAGCAATAATTCTTCAAGGAGGTGTTCTTGGATGTCATGACATTTCATAACCTACTTTGGAAAGCATAGAAAATAAGCCATCAAGAGCAAAAGGTATAATACCCACCTAAAACCCTAGTTTTGGAGTTTATTATGTTATATATAAATTTTCTATGGTAGAAAAGTTATTTACAATCTCTAAATGTTTAGATCCATGATAGTTTAGTAAATCTAGGTTTCCATGGGTTTATAATGTGTATTTATGTGTGTTTGTTATGAAACGTTTAGCAAAAAGCTTGAAAATCATTTTTACCGGTAAACTTAATCGGGAAGTGTACTTGAAGCTTTTCATTTTAAAACCTACATATTATATTGGTGATTTTATTTCTTGGAGTGATAATAATGTAAGTAAAGAACAAAATCTCGTCAGAATCATGTAAAAATGATTTAAAATGAGCAAAATATGAAATTTTTACCAAAAACACTTCACTGTTGCAAATATGTGCACAACAGTCTACTTTATGGTTATTTTCAGTGACCAAAACATGTCCAATTTTACATTTTGATGATGGAATTTTGTTGTTCGGAAAGATACAAATCCAAAAAGATCAATTTGAGGACAATCAAAGTTCTAGATTTTATTTTATTCAAGTTTTAGTCAAGGAGGCAAAAAAAAATTTTAGATGCATTCTGCTGGTTTTCTAGAAAAAACCAGCAGGTCCGATTATTTTACCTCGTGGGGTCCGGTTCGGGTCTTTCTAGGTCGGTGCTTGTGATGGTTCCAAAAGAGAAAATATTTGTAATTTATTAAAGAATATTATAAAAATTAATTTGGGTAATTGCTATGTCATTACGTATTTTTTAGAGTTAATAATTGATTAAAACATTATTAATTAATAATGTTAGTATACAATTAATTTTTATTTAATACTAAATAATAATTAAACCAACTACTTATTATTTAAATAACATTAAATAATAAATAAAAATAATTAATTAATTATTATTTAATTAACTAATATTAAATAATAATTAAAGAATCTTAAGTAATAAACTTATTATTTATTGTTAAATAATAATTAAGGATAATTAATTAATTAATTAATTAATTAAAATTAAATAATAATAAAAGAGGATTAAAGTTAATAAACTAATTATTTATTATTAATTAATTAAGATTAAATAATAAGTAAGGATAATTAATTAAGTAATTAATTAATTAATTAACATTAAATAATAATTAAAGTTAATAAAATAATTATTTATTATTTGATTAAGATTAGATAATAAGTTAGGATAATTAATTAATTGTTTAATTAACGTTAAATAATAATTAAATATGATTAAAGTTAATAAATTAATTATTTATTATTTAATTAAGATTAAATAATGAGTAAGAGTTATTAATTAATTAATTAAATAATTATTATTTAATTAACATTAACTAATAAGTAAAGATGATTAGAGTTAATAAACGAATTATTTAATATTAAATAATCGGTAAGGTTAATTAATTAGTTAATTAATTATTAATTAAAGAGGATGAAAATTAATAAACTATTTATTCATCATTTAATTAATGATTAATGATAAATAAGAAGGATTAATAGCACATGAATAATTAGTTATTACGCAACAATAACTAATGATAGTTATCATTTATAATAATTAATAATAAATGAGATAATGAAATAATTATAATAAATTGTTTAAGAATTTAAATAATTTTATAAGTAATGTTGTAAGTTTTATAAATTAATATTACTTAAAGAGAAGTAATATTTGATAGTTAAATCATTTACCTAAATACATTTAAGGGTATTATCTAGGGTAAATGAAATAAAAATTCTTCACAATGTGCTATGTGAGTTGGAAAAGTTCTAAGCAGCAAACAATTGTTAATTCAGTGACAGAGGCAGAGTACATAGTTACAAGTGAAGCTGCAAATGAGGCTATTTGGATGAAGAAGTTCATTACAGAACTTGGAGTGTTTCCTTGCATTCAAGGACTAGTGCCTTTATTTTGTGACAACACAAGAGCTGTTGCACAAGCCAAGGAACCCAGATCTCATCGAAAATCCAAACACGTGTTGCGGTGGTTTCATTTGACTAGAGAAATTATTGAAAAAGGAGATGTCATCTTGGAGCATGCCAACTCTCTTGACAACATAACAGATCAATTTACTAAAGTTTTAACTCAAAATAAGTTTGATCATCACTTAGAAAAAGATGGGTATTAGATACCATGGCGATTGGCTTTAGTGCAAGTAGAAGATTGAAAATAGTATACGCACAAGCCAATCATATTTGATATGATGTAGCATGTATTTTGTAATCTTATTTATTTATTACTAAAAGTTATTTATACAAAGATATTTTTTTATCTATATTTAATAGATGACATTAATTGTGATAAACCCATGGTTGTTAAGAAATGTTTTTGGAATCATGATGATGATCATGCTAAAAAGATCTAAATTCAAGATAGCTCAAAACAAAAATTATTCTTAATCGTGGGATTACTAAAATGGGGATTAGTGAATGCAGATAGATTAGTACATACTATATTTGCTCTTATTAAGATGATGATTGATCTCATAATCATTTTTGTAAACACATTAAAGCAAGTATGTAGGTGCTTATTACATAATAAGTTCATTGAACATGACTCGCTCAAGAAACACCTAATGGAGTCTTACTTATCTGTTAATAGGAGTTCTTTTGTGATAGTAGTGCAAGTGATCATTGGACTTGAGATCATCATAGTATCTTGTGTATGATAAATTATATTTTTGACATATTCCTTAAAACCTTTAGGGTGTATCAAAGGGTATGTTCGGGTAAAATAAGTTTAACATGGAGAGAGGTGAATGGTCAATAAAGAATATACCACTTCTAGTAAAAGAAGAGAATGTCATATGCGATTCGATAAATGACAACTCAGTAGTCCTTGGCCAATGCAGAATACAAATTAGAAAGTTGTTTCTAATTTACATTAATTAGAGTTATTCATTTGAGAATTGAAAATCATATAATCAAATAAAATAAGACTTGACAGTAATACCATGTCTTATATTTGATTGGGACATTGTGAGGTAGAAGAATTGAATTGTACGGTAACTAATTGATGAATATGTTCTTTAATGATTAATTGTTGAAATCTATATTATCTGAAAAGTCGTTGATCACTAAGGGGGCTTACCCTTATTATGAAATAAATATTATTTATTAGAATAAATTAAATAGTTTAATTTATTTATATAAATAAAATTAGATTAGTTCTAATTAATTTATTCTATAATCGATTTAATATAGAGAACCTAAAGGATCACACTGCAAAAGAAAAATAATTATTTAAAAAGTAAATGGCATAATCGTAATAATGAATTAAGTATATTTAATTTTATACTATGAGGATAGAATAAATTAAATAGCTTAATATTTATTATTTAATATTTTAGAAATGCTAATTATAAATTAATAAGAAGAGTCTTACTATTATTATTACTATTATCATTGTTATTTAGTTCCTAAATGGTTTATGAATCAATTAATAAGAGTACTCTCATAAATGATAATTAAGTTCCTAAATGGTTTAGGAATTTTAATTATTATATTAAATTAATTAAGTTCCTAATTAGATTATAAGTTTAATTAAAAACTCTATTCCTAAATGTGTTAGGATGGTTGACTATATCTATAAATAAGAGAAGTCTTATTATAGATTGAAGATACATACACTTCCAAAAGTTTTAAGAGAGTACTTATAAGTTCTCTAGATCTAAGATATTAGAAGAGAGAGAAAACTAGGGTTTGCCATCACCCACTTCTTGAATCATTATTCTTCCTTGGTGGATCACCTCTAAAAGCCAAACATTTGGGTGGCTTATATGTAATTTGATTTCATGTTCATGGATATTACAAACCAACACATGGTCCCTACGATCGCTCAGTGTAATACTCAAGACTAAAGTACTTCTCATTTTTTGTGGTGTTGCATAAACTTTAATAAACAAGTTGCTTAAATTATTCAATAATTATTTAATTCCGATTGTGATATTTCATTAATAAAATTCTCTTATAATTGCTAAGCAAATTAGTTGCTCATTCTTGTAAATTATATTTGCAATTAAAGCCGAAAGGTCAGAAAAGTACGATGCTAAGGATAAGGGAAGGGAAAAAGCGAAGAAGATAGCTAGAACATTAATTTTTTTTTTTTTTTTTGCAGTTGTATATTTAATGATGTAATCTTTTTGAGACTCTAATATTAAATGTATTGTAAGTAAATCCCGAGTATGAATTATTAAGATTATCAAATATTATATTAATATTGTAAATTAATTATATTATATAGTTCATTATGTGTTGCGAGGTGAATCGTAACGCACCCAAGTCTTGAATAGTGAGTATTCGAATTTAGGGGCGTTACATTGTGGAAATAGTACGTCTCAGGTTATATTGCAGTTTATTTGAAATTGCAATTATGTAAAGTAAGTAAAGAGATAATTATTTTTAAGAGGTTCGAAGCCTAAAATACTTCTAGTCCTCTCTTCCATTCCAACAAGTAGGGATGATCCACGAAGGATATTAGTCACTAAGACTAAGCTCTCTCAAAACCAATTACAACAATGTGATCCACCGATTATCACATAAGTCACTAAGACTTGATCTTTGATGATCTCATAATCAAGTAAGTCTCTTAGACTTGTCTTATAAATATCACTAAGATCTAATCTCACACAGAGGTTGATTCTCTCATAATCAAGCAAGTCTATTAGAATTGTCTTCACAAATATCACTAAGATCTGAATGGTTGTTTGTTTGTGTTTGGGATGCTACTAAGTTGTGTTAAGCTCTTCTCTGAAAGACTTAGCAGGGATGATCGATTTCTATAGAAATGTAGATTAGCCTTTGAATCGTAGGGTAGAGTTTGAGCTCTCCGACTTTTTGAATCTTTGAATTGATCAATTCTGTCTCTTTTTCATTGATTATTGTGAAATCTGAAAAAGCAATCTATTTATAGATTTTCACTTGGAGAAATGCCCTTTGAAAGTTGCCATTATTACTACTTTAGTAGAACGCATACTCTTCCAAACTTCCTTAGTTCATTATGCGATCTCAGAGTAACTAAGTCTTCTGCTCTACGATCTCTTGAATTTTTAGTCGATTACAAGTCCTAACTTTACTATCTAGATCAACTTAACAAGTTTGATCCTTAAGTCCTGTTACAATAATCTTCTCTTATGGAGTTTACTATATTACTTATTTTTCTTACAAATATACATTTAGCTCATATATATCATCATTAAATCAAATAAATTATCATAAATGCAATAACATGATATTGAGCTTTTTACAGCTGATGTAGTGAAACTTCCAGTCACTACCCTGGTAACTTCGTGGGAGAATATTTATAGTTGTAAAGGAAACTCTTTCAGGTTATCCAAAAGATTGGAATGACTAATGTAATATGAAACATTCAAAAAAGTCAAAACGATATAACTTATGATACCGGATCCAGACACCCTTGTTTTTCTAGCTTCCGTTGAAACTTTCATTTTTTGTTGGTTGACTTGAACTTTTCCGTAATCCAGATATATGGGCATTGACAAAAAACTCAAAACCCTAGTGGAGAGTCCAGAGCATTGCATTCAAAGCATTGATTGAAGGACGGTCCTTGGTGAAAATGATATATACCTATATATGGCCCACGGAGAACTTTTGGAATCGACAAGGCAAAAATTGGATATGCATTCAAAGCGTTCATTGAAGTTCAGTCCAAGGTGAAAAAGATATATACATATATACCGCCCGCGGAGAACTTTTGGAATAGACTAGGCAAAAATTGGATACCGATTTCAGATTGTTTAAATTTACAGTTAGTTTGTGCGGTACTGTTTAGAAATAAATTATATTTATATAGCAAAAAATAAATTAGTTTGTCTAGTGTAACTTAGTCGTGTAACTTTAAATTATATTCAGTTTTTTGATAGTCAGCATTCTTTTACATAGTATTTCGACACGATCAATAACTACTCTCCATAATTATACATCTTTTCTGTAGTCAACTCAACTATACATCTTTTCTGCAGTCAACTCAACTATATATTCCCTCCATTACAAAAAAAAAAAAAAAAAGAAGAAGAAAAAACAAATTCAAGTTTATCATCTTAATTTCATTATCATATACCACTAAACCAACAACTTATTACTCCATCCGTTCTAAATTATATGATTATCGTTGACTTTACAAAGTCAATTTGATACATTTTCAAGCTTAAAATTGAGATGGTATATTAAAAATTATGAAACAATAAATTTTAGAATGACTAGTGGTTTTTTAAATATTTTACGATATTCATCATTATATTAACTAAAACTTAAAAAAATATTTATCATTGAGTTTGAAAATATTTTAAGTTATTTTAAAAAATTAATAATAATCTTATATTTTAGGACACAGAAAGAGTATTATTTTTAAAGATATACATAAAACAAATACATACATATCCTTAATAGTCGCAAATTTTAGAAAAGACCTTCAAAGACCAGGCAATATCCTGCCCAGTACGCGCCCACCAATTTAAATCTTGTCAACGAATTCCAGAAATCATATTTAGACCATTTCTCTTAAAGGGATCCTCTTAAAGCATGGTCTTCATTCCATGCTTCTATTTTATATTTTACTTGAACAGATTGCTTGGTCTACTAAAAGGCACTATAAATAGCTTGCCCATCATGATCATTTCATATATACCTCAAACCATAAATAAACATATATTTCACAATAATGAAGATCCCAACTTATTCCATGCCTTCATTTGCTCTTGTTCTTCTCTTCCTAAGCTTTTTCACATTTTCAGCCTCATCTAATTCTCATGGTGATTTTCTTCAATGCCTTTCGCATATATCCCCAGTAGTTATTTACACCCCGAAAAACTCTTCTTACACATCCGTGTTAGAGTTTTCCATTAACAACCTGCGATTTGCAACAAAAAACACCCCGAAACCTCTAGTTATCGTTACGCCAACGCATGAATCCGAACTCCAAACGGTCATTTATTGCTCTAAGAAATACGACATTCAAATTAGGATACGATGCGGAGGTCATGATTACGAGGGTCTTTCTTATGTATCACAAGTCCCATTTGTGTTACTTGATATGAATAATCTTCGATCCATAAATGTGGATCCCGTATCAGCAACTGCATGGGTTCAAGCTGGTGCAACCCTAGGTGAACTTTACTATAACATTGCTCAGAAAAGTAACAATCTCGGGTTTCCGGGTGGCATTTGGTACACTGTTGGTGTTAGTGGACTAATTAGTGGTGGAGGGTATGGCTTGTTAAGACGAAAGTACGGTCTAGCTGCTGATAATGTTGTTGATGCTCGTTTGATCGATGTTAATGGAAGAATTCTCGATAGAAAAGCAATGGGAGAAGATTTATTTTGGGCCATTAGAGGTGGAGGGGCTTCTAGCTTTGGTGTCATTCTTTCTTGGAAGATAAAGCTAGTTCCTGTCTCGAAAACAGTGACTGTTTTTCAAGTTGACAGAACTTTGGAGCAAAATGGAACCGATATTCTTCATAAATGGCAGACTGTTGCACCAAAACTAACCAAAGATATTGAAATCAGAGTTCTTGCAAATCCTATACGGAGAAATGCACCTAATGAAGCTGCAAAAACAGTACTTGATGGCGATTTGAGCACTAATGCAAATGATAAAACAGTAGAACTAAGATTCTTAGGTTTGTTTCTTGGCCGACAAGAAAGACTACTTTCTCTGATGAGGAAAAAATTACCAGAATTAGGTCTGGTGAAAGAAGATTGTGTCGAAGTTAGTTACCTACAGTCAGTACTCCTTTTCTCCCTTTTTTCGGCTGAAGATTCTCCTGCTGTTCTTCTAAACAGAACCTCGTATAAGATTCCTTTTAAAGCAAAATCAGACTATGTGGATAAACCATTGTCAAGAAAAGGTTTAAATGGGATATGGAAAATTCTTCTTGAAACTGAGCCTGGTACAACAAACTATATTTTTACTTCATATGGGGGAAGGATGGATGAGATCTCGGAATCGGCAATTCCATTTCCACATAGAGCTGGAACTTTGTACAAGATGTATATGAGGGTGCAAACTGATGGAGATACTGCAAAGGCAATGGATTGGATTAGGAGGCTGTATAAGTACTTGACGCCGTATGTTACCAAGAATCCAAGAACTGCGTATGTGAATTATAATGATCTTGACTTGGGAGTGAATAATCCACAAGGGCGTATAAGTTACAAGGAAGCGAGCGTATGGGGTAAAAAGTATTTCAAGAATAATTTTGATAAATTAGTTATGGTGAAGTCTTTAGTTGATCCTGATAATTTTTTTAGGCATGAGCAGAGTATTCCTCCTTTTTCATAATGATCGGACATGTGAATTCTTAATCACTTGTTCAATTCTTTAATTAAAAAAAAACTCATGTTAACTTTGATTATAGTGAAGTCTACTGTTGATCATAGGCATGAGTAGAATATTCCTCCTTTGACAAGTGAAATCTTAATCAATTGTTTGTTTCTTCAATAAAGAAAACGTCATCTAAAATTTGACTTGTTCGTTATTATTTCTCTAAAAACATTCATCAATTGTTGTATCCTCAAGTCACATAGCTCGTAGTCTTTGGAATATTATATATTTGAGTTTCAAGGTTTAACAATTAATATCATACACATATATATGTATATACTCTGTGTCTGGTAACAGGGGTTAGTAGTAGAGATTTGTTATAGAGGATCTCATACCCGTTTATATGCCTACATGAATAGTCTACTTTAAACGACTTGAAATCAGGATACCCATAAGCTGTGTAAAATTAAGGCATCTGCCACATTATTACCTTCTTTGTAGCTATCTTGCAACACCACGTCACAAATATTCTGTGTTATGCATGATATAAGAATATAAGCAAGCTGCTAGGAAACTTTATTGATTCCATAGAATGCATCACCCAGTGACATATACCAAAGTGAACACCCACTGCCTCAGCAGCCTGTTTGTACCAAAAGCGTTGTTAGTCTATTTTGTTGAGCGGTCTATATTAAGTCTTAACCTTTCGAAATTCAAGACTTGTTAACTCTGTTTCAATATATCACTTCTGATTTTTTAAAATTAATTTAAGATATTTTCAAATTCAGAATTGATATTAATTCATTAAATTTTAGACAATATAATTGTGGAAACTGTAAACTATCAAAAACGTACTACTAATTACAATATTTATTGTTAATATTAAAAGTTATTTGGATCACACCAATTTAAAATTTAAAAATATCACATATTAGCTTTGAAAAGTCAAATTTAATCCTCTTATTTTTTATCGGTAAAAAAAGAAATTTCTTTAATACCCAAAAAATTACATGGCGAATCCGTAAGATTTGCATAAGGCCAATATAGAATTACAAATCATCAAATTACCCACATGTACTCGAAGCCAAGTTGCAAAGTCCATTTCCCGTAATGTGGCAATTTGTTCTTTGGTGATGTGGGGATGTTCAAGCCTTACACTTTCATCAATTTTTTTGTGTAAATTATGATTGCATAACTTAAATTAGAAAGGGATTAATTAATATCTTAAGGGTTGTGCACAAACATTTATTACACACTTACTCAAGGAATGACGCAATTTCATCACAACTCAAAAGTAAATAGATGTGGGCAGCTTTCATCTCATCATCATTTAATGACCTCTAAGTAGCTTCACCTAGCACACGACTTGGACTAGTAAAAATTGAAAGGCGACCATCCAGATCCATGCCACCTCCATCATCATTCCTTGGGACTTGATTTAGCCTTGTTTGGATTGTGGATTCAATATAATGCGAGCATAACAATGATATCTCTTGCAAATTTTAAGCCTCTTAAGTTGAAGCTTCCACATATGCTTTATTTTTAACCTTCTTCTTTAAATGAAACATACACTAAAAAGTAAATATCAAATCTATCGCTAAACTAAATTTGTTGCAAAGAATGAAAAATAAAGTTTTAAAAATATTACCTCTCAAAGGGATACATCCATCGATATTGTACAAGTTCACTCACCTTAGCTTCATAAGCTAAGTGAATTGGTAGATGTTCTATAGAATAAAAAAAAACTGGAGGAAATATTTTCTCAAGATTGCACAATATCATCACAATATTTGTCTCAAGCAACTTCATATGCTCTTTTCACAACCTTGTTGAGCATAAATCCCTAAAGAAGTGACACAAGTCAGTCAATGCATCCCATATCGACTTGGGCAACATGTCTTGAAATGCAATTGGAAATAACCTCACAAAAAACACATGACAATCATAGCTTTTTAGCCCAGTGAACTTACTATCTTCTACATTAACACATCTCGAAATATTAGAAGCATAGCCATCAGGGAGGTTCAATTGTTTAACCCACTTGCAAACATCTTGAATTTGGGGTTTGGTTAGTGTATAAGTTGTTTTGGGCTTTATGATCTTCTGATTAATATTTTGTAAGTCTAGTTTCGAACGCTTGCAATGGGTCTTTAGATCCTTCCTTGCATTTGGATTATCCTTTGTTCTACCTTTGACATCCAATATTGTATAAAACAGGTTTTCAAACACGTTTTTACTCAACATGCATCACATCAAGATTGTGTCGAATAAGAAGTGAATGCCAATAGGGTAACTCCCAAAAGATTGAACATTTCACCCAATTATGTTCCTTTCCATAACCATATGTTTTATGTTTATCGCACACCTTTCCAATTGTAATAGGTGGCAATTTTGATACACGCTGAAATACCTCTTCGCTTGATAACTGAGGTGGTGGAAAATTGAATTCAATTGTATTCCTCTTGAATTTGTCCTTTTGATATCAATAAAAATGATCAATAGGCAAAAATTGACGATAACAATCAAAGAAACTAGGCTTTCTACCATTCTCAAGGGTAAAAGCCTTGCTACCCTCCATACAATAAGGGCAAGCCATCTTGCCATGAGTACTCCAACCTGACAACATTCCATAAGCAGGAAAATTGCTAATTGTCTATATCAATGCAACTTTCATCTGAAAATTTTGCTTCGCATATGCATCATATGTGTTAACTCCGCCATTCTATAACATTTTTAATTCATCAATCAGCGGTCTCAAGTATACATCTATATCCTTACCAGGACTATTTGGACCGAGAATGATTAATGTCAAGAACATGTAGGGCTACTTCATATACATTCCAGGTGGCAAATTATATGGAGTGACTATAACTGGCCAACAGGAATATGGATTTGCAAAGTTTCCAAACGGAGTGAACCCATTAGTGGAGAGTCCAAGTCTAATATTTCAAGATTCTACAGAAAATGTTGGATAAGTGAGATCAAAGTGTTTCCATGCCTCACTATCTGCTGGGTGGATAACTACACCAACGGGACTGGGATTCTTTTTATGCCCTGTCATGTGTTCTGCTGTGACATTAGACATATACAATCTTTGAAGTCTAGGTGTAATTGGAAAATATCGCAAAACCTTAAAAGGCGTATCTTTTTGCTTTTTATTTCCTAGTGGCTTAAGTTTAAATCCAGGATGACCACATACAAAACAATGCGTCTTATTTTCATTTTCATTGTAATACAATATGCAATCGTTTTCACATGCTTGTATCTTTTGATAACCAAGTCCCAACATTTTTACCATTTGTTGCGCCCTATAGTAATTCTCAGGAAGCTTCTCATCTTTAGGCATCACACTCTTCATTAATGAGATCATGCGATTAAAGTGAACTTGGCTCATGTTTGACTCATCCTTGAGGTTAAACAATTGTGCTACCATTGATAATTTTGTTGACTTCTCACAACCTGGCCATAGTGGATCATCAACATCTTTTAAAAGTTGAAAAAAAATTGGTGGCATCAGAATTTGGTTCTTCCAATCTAGATGCCTCGCTACTCCAATCAAAACTTTTCCCAGTAACATCTCGCATGAGATCTATATACAGATTTGTATCAAACGGGACCTCAACATTATTACTATGGTTTGAACTTTCTCCGGATAAATATTCGCCATGCACAAACCATTTTTTGTAATTATTTTTGAATCCCTTTCTATAAAGATGTATTTCAACATCTTCTCGAAGCTGAAAGAACCTCAATTTACAAGTCGAACAATGACACTTAATTTTCTGCTCATTAACATTTTCGGGAATAAAGTAAGAAAAATTAAGGAATTCCTTTACTCCCTCTCTGAATTCTTCACTAATTGTTCTTCCATTTTCAGCAACTCGCCTATCAATCCAACTTCGATCAAAAGGCATCCTTCCTAAGCAGAACATCATTACAATTTATCAAAATTTTCAAATTATTTCTGAGCAGTAATAATGTATTTAAAACCTTTCCATCAAGAAACCAAAAGGCAGTATATATTTCTTACTAAAAAGAAACAACCAAATGAAAATGTTATTAATATTGAATTGATGCAGATTATACAAAAGGCAAAATCTGGTAAGAACTCCAAGATACTATACATACAAAATATAAAGAATCATATCCCAGTATGTGAGTTTGAGCTCATATAGTCGCACTTGATAAATTGTAAGTATTTGAATATCTGCAAACAATACTGGCAAATATATCATACTACTAAAAAGCATTAAAATATGCCGAGTAAGAAGATACTCCCTCTATCACTTTACTTGCTTTGTTGTTTTCAACATGCACAGAGTAAAATTGAGATTTCGAAACTATCTTCCCAAATGGACCCACCCCATTAAAGAGTACTCTAGGAGGAAAATGTGTTTTTATGAAAGACAAACTAAAGAAACTTATTTTTAGGACAACTCAAAAAAGGAAAGGGAACAAAATAAGTGGGACAATAGGAGTAATATTTTCTAGCTTCAAACACGATTACATTTTATAATAAGAATGAAAGGACATGATAGAAAACATGTAAGAACTAAGAATTTTGAATTACATTATAAATAAAATTGGAAAATTAAATTCTAATTAAATGAGTTATTGTGTGATTTAATTTAAACATTTATGTGGTAATTTGATTGTTGACTATTCAGTTAATTTTACTAAAGGAAGTCCGATTAATGGATTTATTAAATTAACGGACTAACCTAAGATTATTTTGTGAGGAACCTTAATTAAATATTCAATTAATATTGAATAGGTCAAGTTTAATTGGATTATGTAAATTAAATTAAATTTGATTATTAAAGTGTTCCTATAATTATTTAAACAAGCCCAAACAATTAATTAAGTGAGGGACTTGTGGAAATTGCTATGTGGGTTGATATTTATTTAAACTAGCCCAAATTATTAAGAAGCTAGTGAATTATTTTAGTAGTCCAATGTTGATGGATCCAAAGAGTATAGTGGCCCAAACAAATTAAATTCTTAGCCCAAATTTTGATCCAATAAGTCTAGCTTCTAGAAGGCATTAATTTACCAAATTGACTATAAAAATAAATCAAAAATGGGGCAAATAAGAGAGCATGGCTAGAGGAATGGGTTGTCCATGGACTCCAAATTTTATCAATTTTGTTTGCTTGAGTTAGTGTGTGGAACACTCAATTTATTGCTAGCATTTTTGGAAAAAGGTTGAAGTATATTTTATATGTATAGATTTATACTACTATAAATAGAAGTTAGTTCACTTAAGTTAGAGTTTACAAAATTCTTGCTAGAGTTCCTTATGTTGTGAGCTAGTGAGTGGAGTTAGTTAACTCGGTGAGTTAAAGAAAAAGAAAGTGAGTTAGTGAGTTTCTTTAGTGAGTCACTACCGAGTCAAGCTAGATTACTTCAAGGGGTATTCTTGAATGTCATCTAACTCCATCATCTATTTTGGAAAGGAGAGAAAAGTAGCTCACATGTCAAAAAGGTATAAAAATCCCTTAAAAACCCTAATCTTGGTTTTCTTTTAATTTTTATGGTAGATGTAATACCCCGGATATTTACGAGATTTGTAGAATAAATCAAATATGATTAATTAAAGGTTACGATAAAACCTAGTTTTGGTGAATAAAATAAATGGAAATATGTATGCTGTAAATTTCAAGGACGAAATTCTTATAAGGAGGGGTGAATGTAATATCCCGGATATTTCACAAGATTTTTAAATAAGGTCTTGATGATAAAATAAAGGTTGAGGTTAAAACCTAGATTTGGAGAAGTAAAAGGTGTAGAAAGGAGTAAATGTTTGACCCTAATTTTTGTATTAGGATTTAAATGTGAGTGAATGGAGGTTTTTAAATTTTGAAACCTAGAATTGATTATTATATGCATACTTGGAGGTATATTAAGAATAAGGTAATATGATACCTTTAAAGCTCGGTGGTTGTATTTGACTGAAAGAGTTTATGCAAGAAGTTTTTAATGTGATGTATGTAGAAATTTATTAAGAAAATAAATTTCAGTTAGTGAGATATTTTATTTTAAGTTAACGTGAAGGTATATACGTATAGATATGCGTATACTTGAAAGTGCGCTAATTATATTGTTAGCCGATTGTGATAAATGATTAATGGAATTAATCATCAAGAATAATGTAAAGCGAAATATATTAATTAAGAAAGCTTATGAAGGTTAAACCTTGAATGGTAATTAAGATAACCCAAAATTAGTATATTGGGACAGGATAAGCTAGGTTTTGTGGTGCCAATTACGCATAAGCCGAACCTAGTAACCAAGTGTTAGAAAATTATATAATAGTCTAAAATGGATTAAGGATTTTGTGTTAATAACTTAACACCTTAATTGGGCTAAGCGGATAAATAATGCAATGGCAAATTATTGTATGTGTTGAAATTGGGGGAATAAATAAATATATATAAGTGATATAGTTATTTATTAGCCAAACAAGAAAAGAACCAATTATTGTGAAATAAAAAGGAAAGCCAAGAAAGATTTTGAGTTACCTTGTAAGCTTGGAAATTAAGTTCCAAACAAGAGTTATAAACTAGTGGGCTAAGTCACGAAATAAATAATTGAGGCCCAAATTAATTTTTAGTAATTAGCTTACTTACAAGCTTTGTGTGGCAAATTAAAATGATGCCCAAGTGTTATGTTAGCTCAAGAGATAATTAAATTATTAACTAAGCAAGCCAATTTAGGTAATTGCTTGTAATTGTTGTATGGTGGTTCAAATTATTTAACTAGTAAACTTGTTGATATAACATGTGGGACCTAGGAATACGTTACTTATATATATATATATATATATATATATATATATATATATATATATATATATATATAAGGAGCAAATAAAAATGAAGTGTGACAATTAAATTAATGATTAATTGAATTAATTAAATAAGTCTAAATTAAATTCTTATTTCGTGTAGAGCAGCCCAAAAATATTATTTTGTTATAAAACCAATATCCAATTTAAATGTTGGTATAGCATATGGGATCCACATGCATAATTATATATGTGAGTGGTGAGCCAAGTGGTTATGTTAATGAACAATTTATTAAACAAGTGGATGACAATATGCTAAATTAGATAAATTTATTTAATAGTCCAAAAACTTAATGGACTAACCTTGTGTGTAAGTTAAACAAGCCCAATAATTTAATTATGTAGTGGACTTGTAAATTTTGCTATGGATTTATGTAGATGAAATTAGCTAGCCATTACTTGATTTATTATACAAGATAATGCTAGTAGGTAGTAGCCCAATGTTTATGTTATTTAGAGCCCAATAGGAATTTTAATTAGTAGCCAAACATGACTCAATTGGAGAATTAATGAAAAGTCAAAAGGTGGGTCAATGTAGCTATCAATTAAACAATTAAATAAAGTAAAAAGCATGGTTATTAAATGAGAAAGAGAGAGATTGCCGGATGGGTTAGTGAAGGACCATGAGGGTCCCATGTAATCTCCACTTGGCATGTTTAATTGGTGGAGAATGTCCAAAAATCTACAATTGTGTTTGGTTTGGATAAGATATGTGATAAGTGTATAGATATAAAAGTTATATGTCTACATCTTGGGAGATGAGAATTGAATTAAGTCTAGTAATATCATTGACCAAGCTAGAATGCTTTATTTTGTATGAATAAGAGAGCAAGCTCTCGGTAAGACTAGAAAAGAGAGAGAGAGAGAGGAGCCGACGGTTTTTGAAAGAAAAAGGAAGGAAGGAGAACCCACTCGGGTGGAGCAAAGAAGGAAGGAGAAGAAGATCTAGCATCTAGCCTAGCATCCATCTTCTAACAAGAAGGAACTTCAAAGGTTCAAAATTTTTCTAAAACCTTAACTTGTATTTTTATTTTTTATTTAAGTTTGTGCAAGTTGATTGTGGGAGATGTAATGGTGGATCATGTTGGATCCGGGTGAAATAAGATATGATTATAATGTCTAAGATGGTTTTATATTGTGGTATGAACAAAGAATTAAGAAAAGGATAACGTGAATCAAAATGTAAACGGATTTAGAAAACCCTAATTCCTTACAGTACTTTGGAACGGTTACTGTTCATGATCTGTAGCTCGTTTTTGAGATCCGTCAATCGGAGTTGTTAGATATGTAAGTTGTGAAGAAAACCCAACTTGAACGGACTAAATCGGAGTTACGGTTGTCGAGTTATGAATTTTTTGAGAACTAGTGTTAAGCTGTCCAGTTTTCTGCGAGACAGTTTTGACTGGGTTGTTAAACGAGGTGTGTAACCTCGTACGTGCAGAACTGGGTTCCCCAACCTAAAGAGAAGTTGTAGAGGGGGAAGTTACAAACGCGTGGGCTTTTGAATCACCTAAAAAGGTTAAGAAACGTAGAAGTTGCAGCCGTTTTACCGAGCCGGGGTCCAGCAGATTTCTGGACTGGGCAGTTTCGGGTTTGACCTCTTAAATCGGACTTTTTTTTTTAGTTAGAGAATTTTGTTGCTTATAACACCTATAAGGGTAGTTAGACCATGTTATGGGTAGTTCATTATCTAAAGATGAACCAATTCTGAGTTGGTACGAATGAGTTTTAATTAACTAAGTTTTATAACGATTAACGTAAAAGTTAAAAGCTTGAAAGTTACAAGTCATAATTAAAGCTAGTAATGCGTAAAATTGTGACTAATATGAATATGTTAATTATATTACGATTGTAGGTTGTTCGAGGAACATAATGTTAGCCAGGCCGGATAAACTTATAAGGCAAGTTTTTCAGGATTTGTTTCTATGTGCATTGTTATGCTACCATGTGATATTTAAACTGTGGAGATGAAGATATATCTATGTTATTTGTGTTATGTGAAATCATTGTAATATGATTATATGTGAAGTATGTACAAAGCATGAATTACGATTACATGTGAAGTATGTACAAAATATGAAGCATGATTTGATATAAATTTTGAAGCATGATTTTTTTAATGCGATATATGAAAATTGTGAAGCATGTATGAAATGTGACATATGTGCTATGTGATAACTGTTAAACTTGCTGAGCCGTCGTGCTCATCCTTGCTTTAAATTAACATTTTCAGCGAAGTAAATGAAGAAATTCTTGAAGACACTGGATTATGAAAGATGGATATTGTAACATTGTCAAATTGCCATTAAATGTAATTGTCTTGGTATTTGAACTTATTGTTGTTAAGTTAGTAAAGCTGTTAACTATGATAAATAGTTTGTAAATGTTGCAAGTTCTGAACGAACAAACTAATAAGGTATTGAAGATATTCATGAAGTTGAATTGTGAGCTACAATTACGCATATTGTTGTAAGGAAATTAAATTAAGTTGAAATAAATTTTGAGAAAATGAATAAAGGATATTCATTAAGAAAATAAGTTGTATATTTTACATTTTACTAATGTAAAGTTATACAAATGAAATACTTTAAGTAAATTAGCATATGTCAAGTTTTCGGTATGCTAAAATAATGAATTCAAGATACTGAATTGGGAATGTAGGATGCTATATTGGATATATGACATGTTGAATTGGAAATTCAGCATGCTGAAATAGGAGAACAGCTTGCTGTTTTGGTAAATAGTTTGTCGTTTTAGTAGTTCAACTTGCTGTAATGGTTCTCCAGTTTGCTGTTTTGGTACTCTAGTTTGCTGAATCATGTATTTAGCTTACCAGATTATAAAGAATAACTTATAGAAGTAAATATTAAGTATTGAATCATAATGTATATGATATAGAGTGGTAAAGGAGCAATGCAAAGATTGCGATTTTGGGAATAAATTTTTTTTAAAGTTTTAATTAATTAAGCTTATCAATTAAATTATTGATAAATATAGTAGATGATAAGAATGAGAATGTTCATAACGAACCAAGTCTGTTGTAGCATAATTGTGCTTTAACAACTATAATATTGTTGTAAGTTATAGATTTTCTAAAGAAGGTTTTGCAGTTATGTATAAAAGTAACAGGTTAGAAATAAGTTGTGATCGATAAACAGACTTAAAAGATAATGGTACTGCTAAGTGCAGTTAATCTGCATACCTTTTATATTGAATTAGATCATGGTATTTATGATCTTATATTGTAATGGAATAATATAAAGATTTCGATTCTGGGACAGGATTATGTTAAAGTTTTAAATAACTCTGTTTTAAACAACTACAATATGGTTGTAGGTTATAAATGAGGTTGTAATAGTTTTAAAAATAAACTAGTTTTATCAATTATATTATTGAGACATATTGTGGATTTTAGTACAAGGTTGTACACTGACGCACGGGATCCGCCGTGGCCAACACGGGAAATTCCGAGGCGTTACAGTAGAAATGTTATCTTTAAGCTCTTTATGCTTAGAATCATGCTAGACATGTTTATATAGGATTCCATGTGGTTTAAATGTGTAGTGGTATGGGTTTATATAGAAAAATCTAGCACAATGCTTAAAAACATTTTTACCGACGAACAAAACGTAGTTTGTTCGAATAAATGGTACATTTTGAAATCTACAAATTATTTTTGTGGTTTTATATTTTCTGGGAATATATGGGTAAGTTAAGAACCAAATTTCTTTGGAATCATGTGAAAATGATTTAAAATGAGCAAGATATGAATTTTTGAACCAAAGGACCTCACTGTCGAAGGGCTGTGCAAAATACTCCACTTCATGGTCATTTTCAGTAATCAAATCATGTCCAAATTTACATTTTGATGATGTAATCTTGTACATCGAAAAGATACGAATCCAACCAGACCAATTTGAGGTCAATCAGACTTGTAGATTTCATTTTATTCAAGTTTTAGTGAATGAGGCAAAATCAGGAAATGTTAGAAACATTATGCCAGTTTTCTTAAAAAAACCCAGCCGAGCCGATTTTTTTTAGCTTGTGGTGTCCTGTTTGGGTCTTTCTAGGCCAGTTCTTGTGATAGTTCCAAAAGAGAAAATGTTTATAATTTAATAAATAATATTATAAAATTTAGTTTGGATAATTATGATGTCATTAAGTATTTATTAAAATTAATGATTGATTAGTACCTTAATAAATAATAAAAATAGTAGATAATTAATTATTATTTTACTACTAAATAATAATTAAACTAATTATTTATTATTTAATTAATATTAAATAATAGGTAAGGATAATTACTTTAATTATTTATTAATTAACTTTAAATAATAAATAAACACAATTAGTCATTATCTATTGTTAAATAATGACTAAAGGTAATTAATTAATTACTCTTTAACTAATATTAAATAGTAATTATGTAATATCCCGAATATTTGCGAAAATAATAAATGTGAAATATTAAATAATTAATCCGTTGATTATGATTGGTGATTAAGCATAGATATTGGGAATAACATAAGGTTAAGGTATAAAACCTAGAAATGAGAAAAAACGTGTGGAGAAATGATTATGTATTTTTATCAAAGTAACGATTTGAGAAAAACCTATATGGTTTAATATGTGAGAATATGCGTAGAATTTTCTTCGAAAAATTTGAAGCATAAGAAATGCAAAATGAGAAGGTGGACAAGAAATGTCCTTTAAAATTTTTGTTAGAAGAATTGTGTATGACTGTGGTTAAGAAATAACCATGTTTGAGTTAAGCGTTGTAGATGATTGGCAATATTTAATGTATAAACCAAGAATGGTTAGAAACCTTGGGACATGTTGTAGAATACTCTGAAATAAATAATTTATGTTTATATATTCCGCATTAGTTATAGAACATGTATGAAGATGATGTATCGTGACGTACCAAGTCCAAGGTTCAAGGTACCCGGATTTGGGGGCGTTACAAATTAAATGAAGATAGAGTTAATAAAATAAAAAGAATTTAATTAAACAATTATAATAAATTGTTTAAGGGTTTAATAAGTGTTTAACACTTAAGAAAAATAATACTGATTAATTAAATCATTAACATAAGATCAATTAAGTGTCTTATACGATTAATGATAGTATATAAAATTATATGTGTTATGTGATTAATTATTTGCTAGATAAATAGCATAGATAAGTGTTTAAAGTGCATGATTATATGCAGTACTAATTGATAGGTCAACGTTATTAATGTTAGGTCTTCAAGAGAAGTTTAAATTAAGCGAATTAACCGTAAGTCGACAGACAAGCAAGTTCCCTAACCTTACTCAAATTTTATATTGAGCAAGTTCCTAAACTTTAATTGATATGTATCTTGTAAGTTATTTTAAACCTAGAATTATTTTATTGTTAAAGCTGGATTAATTATTGATAATTATTTCATATCGTAGTAATTATTGTTATTCGCACGAATGTGCATTTGCAAGTCATATTCTTAATAAGAACTGTTTAAAGGAATAAGTCTATGTCAATTGTTCAGTTAGATATTGAATTAAAGTTGAGAAGTAGTCTAAACCAATTGTTCGGCTAGACATTGAATTGAAATTGAGAAGTAGGTCTATGCCAATTATTTCGGCTAGACCATGTATGTGCCAATCTATTTACTTGAATACTATTGAAGCTAGTCCCAACCATATTGTTGTGGTTTAATTATTGCAAGTTATTCCATATTAACATTAACATTGACATTCACACAAAGTGCATGTTGAATTCAAGTTCCATTATTGAACTATGAAACGTTTAAAATTCTTTCATTTATGAACTGTTTAAGAAGAAGTCTAAGCCACTTGTTCGGCCAGACACATTTAAAGTTATTTTGAAATCTATCCAAACCATAGCGGTACGGATTCTTAGATTGAGAAGAACAACCCGTAATGGGGAAGAACCTAAGTATCTGATGAATGATACAAACAGACTAAATGTTATACATACACATGTTGGACACAAGGAGGAAAATGTAATCTAAGAGGGTCAATCAAGTGACTGGTTCCTCAAAGCAGAAGTTCACGGTCTTTTGACCATTCAACATTTAAATAATCAATTCTCACTCATTAAATTATGCGTTGATTATATCAAATTCCTATTATCGAATATTTCAATCATTATTCTTATTCATGGCATATTTTGTATTCATTTTAAACTTGCTGAGCAAGCTAGTTGCTCACCCTTGCTATGTCATGAAAATATTGCAGCTAAACCTGAAGGGTCGATTAAAGATATAGGCAAAGGAAAAGGGAAATCTTAGTTAAAGCTGGATAGTTGTTGCATGTTATATATTTTGTTTAGAATTAATATGATGTAACAAAAACACTATTATTCTTTTGTAGTATGTGATGTATATTTGGTAAAGGTTGCAGACATTGGAATTAGAAAGTCATTGTAATAGACAACATAGGTTTATGTATTTTCCGCATTAGTATTAAATGTTGTTTAATAGTGATTGTTTTTATTATTGCGTAAGCACCAAATTTAAGGTAGTGGTATCTGAATTTGGGGGTGTCACAAAACAATTCTTCAGTTCGCAATGGTAGGATATGATAGAAAACAATTCCTCATTCTATTTCAATGGGCGGAACAACCAAACACATTTTTTTAATGTCATAAGAATGAGACTTTCCATTCCCACCTTAATTCTTGCCATTTACACGGAGTATAAATGTGTTATGCTTTCATAATTTCATTTACAACACTAAACAATATTTTTGTAGGCTTGGAAACTTGTGAGAGATAGTACACCTCTGGAATTGGTCGATACTTCGTTGAAAGATTCTTATTCAATAGATGAAGTACTTAGATGCATCCATATTGGCCTATTGCGTGTTCAAGAAGATGTGGATGCAAGGCCTGCCTGCAATGGCATCGGTACTTCTAATGCTTAACAATTACTCTGTCACTATGCCTTTGCCTCAACAACCCCTGTTCTTCACCTACAACAGAACCGAATTGGAGATGCCAGAAGGATTTATACCAGATCAATCTACAGTGAAATCAATGGCATGGTATGTAGATGAATCACTAATTACCGGAGTCTACCCTAGATAATGTGAGAATTTTATTGGGAACAATTATGTGCCTAAACTACTGGGGAAAAAAGAAAGAAGCTGGTTGATTTATTTTGCTATTTGGTCATTTTACAAGACATTCAAGGTAATAAGATTAGTAATTATGATACTGATAATCATATTGCATCAACTAGAGTAAATTCAATTAGGCAATAAGATTTATTGCCTTGTGTTTCGCATATCAAATACTAACATTCCAAATTGTGGTACAAGAATTGAATGATTTGTATTTGTTCATTCTACTTATAGATAGTGTTTCTCGCACTCAATTTATTCTGTGTACTTAATCCATATATAGTAATACTATATATCATCGATCCGGGCTCTTAATTTGATTGATACATTTTGTTTGGGGGGTACCTTCTGATGAATTAAATAAGTTGCTAAACATGTAATTTTGTCTTGGATGTCGGGAAAACATAGAGGACGAAACAAAAATAAATGTATAACAGAAAGTTATTATATATATAATTAAATAAAAATTTAATTATTTATATTCTTAAATTTTTTATATATTGTCAACTATTCCATTTTAATTTTTTTTTGACCTTTACGTGTAGTAGTGTAATTGGAAAAGATAGTAATTAGCAGCAGAAGGCAGCAGCAACCTTCTTCTTATAATTGTCACCAGTCGTTCAACTATTTTATTTGCATTGTCTAATTTATAGCTAGTAGTATTGTGACGCCCCCAAATTCAAGTACCACAACCTCGAATTTGGAGCTCACGCAATAATATAAACAATCTCTGCTAAACAACATATAATACTAATGCGGAAAATAAATAAACATATGTTGTCTATTACAATGACTTTCTAGTCCCAAGGTCCATAACCTTTACCAAAATAAACATCACAAACTACAAAATAATATCAGTGTTTGTATTACAATCTTATAAGTTCTAAACAAAATATAAATAGACTAACAACTATCTAGATAATTAAGATTTTGCTTTCCCTTTTCCTTTATCTTTACCCGATCCTTCAGGTTTAGCTGCAAAATATTTTATGACATAGCAAGTATGAGCAACTAGTTTGCTCAGCAATTTAAATGAATAACAATAATTATGTCATAAATGAAAAGGAATATCAACTGAAAGATTTAATAAAAGGAGCTCAACAATGAACAATAGAATCAGTGCACAAAATAAAGAAGTGACAATTGATTATTTAATTGCTGAGTGGTCAAATGGACCATGAACTACTATTGGGGAAATCAATCACTTGATTGACCCTCTTAGGTTACTTTGTCAGAATTGTACTTGAGGGGATCAGCCTCTCGTACCATATGTATATGCATAACATTTATTCTGTTTGTATCGTTTGTTCGATACTTAGGTTATTCCCCATTATGGGTTGTTCTTCTCAGTCTAAGAATCCGTACCACTATGGCTTGGATAGCTTTCAAAATAAATTTCACATAGGTCTAGCCGAACAATGGCTTAGACTTCTTCTTTAATCAATTCATAATTCAAGAATGGAATATGAATTCAAATAATATATACAATTTGCAATAATATTATTGTGGAATAACCTGCGATATAATATAAGCTCAAGATTTAAGAATTAGCACAATAATATTGAGTAGAGTTAGGAAGCTTGCTCAATACAAATTTGAGTAAGGTTAAAGAACTTGCCTGTCTGTTGACTTACGGCTAATTTGCTTAATTTAAACTACTCTTGATGTCCTAACATTAATAACGTTAGCCTATCAATTAGTATAACATTTAATCGTGCACTTTAAACACTTATCTATGCTAAATAATTAATCACATAACACATATAATTTTATATTAATCATATAAGACATTTAATTGATCTTATATTAATGATTTAATTAATCAATATTATTTTTCTTAAGTGTTAAACACTTATTAAACTCTTAAACAATTTACTATCATTGTTTAATTAAATTCTTTTTATAATATGAACTCTATCTTCATTTAATTACTATTTAATATCAGTTAAAGAGTAATTAATTAATTACCTTTAGTCATTATTTTACAATAGATAATAACTAATTATGTTTATTTATTATTTAAAAGTTAATTAAATAATAAATAATTAAAGTATTAATCTTAATTGCCTTATTATTTAATATTAATTAAATAATAATAATTTATTAATTATCCTCATTTATTATTATTTAATAATAAATAATTATTTTATTAACTTTAATTATCTTTAATTATTATTTAATGTTAATTAAATAGTAATCAATTAATTAAATATCCTTACTTATTATTTAATCTTAATTAAATAATAAATAATTAGTTTATTATCTTTAATTATTATTTAATGTTAATTAAATAATAATCAATTAATTAATTATCCTTACTTATTATTTAATCTTAATTAAATAATAAATAATTAGTTTATTAACTTTAATTATCTTTAATTATTATTTAATGTTAAATAATAATTAATTAATTAATTAATTATACTTACTTATTATTTAATCTTAATTAAATAATAATTAATCATTCTTTAATTATTATTTAATGTTAATTAAATAATAATTAATTTTCTTAGTTATCTTTATTTATTATTTAAATAATAAATAATTAATTTATAAATTTTATCTCTTTTCAATTATTATTTAATATTAATTAAATAATAATTAGTTAACTATTTATCTTTATTTACTATTTAATTATAAATTAAATAATAAACAATTAATTTATTTACTTTATCTTTCTTATATTATTATTAAATACTTAAATCACATATTTAATATTTAATAATAATTTATTAGTAATTTTATCTAATTACTAACTAATTAATAGCTAATTAGTGAACTATTTACACTTTAAATACAATTAAAAACAATTAATTTATTAATTAATCTTTCTTATTATTTAATATTACTTAAATAATAAGTAATTAGCAGTTTTATGATTTTTCAGAAATTAAAAATATTAATTTATCATTTTTCCTTTAGTTAGTAAGGTTTAATCATATTTTAATTATGGAATTTACCAAATGACATGCTAAAAATACAAACATATTTTTATAAAATACTACACAAAAAAACCAAGCAACTTCTGGCCGGGACCCATCGCCGGAACCGGTCATAATTCCGGTGAACCGGTCGCCGGAAAGTTCCGGCCGGTTCATGAAAAAAAAACCGGCAGAAACATTACCTATTTCCAGATTTTTGTCCAACTTTGGGGTCTTGGAGAAAAACCTTAATAACTTGAGTTCTATAACTCTGATGGAGCTCTACTAGGTATCGATGGAATCGTGACTTCCCGAACTATAATTTTCTGTGCTCAAACACCATTTTTGGATAAGTTTTGATTTCGGAAATTAGGCTTAAAGAAGACTGTTCATGCAATAACTTGGACAGTGAGGTGTGTTTGGTAAAAAATGCATAACTTACTCATTTTAACACATTTTTGGGTGATTCCAAAGGGAGTTTTTTCTTAACTTATCCATATATTCCCAGAAATTATTAAATCACAAAAATAATTTGTAGATTTTAAAATGTGCAATTTATTCGTGCAACCTATGTTTTGTTCGTTGGTAAAAATATTTTCAAGTATTTTGCTAGATTTTTCTACATAAATCCATACCACTATACATTTAAACCACATGGCATCCTATATAAACATGTCTATCATGATTATAAGCATAAATATCTCCAAGATAATATTTCTACCATAAAATTTAAAAGAAAACCAAGATTAGGGTTTTAAAGGAATTTTTATACCTTTTGCTTTTGATGGCTTGTTTTCTTTGCTTTCCAAAGTAGGTAATAAGTTGTGATGACATCCAAGAACACCCCCCTTGATGAAAATGACTTGACTCACTTGACTCGGTGGTGACTCACTACACAACTCACTTCCTTTTTCTTTAACTCACCTAGTTAACTCACTAAAACTCACTAGCACATTATATAGAGAATACTTGCAATATTTTGTAAACTCTCCACCAAATGAGCTAGCTTCTATTTATAGTAGTATAAATCTATACATATAACATATATATGTATAGATTGGACTTCAACATTTTTACAAAATTTGCTAGCCAAAAAGTTTGAGTGTTCCACACACTAATGAAATCAACAAATTGAATAAAAATTTGAAATCCATAGTACTCTCTCCATACCACCAGCCATGCTCTCTAATTTGTCCCATTTTTGATTTATTTTTATAGTCAAATTGGTAAATAATGGATCTTCTAGAAGCTTTAGCAATTGGATCAAGGAATGGGCTTGCAATTTATTTCATTTGGGCCATATATGATCATAATAATCCAACAACATTGGGCTACCAAAATAACTCACCCACTTCTTAATAAATTGGGCTAGCTTAATTAAATATCAACCCACAAAGCACATCACACAAATCCCTCACTTAATTAATTGTTTGGGATTATTTAAATAATTATAGGAACATTTAAATAATCAATTTAAATTTAATTTATATAATCAATTTAGACTTGTCATATTCAATATTAATTGAATATTTAATTATGGTTCCTCACAAAATAATCTTAGGTTAGTCCGTTAATTTAATAAATCCATTAATCGGACTTCCTTTACTAAAATTAACCGAATAGTCAACAATCAAATTACCACATAAAGGTTTAAATTAAATTACACAATAAATCATTTAATTAGAATTTAGTTTTCCAATTTTATTTATAATGTAATTCAAAATTCTTGGTTCTTACATTCTCCCCCCCTTATAAGAATTCCGTCCCCGGAATTACAACATAAGATCACTTAAAAAGATGCGGATAATTCGCTCTCATCTTTTCTTCGAGCTCCCACGTAGCTTCTTCAACTGCATGGTTTCTCCAAAGAACTTTGACTGAATGTATGACCTTATTTCGCAATGTCTGCTCCTTCCTATCTAGTATTTGAACAGGAATCTCCTCATATGATAGATCATTCTCGACTTGAATCGGTTCGTAGGATATCACATGCTTGTAATCAGGTTTATATGGCCGCAACACTGAAACATGAAACACGTTGTGAATGTGCTCAAGTTCAGGAGGTAAGGCTATCTCGTACGCCACTTCACCTATTCGCTTTAAAATTTCAAACGGCCCTATAAATCTTGGGTTCAATTTTCCTTTCTTGCCAAATCTTATCTTCCCTTTCCAGGGAGATACCTTTAAAAATACAAAACTACCGACTTCAAAGTCCCGCTTTTGACGATGCAAATTGGCATACTTCTTCTGACGATCCTGAGCTGCTACCAGACGAGCTCTTATTATTTTGATCACATCGACAGTCTGCTGCACCATTTCAGGTCCCAACAGTCTTCGCTCACCAACTTCATCCCAGCACAAGGGCGTGCGACATTTTCTTCCATAAAGTGCTTCGTAAGGCGGCATGCCAATACTAGCATGATAACTGTTGTTGTAGGCAAACTCCACCAAAGGTAAGTGATCATCCCAATTGCCCTTCAAATCCATAACACAGGCTCTAAGCATGTCCTCAAGCGTTTGAATCGTTCGCTCGCTCTGTCCATCGGTTTGGGGATGATATGCAGTACTCAGCCTTACTTGTGTTCCCAATCTCTCTTGCAAACCTCTCCAAAATTTCGACGTGAAACGCGGATCTCTGTCAGACACAATCGACACTGGTACTCCATGGCGTGACATAATCTCCTTCACATACAACTTCACCAACTGCTCTAGACTATATCTTATCTTGATCGATAAAAAGTGTGCAGATTTTGTCAAACGATCCACGATTACCCATATTGCATCAAATCCCTTCTGAGTAACTAGAAGTCCCACCACAAAGTCCATCGTGATATGCTCCCATTTCCACTCCGGAATTTCCAACGGTTGTAGCAGTCCACTCGGTCTCTGATGTTCTGCTTTAACTCTCTGACATGTTAGACATCGGCTAACGCACTCTGCCACTTCCCTCTTCATATTTGGCCACCAAAAATATTGACGTAAGTCCTGATACATCTTGGTACTCCCAGGGTGTATCGAGTACTTTGTAGTGTGAGCTTCTTGCAAGATTTCTTCTTTTAATTCTGGAACCATCGGTATGCAGATCCTCCCTTCAAACCTTAACAGTCCTGTATTATCCACTTTGTATTTCAAATCTTCCCTTTCTAAAATTCTCTTTCTAATACTGACACATTCTTCATCTTGCTCTTGAGCCTCCTTTATTTTATCTAATAAAGTTAGACTCGCTTCTACCGCGAATAGTTTCTCATCTGAACCCTTCATATGTTTTATCTCTAACTTCAGTCTTTCTATATCTTTTATCAACTCCTCTTGAGATGTTAACATTAATAACTTCTCCCTGCCCTTTCTGCTCAGAGCATCAGCTACAACATTGGCTTTACCCGGATGGTACAGAATTTCACAATCGTAATCCTTGATCAATTCCAACCATCGCCTTTGCCTCATGTTTAGCTCCTTTTGAGTGAAAATATACTTCAAACTTTTATGGTCTGTGTATATTTCACACTTCTCCCCATACAGGTAGTGCCTCCAGATCTTTAGGGCGAACACTACTGCTGCTAACTCCAGGTCGTGAGTTGGATATCCCTTGTCATAGTCCTTCAACTGTCTTGATGCGTACGCAATGACCTTTCCGTGTTGCATTAACACACACCCAAGTCCCTTGAGTGACACATCGCTGTATACCACAAAACCCCCGGTATTGTCAGGCAATGACAACACCGGTGCTTCACTAAGCCTCTTCTTAAGTTCCATAAAACTCGCTTCGCATTTATCTGTCCATACGAATTTAACTGTCTTTCTTGTCAAGTTGGTTAACGGTGTCACTATTTTAGAAAAATCTTGGATAAATCTTCGATAATAACCCGCCAACCCAAGGAAACTTCTAACTTCTGTCGGTGTCTTTGGCTGCTCCCAATTTATAACTGCCTCTACCTTTGTTGGGTCCACCGAAACACCTTCCTCATCAATTACATGCCCCAGAAACTGTACCCTCTGTAGCCAAAATTCACACTTTGAGAATTTTGCATACAGTTTTTCCCTCCTTAGTGTTTCCAACACCACTTTTAAGTGCTCAACGTGCTCCTCTTTCGTCTTCGAATATACCAGAATATCATCTATGAATACAACAACGAACTTGTCCAAGTACGGCTTGAACACCCTGTTAATCATATCCATAAATGCTGCTGGTGCATTCGTTAGACCGAATGACATTACCAAAAACTCAAAATGTCCATAACGAGTTCTGAATGCCGTCTTTGGTACATCTTCTTCCCTTACCTTCAACTGATGGTAACCGGTTCGTAAGTCTATCTTTGAAAAGTACTTCGCTCCCTTAAGCTGATCAAACAGATCATCAATCCTGGGTAACGGGTACCTATTTTTAATCGTAACTTTGTTCAACTCACGATAGTCGATACAAAGTCTTAGAGATCCGTCCTTCTTCTTTACAAATAATACCGGTGCTCCCCAAGGAGACACACTTGGTCGAATATATCCTTTATCTAGTAGCTCCTGCAGTTGTATCACTAATTCCTTTAATTCTACCGGCGCCATTCTGTATGGTGCTTTCGAAATTGGTGCAGTTCCTGGTGCCAGTTCAATTTTGAACTCAACTTCTCTATTCGGTGGTAAACCCGGTATCTCATCTGGGAAGACATCCGAGAATTCTCGTACCACAGGTATTTGACCCAATTCACCCTCTACTCTTTGAGTATCAACCACATGAGCCAGATAACCTACGCACCCCTTTCTCAGCAATCTCTTTGCTTGCATCATCGTCAGACAACGATATTGTCTTGGCGATTTACTCCCCTGAAATACCACTTTCAACTTACTCGGGGTTTTCAAAGTTATACTCTTCTTCTGGCAGTCAATCAACGCCTCATGATTCGATAACCAGTCCATACCGAGAATGATATCGAACTCTCCCAAACGAATTGGAATTAAGTTCACTCCAAGTTTAAATCCTCCTAACTCAACGCAACAATTCCTATGAATATATTCTACGGTAATAACTTCATTGTTGGCTACTTCTATATTCAAAGGATTTTCTAGTTTTTCTCGGGGTAGTTTTAATCTATTAGCAAATTCTTCGGATATAAATGAACAGGTAGCACCCGAATCAAATAATACATAAGCATTGATATTATTGATCGGAAGAATACCTGACACTACGTCCTTTGATTCCACAGCATCCTGAACCGTCATGTTAAAGGTGCGTGCAATTGGTCTGTTCGGTTGATTAGCTGGTCCTCCAATGGTTAGGTTGTTATTGTTGCTTCTATTTCCACCAGCTACATCATTCTTTTTCTTTGGGCAGTCCTTAATTTGGTGGTCCGACGCTCCACAAGAAAAACATCCGCTCCTCTTCCCTTTAGGGCATTGGGGAGCAATATGCCCTTGCTGCCCACAGTTATAACAGACCCCCTTGCCCTTCATGCATTCCCCAGAATGGTTCTTTCCACACTTTTCACATTTGTTGCCTTTCTTGGCTTCTCCTCCAGTTTTACTGCCTCCTGACATCTGGTTATCATTCCACTTTCTTTTGTTATAATTGCTACCTCCAGTTCCTTCCCTAGGCCCATCATGACCTTTCTTCTTCTTGTCTTGGTTGTATTTCACTAACGCTTCATTCCCTCCTTCAGCAATAATCGCCCTCTCCAATAATGCTGAAAATGTGTCAATTCTCAGAACAGCAACCCTACTATACACCCAAGGCTTTAAACCCTGCTCAAATCTTCGTGCTTTCCTCGCCTCGGTGTCCACCTGGTGTGGAGCAAATCGAGCTAATTCATTGAACTTTGCGGCGTACTCTGCCACTGACATGTTTCCCTGCTTTAAGTCTAAGAATTTCATCTCCATTTTGTTTTTCATGCTGTCCGGGAAATAATTCTCGAAGAATAATTCTTTAAAACGTGCCCATGTTACAATACCTTCTCCAGCTCTACCCTTATTCGCTTTCCACCAGTAATTCGCCTCTCCCTTCAGCATGAAGGTGGCAAATGACGTCTGTTGTTCATCAGCCACTCGTGCTACCTCAAACACTTTTTCTATTTCCTCAATCCACGTTTGGGCCTCTATAGGATCTGTAGACCCACGAAATTCTGGTGGTCCTACTAATTTGAAATCCTTAAAATTTGCTAAGTGTGTCCCTGGCTGGTTTACAGCTGGCGGTACTACTGGTTGTACTACTGGTGGTGGTCTATTTTGCATCATCTCCATCATCATGGCTGCGAAAGCCCTCATTGGGTCTTCCTGCCTCTCAGCATTATTTCCGACTTCATCTACACGTCGAATTCGAGGTACACGTCTTGGCGGCATTCTCTGTTAGTAAACAAAATCTTATATTTATTATTTTGTATATTACATTTTATGCACATTTTATAAATGTTTAGACATTTAATAGTTAACGTAAAAATCAAGCTCAATCAGACCAAGTTATCATAATAATGTCGCATCTATATTCATATGTCAACTGGTAGTGTAAAACACTTATATCACAAGCATATTTCTATAAATGCTAACTATCCCTCTAGTCAACAAAAGAAGGGATAATATGAAATCTATCCCAAAGAACAACAATAGATGGGATTCACAAGAACTACATTTCCCTAAAACACAAAAAGTGGGGATGTATCATAAACACCAAGCATCTCTCATAGTCCGAGGTTTACATCATATATATAACCCTATGAACAAAAAGTGGGTTCTAAACTGCATCTATATACAAACAGAAAAATAAAATATCAATGATCAATCCGACGGGCAGCGGCCTCGTGCTCCTGCCGAGCGATCCTGTCAACCACACTGCGTCTCACTACCTGCCTGCTCAAATATTCCTCTCGAGGATAATTCAGGATCCTGCTCCTCAGCCTACCAAAAGCGGTATCTAACTCGAAACTAGCAGTATCAATCCTGGTAGCACTGGCCCTAACCTCAGCCTCAAGCTCATCAGCCCTCCTGGATACGCTCATCCACTCATCATATATGCGGATTTTATCCGCTATCTCCATGTCAAACTCAGCTGACATCTCTGCTAACTGTCTCTGCAACTCGTCCCTTTCTACTTGGAATCCCTCAGCCTGTCTCTTAGACTGCTCCAGCTCATCAACTAGATCTACCTCCCTCTCACGGAGGTGATGTACTGTAACTCCTAGCGAAATAGCAGTCTAACGGTACCCCTGCACCTGAGTCTCCAACACAGCCACATGCTCCTTCAACCTGGTCACCTCGTCAGACATCTGATATGCCGCATCTCTATACCGGTCCTCCATCTCTTGATGGGTCTGATTCTCTCCCTCCAAATGCTGGACTCTAGACTCTAGCTCTATGTTAGCACTGGTCAGCTCCTCGATAATATCACTGGCAGTGGTGCCCATGCCGTCAGCATACTCAGCTGGCTGCTCAATCAGATCATCCTCAGAAAATGGCTCCTCAGCTGACTCCTCCTCGGAGTCTGTCTGTTGTCCCTCAGACTCGTCATCACCTTCAAATCTCATAACCCCTCCTCGCACTGGCGACTCAGCCTCTACTATATAATCCTCCTCAGCAGCAGCCTCCAACTCATGCTCAACAGTAGGTGCGTCAATCACTGGTCCTACAGGCTCAGCCGGCTCAACCCAGACAATATGTTTGTCCACCGGAGCATCCTCCATCAGTCTACTAGGCTCGCCTAGATCTGCCATCCTACAAGCACAATAATAGACAAAACAACAACATGTTAGTATCATAATAAAATATATTCATTGATGAAATGAAACAATATTTCATTATGTACAACATCGGCTCGATGAATTTTCACAATTCACCTCCAACAAAACTCGACTCAAAGGATCTCCTCGACCCATCCTCCTAGCGTACTCCATATGAGTTTAATTCTAAGGTTATAACCTAGGTTTCACAACTCCTAAAGTCTATAACCTACAGCTTTGATACCAACCTGTGATGCCCCCAAATTCAGGTACCACAACCTCGAATTTGGTGCTCACGCAATAATATAAACAATCTCTGCTAAACAACATGTAATACTAATGCGGAAAATAAATAAACATATGTTGTCTATTACAATGACTTTCTAGTCCCAAGGTCCATAACCTTTACCAAAATAAACATCACAAACTACAAAATAATATCAGTGTTTGTGTTACAATCTTATAAGTTCTAAACAAAATATAAATAGACTAACAACTATCTAGATAATTAAGATTTTGCTTTCCCTTTTCCTTTATCTTTACCCGATCCTTCAGGTTTAGCTGCAAAATATTTTATGACATAGCAAGTATGAGCAACTAGTTTGCTCAGTAATTTAAATGAATAACAATAATTATGTCATAAATGAATAGGAATATCAACTGAAAGATTTAATAAAAGGAGCTCAACAATGAACAATAGAATCAGTGCACAAAATAAAGAAGTGACAATTGATTATTTAATTGCTGAGTGGTCAAATGGACCATGAACTACTATTGAGGAAATCAATCACTTGATTGACCCTCTTAGGTTACTTTGTCAGAATTGTACTTGAGGGGATCAGCCTCTCGTACCATATGTATATGCATAACATTTATTCTGTTTGTATCGTTTGTTCGATACATAGGTTATTCCCCATTATGGGTTGTTCTTCTCAGTCTAAGAATCCGTACCACTATGGCTTGGATAACTTTCAAAATAAATTTCACATAGGTCTAGCCGAACAATGGCTTAGACTTCTTCTTTAATCAATTCATAATTCAAGAATGGAATATGAATTCAAATAATATATACAATTTGCCATAATATTATTGTGGAATAACCTGCGATATAATATAAGCTCAAGATTTAAGAATTAGCACAATAATATTGAGTAGAGTTAGGAAACTTGCTCAATACAAATTTGAGTAAGGTTAAAGAACTTGCCTGTCTGTTGACTTACGGCTAATTTGCTTAATTTAAACTCCTCTTGATGTCCTAACATTAATAACGTTAGCCTATCAATTAGTATAACATTTAATCGTGCACTTTAAACACTTATCTATGCTAAATAATTAATCACATAACACATATAATTTTATATTAATCATATAAGACATTTAATTGATCTTATATTAATGATTTAATTAATCAATATTATTTTTCATAAGTGTTAAACACTTATTAAACTCTTAAACAATTTACTATCATTGTTTAATTAAATTCTTTTTATAATATGAACTCTATCTTCATTTAATTACTATTTAATATCAGTTAAAGAGTAATTAATTAATTACCTTTAGTCATTATTTTACAATAGATAATAACTAATTATGTTTATTTATTATTTAAAAGTTAATTAAATAATAAATAATTAAAGTATTAATCTTAATTGCATTATTATTTAATATTAATTAAATAATAATAATTTATTAATTATCCTCATTTATTATTATTTAATAATAAATAATTATTTTATTAACTTTAATTATCTTTAATTATTATTTAATGTTAATTAAATAATAATCAATTAATTAAATATCCTTACTTATTATTTAATCTTAATTAAATAATAAATAATTAGTTTATTATCTTTAATTATTATTTAATGTTAATTAAATAATAATCAATTAATTAATTATCCTTACTTATTATTTAATCTTAATTAAATGATAAATAATTAGTTTATTAACTTTAATTATCTTTAATTATTATTTAATGTTAAATAATAATTAATTAATTAATTAATGATACTTACTTATTATTTAATCTTAATTAAATAATAATTAATCATTCTTTAATTATTATTTAATGTTAATTAAATAATAATTAATTTTCTTAATTATCTTTATTTATTATTTAAATAATAAATAATTAATTTATAAATTTTATCTCTTTTCAATTATTATTTAATATTAATTAAATAATAATTAGTTAACTATTTATCTTTATTTACTATTTAATTATAAATTAAATAATAAACAATTAATTTATTTACTTTATCTTTCTTATATTATTATTAAATACTTAAATCACATATTTAATATTTAATAATAATTTATTAGTAATTTTATCTAATTACTAACTAATTAATAGCTAATTAGTGAACTATTTACACTTTAAATACAATTAAAAACAATTAATTTATTAATTAATCTTTCTTATTATTTAATATTACTTAAATAATAAGTAATTAGCAGTTTTATGATTTTTCAGAAATTAAAAATATTAATTTATCATTTTTCCTTTAGTTAGTAAGGTTTAATCATATTTTAATTATGGAATTTACCAAATGACATGCTAAAAATACAAACATATTTTTATAAAATACTACACAAAAAAACCAAGCAACTTCTGGCCGGGACCCATCGCCGGAATCGGTCATAATTCCGGTGAACCGGTCGCCGGAAAGTTCCGGCCGGTTCATGAAAAAAAAACCGGCAGAAACATTACCTATTTCCAGATTTTTGTCCAACTTTGGGGTCTTGGAGAAAAACCTTAATAACTTGAGTTCTATAACTCTGATGGAGCTCTACTAGGTATCGATGGAATCGTGACTTCCCGAACTATAATTTTCTGTGCTCAAACACCATTTTTGGATAAGTTTTGATTTCGGAAATTAGGCTTAAAGTGGACTGTTCATGCAATAACTTGGACAGTGAGGTGTGTTTGGTAAAAAATGCATAACTTACTCATTTTAACACATTTTTGGGTGATTCCAAAGGGAGTTTTTTCTTAACTTATCCATATATTCCCAGAAATTATTAAATCACAAAAATAATTTGTAGATTTTAAAATGTGCAATTTATTCGTGCAACCTATGTTTTGTTCGTTGGTAAAAATATTTTCAAGTATTTTGCTAGATTTTTCTACATAAATCCATACCACTATACATTTAAACCACATGGCATCCTATATAAACATGTCTATCATGATTATAAGCATAAATATCTCCAAGATAATATTTCTACCATAAAATTTAAAAGAAAACCAAGATTAGGGTTTTAAAGGAATTTTTATACCTTTTGCTTTTGATGGCTTGTTTTCTTTGCTTTCCAAAGTAGGTAATAAGTTGTGATGACATCCAAGAACACCCCCCTTGATGAAAATGACTTGACTCACTTGACTCGGTGGTGATGACATCCAATAACTTTTCGATTTTAATAAGTGTTAAGGTTAATTACTTGAACCGAAAAACGAATTCCTACACATAAGTAATTCACATAGCACATTTAAAAGCTCAATTCAAGCTTTACTAATCACATAACACATAGTTTAGGTTAAAAGTTTAACCTCTAATCGTAAACGAATCGTAGTTTCGAGTCGTTTTTAATCTTTAATATAGTTCAATGTATTGTTGAGCAATCGTTTTTAGGCTTCTAAATTAACAACCTTTATCATATCTTGACAGATCATTTTTAAAATATTTGGGATATTACATTCAACCCAACTTACAAGAATTTCGTCCTCGAAATTAACTTACAATTCACTTTACTCATTTAATATCATATTTATAAGTGCTATAAATATTCAAGATATTACATTCTCTCCTTCTTATCAGAATTTCGTCCTCGAAATTAACTTACAATTCACTTTACTCGTTTAATATCATATTTATAAGTGCTATAAATATTGAAGATATTACATTCTCTCCTTCTTATCAGAATTTCGTCCTCGAAATTATAATATAATCATCTCCAATTTACTCTTCAATATGAATTTTCTAAATTCATCTTTTACTCACATTAAACTTCCAATACTTTGATTAGGTCTGAACAATGTTCACTTATCTCTACACATTTCCTTTTATCAAACTTGACGTTCAGTCTCACTCTTCCTTTATTTAGGATTCTTCGAACTTATACTATTGTCAATCAAGACCTTGACCTTTTTTTTTAAATACTATGGATGCTAGAAGACCCACAAGTTTAACAATCACTTGGATTGACAAACACTATTGTTGTGTAGCAATCAAATAAGATTGAGAACACTCATGACAGTACATTAGGTGATCAGCCTGTCGTACCATATTATCTCTTAAAGACGCAGTATGTTGCATCAACCGGAATCATATGTCCGTTTACTTATCATAACCAGAAATGTCTAGCCAAAACAATTGGCATTGACTCATATTTAAACCATTCAAACTTTTGAAAAACAATTTTATGACTGTATATCGCACCTTGCAATGTGCGTTGATAACTCATCATGTATCATCTTCACACCAGGTTAAATGGGGTGTTGATGAATAAATCATTTTTATCCTTCACATTAAATCCGCCTAGCCAAAACAATTAACATAGACATAAGAATAACATAGCCAAAAATTTTCCATTTTTGAAAATCAATTTTATGATTTTTATCACACCCACATCCCTATAACTGTGCATTGATGATCTTCGATCATAACCACAACATTTGACCATGTGTTCATGATAAAATTCATTAAATTTAACTCTATCTAGCTTGAAAAATTAGCATAGATGTAGTTAACAAAATTTTTCAGTTCAACTAGTGAACAATTCTTTTCAAAGGCACTCAAGTGCGAATATAACCATAAAGATCTAGCATAGCTAGAAGATTTTTGAAATACCCTCAATCCTCTATCTTTTCCATTATTCTCTAACCATAACACAAGTTTTGCAAATATATAGTAATATAGTAAACTGGTTGGTTGTTTTAACCACAAGAACAAATATATCAGTTCCCCTTCTTATCAACACGGGATTGAAAATGTCTCAGTTCATATCAGTCTGTTCCAATATTCTTACCGAAATGACATTCGTAGCCGTATCTCATAGTCGGTTCGACTGACATATCATAGCCCCCGCCCATACAAGGGTTCGTTCACTCAGTAACTAACATACAAATATCTTTTAAAACCATTAGTTTTGACGTAACAACTAATAACTAATCAATATACATATGAGTGAAGAATTAACTTCTCAGAATATATACAAAGAAGAGTTGACACAAGATTTTAATTTACTTATCAATATAGCAAACTGAGTTATTCCTCCACCCAAGAACTAATGAATCAGTTCCCCGTCTCATCAACACTATCCTCAAATGATATCATTCAGTGTGTAACCCGCTTTGAGAACACTGACCATGAATCATTCATACCAACAGTGTAGTTAGATCGGTTCTCTGAAGCATATTAAACTCTTTCCCATACAAGAGAGTCGTTCTACTCAGTTTTACTAATATGAGTTTTCAATTGCAATCTCTAATCGTTCTCTATAACTATCTTATGAATTCCCTGAATTCATTCATGTATCTATCATTTACAACTCATTATAAGCTTAATTCTTACAATCTTCAAATAAATTTCTACTATCTCCAAATGAATTTTGATTATCCCCAAATGAATTTCTCATTAACATCTCTCTATGAGTTTACTCATCTCTTTTCTTAGGTATAATTACACAACATACCAAACATACCATTTCATTTTTATGAAACAGTTTCACACAAAAACCAATAAGATTATTTTATCTTATTGCTTGCTTTGAGAACTCTTTATGAGTCTATTTAACTTCAGATATTCTCGTAAAGAGTTTATCTTTATTCAATATATTACATTCACATAATAATTTTTATGTATTAAGATTTAATAAGATTTATGCGTATCTTTTAATTATATACGGACTCTTCACAAGTCCATTTCTTTTTTTTTAATCCATCAGATTATACTCCAAGGTACTTGTTACCTCGAAACTATAATCCACTGCCCTGATACCAACTGTAACGCCCCCAAAATCCCCGCGCTTTCCACGCGGCGGACCTTGTACGTTAATTTCGTACATCTATCGACTTAACCAATGATCCCATAATCATATTGGTTGAATTAGTCTTATTTTAGACTATACGTTAAAAATTTCTCTTAACTTTGTCCCTGGATCTTAACTTAATCTCAGTCTCATAAGTATACAAGTATCAACTTGTATTTCATCCGTATAAATGGATAAAACCATATATAACAGTTTAATTTTAACCTTAGGATTTAAATATTCTATATACGTCCACTTGTAACGGTCTCATTCGTACTACAAGTATCAATATACAAAGATATCTCTTCATATCAATAATCCTATTTATATGGTATTCAGAATAGTAATAACGAGTTATACCTGGGTCCGAGGAACCTTAACGATGGATTTGACCAGTCAACATCGCTTAGTTCTGTCTCAGATGTACAGCACTCACAAGTTATTTACCGATCCTCATCCAGATAAATAGATCATTATCGACATTGTTTTAATATTTAACAATTCTACATTATATCAAATTTAAAGAAATAACAACATCCTGATGATAATAATTTATATCATTCATTCAATATTCGGTTACATGTTTGTTTGTTCGTATTACAACAGTCATTATGACTTATACAAATACAAGTAATAAACATGAAAACCTAATCTACGCTTCATCTTTACGTTCAAGATCTTCTTAACGTTCATCTTTAATCTGCAAATAAGGTTTTATTCGCAAGAATGAGCACGACGGCTCAGCAAGTCTAACATATTATCACATACACAGTTTATGCTTTCATATAAACTTTAACATGCTTTGACTGAACATACATCTCAGTTAATAATCATATTAATTTATGCTTAACAATAAACATATTTTATACATACTCATATGCATCATCAAATATCAATTAACATTTAACAGTTAATCAATAACTAACACTTAATCATTTAATCACATAAGACCTTCATTCATGTACTTTCACATATAAACTATCACATAATAACATGAACAATCTTAGAACATACTAAATAACACATAAAAGTTTAGAACTTGCCTCAAATTGAAACTAGGGTTTTCCGGCGGAGCGTTAAACCCTACACAGTCATTTAGTGCATAAGCGGTTAGATTCATCGTATTATATAACTTCATAAGTCTTATATTAACTTATTTAAACTCTTTCAATAGGTGGAATTATTTGGAAAATTGGCTAACTCAAAAACTCATTTTTAAGCCAAAATTTCGGATTTGGGCAGATTGTTGGACTGCCAGACCCCGGCTCAGTTAAACGGCCATAACTTCTTCGTTTTAAAACATTTTTTAGTCGTTCAAAATTCCACGCGTTCGTAACTTCCGTCTCTACAACTTTCATTCAGAAAAAAGTTCGAGATTCCTGACAGATTTGTACAGATTTCGGCCTAAAGGTGACTGCTCTAAAACTGATTCATATTTCTGACCTCTTTTATAGTAACAGCCATAACTTTGTCATACGAAAACATTTTTGAGTGATTCTTGAGTCTAAATTGCTTAGAATTTCATGAGCTACAACTTTTATTTAGGTTTCTAAGGCAGACTCAGACTTTAAATTTTCGGAAATTCGCAAAAATATTCTGCGACTAGATTAGACTTAACTTTCTTTGATCCGATTGGTAAAACATGATACCTCAAGCATTAATTTGCTAGGATAACATGTTCTAACACTCCGTATCACTTCATAACATAAAAATAACAAAATCATAAACCTACTTATATAAGATTTCATGACTTTTTCTCAAGAACACGAAGAACGAATCGAAGAACACGAAGAACAAAGTTTCATCGTTCTTCGTTTCGACTACTAAAACTTGATGCCACAAGCATTACTTAGCACGGCCATCATGTTTCATCATCCCATAACACTAAATTACAAAATCATAAACCTACTTATAAGGAAATTTATGACTTTCACTCAAGAACACGAAGAACACGAAGAACGATAAGAAAAATCGAACATCGTAACGGCTTGTGTTTTGAGCTTTTTAACTAAATACTTGAAATGAAATGGACAGTATAACTACTTATAATTTATATTTCACTACTCTAGACATAAAATAAATCGAGCATTATAGCTATTCACATATACTCTACGAATTGAAAAATTACATAATAACAACTAGAGATTACCTCTTGGAGTGCAAGCTTTGACAACAATTTGTGCAAGGCTTCAATACTCATCAACAAGATTAATCTATCAATATATCTCTCTAGCTTTGTTGCTCTAATTTACTTGGTGAATTGGTAAGGATTATGAAGAGTGAAGACTCCTATTTATAGGATTTTCCAAGTTAGGGTAAAATGGTAAAAATGACAATCAAGCTTTGGCTCCAAGTTTGGCTTGACTTTAACTTTGGCTCCAAGTTTGGCTTATACTTTGGCTCCAAGTTTGGCTTGGCTCCAACTTTGGCTCCAAGTTTGGTTTATACTTTGGCTCCAAGTTTGGCTTGGCTCCAACTTTGGCTTCAAGTTTGGTTTATTCTTTGGCTCCAAGTTTTGGCTTGACTTTGGCTTGGCTTAGGCTTTAACTTTATCTACTAACTAGAGTTAACAACTAACTCAACATTAGTTAATTCTCTACTAACTTGTATACTTGACTTTTACTATTCACAGTTGACTTTTTCGTATTTATACCGTATAATTTTCGTATTATTCTCGTATTATTTTCGTATTCTACCCGTATAATTTTCGTATTATTCTCGTATTATTTTCGTATTCTACCCGTATAATTTTCGTATTATACGCGTATAATTTTCGTATTATTCTCGTATTATTTTCGTATTCTACCCGTATAATTTTCGTATTATACGCGTATATGTGAATAGTGATTAGGGTTAGGTTATAACCCTTAGGGTTTCTAGGTTTAGGGTTTACGTTTTAACCTTTTCTAAGTTTAACCAAACCCTAGTTTAGGTTTTCCAAACCCTATAATTAGGTTTTTAGGTTTTAACCTTTAAATAACTTTTCGATTTTAATAAGTGTTAAGGTTAATTACTTGAACCGAAAAACGAATTCCTACACATAAGTAATTCACATAGCACATTTAAAAGCTCAATTCAAGCTTTACTAATCACATAACACATAGTTTAGGTTAAAAGTTTAACCTCTAATCGTAAACGAATCGTAGTTTCGAGTCGTTTTTAATCTTTAATATAGTTCAATGTATTGTTGAGCAATCGTTTTTAGGCTTCTAAATTAACAACCTTTATCATATCTTGACAGATCATTTTTAAAATATTTGGGATATTACAATATTGCAGTTTATATGTTTGTTGAAATTGCAGTTATCTAAAGTAAGTAAAGAGATAATTATTTTTAAGAGGTTCAAAGCCAAAAATAGTCCTAGTCCTCTCTTCTATTCCGACAAGTAGGGATGATCCACAAATGATATTAGTCACTAAGTCTAGGTTCTCTCAGAACCAATTACAACAATGTGATCCACTAAGTATCACACAAGTCACTAAGACTTGATCTCATTCAGAAGTTGATTATCTCATAATCAAGTAAGTCTTTCAAACTTGTCTTATAAAGATCACTAAGCTCTAATCTCACACAGAGGTTGATTCTCTCATAATCAAGCAAGTGTATTAGAATTGTCTTTACAAATATCACTAAGATCTGACTGGTTTTTTCTTTATGTTTGGAGTGCTGCTAAGTTACGTTAAGCTCTTCTCTGAAAGACTTAGCAGCGAAGATCGATTTCTCTAGAAACGTATATTAGCCTTTGGATCGTAGGGTAGACTTTAAGCTCTCAGAATTTTTATTTTTGAATATTTGAATTGATCAATTCTGTCTCTTTTTCATCAAATTATTGTGAAATCTGAAGCAGTAATCTCTTAATAGATTTTCACTTGGAGAAATGCCCTTTGAAAGTTGCCATTATTACTACTTCAGTAGAATGCAGATATCTTATGACTCTAACTAATAGTCTGTTGTAGTCGCCAATGTTTGTCAACTGTGTCAGTCTACTGTTTGTGTGTTGTAATGACCATGAATTTCAAGATAAATTATAAATAAAATTTGGGAATTTAATTTCTAAATTAGGTGACTTGTTGTGTGAATTAGTTTAAACCCTAATGAGGTGGTTTGAATATTTGATTATTCAATTTATTTAATAAAAAGGAAGTCCAAGGAATGGGTTATTAAATTAATGGACTAACCTAATTATATATTTTTTTTATCGGGATTGAGATGTTGTGGAACCTTAATTAAATATTCAATTAATATTGAATATGGCAAGTCTAATTGGATTATGTAATTAAATTTAAATGGATTATTAAACTGTTCATTAATTACTTAAACAAGCACAATCAATTAATTAAATGATGGACTTGGGGAATTTGCTATGTGATTGGGTATTTATTTAAACTAGCCCAATGTTTTATTTGATTGGGAAGTGAGTGAATTAATTTAGTAGCCCAATGTTGGTGGATTATTAGGTACTCTAGTGGCCCAAATGAAATAAATTGCAAGCCCAATCCTTGATCCAATTTCTAAAGCTTCTAGAAGATCCATTATTTACCAAATTAGCTATTAAAAATAAATGGAAAATCAAGGAAAAGGGGGCATGGCCGGTGGGTATGGAGGGAGTACTTATTGGACTTCAAATAATTTGCTTAAGGTGATGTGTGGAACATTCAACATATTTCCTAGCATTTTTGGAAAAAGCTTGATGTCCAATGTATACATATATAGGTTATATGTATAGTTTTCTTCTACTATAAATAAGGTCTTTAGCTCATTTGGATTAGAGTTTACAAATATTGCTAGAGTTCTCTATATTGTGAGCTAGTGAGTTCTTTAGTGAGTCACTACCGAGTCAAGCGATACAAGCAATAATTCTTCAAGGAGGTGTTCTTGGATGTCATGACATTTCATAACCTACTTTGGAAAGCATAGAAAATAAGCCATCAAGAGCAAAAGGTATAATACCCACCTAAAACCCTAGTTTTGGAGTTTATTATGTTATATATAAATTTTCTATGGTAGAAAAGTTATTTACAATCTCTAAATGTTTAGATCCATGATAGTTTAGTAAATCTAGGTTTCCATGGGTTTATAATGTGTATTTATGTGTGTTTGTTATGAAACGTTTAGCAAAAAGCTTGAAAATCATTTTTACCGGTAAACTTAATCGGGAAGTGTACTTGAAGCTTTTCATTTTAAAACCTACATATTATATTGGTGATTTTATTTCTTGGAGTGATAATAATGTAAGTAAAGAACAAAATCTCGTCAGAATCATGTAAAAATGATTTAAAATGAGCAAAATATGAAATTTTTACCAAAAACACTTCACTGTTGCAAATATGTGCACAACAGTCTACTTTATGGTTATTTTCAGTGACCAAAACATGTCCAATTTTACATTTTGATGATGGAATTTTGTTGTTCGGAAAGATACAAATCCAAAAAGATCAATTTGAGGACAATCAAAGTTCTAGATTTTATTTTATTCAAGTTTTAGTCAAGGAGGCAAAAAAAAATTTTAGATGCATTCTGCTGGTTTTCTAGAAAAAACCAGCAGGTCCGATTATTTTACCTCGTGGGGTCCGGTTCGGGTCTTTCTAGGTCGGTGCTTGTGATGGTTCCAAAAGAGAAAATATTTGTAATTTATTAAAGAATATTATAAAAATTAATTTGGGTAATTGCTATGTCATTACGTATTTTTTAGAGTTAATAATTGATTAAAACATTATTAATTAATAATGTTAGTATACAATTAATTTTTATTTAATACTAAATAATAATTAAACCAACTACTTATTATTTAAATAACATTAAATAATAAATAAAAATAATTAATTAATTATTATTTAATTAACTAATATTAAATAATAATTAAAGAATCTTAAGTAATAAACTTATTATTTATTGTTAAATAATAATTAAGGATAATTAATTAATTAATTAATTAATTAAAATTAAATAATAATAAAAGAGGATTAAAGTTAATAAACTAATTATTTATTATTAATTAATTAAGATTAAATAATAAGTAAGGATAATTAATTAAGTAATTAATTAATTAATTAACATTAAATAATAATTAAAGTTAATAAAATAATTATTTATTATTTGATTAAGATTAGATAATAAGTTAGGATAATTAATTAATTGTTTAATTAACGTTAAATAATAATTAAATATGATTAAAGTTAATAAATTAATTATTTATTATTTAATTAAGATTAAATAATGAGTAAGAGTTATTAATTAATTAATTAAATAATTATTATTTAATTAACATTAACTAATAAGTAAAGATGATTAGAGTTAATAAACGAATTATTTAATATTAAATAATCGGTAAGGTTAATTAATTAGTTAATTAATTATTAATTAAAGAGGATGAAAATTAATAAACTATTTATTCATCATTTAATTAATGATTAATGATAAATAAGAAGGATTAATAGCACATGAATAATTAGTTATTACGCAACAATAACTAATGATAGTTATCATTTATAATAATTAATAATAAATGAGATAATGAAATAATTATAATAAATTGTTTAAGAATTTAAATAATTTTATAAGTAATGTTGTAAGTTTTATAAATTAATATTACTTAAAGAGAAGTAATATTTGATAGTTAAATCATTTACCTAAATACATTTAAGGGTATTATCTAGGGTAAATGAAATAAAAATTCTTCACAATGTGCTATGTGAGTTGGAAAAGTTCTAAGCAGCAAACAATTGTTAATTCAGTGACAGAGGCAGAGTACATAGTTACAAGTGAAGCTGCAAATGAGGCTATTTGGATGAAGAAGTTCATTACAGAACTTGGAGTGTTTCCTTGCATTCAAGGACTAGTGCCTTTATTTTGTGACAACACAAGAGCTGTTGCACAAGCCAAGGAACCCAGATCTCATCGAAAATCCAAACACGTGTTGCGGTGGTTTCATTTGACTAGAGAAATTATTGAAAAAGGAGATGTCATCTTGGAGCATGCCAACTCTCTTGACAACATAACAGATCAATTTACTAAAGTTTTAACTCAAAATAAGTTTGATCATCACTTAGAAAAAGATGGGTATTAGATACCATGGCGATTGGCTTTAGTGCAAGTAGAAGATTGAAAATAGTATACGCACAAGCCAATCATATTTGATATGATGTAGCATGTATTTTGTAATCTTATTTATTTATTACTAAAAGTTATTTATACAAAGATATTTTTTTATCTATATTTAATAGATGACATTAATTGTGATAAACCCATGGTTGTTAAGAAATGCTTTTGGAATCATGATGATGATCATGCTAAAAAGATCTAAATTCAAGATAGCTCAAAACAAAAATTATTCTTAATCGTGGGATTACTAAAATGGGGATTAGTGAATGCAGATAGATTAGTACATACTATATTTGCTCTTATTAAGATGATGATTGATCTCATAATCATTTTTGTAAACACATTAAAGCAAGTATGTAGGTGCTTATTACATAATAAGTTCATTGAACATGACTCGCTCAAGAAACACCTAATGGAGTCTTACTTATCTGTTAATAGGAGTTCTTTTGTGATAGTAGTGCAAGTGATCCTTGGACTTGAGATCATCATAGTATCTTGTGTATGATAAATTATATTTTTGACATATTCCTTAAAACCTTTAGGGTGTATCAAAGGGTATGTTCGGGTAAAATAAGTTTAACATGGAGAGAGGTGAATGGTCAATAAAGAATATACCACTTCTAGTAAAAGAAGAGAATGTCATATGCGATTCGATAAATGACAACTCAGTAGTCCTTGGCCAATGCAGAATACAAATTAGAAAGTTGTTTCTAATTTACATTAATTAGAGTTATTCATTTGAGAATTGAAAATCATATAATCAAATAAAATAAGACTTGACAGTAATACCATGTCTTATATTTGATTGGGACATTGTGAGGTAGAAGAATTGAATTGTACGGTAACTAATTGATGAATATGTTCTTTAATGATTAATTGTTGAAATCTATATTATCTGAAAAGTCGTTGATCACTAAGGGGGCTTACCCTTATTATGAAATAAATATTATTTATTAGAATAAATTAAATAGTTTAATTTATTTATATAAATAAAATTAGATTAGTTCTAATTAATTTATTCTATAATCGATTTAATATAGAGAACCTAAAGGATCACACTGCAAAAGAAAAATAATTATTTAAAAAGTAAATGGCATAATCGTAATAATGAATTAAGTATATTTAATTTTATACTATGAGGATAGAATAAATTAAATAGCTTAATATTTATTATTTAATATTTTAGAAATGCTAATTATAAATTAATAAGAAGAGTCTTACTATTATTATTACTATTATCATTGTTATTTAGTTCCTAAATGGTTTATGAATCAATTAATAAGAGTACTCTCATAAATGATAATTAAGTTCCTAAATGGTTTAGGAATTTTAATTATTATATTAAATTAATTAAGTTCCTAATTAGATTATAAGTTTAATTAAAAACTCTATTCCTAAATGTGTTAGGATGGTTGACTATATCTATAAATAAGAGAAGTCTTATTATAGATTGAAGATACATACACTTCCAAAAGTTTTAAGAGAGTACTTATAAGTTCTCTAGATCTAAGATATTAGAAGAGAGAGAAAACTAGGGTTTGCCATCACCCACTTCTTGAATCATTATTCTTCCTTGGTGGATCACCTCTAAAAGCCAAACATTTGGGTGGCTTATATGTAATTTGATTTCATGTTCATGGATATTACAAACCAACACATGGTCCCTACGATCGCTCAGTGTAATACTCAAGACTAAAGTACTTCTCATTTTTTGTGGTGTTGCATAAACTTTAATAAACAAGTTGCTTAAATTATTCAATAATTATTTAATTCCGATTGTGATATTTCATTAATAAAATTCTCTTATAATTGCTAAGCAAATTAGTTGCTCATTCTTGTAAATTATATTTGCAATTAAAGCCGAAAGGTCAGAAAAGTACGATGCTAAGGATAAGGGAAGGGAAAAAGCGAAGAAGATAGCTAGAACATTAATTTTTTTTTTTATTTTTGCAGTTGTATATTTAATGATGTAATCTTTTTGAGACTCTAATATTAAATGTATTGTAAGTAAATCCCGAGTATGAATTATTAAGATTATCAAATATTATATTAATATTGTAAATTAATTATATTATATAGTTCATTATGTGTTGCGAGGTGAATCGTAACGCACCCAAGTCTTGAATAGTGAGTATTCGAATTTAGGGGCGTTACATTGTGGAAATAGTACGTCTCAGGTTATATTGCAGTTTATTTGAAATTGCAATTATGTAAAGTAAGTAAAGAGATAATTATTTTTAAGAGGTTCGAAGCCTAAAATACTTCTAGTCCTCTCTTCCATTCCAACAAGTAGGGATGATCCACGAAGGATATTAGTCACTAAGACTAAGCTCTCTCAAAACCAATTACAACAATGTGATCCACTGATTATCACATAAGTCACTAAGACTTGATCTTTGATGATCTCATAATCAAGTAAGTCTCTTAGACTTGTCTTATAAATATCACTAAGATCTAATCTCACACAGAGGTTGATTCTCTCATAATCAAGCAAGTCTATTAGAATTGTCTTCACAAATATCACTAAGATCTGAATGGTTGTTTGTTTGTGTTTGGGATGCTACTAAGTTGTGTTAAGCTCTTCTCTGAAAGACTTAGCAGGGATGATCGATTTCTATAGAAATGTAGATTAGCCTTTGAATCGTAGGGTAGAGTTTGAGCTCTCCGACTTTTTATTTTTGAATCTTTGAATCGATCAATTCTGTCTCTTTTTCATTGATTATTGTGAAATCTGAAAAAGCAATCTATTTATAGATTTTCTTGGAGAAATGCCCTTTGAAAGTTGCCATTATTACTACTTTAGTAGAACGCATACTCTTCCAAACTTCCTTAGTTCACTATGCGATCTCAGAGTAACTAAGTCTTCTGCTCTACGATCTCTTGAATTTTTAGTCGATTACAAGTCCTAATTTTACTATCTAGATCAACTTAACAAGTTTGATCCTTAAGTCCTGTTACAATAATCTTCTCTTATGGAGTTTACTATATTACTTATTTTTCTTACAAATATACATTTAGCTCATATATATCATCATTAAATCAAATAAATTATCATAAATGCAATAACATGATATTGAGCTTTTTACAGCTGATGTAGTGAAACTTCCAGTCACTACCCTGGTAACTTCGTGGGAGAATATTTATAGTTGTAAAGGAAACTCTTTCAGGTTATCCAAAAGATTGGAATGACTAATGTAATATGAAACATTCAAAAAAGTCAAAACGATATAACTTATGATACCGGATCCAGACACCCTTGTTTTTCTAGCTTCCGTTGAAACTTTCATTTTTTGTTGGTTGACTTGAACTTTTCCGTAATCCAGATATATGGGCATTGACAAAAAACTCAAAACCCTAGTGGAGAGTCCAGAGCATTGCATTCAAAGCATTGATTGAAGGACGGTCCTTGGTGAAAATGATATATACCTATATATGGCCCACGGAGAACTTTTGGAATCGACAAGGCAAAAATTGGATATGCATTCAAAGCGTTCATTGAAGTTCAGTCCAAGGTGAAAAAGATATATATCCATATATACCGCCCGCGGAGAACTTTTGGAATCGACTAGGCAAAAATTGGATACCGATTTCAGATTGTTTAAATTTACAGTTAGTTTGTGCGGTACTGTTTAGAAATAAATTATATTTATATAGCAAAAAATAAATTAGTTTGTCTAGTGTAACTTAGTCGTGTAACTTTAAATTATATTCAGTTTTTTGATACAGTCAGCATTCTTTTACATAGTATTTCGACACGATCAATAACTACTCTCCATAATTATACATCTTTTCTGTAGTCAACTCAACTATACATCTTTTCCGCTGTCAACTCAACTATATATTCCCTCCATTACAAAAAAAAAAAAAAAAAAAAAGAAGAAGAAAAAACAAATTCAAGTTTATCATCTTAATTTCATTATCATATACCACTAAACCAACAACTTATTACTTCATCCGTTCTAAATTATATGATTATCGTTGACTTTACAAAGTCAATTTGATACATTTTCAAGCTTAAAATTGAGATGGTATATTAAAAATTATGAAACAATAAATTTTAGAATGACTAGTGGTTTTTTAAATATTTTACGATATTCATCATTATATTAACTAAAACTTAAAAAAATATTTATCATTGAGTTTGAAAATATTTTAAGTTATTTTAAAAAATTAATAATAATCTTATATTTTAGGACACAGAGAGAGTATTATTTTTAAAGATATACATAAAACAAATACATACATATCCTTAATAGTCGCAAATTTTAGAAAAGACCTTCAAAGACCAGGCAATATCCTGCCCAGTACGCGCCCACCAATTTAAATCTTGTCAACGAATTCCAGAAATCATATTTAGACCATTTCTCTTAAAGCATGGTCTTCATTCCATGCTTCTATTTTATATTTTACTTGAACAGATTGCTTGGTCTACTAAAAGGCACTATAAATAGCTTGCCCATCATGATCATTTCATATATACCTCAAACCATAAATAAACATATATTTCACAATAATGAAGATCCCAACTTATTCCATGCCTTCATTTGCTCTTGTTCTTCTCTTCCTAAGCTTTTTCACATTTTCAGCCTCATCTAATTCTCATGGTGATTTTCTTCAATGCCTTTCGCATATATCCCCAGTAGTTATTTACACCCCGAAAAACTCTTCTTACACATCCGTGTTAGAGTTTTCCATTAACAACCTGCGATTTGCAACAAAAAACACCCCGAAACCTCTAGTTATCGTTACGCCTAGGCATGAATCCGAAATCCAAACGGTCATTTATTGCTCTAAGAAATACGACATTCAAATTAGGATACGATGCGGAGGTCATGATTACGAGGGTCTTTCTTATGTATCACAAGTCCCATTTGTGTTACTTGATATGAATAATCTTCGATCCATAAATGTGGATCCCGTATCAGCAACTGCATGGGTTCAAGCTGGTGCAACCCTAGGTGAACTTTACTATAACATTGCTCAGAAAAGTAACAATCTCGGGTTTCCGGGTGGCATTTGGTACACTGTTGGTGTTAGTGGACTAATTAGTGGTGGAGGGTATGGCTTGTTAAGACGAAAGTACGGTCTAGCTGCTGATAATGTTGTTGATGCTCGTTTGATCGATGTTAATGGAAGAATTCTCGATAGAAAAGCAATGGGAGAAGATTTATTTTGGGCCATTAGAGGTGGAGGGGCTTCTAGCTTTGGTGTCATTCTTTCTTGGAAGATAAAGCTAGTTCCTGTCCCGAAAACAGTGACTTTTTTTTCAAGTTGACAGAACTTTGGAGCAAAATGGAACCGATATTCTTCATAAATGGCAGACTGTTGCACCAAAACTAACCAAAGATATTGAAATCAGAGTTCTTGCAAATCCTATACGGAGAAATGCACCTAATGAAGCTGCAAAAACAGTACTTGATGGCGATTTGAGCACTAATGCAAATTATAAAACAGTAGAACTAAGATTCTTAGGTTTGTTTCTTGGCCGACAAGAAAGACTACTTTCTCTGATGAGGAAAAAATTACCAGAATTAGGTCTGGTGAAAGAAGATTGTGTCGAAGTTAGTTACCTACAGTCAGTACTCCTTTTTTCCCTTTTTTCGGCTGAAGATTCTCCTTCTGTTCTTCTAAACAGAACTTCGTATAAGATTCCTTTTAAAGCAAAATCAGACTATGTGGATAAACCATTGTCAAGAAAAGGTTTAAATGGGATATGGAAAATTCTTCTTGAAACTGAGCCTGGTACAACAAACTATATTTTTACTTCATATGGGGGAAGGATGGATGAGATCTCGGAATCGGCAATTCCATTTCCACATAGAGCTGAACTTTGTACAAGATGTATATGAGGGTGCAAACTGATGGAGATACTGCAAAGGCAATGGATTGGATTAGGAGGCTGTATAAGTACTTGACGCCGTATGTTACCAAGAATCCAAGAACTGCGTATGTGAATTATAATGATCTTGACTTGGGAGTGAATAATCCACAAGGGCGTATAAGTTACAAGGAAGCGAGCGTATGGGGTAAAAAGTATTTCAAGAATAATTTTGATAAATTAGTTATGGTGAAGTCTTTAGTTGATCCTGATAATTTTTTTAGGCATGAGCAGAGTATTCCTCCTTTTTCATAATGATCGGACATGTGAATTCTTAATCACTTGTTCAATTCTTTAATTAAAAAAAAACTCATGTTAACTTTGATTATAGTGAAGTCTACTGTTGATCATAGGCATGAGTAGAATATTCCTCCTTTGACAAGTGAAATCTTAATCAATTGTTTGTTTCTTCAATAAAGAAAACGTCATCTAAAATTTGACTTGTTCGTTATTATTTCTCTAAAAACATTCATCAATTGTTGTATCCTCAAGTCACATAGCTCGTAGTCTTTGGAATATTATATATTTGAGTTTCAAGGTTTAACAATTAATATCATACACATATATATGTATATACTCTGTGTCTGGTAACAGGGGTTAGTAGTAGAGATTTGTTATAGAGGATCTCATACCCGTTTATATGCCTACATGAATAGTCTACTTTAAACGACTTGAAATCAGGATACCCATAAGCTGTGTAAAATTAAGGCATCTGCCACATTATTACCTTCTTTGTAGCTATCTTGCAACACCACGTCACAAATATTCTGTGTTATGCATGATATAAGAATATAAGCAAGCTGCTAGGAAACTTTATTGATTCCATAGAATGCATCACCCAGTGACATATACCAAAGTGAACACCCACTGCCTCAGCAGCCTGTTTGTACCAAAAGCGTTGTTAGTCTATTTTGTTGAGCGGTCTATATTAAGTCTTAACCTTTCGAAATTCAAGACTTGTTAACTCTGTTTCAATATATCACTTCTGATTTTTTAAAATTAATTTAAGATATTTTCAAATTCAGAATTGATATTAATTCATTAAATTTTAGACAATATAATTGTGGAAACTGTAAACTATCAAAAACGTACTACTAATTACAATATTTATTGTTAATATTAAAAGTTATTTGGATCACACCAATTTAAAATTTAAAAATATCACATATTAGCTTTGAAAAGTCAAATTTAATCCTCTTATTTTTTATCGGTAAAAAAAGAAATTTCTTTAATACCCAAAAAATTACATGGCGAATCCGTAAGATTTGCATAAGGCCAATATAGAATTACAAATCATCAAATTACCCACATGTACCCGAAGCCAAGTTGCAAAGTCCATTTCCCGTAATGTGGCAATTTGTTCTTTGGTGATGTGGGGATGTTCAAGCCTTACACTTTCATCAATTTTTTTGTGTAAATTATGATTGCATAACTTAAATTAGAAAGGGATTAATTAATATCTTAAGGGTTGTGCACAAACATTTATTACACACTTACTCAAGGAATGACGCAATTTCATCACAACTCAAAAGTAAATAGATGTGGGCAGCTTTCAACTCATCATCATTTAATGACCTCTAAGTAGCTTCACCTAGCACACGACTTGGACTAGTAAAAATTGAAAGGCGACCATCCAGATCCATGCCACCTCCATCATCATTCCTTGGGACTTGATTTAGCCTTGTTTGGATTGTGGATTCAATATAATGCGAGCATAACAATGATATCTCTTGCAAATTTTAAGCCTCTTAAGGTGAAGCTTCCACATATGCTTTATTTTTAACCTTCTTCTTTAAATGAAACATACACCTAAAAAGTAAATATCAAATCTATCGCTAAACTAAATTTGTTGCAAAGAATGAAAAATAAAGTTTTAAAAATATTACCTCTCAAAGGGATACATCCATCGATATTGTACAAGTTCACTCACCTTAGCTTCATAAGCTAAGTGAATTGGTAGATGTTCTATAGAATAAAAAAAAACTGGAGGAAATATTTTCTCAAGATTGCACAATATCATCACAATATTTGTCTCAAGCAACTCCATATGCTCTTTTCACAACCTTGTTGAGCATAAATCCCTAAAGAAGTGACACAAGTCAGTCAATGCATCCCATATCGACTTGGGCAACATGTCTTGAAATGCAATTGGAAATAACCTCACGAAAAACACATGACAATCATAGCTTTTTAGCCCAGTGAACTTACTATCTTCTACATTAACACATCTCGAAATATTAGAAGCATAGCCATCAGGGAGGTTCAATTGTTTAACCCACTTGCAAACATCTTGAATTTGGGGTTTGGTTAGTGTATAAGTTGCTTTGGGCTTTATGATCTTCTGATTAATATTTTGTAAGTCTAGTTTCGAACGCTTGCAATGGGTCTTTAGATCCTTCCTTGCATTTGGATTATCCTTTGTTCTACCTTTGACGTCCAATATTGTATAAAACAGGTTTTCAAACACGTTTTTACTCAACATGCATCACATCAAGATTGTGTCGAATAAGAAGTGAATGCCAATAGGGTAACTCCCAAAAGATTGAACATTTCACCCAATTATGTTCCTTTCCATAACCATATGTTTTATGTTTATCGCACACCTTTCCAATTGTAATAGGTGGCAATTTTGATACACGCTGAAATACCTCTTCGCTTGATAACTGAGGTGGTGGAAAATTGAATTCAATTGTATTCCTCTTGAATTTGTCCTTTTGATATCAATAAAAATGATCAATAGGCAAAAATTGACGATGACAATCAAAGAAACTAGGCTTTCTACCATTCTCAAGGGTAAAAGCCTTGCTACCCTCCATACAATAAGGGCAAGCCATCTTGCCATGAGTACTCCAACCTGACAACATTCCATAAGCAGGAAAATTGCTAATTGTCCATATCAATGCAACTTTCATTTGAAAATTTTGCTTCGCATATGCATCATATGTGTTAACTCCGCCATTCTATAACATTTTTAATTCATCAATCAGCGGTCTCAAGTATACATCTATATCCTTACCAGGACTATTTGGACCGAGAATGATTAATGTCAAGAACATATAGGGCTACTTCATATACATTCCAGGTGGCAAATTATATGGAGTGACTATAACTGGCCAACAGGAGTATGGATTTGCAAAGTTTCCAAACGGAGTGAACCCATCAGTGGAGAGTCCAAGTCTAATATTTCAAGATTCTACAGAAAATGTTGGATAAGTGAGATCAAAGTGTTTCCATGCCTCACTATCTGCTGGGTGGGTAACTACACCAACGGGACTGGGATTCTTTTTATGCCCTGTCATGTGTTCTGCTGTGACATTAGACATATACAATCTTTGAAGTCTAGGTGTAATTGGAAAATATCGCAAAACCTTAAAAGGCGTATCTTTTTGCTTTTTATTTCCTAGTGGCTTAAGTTTAAATCCAGGATGACCACATACAAAACAATGCGTCTTATTTTCATTTTCATTGTAATACAATATGCACTCGTTTTCACATGCTTGTATCTTTTGATAACCAAGTCCCAACATTTTTACCATTTGTTGCGCCCTATAGTAATTCTCAGGAAGCTTCTCATCTTTAGGCATCGCACTCTTCATTAATGAGATCATGCGATTAAAGTGAACTTGGCTCATGTTTGACTCATCCTTGAGGTTCAACAATTGTGCTACCATTGATAATTTTGTTGACTTCTCACAACCTGGCCATAGTGGATCATCAACATCTTTTAAAAGTTGAAAAAAAATTGGTGGCATCAGAATTTGGTTCTTCCAATCTAGATGCCTCGCTACTCCAATCAAAACTTTTCCCAGTAACATCTCGCATGAGATCTATATACAGATTTGTATCAAACGGGACCTCAACATTATTACTATGGTTTGAACTTTCTCCGGATAAATATTCGCCATGCACAAACCATTTTTTTTAATTATTTTTGAATCCCTTTCTATAAAGATGTATTTCAACATCTTCTCGAAGCTGAAAGAACCTCAATTTACAAGTCGAACAATGACACTTAATTTTCTGCTCATTAACATTTTCGGGAATAAAGTAAGAAAAATTAAGGAATTCCTTTACTCCCTCTCTGAATTCTTCACTAATTGTTCTTCCATTTTCAGCAACTCGCCTATCAATCCAACTTCGATCAAAAGGCATCCTTCCTAAGCAGAACATCATTACAATTTATCAAAATTTTCAAATTATTTCTGAGCAGTAATAATGTATTTAAAACCTTTCCATCAAGAAACCAAAAGGCAGTATATATTTCTTACTAAAAAGAAACAACCAAATGAAAATGTTATTAATATTGAATAGATGCAGATTATACAAAAGGCAAAATCTGGTAAGAACTCCAAGATACTATACATACAAAATATAAAGAATCATATCCCAGTATGTGAGTTTGAGCTCATATAGTCGCACTTGATAAATTGTAAGTATTTGAATATCTGCAAACAATACTGGCAAATATATCATACTACTAAAAAGCATTAAAATATGCCGAGTAAGAAGATACTCCCTCTATCACTTTACTTGCTTTGTTGTTTTCAACATGCACAGAGTAAAATTGAGATTTCGAAACTATCTTCCCAAATGGACCCACCCCATTAAAGAGTACTCTAGGAGGAAAATGTGTTTTTATGAAAGACAAACTAAAGAAACTTATTTTTAGGACAATTCAAAAAAGGAAAGGGAACAAAATAAGTGGGACAATAGGAGTAATATTTTCTAGCTTCAAACACGATTACATTTTATAATAAGAATGAAAGGACATGATAGAAAACATGTAAGAACTAAGAATTTTGAATTACATTATAAATAAATTTGGAAAATTAAATTCTAATTAAATGAGTTATTGTGTGATTTAATTTAAACATTTATGTGGTAATTTGATTGTTGACTATTCAGTTAATTTTACTAAAGGAAGTCCGATTAATGGATTTATTAAATTAACGGACTAACTTAAGATTATTTTGTGAGGAACCTTAATTAAATATTCAATTAATATTGAATAGGGCAAGTTTAATTGGATTATGTAAATTAAATTTAATTTGATTATTAAAGTGTTCCTATAATTATTTAAACAAGCCCAAACAATTAATTAAGTGAGGGACTTGTGGAAATTGCTATGTGGGTTGATATTTATTTAAACTAGCCCAAATTATTAAGAAGCTAGTGAATTATTTTAGTAGTCCAATGTTGATGGATCCAAAGAGTATAGTGGCCCAAACAAATTAAATTCTTAGCCCAAATTTTGATCCAATAAGTCTAGCTTCTAGGAGGCATTAATTTACCAAATTGACTATAAAAATAAATCAAAAATGGGGCAAATAAGAGAGCATGGCTAGAGGAATGGGTTGTCCATGGACTCCAAATTTTATCAATTTTGTTTGCTTGAGTTAGTGTGTGGAACACTCAATTTATTGCTAGCATTTTTGGAAAAAGGTTGAAGTATATTTTATATGTATAGATTTATACTACTATAAATAGAAGTTAGTTCACTTAAGTTAGAGTTTACAAAATTCTTGCTAGAGTTCCTTATGTTGTGAGCTAGTGAGTGGAGTTAGTTAACTCGGTGAGTTAAAGAAAAAGAAAGTGAGTTAGTGAGTTTCTTTAGTGAGTCACTACCGAGTCAAGCTAGATTACTTCAAGGGGTATTCTTGAATGTCATCTAACTCCATCATCTATTTTGGAAAGGAGAGAAAAGTAGCTCACATGTCAAAAAGGTATAAAAATCCCTTAAAAACCCTAATCTTGGTTTTCTTTTAATTTTTATGGTAGAAATGTTATCTTTAAGCTCTTTATGCTTAGAATCATGCTAGACATGTTTATATAGGATTCCATGTGGTTTAAATGTGTAGTGGTATGGGTTTATATAGAAAAATCTAGCACAATGCTTAAAAACATTTTTACCGACGAACAAAACGTAGTTTGGTCAAATAAATGGTACATTTTGAAATCTACAAATTATTTTTGTGGTTTTATATTTTCTGGGAATATATGGGTAAGTTAAGAACCAAATTTCTTTGGAATCATGTGAAAATGATTTAAAATGAGCAAGATATGAATTTTTGAACCAAAGGACCTCACTGTCGAAGGGCTGTGCAAAATACTCCACTTCATGGTCATTTTCAGTAATCAAATCATGTCCAAATTTACATTTTGATGATGTAATCTTGTACATCAAAAAGATACGAATCCAACCAGACCAATTTGAGGTCAATCAGACTTGTAGATTTCATTTTATTCAAGTTTTAGTGAATGAGGCAAAATCAGGAAATGTTAGAAACATTATGCCGGTTTTCTTAAAAAAACCCGGCTGAGCCGATTTTTTTTAGCTTGTGGTGTCCTGTTTGGGTCTTTCTAGACCAGTTCTTGTGATAGTTCCAAAAGAGAAAATGTTTATAATTTAATAAATAATATTATAAAATTTAGTTTGGATAATTATGATGTCATTAAGTATTTATTAAAATTAATGATTGATTAGTACCTTAATAAATAATAAAAATAGTAGATAATTAATTATTATTTTACTACTAAATAATAATTAAACTAATTATTTATTATTTAATTAATATTAAATAATAGGTAAGGATAATTACTTTAATTATTTATTAATTAACTTTAAATAATAAATAAACATAATTAGTCATTATCTATTGTTAAATAATGACTAAAGGTAATTAATTAATTACTCTTTAACTAATATTAAATAGTAATTATGTAATATCCCGAATATTTGCGAAAATAATAAATGTGAAATATTAAATAATTAATCCATTGATTATGATTGGTGATTAAGCATAGATATTGGGAATAACATAAGGTTAAGGTATAAAACCTAGAAATGAGAAAAAACGTGTGGAGAAATGATTATGTATTTTTATCAAAGTAACGATTTGAGAAAAACCTATATGGTTTAATATGTGAGAATATGCGTAGAATTTTCTTCGAAAAATTTGAAGCATAAGAAATGCAAAATGAGAAGGTGGACAAGAAATGTCCTTTAAAATTTTTGTTAGAAGAATTGTGTATGACCGTGGTTAAGAAATAACCATGTTTGAGTTAAGCGTTGTAGATGATTGGCAATATTTAATGTATAAACCAAGAATGGTTAGAAACCTTGGGACATGTTGTAGAATACTCTGAAATAAATAATTTATGTTTATATATTCCGCATTAGTTATAGAACATGTATGAAGATGATGTATCGTGACGTACCAAGTCCAAGGTTCAAGGTACCCGGATTTGGGGGCGTTACAAATTAAATGAAGATAGAGTTAATAAAATAAAAAGAATTTAATTATACAATTATAATAAATTGTTTAAGGGTTTAATAAGTGTTTAACACTTAAGAAAAATAATACTGATTAATTAAATCATTAACATAAGATCAATTAAGTGTCTTATACGATTAATGATAGTATATAAAATTATATGTGTTATGTGATTAATTATTTGCTAGATAAATAGCATAGATAAGTGTTTAAAGTGCATGATTATATGCAGTACTAATTGATAGGTCAACGTTATTAATGTTAGGTCTTCAAGAGAAGTTTAAATTAAGCGAATTAACCGTAAGTCGACAGACAAGCAAGTTCCCTAACCTTACTCAAATTTTATATTGAGCAAGTTCCTAAACTTTAATTGATATGTATCTTGTAAGTTATTTTAAACCTAGAATTATTTTATTGTTAAAGCTGGATTAATTATTGATAATTATTTCATATCGTAGTAATTATTGTTATTCGCACGAATGTGCATTTGCAAGTAATATTCTTAATAAGAACTGTTTAAAGGAATAAGTCTATGTCAATTGTTCAGTTAGATATTGAATTAAAGTTGAGAAGTACTCTAAACCAATTGTTCGACTAGACATTGAATTGAAATTGAGAAGTAGGTATATGCCAATTATTTCGGCTAGACCATGTATGTGTCAATCTATTTACTTGAATACTATTGAAGCTAGTCCCAACCATATTGTTGTGGTTTAATTATTGCAAGTTATTCCATATTAACATTAACATTGACATTCACACAAAGTGCATGTTGAATTCAAGTTCCATTATTGAACTATGAAACGTTTAAAATTCTTTCATTTATGAACTGTTTAAGAAGAAGTCTAAGCCACTTGTTCGGCCAGACACATTTAAAGTTATTTTGAAATCTATCCAAACCATAGCGGTACGGATTCTTAGATTGAGAAGAACAACCCGTAATGGGGAAGAACCTAAGTATCTGATGAATGATACAAACAGACTAAATGTTATACATACACATGTTGGACACAAGGAGGAAAATGTAATCTAAGAGGGTCAATCAAGTGACTGATTCCTCAAAGCAGAAGTTCACGGTCTTTTGACCATTCAACATTTAAATAATCAATTCTCACTCATTAAATTATGCGTTGATTATATCAAATTCCTATTATCGAATATTTCAATCATTATTCTTATTCATGGCATATTTTGTATTTATTTTAAACTTGCTGAGCAAGCTAGTTGCTCACCCTTGCTATGTCATGAAAATATTGCAGCTAAACCTGAAGGGTCGATTAAAAATATAGGCAAAGGAAAAGGGAAATCTTAGTTAAAGCTGGATAGTTGTTGCATGTTATATATTTTGTTTAGAATTAATATGATGTAACAAAAACACTATTATTCTTTTGTAGTTTGTGATGTATATTTGGTAAAGGTTGCAGACATTGGAATTAGAAAGTCATTGTAATAGACAACATAGGTTTATGTATTTTCTGTAAGACCCCGAATTTTATGAAATACAAAATTTAATTTTTCTTCATATATATATTTTTTGAAACAGTAAGTGGTTAAATTAACAAAATTGAAAGTTAAGGATGTTATGTGCAAATTTTATTTTGTCGGACAATATTCGCTTTGTCGGGGAATATTCGTTTGGTTGGGGAATATTCGTGCCGTACGACGGCGCCGAAATAATAAATTATCGGTGGACCCCACAACAGAATATTTGTCGGATATAGAAAACGACAGAAATAACCTTTTTAAATAAAAATAGTCAACGGAACTGTTAAAATACCGGTGATAAAAGAATGGTAGCATACGGTAGTTATTGGTATTTTCTGTAGCACTCGGTACTCTACAGTAACACACGGTATTGCATAGTGTCTCGTATTATTGGTCTGATAATTGACACCGTAACTGTTACGCATCATTTCATCGATAATTGTCACTGCATAATATTTTATATTATCAATTCAATAATTGTTGTTACACAGTATTTTGCATTATTGATTTAATAATTGTCATTACACTGTATTTTATATCATTGAGTCAATAATTGTTGTTGCACTGTTTTTAAAATTATTGAACCTAATAATTGTCACAGTAACATATGCACAGTAATTCACATTATTGAATCAATAATTGTCATTACACAGTAACGTATGCTTTATTTTACATTATTGTTATCTCTATTATGATGTTATTTAAACAGTTGTATTTCATTAATTTATTGACTTGATATCTAAGAGCTAACTATACTGTATTTATAACAATTAGTCATAATAATTGAATTGATAAAGTTATTTGTTTATAATATAAAGTTAGGTGATTATTAGGTGATATGAAATGAATGGTGTAGATTAAAGTGTGAATTATTGTTGAATAATTGAATTGATTTGTTTATAATATAAAGTTAGGTGATTATTAGGTGATATGAAATGAATGGTGTAGATTAAAGTGTGAATTATTGTTGAATAATTAAATTGATTTGTTTATAATATAAAGTTAGGTGATTATTAGGTGATATGAAATGAATGGTGTAGATTAAAGATAATATAATATTTGAAATGGATGGTTTAGATTAAAAGATGATCTTTAAATGAATAGTTTAGATTAAATGAATGATAAGATTTTTGGCTATAAATAGAAGCCTTAACTTAAGGATTTTTCATAAACTTCCTTACTTGTTCTTTCTTTCTCTCTCTAAATACTTCTTGTGAAAGTTCTCTCTAAGTGTGCTTAAGTCATCTTGAGTATTTGTGAAGATCTATAAGTATACGTGTACTATTCAAGTTAATCAACCTCATTTAAATCAATATCCAGTCACGTGTTGAGGTAAGGGATACCATCTTTTTCATCTTCCATTATTCAAACATACTATGGTAAGGGATTATCATTATTTGATTCTCGATAATAATATTGTTTCTTCCTTACTCATAAGACGTGCCTTTTATTTCCATGTATTAAATTGTGGGAATAACCTTACGAAGCGGATTGCCGCCTGTTGGTGAATAACATTTCGTATTCATTCATTATTAATCTCTGAGAATAACCTTACGGAGCGGATTGCCGCCTGTTTGGTGAATAACTCTTTGTACTCAAATTCTATTAAATTGTGGGAATAACCTTACGGAGCGGATTGCCGCCTGTTTGGTGAATAACTCTTTGTACTCAAATTCTATTAAATTGTGGGAATAACCTTACGGAGCGGATTGCCGCCTGTTGGTGAATAACCCTTTGTATTAATTTCCTTCACCTTTTGTTAATCAAACCTGCTACGGTAAGGGATATTATTTTCTTTCATACTCCTAAATCGAAATTTATTATGGAACTATTGCTTCTATAATTCCTGAAAATATTATATGTTCCATAATAGTTGAACTTCATTATTTCAACTGAACCTTCCTATTTACGTGAACCTTTCTATTGAATTGTAACCGTTATTCTGAACTGTGGATCTTGAATATCATTTTTAAATTTCACTCCACATCATGTTGACAATTTGGACATTATTTGAATCTGTACAAAGTAAACTTCCGATACTTATTGTTATCCTATTTCTTCTGTTCATCATTTATATCATTCTAATCATCCAAAAATCAAGCTGTTGTGAATATCTGTGGCCGGGGGCACAGATGTGATATATTTGTTGAACAGATGATAGGTTAAAGGCGATATAATAGGATAAAGGCGATACATCTGTTCGGTGTCTTTTATGGCACGTGGTGAATGTTCTCTTTGGCCCGTAGTGCAAAGATGAACTGTTGTTTGGTATGATTATGACCAAAGGCTGAATCTGGTATAATCATGACCGTTGGTGTTATATTGAATGTCTTTGGCCCGTAGTGCAAAGATGAACTGTTGATCTGCATGATTATGATCAGGAACTGTGAATTTGTATTATCTTGACTAATGATATTTCAGATGATAAAAGTTGATGATGTTTTTCCTAAAAAGAGAACCGAGTGGACATTATAGTCTGCATTATTCTTCTAATAGATTACTCATTCCGCTGCTATTATTGATCTGAACGTTGTTTAAGAATTTAACTGCAGTTTTTGATATAAACCTTGTAGTCTATTGTATTCTATCAAGAACTCAACTGTTAAAGACTAATGATAATTTATTCGTCATTATCTTAGTCATGATATTCTTTACTGGGCTATTTGAGCTCACCCTTTCTTTTGTTCCATTGTTTTTCAACAGGAGATGAAAACATAACAGGGTCTAGCCGGGGAATGGAGTGAGGGTCCGAGGAATAGTTATCATAGTTTTCACGTTTTGTAAAATAGTGTGGCAATAATAGTGAAGACTTAGTTGTGTATTATTATACACTGTATTGTTGTACGTTGTGCTTTGTTGTAATAATTTTGTTGTAGTCTTTTGACGACTCAAGTATGGGCTGTGTGGACCCAGATTTGGGGGCGTCACAGTTGGCATCAGAGCTTAGGGATATGGTCTTTAATGGAGATCTGGGGTAGAACTAGGAGGGGAGAGACGAATAGAATCAGTCACTAGTGTGTCCTACCTAAAATAGATTTTATTATCTAATGAGTCGATTTGAATGTAGGAACATGAAGTGATGAGTCAGTTTATTTGAACTAACATTTATTTTGTGACCACAGTTTAGTATGGCATCTGGAAATCAAGAGGTTAACTATGGAATGCCTGAAGCAAATGTAGCCGAGAATCAAGAGGCCCCAAACAATCCTCCTGCCAACTCAGGAAATAATGTTCCTGATAACATGATGAACGATGGATTCTTTAGGAATTTCATGCAGTTCATACAGAATCAAGGAAGAGGAAATCCAGTCAATAATAACGGTAGAAACGCTGGCAATTTGAGGATGGTCACTGTTAAGCAATTTAAAGAATTAGGACCACCTGAATTCCACGGGAAGCCTGACCCACTCAAAGCGGAGGCATGGCTAAAGCAGACGACAAAAATACTTGATGTCTTACAATGCGCTGATGATCAGAAGGTGCCATTTGCCACTTTTATGTTACGAGGTGAGGCGGACCATTGGTGGGAAGCGGTAAAACGTATCCAACCTTCAGCACTCGAAATGTCTTGGACAGAATTCGAAGAACTGTTTAACGAGAAGTACTTCCCAGAAAGCATTCGCCATATGAAGGAAGTGGAATTCATTAAGCTGGAGCAGGGAAACATGACAGTTTCTCAATATGAAGCTAAGTTTGCTGAACTGTCTCGTTTTGCGACTCATCTAGTAGATGACGAAGCACGAATGAGTCGAATGTTCCTGAGAGGTTTGAGACTCAAAATTCGTCAACAACTTAGTTCTCATAAATTCAGTTTGTATTCAGATGTTGTAGATAGGGCTCAAAGGGTGGAGCAAACAGATGAAACATTGCAGCCAAGAGTTAATGATCAGCATAGAGAAAGGAGTGACAACAACCACAGGAACGAGAACCATCGAGGAGGTAACCAACACTTCGGTGGTAATTCCATACCAAATAACAGAAGAGGAGAATCTAGTGGGAACAATTTCAAAAGAAAGAGATTCCATAATAATTATGGAAGGGCACCAGCACCAGTACCAACACCAGCACCGACCCCAGTTTCAAGGGGAGAAGATCGACCACCAGTGAGATGCTATAGGTGTGGTCAGGAAGGTCACATCAGCCCAAACTGTACACTGCAGTCCAAAAAGTGCTACAGTTGTGGGAAAGAGGGTCATCTTGCGCGGTTTTGTCCTGCCACAAAATCAAGTCCAGCTGCAATGATGATACCAAAAGCTAGCGCGGATAAGGGAAAATCTGTAGTTCAAGGGAGAGCTTTTGTTGTGACATCCCAAATGGCGCGAAACTCGAACGAGGTGATAACCGGTAAGCTATTCATAAATTCTCGTGAAGTCTACGCTTTGTTAGATACTGGCTCTACCCATTCTTTTATCTCACCTGCATGTGCTCAGCGTTTAAACTTAACTCCTAAAAATTTGGACTTTGACTTATCAGTTGAAACCCCATTAGGAGAAATGACCATTACATCTACTGTCTATAAATCTTGCCTAGTTCAAATCAACAACCTCACATTACCTGTTGACCTTATTTCTTTGGAGATGCATGAATTTGATGTGATTTTAGGAATTGATTGGTTGACTACCCATCATGCTAAAATTGATTGTTTTCATAAGATTATTAGTTTTCATATTCCTAATCAACCTGTCATGCAAATTCAAGCAACTAAACCATTGAAATCTATAACTGTTATTTCTAGCCATAAAGCCATTCGTTTATTGAAAAACGGATGTCAAGCCTTTTTAGCTCATGTCACTGATTTGAACAAAAATACGTCAAACTTGAATGATATTCCCATTGTTAATGAGTTTCCTGACGTTTTTCCTGAAGAACTTCCTGGCTTACCCCCAAACCGTGAAATTGATTTTTATATTGATCTTGAACCCGGTACCAAGCCCATTTCCAAAGCTCCCTACCGAATGGCTCCCATTGAACTTCAAGAGTTAAAAGTCCAACTACAGGAATTGTTGGATACCGGTTTCATTCGTCCGAGTGCATCACCTTGGGGTGCTCCTGTTCTATTTGTGAAGAAGAAAGACGGGAGTATGAGATTGTGCATTGACTACCGAGAATTGAACCATGTCACCATCAAGAACAGGTACCCGTTACCTCGGATTGATGACATGTTTGATCAATTGCAAGGCGCTCAACATTTCTCAAAGATTGATCTCCGTTCTGGATATCATCAGTTAAAGGTTAAAGCTGAGGACATTCCAAAGACTGCTTTCAGAACTCGTTATGGGCATTATGAGTTCTTAGTCATGCCTTTTGGACTAACTAATGCTCCTGCAGCTTTCATGGACATGATGAACCGGATATTCAAGGAACATTTGGATCATTTTGTGGTTGTCTTTATTGATGACATCCTCATATACTCCAAGAGTCGCGAGGATCATGAACAACACCTGAGATTGATACTACAAAAGCTCCGTGAAAACAAATTATATGCCAAGTTGAAGAAATGTGAGTTCTGGCTTGAGGAGGTCGCGTTTCTTGGGCATGTGATTTATAGTCAAGGAATATCAGTCGATCCTGCGAAGATTGAAACGGTACTAAATTGGGAACAACTCAAAACAGTAACCGAAGTCCGAAGTTTTCTGGGTCTAGCTGGTTATTATCGGAGATTCGTAGAAGGATTTTCTCGAATCGGCACTCCATTAACGCAGCTTACTCGGAAAAGCACAAAATTCATATGGAGCGAGGAATGCGAGAAAAGTTTCCAAGAACTCAAGAAGAGACTGGTTTCAGCTCCTGTTCTGACCATACCATCAGGATCAGGAGAATTTGTTATCTACAGCGATGCTTCTGGCAAAGGTCTAGGCTGTGTCCTTATGCAATATGGAAAGGTTATAGCCTACGCCTCTCGACAACTCAAAGATTATGAGAAAAATTATCCTACTCATGATCTAGAGTTGGCAGCAGTCGTTTTCGCGTTGAAGATCTGGAGACACTACTTGTACGGAGAAAAAGTGGATATCTATACGGATCATAAAAGTCTCAAGTATTTCTTCACCCAGAAGGAACTCAACATGCGACAACGACGTTGGCTTGAGCTGTTAAAGGATTATGACCACACAATCCAGTATCACCCGGGAAAGGCGAACGTTGTAGCTGACGCTTTGAGCAGAAAATCTTATGCAAGTACAAGGGCACTGCTGACAACACAAAAGTGTATTTTGTACGACTTGCAAAAGATGGAGATAGAGCTAAAGACACCAGGGACCCACTCGAAGATTGCTCACGTGCGAGTAGAACCAACTTTAATCGATAAAATTAAAGCTGCTCAAGCTACCGATCCGGAACTGATAAACATGATAAAGAAAGTACAAGAAGGTGCCATTCCCGAAGCAAGAATCGACGAGAAAGGAATACTTCGAGTCAACTCTCGACTCTGTGTTCCTAACGATCCTGAATTAAAGCATAAAATCATGATGGAGGCACACAACACGCCGTTTGCAATCCACCCAGGAGGTACCAAGATGTATCGAGATCTTCGACATACATTTTGGTGGAACAATATGAAAAGAGAGATTGCGGAGTTTATCTCAAGGTGCCTAACTTGTCAACGTGTCAAGGCAGAGCATCAAGTTCCTAAAGGTCCATTACAATCACTTGAAGTTCCCGAATGGAAGTGGGAACACATCAATATGGACTTCGTGACGGGTCTTCCAAAAGTTTCTCAAGGCTTAGATGCAATTTGGGTGATCGTAGATAGATTGACCAAATCTGCTCATTTCTTGCCTATACGAGAAAACTTTTCACTTGAACGTCTTGCCGGTATGTACATAAATGAGATCGTAAGATTGCATGGCATGCCAGTTTCCATAGTTTCTGATCGAGATCCTAGATTCACTTCACGCTTTTGGATCAGTCTACAAAAAGCTATGGGCACTGAACTACGTTTTAGTTCTGCATACCATCCTCAAACGGACGGACAATCGGAAAGGACGATCCAGACCCTCGAAGATCTTTTGAGACTTTGTGTATTAGACTTCAAAGGAAGTTGGGATAAGTACTTGCCATTGGTGGAATTTTCTTACAACAACAGTTACCAAGCAAGCATAGGCATGGCTCCATTCGAGGCTTTGTATGGAAGGAAGTGTCGCTCTCCAATATGTTGGAATGAGGTAGGAGAAGCAAAATTGTTGGGACCCGAGTTGGTACGCTTGACGACCGAAAAGATCCAAATGATCCGACAACGAATACAGACCGCACAAGAACGACAAAAGAGTTATGCTGATCTTCATCGGAGAGACGAAAGTTTCAACGTCGGAGATCATGTATTCTTACGTGTTTCTCCATGGAAAGGGGTTACGAGATTCGGAAAGAGAGGAAAGCTCAACCCTCGATTTATTGGCCCATTTGAAATCCTCGATCGAATAGGAACCGTAGCCTACAGACTAGCCCTACCACCAAGTATGTCTCGCATCCATAACGTTTTTCACATATCTATGTTACGTAAATATGTGAAGGACCCAAACCACGTCATTGAGTTAGAACCAGACGTTATAGCAGAGGATTTAACATACGAGGAGGTACCTGTTAAGATCCTGGATAAGAAGGAGCAGATCCTACGCTCAAAGGTTATACCTCAAGTTAAGGTTTTATGGAGGAACCAAGATACTGAGGAAATGACCTGGGAGCTAGAATCTGAGATGAAATCTAAGTATCCTTACCTCTTCGATATGTCAGGTACATCAATTTCGGGGACGAAATTTCATAAGGAGGGGAGGTTGTAAGACCCCGAATTTTATGAAATACAAAATTTAATTTTTCTTCATATATATATTTTTTGAAACAGTAAGTGGTTAAATTAACAAAATTGAAAGTTAAGGATGTTATGTGCAAATTTTATTTTGTCGGACAATATTCGCTTTGTCGGGGAATATTCGTTTGGTCGGGGAATATTCGTGCCGTACGACGGCGCCAAAATAATAAATTATTGGTGGACCCCACAACAGAATATTTGTCGGATATAGAAAACGACAGAAATAACCTTTTTAAATAAAAATAGTCAACGGAACTGTTAAAATACCGGTGATAAAAGAATGGTAGCATACGGTAGTTATTGGTATTTTCTGTAGCACTCGGTACTCTACAGTAACACACGGTATTGCATAGTGTCTCGTATTATTGGTCTGATAATTGACACCGTAACTGTTACGCATCATTTCATCGATAATTGTCACTGCATAATATTTTATATTATCAATTCAATAATTGTTGTTACACAGTATTTTGCATTATTGATTTAATAATTGTCATTACACTGTATTTTATATCATTGAGTCAATAATTGTTGTTGCACTGTTTTTAAAATTATTGAACCTAATAATTGTCACAGTAACATATGCACAGTAATTCACATTATTGAATCAATAATTGTCATTACACAGTAACGTATGCTTTATTTTACATTATTGTTATCTCTATTATGATGTTATTTAAACAGTTGTATTTCATTAATTTATTGACTTGATATCTAAGAGCTAACTATACTGTATTTATAACAATTAGTCATAATAATTGAATTGATAAAGTTATTTGTTTATAATATAAAGTTAGGTGATTATTAGGTGATATGAAATAAATGGTGTAGATTAAAGTGTGAATTATTGTTGAATAATTGAATTGATTTGTTTATAATATAAAGTTAGGTGATTATTAGGTGATATGAAATGAATGGTGTAGATTAAAGTGTGAATTATTGTTGAATAATTAAATTGATTTGTTTATAATATAAAGTTAGGTGATTATTAGGTGATATGAAATGAATGGTGTAGATTAAAGATAATATAATATTTGAAATGGATGGTTTAGATTAAAAGATGATCTTTAAATGAATGGTTTAGATTAAATGAATGATAAGATTTTTGGCTATAAATAGAAGCCTTAACTTAAGGATTTTTCATAAACTTCCTTACTTGTTCTTTCTTTCTCTCTCTAAATACTTCTTGTGAAAGTTCTCTCTAAGTGTGCTTAAGTCATCTTGAGTATTTGTGAAGATCTATAAGTATACGTGTACTATTCAAGTTAATCAACCTCATTTAAATCAATATCCAGTCACGTGTTGAGGTAAGGGATACCATCTTTTTCATCTTCCATTATTCAAACATACTATGGTAAGGGATTATCATTATTTGATTCTCGATAATAATATTGTTTCTTCCTTACTCATAAGACGTGCCTTTTATTTCCATGTATTAAATTGTGGGAATAACCTTACGGAGCGGATTGCCGCCTGTTGGTGAATAACCTTTCGTATTCATTCATTATTAATCTCTGAGAATAACCTTACGGAGCGGATTGCCGCCTGTTTGGTGAATAACTCTTTGTACTCAAATTCTATTAAATTGTGGGAATAACCTTACGGAGCGGATTGCCGCCTGTTTGGTGAATAACTCTTTGTACTCAAATTCTATTAAATTGTGGGAATAACCTTACGGAGCGGATTGCCGCCTGTTGGTGAATAACCCTTTGTATTAATTTCCTTCACCTTTTGTTAATCAAACCTGCTACGGTAAGGGATATTATTTTCTTTCATACTCCTAAATCGAAATTTATTATGGAACTATTGCTTCTATAATTCCTGAAAATATTATATGTTCCATAATAGTTGAACTTCATTATTTCAACTGAACCTTCCTATTTACGTGAACCTTTCTATTGAATTGTAACCGTTATTCTGAACTGTGGATCTTGAATATCATTTTTAAATTTCACTCCACATCATGTTGACAATTTGGACATTATTTGAATCTGTACAAAGTAAACTTCCGATACTTATTGTTATCCTATTTCTTCTGTTCATCATTTATATCATTCTAATCATCCAAAAATCAAGCTGTTGTGAATATCTGTGGCCGGGGGCACAGATGTGATATATTTGTTGAACAGATGATAGGTTAAAGGCGATATAATAGGATAAAGGCGATACATCTGTTCGGTGTCTTTTATGGCACGTGGTGAATGTTCTCTTTGGCCCGTAGTGCAAAGATGAACTGTTGTTTGGTATGATTATGACCAAAGGCTGAATCTGGTATAATCATGACCGTTGGTGTTATATTGAATGTCTTTGGCCCGTAGTGCAAAGATGAACTGTTGATCTGCATGATTATGATCAGGAACTGTGAATTTGTATTATCTTGACTAATGATATTTCAGATGATAAAAGTTGATGATGTTTTTCCTAAAAAGAGAACCGAGTGGACATTATAGTCTGCATTATTCTTCTAATAGATTACTCATTCCGCTGCTATTATTGATCTGAACGTTGTTTAAGAATTTAACTGCAGTTTTTGATATAAACCTTGTAGTCTATTGTATTCTATCAAGAACTCAACTGTTAAAGACTAATGATAATTTATTCGTCATTATCTTAGTCATGATATTCTTTACTGGGCTATTTGAGCTCACCCTTTCTTTTGTTCCATTGTTTTTCAACAGGAGATGAAAACATAACAGGGTCTAGCCGGGGAATGGAGTGAGGGTCCGAGGAATAGTTATCATAGTTTTCACGTTTTGTAAAATAGTGTGGCAATAATAGTGAAGACTTAGTTGTGTATTATTATACACTGTATTGTTGTACGTTGTGCTTTGTTGTAATAATTTTGTTGTAGTCTTTTGACGACTCAAGTATGGGCTGTGTGGACCCAGATTTGGGGGCGTCACAGTTGGCATCAGAGCTTAGGGATATGGTCTTTAATGGAGATCTGGGGTAGAACTAGGAGGGGAGAGACGAATAGAATCAGTCACTAGTGTGTCCTACCTAAAATAGATTTTATTATCTAATGAGTCGATTTGAATGTAGGAACATGAAGTGATGAGTCAGTTTATTTGAACTAACATTTATTTTGTGACCACAGTTTAGTATGGCATCTGGAAATCAAGAGGTTAACTATGGAATGCCTGAAGCAAATGTAGCCGAGAATCAAGAGGCCCCAAACAATCCTCCTGCCAACTCAGGAAATAATGTTCCTGATAACATGATGAACGATGGATTCTTTAGGAATTTCATGCAGTTCATACAGAATCAAGGAAGAGGAAATCCAGTCAATAATAACGGTAGAAACGCTGGCAATTTGAGGATGGTCACTGTTAAGCAATTTAAAGAATTAGGACCACCTGAATTCCACGGGAAGCCTGACCCACTCAAAGCGGAGGCATGGCTAAAGCAGACGACAAAAATACTTGATGTCTTACAATGCGCTGATGATCAGAAGGTGCCATTTGCCACTTTTATGTTACGAGGTGAGGCGGACCATTGGTGGGAAGCGGTAAAACGTATCCAACCTTCAGCACTCGAAATGTCTTGGACAGAATTCGAAGAACTGTTTAACGAGAAGTACTTCCCAGAAAGCATCCGCCATATGAAGGAAGTGGAATTCATTAAGCTGGAGCAGGGAAACATGACAGTTTCTCAATATGAAGCTAAGTTTGCTGAACTGTCTCGTTTTGCGACTCATCTAGTAGATGACGAAGCACGAATGAGTCGAATGTTCCTGAGAGGTTTGAGACTCAAAATTCGTCAACAACTTAGTTCTCATAAATTCAGTTTGTATTCAGATGTTGTAGATAGGGCTCAAAGGGTGGAGCAAACAGATGAAACATTGCAGCCAAGAGTTAATGATCAGCATAGAGAAAGGAGTGACAACAACCACAGGAACGAGAACCATCGAGGAGGTAACCAACACTTCGGTGGTAATTCCATACCAAATAACAGAAGAGGAGAATCTAGTGGGAACAATTTCAAAAGAAAGAGATTCCATAATAATTATGGAAGGGCACCAGCACCAGTACCAACACCAGCACCGACCCCAGTTTCAAGGGGAGAAGATCGACCACCAGTGAGATGCTATAGGTGTGGTCAGGAAGGTCACATCAGCCCAAACTGTACACTGCAGTCCAAAAAGTGCTACAGTTGTGGGAAAGAGGGTCATCTTGCGCGGTTTTGTCCTGCCACAAAATCAAGTCCAGCTGCAATGATGATACCAAAAGCTAGCGCGGATAAGGGAAAATCTGTAGTTCAAGGGAGAGCTTTTGTTGTGACATCCCAAATGGCGCGAAACTCGAACGAGGTGATAACCGGTAAGCTATTCATAAATTCTCGTGAAGTCTACGCTTTGTTAGATACTGGCTCTACCCATTCTTTTATCTCACCTGCATGTGCTCAGCGTTTAAACTTAACTCCTAAAAATTTGGACTTTGACTTATCAGTTGAAACCCCATTAGGAGAAATGACCATTACATCTACTGTCTATAAATCTTGCCTAGTTCAAATCAACAACCTCACATTACCTGTTGACCTTATTTCTTTGGAGATGCATGAATTTGATGTGATTTTAGGAATTGATTGGTTGACTACCCATCATGCTAAAATTGATTGTTTTCATAAGATTATTAGTTTTCATATTCCTAATCAACCTGTCATGCAAATTCAAGCAACTAAACCATTGAAATCTATAACTGTTATTTCTAGCCATAAAGCCATTCGTTTATTGAAAAACGGATGTCAAGCCTTTTTAGCTCATGTCACTGATTTGAACAAAAATACGTCAAACTTGAATGATATTCCCATTGTTAATGAGTTTCCTGACGTTTTTCCTGAAGAACTTCCTGGCTTACCCCCAAACCGTGAAATTGATTTTTATATTGATCTTGAACCCGGTACCAAGCCCATTTCCAAAGCTCCCTACCGAATGGCTCCCATTGAACTTCAAGAGTTAAAAGTCCAACTACAGGAATTGTTGGATACCGGTTTCATTCGTCCGAGTGCATCACCTTGGGGTGCTCCTGTTCTATTTGTGAAGAAGAAAGACGGGAGTATGAGATTGTGCATTGACTACCGAGAATTGAACCATGTCACCATCAAGAACAGGTACCCGTTACCTCGGATTGATGACATGTTTGATCAATTGCAAGGCGCTCAACATTTCTCAAAGATTGATCTCCGTTCTGGATATCATCAGTTAAAGGTTAAAGCTGAGGACATTCCAAAGACTGCTTTCAGAACTCGTTATGGACATTATGAGTTCTTAGTCATGCCTTTTGGACTAACTAATGCTCCTGCAGCTTTCATGGACATGATGAACCGGATATTCAAGGAACATTTGGATCATTTTGTGGTTGTCTTTATTGATGACATCCTCATATACTCCAAGAGTCGCGAGGATCATGAACAACACCTGAGATTGATACTACAAAAGCTCCGTGAAAACAAATTATATGCCAAGTTGAAGAAATGTGAGTTCTGGCTTGAGGAGGTCGCGTTTCTTGGGCATGTGATTTCTAGTCAAGAAATATCAGTCGATCCTGCGAAGATTGAAACGGTACTAAATTGGGAACAACTCAAAACAGTAACCGAAGTCCGAAGTTTTCTGGGTCTAGCTGGTTATTATCGGAGATTCGTAGAAGGATTTTCTCGAATCGCCACTCCATTAACGCAGCTTACTCGGAAAAGCACAAAATTCATATGGAGCGAGGAATGCGAGAAAAGTTTCCAAGAACTCAAGAAGAGACTGGTTTCAGCTCCTGTTCTGACCATACCATCAGGATCAGGAGAATTTGTTATCTACAGCGATGCTTCTGGCAAAGGTCTAGGCTGTGTCCTTATGCAATATGGAAAGGTTATAGCCTACGCCTCTCGACAACTCAAAGATTATGAGAAAAATTATCCTACTCATGATCTAGAGTTGGCAGCAGTCGTTTTCGCGTTGAAGATCTGGAAACACTACTTGTACGGAGAAAAAGTGGATATCTATACGGATCATAAAAGTCTCAAGTATTTCTTCACCCAGAAGGAACTCAACATGCGACAACGACGTTGGCTTGAGCTGTTAAAGGATTATGACCACACAATCCAGTATCACCCGGGAAAGGCGAACGTTGTAGCTGACGCTTTGAGCAGAAAATCTTATGCAAGTACAAGGGCACTGCTGACAACACAAAAGTGTATTTTGTACGACTTGCAAAAGATGGAGATAGAGCTAAAGACACCAGGGACCCACTCGAAGATTGCTCACGTGCGAGTAGAACCAACTTTAATCGATAAAATTAAAGCTGCTCAAGCTACCGATCCGGAACTGATAAACATGATAAAGAAAGTACAAGAAGGTGCCATTCCCGAAGCAAGAATCGACGAGAAAGGAATACTTCGAGTCAACTCTCGACTCTGTGTTCCTAACGATCCTGAATTAAAGCATAAAATCATGATGGAGGCACACAACACGCCGTTTGCAATCCACCCAGGAGGTACCAAGATGTATCGAGATCTTCGACATACATTTTGGTGGAACAATATGAAAAGAGAGATTGCGGAGTTTATCTCAAGGTGCCTAACTTGTCAACGTGTCAAGGCAGAGCATCAAGTTCCTAAAGGTCCATTACAATCACTTGAAGTTCCCGAATGGAAGTGGGAACACATCAATATGGACTTCGTGACGGGTCTTCCAAAAGTTTCTCAAGGCTTAGATGCAATTTGGGTGATCGTAGATAGATTGACCAAATCTGCTCATTTCTTGCCTATACGAGAAAACTTTTCACTTGAACGTCTTGCCGGTATGTACATAAATGAGATCGTGAGATTGCATGGCATGCCAGTTTCCATAGTTTCTGATCGAGATCCTAGATTCACTTCACGCTTTTGGATCAGTCTACAAAAAGCTATGGGCACTGAACTACGTTTTAGTTCTGCATACCATCCTCAAACGGACGGACAATCGGAAAGGACGATCCAGACCCTCGAAGATCTTTTGAGACTTTGTGTATTAGACTTCAAAGGAAGTTGGGATAAGTACTTGCCATTGGTGGAATTTTCTTACAACAACAGTTACCAAGCAAGCATAGGCATGGCTCCATTCGAGGCTTTGTATGGAAGGAAGTGTCGCTCTCCAATATGTTGGAATGAGGTAGGAGAAGCAAAATTGTTGGGACCCGAGTTGGTACGCTTGACGACCGAAAAGATCCAAATGATCCGACAACGAATACAGACCGCACAAGAACGACAAAAGAGTTATGCTGATCTTCATCGGAGAGACGAAAGTTTCAACGTCGGAGATCATGTATTCTTACGTGTTTCTCCATGGAAAGGGGTTACGAGATTCGGAAAGAGAGGAAAGCTCAACCCTCGATAATATTTTAAAGCCTTGTAATAAGAATGTCTATCATGATTATAAGCATAAATATCTCCAAGATAATATTTCTACCATAAAATTTAAAAGAAAAACCAAGATTAGGGTTTTAAAGGAATTTTTATACCTTTTGCTTTTGATGGCTTGTTTTCTTTGCTTTCCAAAGTAGGTAATAAGTTGTGATGACATCCAAGAACACCCCCCTTGATGAAAATGACTTGACTCACTTGACTCGGTGGTGATGACATCCAATAACTTTTCGATTTTAATAAGTGTTAAGGTTAATTACTTGAACCGAAAAACGAATTCCTACACATAAGTAATTCACATAGCACATTTAAAAGCTCAATTCAAGCTTTACTAATCACATAACACATAGTTTAGGTTAAAAGTTTAACCTCTAATCGTAAACGAATCGTAGTTTCGAGTCGTTTTTAATCTTTAATATAGTTCAATGTATTGTTGAGCAATCGTTTTTAGGCTTCTAAATTAACAACCTTTATCATATCTTGACAGATCATTTTTAAAATATTTGGGATATTACATGCTCAATATAAAATTTGAGTAAGGTTAGGGAACTTGCTTGTCTGTCGACTTACGGTTAATTCGCTTAATTTAAACTTCTTTTGAAGACCTAACATTAATAACGTTGACCTATCAATTAGTACTGCATATAATCATGCACTTTAAACACTTATCTATGCTATTTATCTAGCAAATAATTAATGTAACGACCCCAAAATCCGTCTCCAATAACCCCGGATCTGGTCCTTCAAAAGTAACCTCAATCCTAAGTTTAAGTCGTTATACGAACAACCTTCTCATAAAAATCACAACATTTAAATAAAATCATGTTGCTAAAAACTCAGTAAATTTAAACTTTTATAACATTTACTTAACCTTGTCTCAGAATCGCAATCTTTACATGAATTCTACACCTCAGATCATTTATATTTTATGACCTAGTGTATTACAACCATTTTGAGCAATAAAACTTGTAATTTAACGTTTAGTCGATATGACTATTAACTAACTGCTTTTAACTATGCGAGTTGACAAAACATTAACACTCGCCTCCATACACAATTGCCTTTCATTCTTATTACAAGGCTTTAAAATCTGGAATGATACCTAACGGTAATTATTCCTAGCAAATATAACATAAACTTTAAGCAGTTCTAGTAACAACCTTTATTAATAAACTTCGCACATCTTCCTTGCGATTTTCGGGATCTTCAAACTCTTCGCCCCTCGCTGAAAATGTTAATAATAGCAAGAATGAGCACGACGGCTCAACAAGTCCAACATCTAACACGTAACACATAGTCACATTTAATTAATGCTTTATGCTCCGTGCTTTGCATTTATATAGGCATTCATGCTTATCATGCATGTCAATATATCCAGGTTATATAACTGATATAGCACATTTCAAATCATAGCATTAATTATCAACTATTAATAACATATGACTGTACAAAGACATATTTAGAAATCAGCTAGCACATACAACAAGTGCACACATAATACTTTATGCACATAACACATAATACTGAAAATAACACATAACACTGCTAAACTTGCAGGGATAACAAATATCACTGAAAGACTTGCCTGGATTGCAACACCAGTTTATGCTAACTTTTCGCGTTCCTTGCACCACCTATACAACATGAGAGATCAACGGTGCATTGTATTAGTCAAAGTTTGACTCAATATTTAATCATATTCTTAAGATGTCTACTTCCTTTTATTGTCCCATTTATTCACTAGCGTTGATTCATTAGTTTAGTCCATTGTGGATTCATCACGATGTTTCACATAAACACCGTAAACCTTCTATACTTAACTTTGTATATCCGACATTCCTTAATGCCATAACATTATCATTTGGACCTCATAATTATTTAGGTCAATCTACCACTCAGTCACTTAATAAACCTTACTTGATTTAAATTCCACAATTACCTCATCACTTTGACATAATACTATCCGTCTCAAATAATACATAAAACTCTTACTAATCCCATTAGTATTACACCAATTAGCTTCTAGTGTTATTAAAAACACTTTAATTAAACATCAATATTATTAGTCCTCTTTAATAACATTTTAAAACCTTCATCGATTTTATTAATCATTTGATATTAATTACTCATTGTCTAACATTATTATTCTGTTAATAATATTTTAATTAATAATACATTTTCTGAAACTGGCGACTGAGCCGAGGTTCAGAGCCTGAAAACACCATCTGGGCTGGCAACTCTACGATCGCCGAGTGAGGGTCACCCTACGATTTCCCAAGACTGGCCCAGGCTGCTCTACGACTCGGCGAGTACAAAGCACTCTACGATTTGCAGGTTCACCCTACTATTCTTTCTTCTGACTTGGTTAAGTCATTCAATGGCTGGCGAGCGAGCTCTACGATCAGAGGGCAACCACTCTACTATCTCCGAATTCGCTCTACTATTCTTACTGCAACAAAGGAAAAATTTTCAAATTAATTAATGAATTATACCTATTATTTAATATTACCTAAATAATAAGTTTACAACCTTCATAACCTCCTTTAATTATTATTGATTAAATAACAATTTGTTACTCATCCTTACCTATTATAAGTTAAATAATAGGCAATTACTTATTTTATCTTATCTTTCTTTAATTATTATTTCATCAAATAATAATTAATTAATTACCTTTATTACTCTTTAATCATTTTAATGTTGAGTAATAATTAATTACTTTTTCTACTCTTTAATCATTATTTAATATTAAACAATGATTAAATACCTTTACTTATTATTTAATCCCAATTAAATAATAAATAATCACTTTACTCGACGGTTTCATAAGTCTGGCCGAGACTGGTCGACGATCGTCGAGTGAAAGTCACTCTACGACCTCGAGTTATACTCTACGATTTCTCAAGTTTGGTCGGGACCGCTCAACGATTCTACATGTTGCATTACATTGTTGCCAATTCGCAACGTCAATGCCACGCGTTTTATTTAAAGCTTAGTTAATTCACAACTTCTTCGTCCCAATCCGGAATTGGCTTAACTTTGGACAATGATCTATCCATAACATATTCTAGCTACATCCATAGGCGTCTTAAACCCCAAATTACTTGAACTCAAAAAGTTCCAAAACAGCCCACTCAAAATAGTGAGTGACAGCTTACTTTTTGTCCCGACCTGTTTTACGGTAAAAATCATATAAAATAATCTATAAAGAATTTTAATGTCATTCCTTCTTGACATATCTTCGTAACTTAGAGATCTACAACTTTTGTTTAGGTTTGAGAACCTAATTTGGTACACACTAGGCTGTACATCTCAAAGAATAGCTAGGTAAAAATTTGTCCCGAGAACAAACTGGCAGTCAGACACTAGTTCACCATAAAATTCATAACTTATTCGTTACATGTCCGTTTTTGATCATCTTTACATCAAATTAAAGCTTATGAAGTTTACTTTAAATATTGTTTAGACCTTGACTTCATCTCATGCACCAAACAACACAGATCTAGGAGTTTACCCAACCTGTCCATACAGCTTCAGTCACTGGACAGGCGCACAAATTTAATTATTTCAAAAATGCACCAGTCCATAAAATGGTTCAATATTTTGGGTACTTCTAGTTAACTTCCATATCTACAACTTTGTAGTTTACATCAACACCAAATTACAAATATATGATTTTCCACAATTTTTACAAGGTTCAAATTTGCTGCAGTTCGCTGGGCAGACTAATTTCGGTCCGACCCAACCTGCTTCTTTCAGTCACTACGAACAAACCACAAAGAATTTCTGAGATGTAAAAATTTCTTCGTGTAGCTGACTTCTGTAGCTTTAATTTGATACCTTACCCACTCTCTAACTCCAAATATCCAATTTTATAAAAATCGTCAACCGACAGCCACAAAAATTCATTTTCTGCGAATTTCATTTTTCAACTTTCTTTCATTTAATTTAATTCGTGAATTATTTGATTGATTCATTAAACTCTATGGTTAGACCATAACATACAAGATTACACATGGTCTACAACCATTAATTTTACTAAAACCCAACACATACCCAAGAAAATCAAAAGTATTCAATGGTTTAGAAAAAATACCTCCAAAGCTTTCATTCCTCTTAGTTCAAGCTTCTCTTCTTCCTCTCCTTCTCTTTTTTATTTTTTGTTTCCAACCGTGAGCTCTCACTCTCTCAAATCTCAAATGCTGATTTCTTTCCTCTCCTGCGTGGCTGATTTCTAAATGCTCTCATAAGTTGGTTTATTCAATTAAATATCCAAGTCAATTGATAAGATAAAAGGTGATTGGTTGTACCAAGATTACATTTGATAAGGATAAGAAATGATTGGCTCTCATAAATCCCCATTTTATTTAAAATCTGAGCATCAGCTGACCCACTCAAAATCTGTGGATTAAATTATCTTTTGGATCCCACTTTTAATTATCTGACCCGTTCGTTGACTGTCTGACCCGAAAAACCAAAATTTCAATATTACAGTCAATTCCTACTAATTTGGACGCTCTCGTCGTCATGGTAACATCCGTTTCTTCAAATTCACTTCCGAACTTCAAGTTTGACATTTTTTTCCTAAAAAGTCAAACGGTCAACTTTGACCAAAAAGTCAACCGAAACACATATCGTGTTTACAGTCCATACTTACTAAATTCGACGTTCCCGTCGCAACAGTGAAGTTTGTTTCTCAAAATTCTTCTTCAAACTCAAATGTTGACTTTTTACCTTTACAAGTTAAACATTTGACTTTGACCAAAAAGTCAACCCCGACACCAAAATGTGTTTACCATCTCTTCTAGCTAAATTTGACGTTCCGGACTCAACGGTGCAGTCCGCGTCTCCAAATTCCATCCCGAACTCAAATTCGGGTTGTTGACTTCCTTTAGTCGATCTTTGGCTATTTGACCATTTTGCTTTTTCTTAGTCACGGACATTTTGAACATTTTCTCTCTTCTATAACACCAAGGTTATTAATCAACTTGTCAAGGGTAGCTTGGTCATTTTTCCAATTTCTCCTAACTTTCCATCTATAAAAACTTTCTATTTATGAAAACTTTCCATTCATAGTAACTTCCTAACTTTTCCATTTATGGTAAGTTTTGCTCTCCTCCCATTGGTCTATTCCAATTCACGAGGATTCCATACGAACCATCTTGGTTACACATTTAGTCAATTTCAATTCCCGTCATTCCCAAATAATGGAAACGCTCACCTGACTCATAACAACGCTTCCTTGAAAAGCGAACCTTCAGAAAAACTACAAACACGAAAATTGAGAATATTGATCCCACATCCATATTTTCACAAAACTACCTTTACTTCTAAAATCAGATAACACATATTGTGTTTTATCATTCAATGACCGGATTCCCAAAATCCATTATCGCTTACCATTTATGCATATATTACACGTTTCTAACCTTTTGGGTTATTACGTTAACTCATTTTATACTTATATGATAATTTGTATCATACACATATTTCTCTCATAATCTACTTGTACATGCGAGTATTATCCTCTGTATTTATACGTCATATAAATAATCAGCTCATTTCATTAATAATTTCAAGGTTTTAAATCTAAAAACCTCCAGCCACTTACATTTAAATCCTAACACGACATTAGGGTCAAATGTTTACTCCTTCTACACCTTTTACTTCTCCAATTCTAGGTTTTACACTTCAACATTTATTTCATCATCAAGACCTTATTTAAAAATCTTGTGAAATATCCGGGATATTACATTCACCCCTCCTTATAAGAATTTCGTCCTCGAAATTTACAGCATACATATTTCTATTTATTTTATTCACCAAAACTAGGTTCTACCGTAACCTTTAATTAATCATATTTGATTTATTCTACAAATCTCGTAAATATCTGGGGTATTACATTCACCCCTTCTTCTAAGAATTTCGTTCTCGAAATTATAGCATACTTATTTCTGCTCATTCTAACCATTAGGTTATCAACCAAACCTATCAAATTTCTCATTCTCTGAGGATTATTCATTGATCATCTAATTCTATGACCCATCTCCTCTCAAATTTACACCTCTACCCATTCAATTTCTAGAATGTTGAGATATTTCCCAGAAATCTTCAACAATTGTTCAATAATTGTGAAGGAGCTTGAATAAATAGGAAGTAAAAAGAATTCCTTTAAAATAAATTCATATCTGACTTAGGGGTCATAAAGTCCATAAACAAATACCAAGAAATCAATCATTCGACTGTCCCTTTTAAATTCACAAAATGATTCAATAATATGAACTCCATAAAATCAATGCACAATTTGATAAGTGACAATTGATTTTAAATGCTGAGTGGTCACCTTGACCATGAATGTCTGGTGAGACATCAGTCACTTGATTGACCCTCTTAGGTTACATGTCCAGACCGCACTTGAGGCATCAGTCTCTTGCTTGACCCTCTTAGGTTATTCCATGTATCATTTATCCGATACTTAGGTTGCTCCCCATTATGAGTTGTTCTCTCAGCTTCAAAATCCGTACTAACAAAAGGTTTGGATAGCTTTTAAATGTCAAACATGCAAATGTCTAGCCGAAACAATTGGCATAGACCTACAATAATAGTTCGAATATTGATCGAAACTTTAAACTTTGCAAGAGCACACATGTGCAATAAAATTCTTGAAGTTTATCACTTCAAGTTAAAATCAACAATGTCTAGCCGATACAAATGGCATAGACCATCATTTAAACGTTTCAAAAATAAAATCTCAAAAACAAATGAAAATCATCATTCAATTCTTTCAAAAGACACAGAAGTGCAAATTTTGGCATGATTTTAAGAATTCAAGGTCTAGCATAGCTAGAAGATGTAGAATGTCCTAAAACCTCAAATAATCACCAATTTTACTCCTCACCTTTCCAGCTTAATAACTATCCTTAATATAGCTTTAATTTTGCTACTTAACTCTACCCACACTCACTGTTCATCAAACTTACCACGTATTTGGGCTCAGGAACTTACCACAATCATATGGTTTGAGGAGCTTGTCCTAGTCAGGCCAAAGTCGCCCATTCGCTGAGGGGCTCCACCACATGACTATGAGTCACGAACTTACCATACGTGTCGGTTCTCAGAACACGAACTTATCTTAACATTCTCTACCTATCCGTTATACACATGAGAAAAGAATCACCTTCTCAACATACATATAGCGAATAGCGCGACACCAGGTTTCAATTGATTATCACTATAGGAAGCCAAGTGCTCGTCAAACCAAACACAATCTCCTGCCCATACAAGAAATTGGTCAACTCAGCCACTAATCAATTTAGGAAGTTAGGCGGTTGTTAAACCAAGAACAAATCCCCTGCCCATACAAAGGACTGTTCAACTCAACCACTATATCAATGTAGAAAGCTAAGCGGTTCTAAACCAAGCACAAATTCCCCACCCATACAAGGAATTGTACAACTCAGCCACTAACATGAGTCCTCAATTAAAAACCCACAAACTTCTAACTTCTTCTTAACTTGATATGAATTTTCTCAATTCATACCTTATCACACTCAACGCTTCAAGTGTTCACTTTTTACTATTTCACGGTATCTTTATTGTTATAGCACCATGCTATCAACACAACCTCTTAATCATTTAACAGACCATCTGCCATTCCATGATTTTACTATGATCACCATGTGATCTTAATTCACAATTGATTTCACTATACAATTTCTCCTTTATTCTAGGATCGTTTAATTCTATTATTTTCTCACTCATCTTTGCTATTTTACTTTACGATCCTTCCTTTTAAATTTCTTGAATCAAGTGTTCTCAGATTCTTTCCCATCCATTTGATCACATCCTTGGGGATCCTTCTTTGAATCTCCTCAAATATACACTTATTTTCTACTTTATGAATTTCATATATTCAGCTCTTATCGCTTAAACTCCATATGAGTTTATCCTTTCACTGCTTTCAATATATAACCACAATTATAGCCTAAGGTACTGCTACCTAAGAACTATAACCTATCAGCTCTGATACCAACTGTAACGACCCCAAAATCCGTCTCCAATAACCCCGGATCTGGTCCTTCAAAAGTAACCTCAATCCTAAGTTTAAGTCGTTATACGAACAACCTTCTCATAAAAATCACAACATTTAAATAAAATCATGTTGCTAAAAACTCAGTAAATTTAAACTTTTATAACATTTACTTAACCTTGTCTCAGAATCGCAATCTTTACATGAATTCTACACCTCAGATCATTTATATTTTATGACCTAGTGTATTACAACCATTTTGAGCAATAAAACTTGTAATTTAACGTTTAGTCGATATGACTATTAACTAACTGCTTTTAACTATGCGAGTTGACAAAACATTAACACTCGCCTCCATACACAATTGCCTTTCATTCTTATTACAAGGCTTTAAAATCTGGAATGATACCTAACGGTAATTATTCCTAGCAAATATAACATAAACTTTAAGCAGTTCTAGTAACAACCTTTATTAATAAACTTCGCACATCTTCCTTGCGATTTTCGGGATCTTCAAACTCTTCGCCCCTCGCTGAAAATGTTAATAATAGCAAGAATGAGCACGACGGCTCAACAAGTCCAACATCTAACACGTAACACATAGTCACATTTAATTAATGCTTTATGCTCCGTGCTTTGCATTTATATAGGCATTCATGCTTATCATGCATGTCAATATATCCAGGTTATATAACTGATATAGCACATTTCAAATCATAGCATTAATTATCAACTATTAATAACATATGACTGTACAAAGACATATTTAGAAATCAGCTAGCACATACAACAAGTGCACACATAATACTTTATGCACATAACACATAATACTGAAAATAACACATAACACTGCTAAACTTGCAGGGATAACAAATATCACTGAAAGACTTGCCTGGATTGCAACACCAGTTTATGCTAACTTTTCGCGTTCCTTGCACCACCTATACAACATGAGAGATCAACGGTGCATTGTATTAGTCAAAGTTTGACTCAATATTTAATCATATTCTTAAGATGTCTACTTCCTTTTATTGTCCCATTTATTCACTAGCGTTGATTCATTAGTTTAGTCCATTGTGGATTCATCACGATGTTTCACATAAACACCGTAAACCTTCTATACTTAACTTTGTATATCCGACATTCCTTAATGCCATAACATTATCATTTGGACCTCATAATTATTTAGGTCAATCTACCACTCAGTCACTTAATAAACCTTACTTGATTTAAATTCCACAATTACCTCATCACTTTGACATAATACTATCCGTCTCAAATAATACATAAAACTCTTACTAATCCCATTAGTATTACACCAATTAGCTTCTAGTGTTATTAAAAACACTTTAATTAAACATCAATATTATTAGTCCTCTTTAATAACATTTTAAAACCTTCATCGATTTTATTAATCATTTGATATTAATTACTCATTGTCTAACATTATTATTCTGTTAATAATATTTTAATTAATAATACATTTTCTGAAACTGGCGACTGAGCCGAGGTTCAGAGCCTGAAAACACCATCTGGGCTGGCAACTCTACGATCGCCGAGTGAGGGTCACCCTACGATTTCCCAAGACTGGCCCAGGCTGCTCTACGACTCGGCGAGTACAAAGCACTCTACGATTTGCAGGTTCACCCTACTATTCTTTCTTCTGACTTGGTTAAGTCATTCAATGGCTGGCGAGCGAGCTCTACGATCAGAGGGCAACCACTCTACTATCTCCGAATTCGCTCTACTATTCTTACTGCAACAAAGGAAAAATTTTCAAATTAATTAATGAATTATACCTATTATTTAATATTACCTAAATAATAAGTTTACAACCTTCATAACCTCCTTTAATTATTATTGATTAAATAACAATTTGTTACTCATCCTTACCTATTATAAGTTAAATAATAGGCAATTACTTATTTTATCTTATCTTTCTTTAATTATTATTTCATCAAATAATAATTAATTAATTACCTTTATTACTCTTTAATCATTTTAATGTTGAGTAATAATTAATTACTTTTTCTACTCTTTAATCATTATTTAATATTAAACAATGATTAAATACCTTTACTTATTATTTAATCCCAATTAAATAATAAATAATCACTTTACTCGACGGTTTCATAAGTCTGGCCGAGACTGGTCGACGATCGTCGAGTGAAAGTCACTCTACGACCTCGAGTTATACTCTACGATTTCTCAAGTTTGGTCGGGACCGCTCAACGATTCTACATGTTGCATTACATTGTTGCCAATTCGCAACGTCAATGCCACGCGTTTTATTTAAAGCTTAGTTAATTCACAACTTCTTCGTCCCAATCCGGAATTGGCTTAACTTTGGACAATGATCTATCCATAACATATTCTAGCTACATCCATAGGCGTCTTAAACCCCAAATTACTTGAACTCAAAAAGTTCCAAAACAGCCCACTCAAAATAGTGAGTGACAGCTTACTTTTTGTCCCGACCTGTTTTACGGTAAAAATCATATAAAATAATCTATAAAGAATTTTAATGTCATTCCTTCTTGACATATCTTCGTAACTTAGAGATCTACAACTTTTGTTTAGGTTTGAGAACCTAATTTGGTACACACTAGGCTGTACATCTCAAAGAATAGCTAGGTAAAAATTTGTCCCGAGAACAAACTGGCAGTCAGACACTAGTTCACCATAAAATTCATAACTTATTCGTTACATGTCCGTTTTTGATCATCTTTACATCAAATTAAAGCTTATGAAGTTTACTTTAAATATTGTTTAGACCTTGACTTCATCTCATGCACCAAACAACACAGATCTAGGAGTTTACCCAACCTGTCCATACAGCTTCAGTCACTGGACAGGCGCACAAATTTAATTATTTCAAAAATGCACCAGTCCATAAAATGGTTCAATATTTTGGGTACTTCTAGTTAACTTCCATATCTACAACTTTGTAGTTTACATCAACACCAAATTACAAATATATGATTTTCCACAATTTTTACAAGGTTCAAATTTGCTGCAGTTCGCTGGGCAGACTAATTTCGGTCCGACCCAACCTGCTTCTTTCAGTCACTACGAACAAACCACAAAGAATTTCTGAGATGTAAAAATTTCTTCGTGTAGCTGACTTCTGTAGCTTTAATTTGATACCTTACCCACTCTCTAACTCCAAATATCCAATTTTATAAAAATCGTCAACCGACAGCCACAAAAATTCATTTTCTGCGAATTTCATTTTTCAACTTTCTTTCATTTAATTTAATTCGTGAATTATTTGATTGATTCATTAAACTCTATGGTTAGACCATAACATACAAGATTACACATGGTCTACAACCATTAATTTTACTAAAACCCAACACATACCCAAGAAAATCAAAAGTATTCAATGGTTTAGAAAAAATACCTCCAAAGCTTTCATTCCTCTTAGTTCAAGCTTCTCTTCTTCCTCTCCTTCTCTTTTTTATTTTTTGTTTCCAACCGTGAGCTCTCACTCTCTCAAATCTCAAATGCTGATTTCTTTCCTCTCCTGCGTGGCTGATTTCTAAATGCTCTCATAAGTTGGTTTATTCAATTAAATATCCAAGTCAATTGATAAGATAAAAGGTGATTGGTTGTACCAAGATTACATTTGATAAGGATAAGAAATGATTGGCTCTCATAAATCCCCATTTTATTTAAAATCTGAGCATCAGCTGACCCACTCAAAATCTGTGGATTAAATTATCTTTTGGATCCCACTTTTAATTATCTGACCCGTTCGTTGACTGTCTGACCCGAAAAACCAAAATTTCAATATTACAGTCAATTCCTACTAATTTGGACGCTCTCGTCGTCATGGTAACATCCGTTTCTTCAAATTCACTTCCGAACTTCAAGTTTGACATTTTTTTCCTAAAAAGTCAAACGGTCAACTTTGACCAAAAAGTCAACCGAAACACATATCGTGTTTACAGTCCATACTTACTAAATTCGACGTTCCCGTCGCAACAGTGAAGTTTGTTTCTCAAAATTCTTCTTCAAACTCAAATGTTGACTTTTTACCTTTACAAGTTAAACATTTGACTTTGACCAAAAAGTCAACCCCGACACCAAAATGTGTTTACCATCTCTTCTAGCTAAATTTGACGTTCCGGACTCAACGGTGCAGTCCGCGTCTCCAAATTCCATCCCGAACTCAAATTCGGGTTGTTGACTTCCTTTAGTCGATCTTTGGCTATTTGACCATTTTGCTTTTTCTTAGTCACGGACATTTTGAACATTTTCTCTCTTCTATAACACCAAGGTTATTAATCAACTTGTCAAGGGTAGCTTGGTCATTTTTCCAATTTCTCCTAACTTTCCATCTATAAAAACTTTCTATTTATGAAAACTTTCCATTCATAGTAACTTCCTAACTTTTCCATTTATGGTAAGTTTTGCTCTCCTCCCATTGGTCTATTCCAATTCACGAGGATTCCATACGAACCATCTTGGTTACACATTTAGTCAATTTCAATTCCCGTCATTCCCAAATAATGGAAACGCTCACCTGACTCATAACAACGCTTCCTTGAAAAGCGAACCTTCAGAAAAACTACAAACACGAAAATTGAGAATATTGATCCCACATCCATATTTTCACAAAACTACCTTTACTTCTAAAATCAGATAACACATATTGTGTTTTATCATTCAATGACCGGATTCCCAAAATCCATTATCGCTTACCATTTATGCATATATTACACGTTTCTAACCTTTTGGGTTATTACGTTAACTCATTTTATACTTATATGATAATTTGTATCATACACATATTTCTCTCATAATCTACTTGTACATGCGAGTATTATCCTCTGTATTTATACGTCATATAAATAATCAGCTCATTTCATTAATAATTTCAAGGTTTTAAATCTAAAAACCTCCAGCCACTTACATTTAAATCCTAACACGACATTAGGGACAAATGTTTACTCCTTCTACACCTTTTACTTCTCCAATTCTAGGTTTTACACTTCAACATTTATTTCATCATCAAGACCTTATTTAAAAATCTTGTGAAATATCCGGGATATTACATTCCCTAACTTGTACATGATAGTTATTTTAATCAAGTTTCCTGAATCATTGCAAGTTCTTCAATTCTATATACATTTTAATTCTTGTAAGTCTTTATATTTTTATCGGCTCCATAACAAACTATAAATAATTTTTGGGATGCTTCTTAGACCTTCTTTAAAAGTGTCTATGCTACTTGTTTCGACTAGACATAATTGGTATGTGAATTAAGTTGTTGATGTTACTTTAGTAGCTATTAAATCCAACCCAAATTTCTTTAGTGCGGATTCCCAAACTGAGACTGAGTATAAACAACCCGAATGAACAGGATTTGGATGTCAGGAATTCGACTGAAAATTTTGTCGTCAAAGGATTGTTATGCATAACACAGGGTACGATAGGCTAATCACCTAGAATACCATTGACTAATAACTGGATGGTTATATTGAACTTGGTATAAGTTCATGGTCCATACGATCGCTCTGTGCAATACTCGATACTAAAGTAATTCTTTACTTCTCATTTTTCTGTGGTGTTGCATAAACTTTAATAATTAAGTTGCTTAAATTATTCAATAATTATTTAATTCTGATTGTGATATTTCATTAATAAAATTCTCTTATGGAAATACATACGTCTCAGGTTATATTGCAGTTTATATGTTTGTTGAAATTGCAGTTATCTAAAGTAAGTAAAGAGATAATTATTTTTAAGAGGTTCAAAGTCAAAAATAGTCCTAGTCCTCTCTTCTATTCCGACAAGTAGGGATGATCCACAAATGATATTAGTCACTAAGTCTAGGTTCTCTCAGAACCAATTACAACAATGTGATCCACTAAGTATCACACAAGTCACTAAGACTTGATCTCATTCAGAAGTTGATTATCTCATAATCAAGTAAGTCTTTCAAACTTGTCTTATAAAGATCACTAAGCTCTAATCTCACACAGGGGTTAATTCTCTCATAATCAAGCAAGTGTATTAGAATTGTCTTTACAAATATCACTAAGATCTGACTGGTTTTTTCTTTGTGTTTGGAGTGCTGCTAAGTTACGTTAAGCTCTTCTCTGAAAGACTTAGAAGCAAAGATTTATTTCTCTAGAAACGTAGATTAGCCTTTGGATCGTAGGGTAGACTTTAAGCTCTCAGAATTTTTATTTTTGAATATTTGAATTGATCAATTTTGTCTCTTTTTCATCAATTATTGTGAAATCTGAAGTAGCAATCTCTTAATAGATTTTCACTTGGAGAAATTCCCTTTGAAAGTTACCATTATTACTACTTCAGTACAATGCAGATATCTTATGACTCTAACTAATAGTCTGTTGTAGTCGCCAATGTTTGTCAACTGTGTCAGTATACTGTTTGTGTGTTGTAATGACCATGAATTTCAAGATAAATTATAAATAAAATTTGGGAATTTAATTTCTAAATTAGGTGACTTGTTGTGTGAATTAATTTAAACCCTAACGAGGTGGTTTGAATATTTGATTATTCAATTTATTTAATAAAAAGAAAGTCCAAGGAATGGGTTATTAAATTAATGGACTAACCTAAGTACTTTTTTTTTATCGGGATTGAGATCTTGTGGAATCTTAATTAAATATTCAATTAATATTGAATATGGCAAGTCTAATTGGATTATGTAATTAAATTTAAATGGATTATTAAATTGTTCATTAATTACTTAAACAAGCACAATCAATTAATTAAATGATGGACTTGGGGAATTTTCTATGTGATTGGGTATTTATTTAACTAGCCCAATGTTTTATTTGATTGGGAAGTGAGTGAATTAATTTAGTAGCCCAATGTTGGTGGATTATTATGTACTCTAGTGGCCCAAATGAAATAAATTTCAAGCACAATCCTTGATCCAATTGCTAAAGCTTCTAGGAGATCCATTATTTACCAAATTAGCTATTAAAAATAAATGGAAAATCAAGGAAAAGGGGGCATGGCCGGTGGGTATGGAGGGAGTACTTCTTGGACTTCAAATAATTTGCTTAAGGTGATGTGTGGAACATTCAACATATTTCCTAGCATTTTTGGAAAAAGCTTGATGTCCAATGTATACATATATAGGTTATATGTATAGTTTTCTTCTACTATAAATAAGGGCTTTAGCTCATTTGGATTAGAGTGTACAAAAATTGCTAGAGTTCTCTATATTGTGAGCTAGTGAGTTTAATTGAGTTAACTCGATGCGTTGGGAGAAAAGTGAGTGAGTTAAGTGAGTTCTTTAGTGAGTCACTACCGAGTCAAGCGATTCAAGCAATAATTCTTCAAGGAGGTGTTCTTGGATGTCATCACATTTCATAACCTACTTTGGAAAGCATAGAAAATAAGCCATCAAGAGCAAAATGTATAATACCCACCTAAAACCCTAGTTTTGGAGTTTATTATGTTATATATAAATTTTCTATGGTAGAAAAGTTATTTACAAGCTCTAAATGTTTAGATCCATGATAGTTTAGTAAATCTAGGTTTCCCTGGGTTTATAGTGTGTATTTATGTGTGTTTGTTATGAAACGTTTAGCAAAAAGCTTGAAAATCATTTTTACCGGTAAACTTAATCGGGAAGTGTAGTTGAAGCTTTTCATTTTAAAACCTACATATTATATTGGTGATTTTATTTCTTGGAGTGATAATAATGTAAGTAAAGAACAAAATCTCTTCAGAATCATGTAAAAATGATTTAAAATGAGCAAAATATGAAATTTTTACCAAAAACACTTCACTGTTGCAAATCTGTGCACAACAGTCTACTTTATGGCTATTTTGAGTGACCAAAACATGTCCAATTTTACATTTTGATGATGGAATTTTGTTGTTCAGAAAGATACAAATCCAAAAAGATCAATTTGAGGACAATCAAAGTTGTAGATTTCATTTTATTCAAGTTTTAGTCAAAGAGGCAAAATCTAAAAAAATTTAGATGCATTCTGCCGATTTTCTAGAAAAAACCAGCAGGTCCAATTTTTTTACCTCATGGGGTCCGGTTCAGGTCTTTCTAGGCCGGTGCTTGTGATGGTTCCAAAAGAGAAAATATTTGTAATTTATTAAAGAATATTATAAAAATTAATTTGGGTAATTGCTATGTCATTACGTATTTATTAGAGTTAATAATTGATTAAAACATTATTAATTAATAATGTTAGTATACAATTAATTATTATTTAATACTAAATAATAATTAAACCAACTACTTATTATTTAAATAACATTAAATAATAAATAAAAATAAATAATTAATTATTATTTAATTAAATAATATTAAATAATCATTAAAGAATCTTAAGTAATAAACTTATTATTTATTGTTAAATAATATTTAAGGATAATTAATTAATTAATTAGTTAAAATTAAATAATAATTAAAGAGGATTAAAGTTAATAAACTAATTATTTATTATTAATTAATTAAGATTAAATAATAAGTAAGGATAATTAATTAAGTAATTAATTAATTAGTTAACATTAAATAATAATTAAAGTTAATAAAATAATTATTTATTATTTGATTAAGATTAGATAATAAGTTAGCATAATTAATTAATTGTTTAATTAACGTTAAATAATAATTAAAGATGATTAAAGTAAATAAATTAATTATTTATTATTTAATTAAGATTAAATAATGAGTAAGAGTTATTAATTAATTAATTAAATAATTATTATTTAATTAACATTAAATAATAAGTAAAGATGATTAGAGTTAATAAACGAATTATTTAATATTAAATAATAGGTAAGGTTAATTAATTAGTTAATTAATTATTAATTAAAGAGGATGAAAATTAATAAACTATTTATTCATCATTTAATTAATGATTAATGATAAATAAGAAGGATTAATAGCACATGAATAATTAGTTATTACGCAACGATAACTAATGATAGTTATCATTTATAATAATTAATAATAAATGAGATAATGAAATAATTATAATAAATTGTTTAAGAATTTAAATAATTTTATAAGTAATGTTGTAAGTTTTATAAATTAATATTACTTAAAGAGAAGTAATATTTGATAGTTAAATCATTTACCTAAATACATTTAAGGGTATTATCTAGGGTAAATGAAATAAAAATTCTTCACAATGTGCTATGTGAGTTGGAAAAGTTCTAAGCAGCAAACAATTGTTAATTCAGTGACAGAGGCAGAGTACATAGTTACAAGTGAAGCTGCAAATGAGGCTATTTGGATGAAGAAGTTCATTACAGAACTTGGAGTGTTTCCTTGCATTCAAGGACCAGTGCCTTTATTTTGTGACAACACAAGAGCTGTTGCACAAGCCAAGGAACCCAGATCTCATCGAAAATCCAAACACGTGTTGCGGTGGTTTCATTTTACTAGAGAAATTATTGAAAAAGGAGATGTCATCTTGGAGCATGCCAATAATCTTCTCTTATGGAGTTTACTATATTACTTATTTTTCTTACAAATATACATTTAGCTCATATATATCATCATTAAATCAAATAAATTATCATAAATGCAATAACATGATATTGAGCTTTTTACAGCTGATGTAGTAAAACTTCCAGTCACTACCCTGGTAACTTCGTGGGAGAATATTTATAGTTGTAAAGGAAACTCTTTCAGGTTATCCAAAAGATTGGAATGACTAATGTAATATGAAACATTCAAAAAAGTCAAAACGATATAACTTATGATACCGGATCCAGACACCCTTGTTTTTCTAGCTTCCGTTGAAACTTTCATTTTTTGTTGGTTGACTTGAACTTTTCCGTAATCCAGATATATGGGCATTGACAAAAAACTCAAAACCCTAGTGGAGAGTCCAGAGCATTGCATTCAAAGCATTGATTGAAGGACGGTCCTTGGTGAAAATGATATATACCTATATATGGCCCACGGAGAACTTTTGGAATCGACAAGGCAAAAATTGGATATGCATTCAAAGCGTTCATTGAAGTTCAGTCCAAGGTGAAAAAGATATATATCCATATATACCGCCCGCGGAGAACTTTTGGAATCGACTAGGCAAAAATTGGATACCGATTTCAGATTGTTTAAATTTACAGTTAGTTTGTGCGGTACTGTTTAGAAATAAATTATATTTATATAGCAAAAAATAAATTAGTTTGTCTAGTGTAACTTAGTCGTGTAACTTTAAATTATATTCAGTTTTTTGATACAGTCAGCATTCTTTTACATAGTATTTCGACACGATCAATAACTACTCTCCATAATTATACATCTTTTCTGTAGTCAACTCAACTATACATCTTTTCCGCAGTCAACTCAACTATATATTCCCTCCATTACAAAAAAAAAAAAAAAAAAAAAAAGAAGAAGAAAAAACAAATTCAAGTTTATCATCTTAATTTCATTATCATATACCACTAAACCAACAACTTATTACTTCATCCGTTCTAAATTATATGATTATCGTTGACTTTACAAAGTCAATTTGATACATTTTCAAGCTTAAAATTGAGATGGTATATTAAAAATTATGAAACAATAAATTTTAGAATGACTAGTGGTTTTTTAAATATTTTACGATATTCATCATTATATTAACTAAAACTTAAAAAAATATTTATCATTGAGTTTGAAAATATTTTAAGTTATTTTAAAAAATTAATAATAATCTTATATTTTAGGACACAGAGAGAGTATTATTTTTAAAGATATACATAAAACAAATACATACATATCCTTAATAGTCGCAAATTTTAGAAAAGACCTTCAAAGACCAGGCAATATCCTGCCCAGTACGCGCCCACCAATTTAAATCTTGTCAACGAATTCCAGAAATCATATTTAGACCATTTCTCTTAAAGCATGGTCTTCATTCCATGCTTCTATTTTATATTTTTCTTGAACAGATTGCTTGGTCTACTAAAAGGCACTATAAATAGCTTGCCCATCATGATCATTTCATATATACCTCAAACCATAAATAAACATATATTTCACAATAATGAAGATCCCAACTTATTCCATGCCTTCATTTGCTCTTGTTCTTCTCTTCCTAAGCTTTTTCACATTTTCAGCCTCATCTAATTCTCATGGTGATTTTCTTCAATGCCTTTCGCATATATCCCCAGTAGTTATTTACACCCCGAAAAACTCTTCTTACACATCCGTGTTAGAGTTTTCCATTAACAACCTGCGATTTGCAACAAAAAACACCCCGAAACCTCTAGTTATCGTTACGCCTAGGCATGAATCCGAAATCCAAACGGTCATTTATTGCTCTAAGAAATACGACATTCAAATTAGGATACGATGCGGAGGTCATGATTACGAGGGTCTTTCTTATGTATCACAAGTCCCATTTGTGTTACTTGATATGAATAATCTTCGATCCATAAATGTGGATCCCGTATCAGCAACTGCATGGGTTCAAGCTGGTGCAACCCTAGGTGAACTTTACTATAACATTGCTCAGAAAAGTAACAATCTCGGGTTTCCGGGTGGCATTTGGTACACTGTTGGTGTTAGTGGACTAATTAGTGGTGGAGGGTATGGCTTGTTAAGACGAAAGTACGGTCTAGCTGCTGATAATGTTGTTGATGCTCGTTTGATCGATGTTAATGGAAGAATTCTCGATAGAAAAGCAATGGGAGAAGATTTATTTTGGGCCATTAGAGGTGGAGGGGCTTCTAGCTTTGGTGTCATTCTTTCTTGGAAGATAAAGCTAGTTCCTGTCCCGAAAACAGTGACTTTTTTTTCAAGTTGACAGAACTTTGGAGCAAAATGGAACCGATATTCTTCATAAATGGCAGACTGTTGCACCAAAACTAACCAAAGATATTGAAATCAGAGTTCTTGCAAATCCTATACGGAGAAATGCACCTAATGAAGCTGCAAAAACAGTACTTGATGGCGATTTGAGCACTAATGCAAATTATAAAACAGTAGAACTAAGATTCTTAGGTTTGTTTCTTGGCCGACAAGAAAGACTACTTTCTCTGATGAGGAAAAAATTACCAGAATTAGGTCTGGTGAAAGAAGATTGTGTCGAAGTTAGTTACCTACAGTCAGTACTCCTTTTTTCCCTTTTTTCGGCTGAAGATTCTCCTTCTGTTCTTCTAAACAGAACTTCGTATAAGATTCCTTTTAAAGCAAAATCAGACTATGTGGATAAACCATTGTCAAGAAAAGGTTTAAATGGGATATGGAAAATTCTTCTTGAAACTGAGTCTGGTACAACAAACTATATTTTTACTTCATATGGGGGAAGGATGGATGAGATCTCGGAATCGGCAATTCCATTTCCACATAGAGCTGAACTTTGTACAAGATGTATATGAGGGTGCAAACTGATGGAGATACTGCAAAGGCAATGGATTGGATTAGGAGGCTGTATAAGTACTTGACGCCGTATGTTACCAAGAATCCAAGAACTGCGTATGTGAATTATAATGATCTTGACTTGGGAGTGAATAATCCACAAGGGCGTATAAGTTACAAGGAAGCGAGCGTATGGGGTAAAAAGTATTTCAAGAATAATTTTGATAAATTAGTTATGGTGAAGTCTTTAGTTGATCCTGATAATTTTTTTAGGCATGAGCAGAGTATTCCTCCTTTTTCATAATGATCGGACATGTGAATTCTTAATCACTTGTTCAATTCTTTAATTAAAAAAAAACTCATCTTAACTTTGATTATAGTGAAGTCTACTGTTGATCATAGGCATGAGTAGAATATTCCTCCTTTGACAAGTGAAATCTTAATCAATTGTTTGTTTCTTCAATAAAGAAAACGTCATCTAAAATTTGACTTGTTCGTTATTATTTCTCTAAAAACATTCATCAATTGTTGTATCCTCAAGTCACATAGCTCGTAGTCTTTGGAATATTATATATTTGAGTTTCAAGGTTTAACAATTAATATCATACACATATATATGTATATACTCTGTGTCTGGTAACAGGGGTTAGTAGTAGAGATTTGTTATAGAGGATCTCATACCCGTTTATATGCCTACATGAATAGTCTACTTTAAACGACTTGAAATCAGGATACCCATAAGCTGTGTAAAATTAAGGCATCTGCCACATTATTACCTTCTTTGTAGCTATCTTGCAACACCACGTCACAAATATTCTGTGTCCTGCATGATATAAGAATATAAGCAAGCTGCTAGGAAACTTTATTGATTCCATAGAATGCATCACCCAGTGACATATACCAAAGTGAACACCCACTGCCTCAGCAGCCTGTTTGTACCAAAAGCGTTGTTAGTCTATTTTGTTGAGCGGTCTATATTAAGTCTTAACCTTTCGAAATTCAAGACTTGTTAACTCTGTTTCAATATATCACTTCTGATTTTTTAAAATTAATTTAAGATATTTTCAAATTCAGAATTGATATTAATTCATTAAATTTTAGACAATATAATTGTGGAAACTGTAAACTATCAAAAACGTACTACTAATTACAATATTTATTGTTAATATTAAAAGTTATTTGGATCACACCAATTTAAAATTTAAAAATATCACATATTAGCTTTGAAAAGTCAAATTTAATCCTCTTATTTTTTATCGGTAAAAAAAGAAATTTCTTTAATACCCAAAAAATTACATGGCGAATCCGTAAGATTTGCATAAGGCCAATATAGAATTACAAATCATCAAATTACCCACATGTACCCGAAGCCAAGTTGCAAAGTCCATTTCCCGTAATGTGGCAATTTGTTCTTTGGTGATGTGGGGATGTTCAAGCCTTACACTTTCATCAATTTTTTTGTGTAAATTATGATTGCATAACTTAAATTAGAAAGGGATTAATTAATATCTTAAGGGTTGTGCACAAACATTTATTACACACTTACTCAAGGAATGACACAATTTCATCACAACTCAAAAGTAAATAGATGTGGGCAGCTTTCATCTCATCATCATTTAATGACCTCTAAGTAGCTTCACCTAGCACACGACTTGGACAAGTAAAAATTGAAAGGCGACCATCCAGATCCATGCCACCTCCATCATCATTCCTTGGGACTTGATTTAGCCTTGTTTGGATTGTGGATTCAATATAATGCGAGCATAACAATGATATCTCTTGCAAATTTTAAGCCTCTTAAGGTGAAGCTTCCACATATGCTTTATTTTTAACCTTCTTCTTTAAATGAAACATACACCTAAAAAGTAAATATCAAATCTATCGCTAAACTAAATTTGTTGCAAAGAATGAAAAATAAAGTTTTAAAAATATTACCTCTCAAAGGGATACATCCATCGATATTGTACAAGTTCACTCACCTTAGCTTCATAAGCTAAGTGAATTGGTAGATGTTCTATAGAATAAAAAAAAACTGGAGGAAATATTTTCTCAAGATTGCACAATATCATCACAATATTTGTCTCAAGCAACTCCATATGCTCTTTTCACAACCTTGTTGAGCATAAATCCCTAAAGAAGTGACACAAGTCAGTCAATGCATCCCATATCGACTTGGGCAACATGTCTTGAAATGCAATTGGAAATAACCTCACGAAAAACACATGACAATCATAGCTTTTTAGCCCAGTGAACTTACTATCTTCTACATTAACACATCTCGAAATATTAGAAGCATAGCCATCAGGGAGGTTCAATTGTTTAACCCACTTGCAAACATCTTGAATTTGGGGTTTGGTAAGTGTATAAGTTGCTTTGGGCTTTATGATCTTCTGATTAATATTTTGTAAGTCTAGTTTCGAACGCTTGCAATGGGTCTTTAGATCCTTCCTTGCATTTGGATTATCCTTTGTTCTACCTTTGACATCCAATATTGTATAAAACAGGTTTTCAAACACGTTTTTACTCAACATGCATCACATCAAGATTGTGTCGAATAAGAAGTGAATGCCAATAGGGTAACTCCCAAAAGATTGAACATTTCACCCAATTATGTTCCTTTCCATAACCATATGTTTTATGTTTATCGCACACCTTTCCAATTGTAATAGGTGGCAATTTTGATACACGCTGAAATACCTCTTCGCTTGATAACTGAGGTGGTGGAAAATTGAATTCAATTGTATTCCTCTTGAATTTGTCCTTTTGATATCAATAAAAATGATCAATAGGCAAAAATTGACGATGACAATCAAAGAAACTAGGCTTTCTACCATTCTCAAGGGTAAAAGCCTTGCTACCCTCCATACAATAAGGGCAAGCCATCTTGCCATGAGTACTCCAACCTGACAACATTCCATAAGCAGGAAAATTGCTAATTGTCCATATCAATGCAACTTTCATTTGAAAATTTTGCTTCGCATATGCATCATATGTGTTAACTCCGCCATTCTATAACATTTTTAATTCATCAATCAGCGGTCTCAAGTATACATCTATATCCTTACCAGGACTATTTGGACCGAGAATGATTAATGTCAAGAACATGTAGGGCTACTTCATATACATTCCAGGTGGCAAATTATATGGAGTGACTATAACTGGCCAACAGGAGTATGGATTTGCAAAGTTTCAAAACGGAGTGAACCCATCAGTGGAGAGTCCAAGTCTAATATTTCAAGATTCTACAGAAAATGTTGGATAAGTGAGATCAAAGTGTTTCCATGCCTCACTATCTGCTGGGTGGGTAACTACACCAACGGGACTGGGATTCTTTTTATGCCCTGTCATGTGTTCTGCTGTGACATTAGACATATACAATCTTTGAAGTCTAGGTGTAATTGGAAAATATCGCAAAACCTTAAAAGGCGTATCTTTTTGCTTTTTATTTCCTAGTGGCTTAAGTTTAAATCCAGGATGACCACATACAAAACAATGCGTCTTATTTTCATTTTCATTGTAATACAATATGCAATCGTTTTCACATGCTTGTATCTTTTGATAACCAAGTCCCAACATTTTTACCATTTGCTGCGCCCTATAGTAATTCTCAGGAAGCTTCTCATCTTTAGGCATCGCACTCTTCATTAATGAGATCATGCGATTAAAGTGAACTTGGCTCATGTTTGACTCATCCTTGAGGTTCAACAATTGTGCTACCATTGATAATTTTGTTGACTTCTCACAACCTGGCCATAGTGGATCATCAACATCTTTTAAAAGTTGAAAAAAAATTGGTGGCATCAGAATTTGGTTCTTCCAATCTAGATGCCTCGCTACTCCAATCAAAACTTTTCCCAGTAACATCTCGCATGAGATCTATATACAGATTTGTATCAAACGGGACCTCAACATTATTACTATGGTTTGAACTTCCTCCGGATAAATATTCGCCATGCACAAACCATTTTTTTTAATTATTTTTGAATCCCTTTCTATAAAGATGTATTTCAACATCTTCTCGAAGCTGAAAGAACCTCAATTTACAAGTCGAACAATGACACTTAATTTTCTGCTCATTAACATTTTCGGGAATAAAGTAAGAAAAATTAAGGAATTCCTTTACTCCCTCTCTGAATTCTTCACTAATTGTGCTTCCATTTTCAACAACTCGCCTATCAATCCAACTTCGATCAAAAGGCATCCTTCCTAAGCAGAACATCATTACAATTTATCAAAATTTTCAAATTATTTCTGAGCAGTAATAATGTATTTAAAACCTTTCCATCAAGAAACCAAAAGGCAGTATATATTTCTTACTAAAAAGAAACAACCAAATGAAAATGTTATTAATATTGAATAGATGCAGATTATACAAAAGGCAAAATCTGGTAAGAACTCCAAGATACTATACATACAAAATATAAAGAATCATATCCCAGTATGTGAGTTTGAGCTCATATAGTCGCACTTGATAAATTGTAAGTATTTGAATATCTGCAAACAATACTGGCAAATATATCATACTACTAAAAAGCATTAAAATATGCCGAGTAAGAAGATACTCCCTCTATCACTTTACTTGCTTTGTTGTTTTCAACATGCACAGAGTAAAATTGAGATTTCGAAACTATCTTCCCAAATGGACCCACCCCATTAAAGAGTACTCTAGGAGGAAAATGTGTTTTTATGAAAGACAAACTAAAGAAACTTATTTTTAGAACAAAATAAGTGGGACAATAGGAGTAATATTTTCTAGCTTCAAACACGATTACATTTTATAATAAGAATGAAAGGACATGATAGAAAACATGTAAGAACTAAGAATTTTGAATTACATTATAAATAAAATTGGAAAATTAAATTCTAATTAAATGAGTTATTGTGTGATTTAATTTAAACATTTATGTGGTAATTTGATTGTTGACTATTCAGTTAATTTTACTAAAGGAAGTCCGATTAATGGATTTATTAAATTAACGGACTAACTTAAGATTATTTTGTGAGGAACCTTAATTAAATATTCAATTAATATTGAATAGGGCAAGTTTAATTGGATTATGTAAATTAAATTTAATTTGATTATTAAAGTGTTCCTATAATTATTTAAACAAGCCCAAACAATTAATTAAGTGAGGGACTTGTGGAAATTGCTATGTGGGTTGATATTTATTTAAACTAGCCCAAATTATTAAGAAGCTAGTGAATTATTTTAGTAGTCCAATGTTGATGGATCCAAAGAGTATAGTGGCCCAAACAAATTAAATTCTTAGCCCAAATTTTGATCCAATAAGTCTAGCTTCTAGGAGGCATTAATTTACCAAATTGACTATAAAAATAAATCAAAAATGGGGCAAATAAGAGAGCATGGCTAGAGGAATGGGTTGTCCATGGACTCCAAATTTTATCAATTTTGTTTGCTTGAGTTAGTGTGTGGAACACTCAATTTATTGCTAGCATTTTTGGAAAAAGGTTGAAGTATATTTTATATGTATAGATTTATACTACTATAAATAGAAGTTAGTTCACTTAAGTTAGAGTTTACAAAATTCTTGCTAGAGTTCCTTATGTTGTGAGCTAGTGAGTGGAGTTAGTTAACTCGGTGAGTTAAAGAAAAAGAAAGTGAGTTAGTGAGTTTCTTTAGTGAGTCACTACCGAGTCAAGCTAGATTACTTCAAGGGGTATTCTTGAATGTCATCTAACTCCATCATCTATTTTGGAAAGGAGAGAAAAGTAGCTCACATGTCAAAAAGGTATAAAAATCCCTTAAAAACCCTAATCTTGGTTTTCTTTTAATTTTTATGGTAGAAATGTTATCTTTAAGCTCTTTATGCTTAGAATCATGCTAGACATGTTTATATAGGATTCCATGTGGTTTAAATGTGTAGTGGTATGGGTTTATATAGAAAAATCTAGCACAATGCTTAAAAACATTTTTACCGACGAACAAAACGTAGTTTGGTCGAATAAATGGTACATTTTGAAATCTACAAATTATTTTTGTGGTTTTATATTTTCTGGGAATATATGGGTAAGTTAAGAACCAAATTTCTTTGGAATCATGTGAAAATGATTTAAAATGAGCAAGATATGAATTTTTGAACCAAAGGACCTCACTGTCGAAGGGCTGTGCAAAATACTCCACTTCATGGTCATTTTCAGTAATCAAATCATGTCCAAATTTACATTTTGATGATGTAATCTTGTACATCGAAAAGATACGAATCCAACCAGACCAATTTGAGGTCAATCAGACTTGTAGATTTCATTTTATTCAAGTTTTAGTGAATGAGGCAAAATCAGGAAATGTTAGAAACATTATGCCGGTTTTCTTAAAAAAACCCGGCCGAGCCGATTTTTTTTAGCTTGTGGTGTCCTGTTTGGGTCTTTCTAGACCAGTTCTTGTGATAGTTCCAAAAGAGAAAATGTTTATAATTTAATAAATAATATTATAAAATTTAGTTTGGATAATTATGATGTCATTAAGTATTTATTAAAATTAATGATTGATTAGTACCTTAATAAATAATAAAAATAGTAGATAATTAATTATTATTTTACTACTAAATAATAATTAAACTAATTATTTATTATTTAATTAATATTAAATAATAGGTAAGGATAATTACTTTAATTATTTATTAATTAACTTTAAATAATAAATAAACATAATTAGTCATTATCTATTGTTAAATAATGACTAAAGGTAATTAATTAATTACTCTTTAACTAATATTAAATAGTAATTATGTAATATCCCGAATATTTGCGAAAATAATAAATGTGAAATATTAAATAATTAATCCATTGATTATGATTGGTGATTAAGCATAGATATTGGGAATAACATAAGGTTAAGGTATAAAACCTAGAAATGAGAAAAAACGTGTGGAGAAATGATTATGTATTTTTATCAAAGTAACGATTTGAGAAAAACCTATATGGTTTAATATGTGAGAATATGCGTAGAATTTTCTTCGAAAAATTTGAAGCATAAGAAATGCAAAATGAGAAGGTGGACAAGAAATGTCCTTTAAAATTTTTGTTAGAAGAATTGTGTATGACCGTGGTTAAGAAATAACCATGTTTGAGTTAAGCGTTGTAGATGATTGGCAATATTTAATGTATAAACCAAGAATGGTTAGAAACCTTGGGACATGTTGTAGAATACTCTGAAATAAATAATTTATGTTTATATATTCCGCATTAGTTATAGAACATGTATGAAGATGATGTATTGTGACGTACCAAGTCCAAGGTTCAAGGTACCCGGATTTGGGGGCGTTACAAATTAAATGAAGATAGAGTTAATAAAATAAAAAGAATTTAATTAAACAATTATAATAAATTGTTTAAGGGTTTAATAAGTGTTTAACACTTAAGAAAAATAATACTGATTAATTAAATCATTAACATAAGATCAATTAAGTGTCTTATACGATTAATGATAGTATATAAAATTATATGTGTTATGTGATTAATTGTAATATCCCGGATATTTCACAAGATTTTTAAATAAGATCTCGAGATTGAAATAAATGTTGGAGTTTAAAACCTAGATTTGGAGAAATAAAAGGTGTAGAAAGGAGTAAACATTGACCCTAATGTTGTGTTAGGATTTAAATGTAAGTAATTGGAGGTTTTTAAATTTTAAAACCTAGAATTTGATTATGTGTATACTTGGAAGTATATTGATAATAAGGTAATATAATACCTTTAAAGTTCGATGAATTTATTGGACTAAAAGATATTATGTAAAAAGTTTTTACTTTGAAGTATGAGAAAATTTATTTGGGAAAGAAATTTTAATTATTTAGATATTTATAAGTTTAAGTTAAGGTGTATATGTATAGATACGTATATACTTGGAGGTGTGCTAATTATATTTTTGCCGATTGTGATAAATGATTAACTAAATTAATCATCAAGAATAAGGTAAAGCTTAATATATTTAATTAAGCAAGCCTATGAAAGTTAAACCTTGGATGGTAAATTAAGAAAGTCCAAATTTATAAATTAAGAAGAGACAAGTTGGGTATTGTGGTGGTTATTAAGTGTAAACCCAACCTAATGACCAAGTGTTGGAAATTTAATAGTAGACCAAAATTGATTAAGTTATGGCAGGTCAAATTGATATATAAGGCAAGCCATATGAATATGGTAAACAAGCCTACACAGTTAATAATTGTAAGACTTGTATGTATGACCAAGTTATTAAGGTGGTAATCAAAGTTAAGAATGAACCCCGTGTAGTTGTGATTACGTGAAATAGTGGTGTGAAGTGAATGAGGTAATGTATACCTGATGACACGAGTATGCTTGCATGTGTGAAGACGTTAACAAATTCAAATGTCAAAAAATGACTAGGTTGCTAAATAGTCAAAGTGTGACTAAAGAAAAGAAAAGAAGTCAAGTTAAATCCCCAATTTGGAGTTCAAAAGAGAATTTGGAGACGTGGACTGCACCGTTAAGTTCAGAACGTCGAATTTGACAAGGAGAGATAGTAAACACAATTTGGTGTCGATGTTGACTTTTTGGTCAAAGTCAACCGTTTGACTTGTAAAGGTAAAAAGTCAAAGTTGGAGTTTGGAGAAGAATGTTGAGCAACGGACTTCACCGTTGCGACGGGAACGTCGAATTTAGTAAGTATGGATTGTAAACACGATATGTGTTCCGATTGACTTTTTGGTCAAAGTTGACCGTTTGACTTTCTATGGAAAAAGGTTGAACTTGAAGTTCGGAAGTGAATTTGAAGAAAATGATGTCACCATGACGACGGGAACGTCCAAATTAGTAGGAATCGACTGTAATATTGAAAATGTTGATTTTCGGGTTAAACAGTCAAAGAGCGGGTCAGATAATTAAAAGTGAGACCCAAAAGATAAATTTAACTTTACAGATTTTTAGATGGGGCCAGCTCATTTTCTCAGATTATTTTTTTAGTGGACTAAATTGAGCAACTCATTTTATATTATCCTAATGTAATCTAGGCAACCAATCATGTTATTTCATTCCTTATCTCCTCTATTGGTCTATGTCATTTATATTATTTGGCTAACCCACGCTGGGAGAAGAAAGAAGGCAGCAACACATTGGAGAGAAGAAGATAGAGCTCACGGCAAAGAAGGAAAAAAAGAGAAGGAGAAGGAAAGTAAAGCTTGAGCAAGAAAAATTGAAAGCTTTGAAGGTATATCCCTAAACCCTTGTGTATTATTTGAATTTCTTAGGTAGATGTTGGGTTTTATTGAGATTAATGGTTATAGTTCGTGATTAACCTTGTGGGTAATGATCTAACCATAGATTATCATGAATCTAGTAGGTGATTCACGAATTAAATTAATATGAATGAAAAGTTGAACAAATTCGCAGAAAATGAATTTTTGTGGCTGTCGGTTGACGATTTTTATAAAATTGGATATTTGGAGTTAGAGAGTGGGTAAGGTATCAAATTAAAGCTACAGAAGTCAGCTACACGAAGAAATTTTTACATCTCAGAAATTCTTTGTGGTTTGTTCGTAGTGACTGAAAGAAGCAGGTTGGGTCGGACCGAAATTAGTCTGCCCAGCGAACTGCAGCAAATTTGAACCTTGTAAAAATTGTGGAAAATCATATATTTGTAATTTGGTGTTGATGTAAACTACAAAGTTGTAGATATGGAAGTTAACTAGAAGTACCCAAAATATTGAACCATTTTATGGACTGGTGCATTTTTGAAATAATTAAATTTGTGCGCCTGTCCAGTGACTGAAGCTGTATGGACAGGTTGGGTAAACTCCTAGATCTGTGTTGTTTGGTGCATGAGATGAAGTCAAGGTCTAAACAATATTTAAAGTAAACTTCATAAGCTTTAATTTGATGTAAAGATGATCAAAAAACGGACATGTAACGAATAAGTTATGAATTTTATGGTGAACTAGTGTCTGACTGCCAGTTTGTTCTCGGGACAAATTTTTACCTAGCTATTCTTTGAGATGTACAGCCTAGTGTGTACCAAATTAGGTTCTCAAACCTAAACAAAAGTTGTAGATCTCTAAGTTACGAAGATATGTCAAGAAGGAATGACATTAAAATTCTTTATAGATTATTTTATATGATTTTTACCGTAAAACAGGTCGGGACAAAAAGTAAGCTGTCACTCACTATTTTGAGTGGGCTGTTTTGGAACTTTTTGAGTTCAAGTAATTTGGGGTTTAAGACGCCTATGGATGTAGCTAGAATATGTTATGGATAGATCATTGTCCAAAGTTAAGCCAATTCCGGATTGGGACGAAGAAGTTGTGAATTAACTAAGCTTTAAATAAAACGCGTGGCATTGACGTTGCGAATTGGCAACAATGTAATGCAACATGTAGAATCGTTGAGCGGTCCCGACCAAACTTGGGAAATCGTAGAGTATAACTCGAGGTCGTAGAGTGACTTTCACTCGACGATCGTCGACCAGTCTCGGCCAGACTTATGAAACCGTCGAGTAAAGTGATTATTTATTATTTAATTGGGATTAAATAATAAGTAAAGGTATTTAATCATTGTTTAATATTAAATAATGATTAAAGAGTAGAAAAAGTAATTAATTATTACTCAACATTAAAATGATTAAAGAGTAATAAAGGTAATTGATTAATTATTATTTGATGAAATAATAATTAAAGAAAGATAAGATAAAATAAGTAATTGCCTATTATTTAACTTATAATAGGTAAGGATGAGTAACAAATTGTTATTTAATCAATAATAATTAAAGGAGGTTATGAAGGTTGTAAACTTATTATTTAGGTAATATTAAATAATAGGTATAATTCATTAATTAATTTGAAAATTTTTCCTTTGTTGCAGTAAGAATAGTAGAGCGAATTCGGAGATAGTAGAGTGGTTGTCCTCTGATCGTAGAGCTCGCTCGCCAGCCATTGAATGACTTAACCAAGTCAGAAGAAAGAATAGTAGGGTGAACCTGCAAATCGTAGAGTGCTTTGTACTCGCCGAGTCGTAGAGCAGCCTGGGCCAGTCTTGGGAAATCGTAGGGTGACCCTCACTCGGCGATCGTAGAGTTGCCAGCCCAGATGGTGTTTTCAGGCTCTGAACCTCGGCTCAGTCGCCAGTTTCAGAAAATGTATTATTAATTAAAATATTATTAACAGAATAATAATGTTAGACAATGAGTAATTAATATCAAATGATTAATAAAATCGATGAAGGTTTTAAAATGTTATTAAAGAGGACTAATAATATTGATGTTTAATTAAAGTGTTTTTAATAACACTAGAAGCTAATTGGTGTAATACTAATGGGATTAGTAAGAGTTTTATGTATTATTTGAGACGGATAGTATTATGTCAAAGTGATGAGGTAATTGTGGAATTTAAATCAAGTAAGGTTTATTAAGTGACTGAGTGGTAGATTGACCTAAATAATTATGAGGTCCAAATGATAATGTTATGGCATTAAGGAATGTCGGATATACAAAGTTAAGTATAGAAGGTTTACGGTGTTTATGTGAAACATCGTGATGAATCCACAATGGACTAAACTAATGAATCAACGCTAGTGAATAAATGGGACAATAAAAGGAAGTAGACATCTTAAGAATATGATTAAATATTGAGTCAAACTTTGACTAATACAATGCACCGTTGATCTCTCATGTTGTATAGGTGGTGCAAGGAACGCGAAAGGTTAGCATAAACTGGTGTTGCAATCCAGCGAGGGGCGAAGAGTTTGAAGATCCCGAAAATCGCAAGGAAGATGTGCGAAGTTTATTAATAAAGGTTGTTACTAGAACTGCTTAAAGTTTATGTTATATTTGCTAGGAATAATTACCGTTAGGTATCATTCCAGATTTTAAAGCCTTGTAATAAGAATGAAAGGCAATTGTGTATGGAGGCGAGTGTTAATGTTTTGTCAACTCGCATAGTTAAAAGCAGTTAGTTAATAGTCATATCGACTAAACGTTAAATTACAAGTTTTATTGCTCAAAATGGTTGTAATACACTAGGTCATAAAATATAAATGATCTGAGGTGTAGAATTCATGTAAAGATTGCGATTCTGAGACAAGGTTAAGTAAATGTTATAAAAGTTTAAATTTACTGAGTTTTTAGCAACATGATTTTATTTAAATGTTGTGATTTTTATGAGAAGGTTGTTCGTATAACGACTTAAACTTAGGATTGAGGTTACTTTTGAAGGACCAGATCCGGGGTTATTGGAGACGGATTTTGGGGTCGTTACATTAATTATTTGCTAGATAAATAGCATAGATAAGTGTTTAAAGTGCATGATTATATGCAGTACTAATTGATAGGTCAACGTTATTAATGTTAGGTCTTCAAAAGAAGTTTAAATTAAGCGAATTAACCGTAAGTCGACAGACAAGCAAGTTCCCTAACCTTACTCAAATTTTATATTGAGCATGTAATATCCCAAATATTTTAAAAATGATCTGTCAAGATATGATAAAGGTTGTTAATTTAGAAGCCTAAAAACGATTGCTCAACAATACATTGAACTATATTAAAGATTAAAAACGACTCGAAACTACGATTCGTTTACGATTAGAGGTTAAACTTTTAACCTAAACTATGTGTTATGTGATTAGTAAAGCTTGAATTGAGCTTTTAAATGTGCTATGTGAATTACTTATGTGTAGGAATTCGTTTTTCGGTTCAAGTAATTAACCTTAACACTTATTAAAATCGAAAAGTTATTGGATGTCATCACCACCGAGTCAAGTGAGTCAAGTCATTTTCATCAAGGGGGGTGTTCTTGGATGTCATCACAACTTATTACCTACTTTGGAAAGCAAAGAAAACAAGCCATCAAAAGCAAAAGGTATAAAAATTCCTTTAAAACCCTAATCTTGGTTTTTCTTTTAAATTTTATGGTAGAAATATTATCTTGGAGATATTTATGCTTATAATCATGATAGACATGTTTATATAGGATGCCATGTGGTTTAAATGTATAGTGGTATGGATTTATGTAGAAAAATCTAGCAAAATACTTGAAAATATTTTTACCAACGAACAAAACATAGGTTGCACGAATAAATTGCACATTTTAAAATCTACAAATTATTTTTGTGATTTAATAATTTCTGGGAATATATGGATAAGTTAAGAAAAAACTCCCTTTGGAATCACCCAAAAATGTGTTAAAATGAGTAAGTTATGCATTTTTTACCAATTCACCAAGTAAATTAGAGCAACAAAGCTAGAGAGATATATTGATAGATTAATCTTGTTGATGAGTATTGAAGCCTTGCACAAATTGTTGTCAAAGCTTGCACTCCAAGAGGGTTTAACGCTCCGCCGGAAAACCCTAGTTTCAATTTGAGGCAAGTTCTAAACTTTTATGTGTTATTTAGTATGTTCTAAGATTGTTCATGTTATTATGTGATAGTTTATATGTGAAAGTACATGAATGAAGGTCTTATGTGATTAAATGATTAAGTGTTAGTTATTGATTAACTGTTAAATGTTAATTGATATTTGATGATGCATATGAGTATGTATAAAATATGTTTATTGTTAAGCATAAATTAATATGATTATTAACTGAGATGTATGTTCAGTCAAAGCATGTTAAAGTTTATATGAAAGCATAAACTGTGTATGTGATAATATGTTAGACTTGCTGAGCCGTCGTGCTCATTCTTGCGAATAAAACCTTATTTGCAGATTAAAGATGAACGTTAAGAAGATCTTGAACGTAAAGATGAAGCGTAGATTAGGTTTTCATGTTTATTACTTGTATTTGTATAAGTCATAATGACTGTTGTAATACGAACAAACAAACATGTAACCGAATATTGAATGAATGATATAAATTATTATCATCAGGATGTTGTTATTTCTTTAAATTTGATATAATGTAGAATTGTTAAATATTAAAACAATGTCGATAATGATCTATTTATCTGGATGAGGATCGGTAAATAACTTGTGAGTGCTGTACATCTGAGACAGAACTAAGCGATGTTGACTGGTCAAATCCATCGTTAAGGTTCCTCGGACCCAGGTATAACTCGTTATTACTATTCTGAATACCATATAAATAGGATTATTGATATGAAGAGATATCTTTGTATATTGATACTTGTAGTACGAATGAGACCGTTACAAGTGGACGTATATAGAATATTTAAATCCTAAGGTTAAAATTAAACTGTTATATATGGTTTTATCCATTTATACGGATGAAATACAAGTTGATACTTGTATACTTATGAGACTGAGATTAAGTTAAGATCCAGGGACAAAGTTAAGAGAAATTTTTAACGTATAGTCTAAAATAAGACTAATTCAACCAATATGATTATGGGATCATTGGTTAAGTCGATAGATGTACGAAATTAACGTACAAGGTCCGCCGCGTGGAAAGCGCGGGGATTTTGGGGGCGTTACAGAGCAAGTTCCTAAACTTTAATTGATATGTATCTTGTAAGTTATTTTAAACCTAGAATTATTTTATTGTTAAAGCTGGATTAATTATTGATAATTATTTCATATCGTAGTAATTATTGTTATTCGCACGAATGTGCATTTGCAAGTAATATTCTTAATAAGAACTGTTTAAAGGAATAAGTCTATGTCAATTGTTCAGTTAGATATTGAATTAAAGTTGAGAAGTAGTCTAAACCAATTGTTCGGCTAGACATTGAATTGAAATTGAGAAGTAGGTCTATGCCAATTATTTCGGCTAGACCATGTATGTGTCAATCTATTTACTTGAATACTATTGAAGCTAGTCCCAACCATATTGTTGTGGTTTAATTATTGCAAGTTATTCCATATTAACATTAACATTGACATTCACACAAAGTGCATGTTGAATTCAAGTTCCATTATTGAACTATGAAACGTTTAAAATTCTTTCATTTATGAACTGTTTAAGAAGAAGTCTAAGCCACTTGTTCGGCCAGACACATTTAAAGTTATTTTGAAATCTATCCAAACCATAGCGGTACGGATTCTTAGATTGAGAAGAACAACCCGTAATGGGGAAGAACCTAAGTATCTGATGAATGATACAAACAGACTAAATGTTATACATACACATGTTGGACACAAGGAGGAAAATGTAATCTAAGAGGGTCAATCAAGTGACTGATTCCTCAAAGCAGAAGTTCACGGTCTTTTGACCATTCAACATTTAAATAATCAATTCTCACTCATTAAATTATGCGTTGATTATATCAAATTCCTATTATCGAATATTTCAATCATTATTCTTATTCATGGCATATTTTGTATTTATTTTAAACTTGCTGAGCAAGCTAGTTGCTCACCCTTGCTATGTCATGAAAATATTGCAGCTAAACCTGAAGGGTCGATTAAAGATATAGGCAAAGGAAAAGGGAAATCTTAGTTAAAGCTGGATAGTTGTTGCATGTTATATATTTTGTTTAGAATTAATATGATGTAACAAAAACACTATTATTCTTTTGTAGTTTGTGATGTATATTTGGTAAAGGTTGCAGACATTGGAATTAGAAAGTCATTGTAATAGACAACATAGGTTTATGTATTTTCCGCATTAGTATTAAATGTTGTTTAATAGTGATTATTTTTATTATTGCGTAAGCACCAAATTTAAGGTAGTGGTATCTGAATTTGGGGGTGTCACAAAACAATTCTTCAGTTCGCAATGGTAGGATATGATAGAAAACAATTCCTCATTCTATTTCAATGGGCGGAACAACCAAACACACTTTTTTAATGTCATAAGAATGAGACTTTCCATTCCCACCTTAATTCTTGCCATTTACACGGAGTATAAATGTGTTATGCTTTCATAATTTCATTTACAACACTAAACAATATTTTTGTAGGCTTGGAAACTTGTGAGAGATAGTACACCTCTGGAATTGGTCGATACTTCGTTGAAAGATTCTTATTCAATAGATGAAGTACTTAGATGCATCCATATTGGCCTATTGCGTGTTCAAGAAGATGTGGATGCAAGGCCTGCCTGCAATGGCATCGGTACTTCTAATGCTTAACAATTACTCTGTCACTATGCCTTTGCCTCAACAACCCCTGTTCTTCACCTACAACAGAACCGAATTGGAGATGCCAGAAGGATTTATACCAGATCAATCTACAGTGAAATCAATGGCATGGTATGTAGATGAATCACTAATTACCGGAGTCTACCCTAGATAATGTGAGAATTTTATTGGGAACAATTATGTGCCTAAACTACTGGGGAAAAAAGAAAGAAGCTGGTTGATTTATTTTGCTATTTGGTCATTTTACAAGACATTCAAGGTAATAAGATTAGTAATTATGATACTGATAATCATATTGCATCAACTAGAGTAAATTCAATTAGGCAATAAGATTTATTGCCTTGTGTTTCGCATATCAAATACTAACATTCCAAATTGTGGTACAAGAATTGAATGATTTGTATTTGTTCATTCTACTTATAGATAGTGTTTCTCGCACTCAATTTATTCTGTGTACTTAATCCATATATAGTAATACTATATATCATCGATCCGGGCTCTTAATTTGATTGATACATTTTGTTTGGGGGGTACCTTCTGATGAATTAAATAAGTTGCTAAACATGTAATTTTGTCTTGGATGTCGGGAAAACATAGAGGACGAAACAAAAATAAATGTATAACAGAAAGTTATTATATATATAATTAAATAAAAATTTAATTATTTATATTCTTAAATTTTTTATATATTGTCAACTATTCCATTTTAATTTTTTTTTGACCTTTACGTGTAGTAGTGTAATTGGAAAAGATAGTAATCAGCAGCAGAAGGCAGCAGCAACCTTCTTCTTATAATTGTCACCAGTCGTTCAACTATTTTATTTGCATTGTCTAATTTATAGCTAGTAGTATAATAACATCCTATTAATAGAAGAGATCCAAAATGCTTGGCCTTATAAATTTTAGTAAAAGATAAATGTATTGCTAACAACTACTTACTCATTTTGTTCGAAAGATAAAGAGAAAATGATTAAAAATACAAAATTAAGAATAAATAATTTAAACTCTTGAAAAGCGAAACACTTAAACAATTATTTTAATATAAGAAGAAAACTCGTTCGTTAATTAATTTCCTCTTCATATTATTTGGTAATAATAATAATAGATAAATCCCGAAAATGACGATTAATATGTTCTCACTCACGGTCACGGATCATTAACTGCATGAAGGAATATACGAACTTAATTTATATATTTTTTGTATAATAATCTTATATAATACTACTACTAATAATTTTAATACATCGACGCTGACAAGTTGTATATCCTACTCACGTACGTACCGGTACTACAATTGAGAAATGCAGGGAATTGTATAATAGAATTGAACTTGTAACTAACATTTTTATGAAGTAAACTTACTAGGGAGAAGAGGGAATGGTGGTAACTTTACGATATTACAATGGCTAACAATTAACCGACAAGGCTCAAGACGTTGCAGCAAAGAGTATTTCTACATCCTTTTCCCTCCATAACTTTCTCCTCAAAATGCTTACAGAGGCTGTTCGTAGAGCAGTTCAAAGGAGATAGTAGAATGTTTTCAGAACAATTCAATAACATGACAGTATTATGTGAGGATATGTTAAAGGGAGAATTTTCATCAAGCTTTAAGACGCCAAGGGAAAGATCAGAAGACTGACAAGTGGATTTCTGTATCTGGGGTTAATGCTGAGGATTTTGTAGTAAAATCCTTCAGCGATAAGAACTTTAGAACGCCATTGTTGCTGTAAACCTTGTATCTAGGGTTTTCCACAGTTATCGTTAGTACTAAAGGGGTATGGTACATTCATGCTGCCACATTTCGAGCAAACATCCAACACTGATATAAAAACTAAGGAAACGACAGAATAAATATACCAATCACCATATCTGTAATGTTCAAATCCAGATGCTTGAACTAACACTACTTAAACAAGAAGATCATAGTTAGGTACCTATTTATACACATTCATGATTATAAAATATATAACTATCATGCAGCTCTGGGGTTATAATATTAACAACATTATTACCCTATTTGCGACCAGAGATGCTAGTGTCAAAGCATTATTGGCAGACCAACAAAGATGAATTTTCATTAGTAAATAGCTATAGAGCAAATATAGAAATCAGGTTGAAGCTTGAAAGTGACCCCCATCTATTAGGAAGCTGATTAGTCTACCTATTTGTTTCACTTACTCTTTTTATTCTTCTGCTTAATTTGGGCAGCATAGATTATACAAGGTCATATTTTTACAGAAAACCCCTAAACCTTACCGAATATACAAGTGCATGTACATAAAAAACACATACAAATTCACATCAAGGAGCAAAACGCCAAGAATGGTCAACATTAACAACCCCCAACTTACTTTTTTTATTCTTCTGCTTAATTTGGGCATCAAAGATTATAAAACGTCATAGTTTACAGAAAACCCCCAAACCTTACATAATATACAAGTGCATGTACACAAAAACACATACAAATTCACATCCATACATTTGATTAAGAGAATGGGAAATCAAAGTACTAGATTAGTAGAAACAAAGTATTATTAGCATATAAATGGAAAATAACAAAGTTTGAGATCAAAACTCGTATTAAGAAATCAATAAAATGTCTCGGTACCTATAAGTAAAGACCAACACCGGTGAGACCCAACCCAATCAGTGGAACTCTTGACAATAATATGCATTTTGTTGCTTTAGAGTAAATCTACCCGATTTGCAAATACCGAAGACGAAAACGAGTTTGGGATGGGAATTGAGAAGCAAAATCGGGAGTTTATGGTTGCAATTGAGAAGCAAAGCCACCCATCACTCATGGCAACTAAGATTTCAACAATATGCACTTTGTTGCTTTGGAGTAAATCTACGCCCGATTTGCAAGTACCAACGATGGAAATGAGTTTGGGATGGGGATTGAGAAGCAAAATCGGGAGTTTTATGGTTGCAATTGAGAAGCAAAGTCACCCATCACCCATGACAGCTAAGATTTTAATAATATGCATTTTGTTGCTTTGGAGTAAATTTACGCCCGATTTGCAAGTACCGAAGACGAAAACGAGTTTGGGATGGGGATTGAGAAGCAAAATCGGGAGTTTATGGTTGCAATTAAGAATAGAAGTCACCCATCACCCATGGCAGCTAAGATTTTCAATTGAAAAGTGAGAAAATCTGGTTATGGATGAGGAGCAAGGACTAACTTGGGTACAAAACGAGTAAGTAGTGCGAAGATCTGGTATTTGCTTGCCTTGCTTGCGGATGTGAAGCAAGGAGGGTTAGAATCGATCCTATTTTATTTGTTTAAGGTTTTAGTTTCTTTTATTTTCTTTTTTTGATACAATTGGAGGGAATTGTTGGAAGGAAACAAAAACAACTGAGACATACTATGTCCGTCTCTACTCCGTCTCCGAAATAATTTTAAAAAACATGCAAGAGAAATTCCATCTCTAATTCCATCTTTAAAATAAGGAAGGAATTGAAGACTAAATTTTGAGGGAAAATAAAAGTCTAAGACAGAATTTCGGTCTTTAATCAGTCTAAAAAATAAATATTTATTTCTTTTTATTATTATTAATCTAAGACGAATAGTATTGGTCTCAAATCTATTTCAAAAATGCATTTAAAATCTTTAAAAAAATAATTACTTTTTGAGACAACGAAGTCCGCATCTAATTTCGTGTCTATAATTTGAGACACCGCCAACGATTTCAAAATCCGTCTTAGTTTTTTACTTCCAGAATGTTTCGAGACATATCAAAATTTTGATTTCTAAATCCGTATCAAATTACTAAAATTAGAGACGGAACGTAGTCCATCTCTAAATATCAGTTTCAGATGCCTAATATTCTAGTAGTGAAATGTATCATATACGCGTAGGAAAAAGAAACACTCAAAAATACTTAATAGACTATTTGTTATGATTTTTCAAAATTGGCAAGTTGAACACAATAAGCTGAAAACAAAACAGAAAACTAATAGCTGCCAAATTTTTGGGGTGCTGTTTGGACAGCATATGAAGCTCAAAAAATTAAGGCCTCTTAGAGACTAAAATTATACTATAACAACTAGCTCCTATCCAAAAATAAACTAAAATGTACAATGTATAGGTGAGTTATGATTAAATGAAATTTGGGTTACGAAAACAGTAAAACTGTTAAAACTAAAGCTAGCCAACTCAGAATGGCACAAAAATTTTACTAGAGCTACTCTCAGATATAAAGAACATTTTGTATAAATTTCATAATTTTTGGATTTAAATCTCAATTTATAATTTTTTTTTTACAGTTTTGAGCTAGAATGAATTATTTAAAAATAGTAAATAAAGCCAAAAAAAATAAGAAAAATTATTTTACGTGTGAAATAAAATTAACTAAACAGAGAAAGAAGAAAGAAAAATAATAAATTAATTATGGAATTTTAATAAATAAAATTTAGCCAAGAAAACTAAGAAAGTTAATAAAAATTTAGGTCGAAAGCTATAAAGTATAATTTTACCAATTAATATGTGTAAAAAAGGTGACGTGTAAGGGTAATTATACTCTTTTTTTAATATAAAATTGACGAAAAAAAAGGTGATGTTTAAGAAGGAATTAAATTTGGAAGGAATAATTATCGGATTTAGTTATCGGCGATAATTATTAATCAGTGATTGTTAAGTTAATTAAACTAACTATCATGGACGTTGTAAGTAACTGTTTGGCATAAGTTAATACTATAATTGAATAAGGGCGACTAGGCAATTTCCCTAACTTGTGCAAATTTATTATTCTGTACAAATTTTGTAAAATTTATTTTTCATGTAAGCAAGTTCTGTTACTTTGATCAAATTCATTTGTCATTGCATATAGGTTCCCTAACTTGTACATGATAGTTATTTTAATCAAGTTTCCTGAATCATTGCAAGTTCTTCAATTCTATATACATTTTAATTCTTCTAAGTCTTTATATTTTTATCGGCTCCATAACAAACTATAAATAATTTTTGGGATGCTTCTTAGACCTTCTTTAAAAGAGTCTATGCTACTTGTTTCGACTAGACATAATTGGTATGTGAATTAAGTTGTTGATGTTACTTTAGTAGCTATTAAATCCAACCCAAATTTCTTTGGTGCGGATTCCCAAACTGAGACTGAGTATAAACAACCCGAATGAACAGGATTTGGATGTCAGGAATTCGACTGAAAATTTTGTCGTCAAAGGATTGTTATGCATAACACAGGGTACGATAGGCTAATCACCTAGAATACCATTGACTAATAACTGGATGGTTCATGGTCCATACGATCGCTCTGTGCAATACTCGATACTAAAGTAATTCTTTACTTCTCATTTTTCTGTGGTGTTGCATAAACTTTAATAATTAAGTTGCTTAAATTATTCAATAATTATTTAATTCTGATTGTGATATTTCATTAATAAAATTCTCTTATGGAAATACATACGTCTCAGGTTATATTGCAGTTTATATGTTTGTTGAAATTGCAGTTATCTAAAGTAAGTAAAGAGATAATTATTTTTAAGAGGTTCAAAGTCAAAAATAGTCCTAGTCCTCTCTTCTATTCCGACAAGTAGGGATGATCCACAAATGATATTAGTCACTAAGTCTAGGTTCTCTCAGAACCAATTACAACAATGTGATCCACTAAGTATCACACAAGTCACTAAGACTTGATCTCATTCAGAAGTTGATTATCTCATAATCAAGTAAGTCTTTTAAACTTGTCTTATAAAGATCACTAAGCTCTAATCTCACACAGGGGTTAATTCTCTCATAATCAAGCAAGTGTATTAGAATTGTCTTTACAAATATCACTAAGATCTGACTGGTTTTTTCTTTGTGTTTGGAGTGCTGCTAAGTTACGTTAAGCTCTTCTCTGAAAGACTTAGAAGCAAAGATTTATTTCTCTAGAAACGTAGATTAGCCTTTGGATCGTAGGGTAGACTTTAAGCTCTCAGAATTTTTATTTTTGAATATTTGAATTGATCAATTTTGTCTCTTTTTCATCAATTATTGTGAAATCTGAAGTAGCAATCTCTTAATAGATTTTCACTTGGAGAAATTCCCTTTGAAAGTTACCATTATTACTACTTCAGTAGAATGCAGATATCTTATGACTCTAACTAATAGTTTGTTGTAGTCGCCAATGTTTGTCAACTGTGTCAGTATACTGTTTGTGTGTTGTAATGACCATGAATTTCAAGATAAATTATAAATAAAATTTGGGAATTTAATTTCTAAATTAGGTGACTTGTTGTGTGAATTAATTTAAACCCTAACGAGGTGGTTTGAATATTTGATTATTCAATTTATTTAATAAAAAGAAAGTCCAAGGAATGGGTTATTAAATTAATGGACTAACCTAAGTACTTTTTTTTTATCGGGATTGAGATCTTGTGGAACCTTAATTAAATATTCAATTAATATTGAATATGGCAAGTCTAATTGGATTATGTAATTAAATTTAAATGGATTATTAAATTGTTCATTAATTACTTAAACAAGCACAATCAATTAATTAAATGATGGACTTGGGGAATTTTCTATGTGATTGGGTATTTATTTAACTAGCCCAATGTTTTATTTGATTGGGAAGTGAGTGAATTAATTTAGTAGCCCAATGTTGGTGGATTATTATGTACTCTAGTGGCCCAAATGAAATAAATTTCAAGCACAATCCTTGATCCAATTGCTAAAGCTTCTAGGAGATCCATTATTTACCAAATTAGCTATTAAAAATAAATGGAAAATCAAGGAAAAGGGGGCATGGCCGGTGGGTATGGAGGGAGTACTTCTTGGACTTCAAATAATTTGCTTAAGGTGATGTGTGGAACATTCAACATATTTCCTAGCATTTTTGGAAAAAGCTTGATGTCCAATGTATACATATATAGGTTATATGTATAGTTTTCTTCTACTATAAATAAGGGCTTTAGCTCATTTGGATTAGAGTGTACAAAAATTGCTAGAGTTCTCTATATTGTGAGCTAGTGAGTTTAATTGAGTTAACTCGATGCGTTGGGAGAAAAGTGAGTGAGTTAAGTGAGTTCTTTAGTGAGTCACTACCGAGTCAAGCGATTCAAGCAATAATTCTTCAAGGAGGTGTTCTTGGATATCATCACATTTCATAACCTACTTTGGAAAGCATAGAAAATAAGCCATCAAGAGCAAAATGTATAATACCCACCTAAAACCCTAGTTTTGGAGTTTATTATGTTATATATAAATTTTCTATGGTAGAAAAGTTATTTACAAGCTCTAAATGTTTAGATCCATGATAGTTTAGTAAATCTAGGTTTCCCTGGGTTTATAGTGTGTATTTATGTGTGTTTGTTATGAAACGTTTAGCAAAAAGCTTGAAAATCATTTTTACCGGTAAACTTAATCGGGAAGTGTAGTTGAAGCTTTTCATTTTAAAACCTACATATTATATTGGTGATTTTATTTCTTGGAGTGATAATAATGTAAGTAAAGAACAAAATCTCTTCAGAATCATGTAAAAATGATTTAAAATGAGCAAAATATGAAATTTTTACCAAAAACACTTCACTGTTGCAAATCTGTGCACAACAATCTACTTTATGGCTATTTTGAGTGACCAAAACATGTCCAATTTTACATTTTGATGATGGAATTTTGTTGTTCAGAAAGATACAAATCCAAAAAGATCAATTTGAGGACAATCAAAGTTGTAGATTTCATTTTATTCAAGTTTTAGTCAAAGAGGCAAAATCTAAAAAAATTTAGATGCATTCTGCCGATTTTCTAGAAAAAACCAGCAGGTCCAATTTTTTTACCTCATGGGGTCCGGTTCAGGTCTTTCTAGGCCGGTGCTTGTGATGGTTCCAAAAGAGAAAATATTTGTAATTTATTAAAGAATATTATAAAAATTAATTTGGGTAATTGCTATGTCATTACGTATTTATTAGAGTTAATAATTGATTAAAACATTATTAATTAATAATGTTAGTATACAATTAATTATTATTTAATACTAAATAATAATTAAACCAACTACTTATTATTTAAATAACATTAAATAATAAATAAAAATAAATAATTAATTATTATTTAATTAAATAATATTAAATAATCATTAAAGAATCTTAAGTAATAAACTTATTATTTATTGTTAAATAATATTTAAGGATAATTAATTAATTAATTAGTTAAAATTAAATAATAATTAAAGAGGATTAAAGTTAATAAACTAATTATTTATTATTAATTAATTAAGATTAAATAATAAGTAAGGATAATTAATTAAGTAATTAATTAATTAGTTAACATTAAATAATAATTAAAGTTAATAAAATAATTATTTATTATTTGATTAAGATTAGATAATAAGTTAGCATAATTAATTAATTGTTTAATTAACGTTAAATAATAATTAAAGATGATTAAAGTAAATAAATTAATTATTTATTATTTAATTAAGATTAAATAATGAGTAAGAGTTATTAATTAATTAATTAAATAATTATTATTTAATTAACATTAAATAATAAGTAAAGATGATTAGAGTTAATAAACGAATTATTTAATATTAAATAATAGGTAAGGTTAATTAATTAGTTAATTAATTATTAATTAAAGAGGATGAAAATTAATAAACTATTTATTCATCATTTAATTAATGATTAATGATAAATAAGAAGGATTAATAGCACATGAATAATTAGTTATTACGCAACGATAACTAATGATAGTTATCATTTATAATAATTAATAATAAATGAGATAATGAAATAATTATAATAAATTGTTTAAGAATTTAAATAATTTTATAAGTAATGTTGTAAGTTTTATAAATTAATATTACTTAAAGAGAAGTAATATTTGATAGTTAAATCATTTACCTAAATACATTTAAGGGTATTATCTAGGGTAAATGAAATAAAAATTCTTCACAATGTGCTATGTGAGTTGGAAAAGTTCTAAGCAGCAAACAATTGTTAATTCAGTGACAGAGGCAGAGTACATAGTTACAAGTGAAGCTGCAAATGAGGCTATATATTTGGATGAAGAAGTTCATTACAGAACTTGGAGTGTTTCCTTGCATTCAAGGACCAGTGCCTTTATTTTGTGACAACACAAGAGCTGTTGCACAAGCCAAGGAACCCAGATCTCATCGAAAATCCGAACACGTGTTGCGGTGGTTTCATTTTACTAGAGAAATTATTGAAAAAGGAGATGTCATCTTGGAGCATGCCAACTCTCTTGACAACATAACAGATCAATTTACTAAAGTTTTAACTCAAAATAAGTTTGATCATCACTTAGAAAAAGATGGGTATTAGATACCATGGCGATTGGCTTTAGTGCAAGTAGAAGATTGAAAATAGTATACGCACAAGCCAATCATATTTGATATGATGTAGCATGTATTTTGTAATCTTATTTATTTATTACTAAAAGTTATTTATACAAAGATATTTTTTTATCTATATTTAATAGATGACATTAATTGTGATAAACCCATGGTTGTTAAGAAATGCTTTTGGAATCATGATGATGATCATGCTAAAAAGATCTAAATTCAAGATAGCTCAAGACAAAAATTATTCTTAATCGTGGGATTACTAAAATGGGGATTAGTGAATGCAGATAGATTAGTATTTGCTCTTATTAAGATGATGATTGATCTCATAATCATTTTTATAAACACATTAAAGCAAGTATGTAGGTGCTTATTACATAATAAGTTCATTGAACACGACTCTCTCAAGAAAAACCTAATGGAGTCTTACTTATCTGTTAATAGGAGTTCTTTTGTGATAGTAGTGCAAGTGATCCTTGGACTTGAGATCATCATAGTATCTTGTGTATGATGAATTATATTTTGACATATTCCTTAAAACCTTTAGGATGTATCAAAGGGTATGTTTGGGTATAATAAATTTAACATGGAGATAGGTGAATGGTCAATAAAGAATATACCACTTCTAGTAAAAGAAGAGAATGTCATATGCGATTCGATAAATGACAACTCAGTAGTCCTTGGCCAATGCAGAATACAAATTAGAAAGTTATTTCTAATTTACATTAATCAGAGTTATTCATTTGAGAATTGAAAAACATATAATCAAATAAAATAAGACTTGACAGTAATACCATGTCTTATACTTGATTGAGACATTGTGAGGTAGAAGAATTGAATTGTACGGTAACTAATTGCTGAATATGTTCTGTAGTGATTAATTGTTGAAATCTGTATTATTTGAAAAGTCGTTGATCACTAAAGGGGCTTACCCTTATTATGAAATAAATATTATTTATTAGAATAAATTAAATAGTTTAATTTATTTATATAAATAAGATTAGAGTAGTTCTAATTAATTTATTCTATAATCGGTTTAATATAGAGAACCTAAAGGGTCACACTGCAAAAGAAAAATAATTATTTAAAAAGTAAATGGCATAATCGTAATAATGAATTAAGTATATTTAATTTATACTACGAGGATAGAATAAATTAAATAGCTTAATATTTATTATTTAGTATTTTAGAAATGCTAATTATAAATTAATAAGAAGAGTCTTACTATTATTATTACTATTATCATTGTTATTTAGTTCCTAAATGGTTTATGAATCAATTAATAAGAGTACTCTCATAAATGATAATTAAGTTCCTAAATGGTTTAGGAATTTTAATTATTATATTAAATTAATTAAGTTCCTAATTAGATTATGAGTTTAATTAAAAACTCTATTCCTAAATGTGTTAGGATGGTTGACTATATCTATAAATAAGAGAAGTTTTATTATAGATTGAAGATACATACACTTCCATAAGTTTTAAGAGAGTACTTACAAGTTCTCTAGATCTAAGATATTAGAAGAGAGAGAAAACTAGGGTTTGCCATCACCCACTTTTTGAATCCTTATTCTTCCTTGGTGGATCACCTCTAAAAGCCAAACATTTGGGTGGCTTATATGTAATTTGATTTCATATTCATGGATATTACAAACCAACACATGGTCCCTACGATCGCTCAGTGTAATACTCGAGACTAAAGTAATTCTTTACTTCTCATTTTTTGTGGTGTTGCATAAACTTTAATAAACAAGTTGCTTAAATTATTCAATAATTATTTAATTCCGATTGTGATATTTCATTAATAAAATTCTCTTATAATTGCTAAGCAAATTAGTTGCTCATTCTTGTAAATTATATTTACAGTTAAAGCCGAAGGGTCAGAAAAGTACGATGCTAAGGATAAGGGAAGGGAAAAAGCGAAGAAGATAGCTAGAACATTAATTTTATTTTTATTTTTGCAGTTGTATATTTAATGATGTAATCTTTTTGAGACTCTAATATTAAATGTATTGTAAGTAAATCCCGAGTATGAATTATTAAGATTATCAAATATTATATTAATAATGTAAATTAATTATATTATATAGTTAATTATGTGTTGCGAGGTGAATCGTAACGCACCCAAGTCTTGAATAGTGAGTATTCGAATTTAGGGGCGTTACATTGTGGAAATAGTACGTCTCAGGTTATATTGCAGTTTATTTGATATTGCAATTATGTAAAGTAAGTAAAGAGATAATTATTTTTAAGAGGTTCGAAGCCTAAAATACTTTCTAGTCCTCTCTTCCATTCTAACGAGTAGGGATGATCCACAAAGGATATTAGTCACTAAGACTAAGCTCTCTAAAACCAATTACAACAATGTGATCAAACTGATTATCACATAAGTCACTAAGACTTGATCTTTGATGATCTCATAATCAAGTAACTCTCTTAGACTTGTCTTATAAATATCACTAAGATCTAATCTCACACAGAGGTTGATTCTCTCATAATCAAGCAAGTCTATTAGAATTGTCTTTACAAATATCACTAAGATCTGACTGGTTGTTTGTTTGTGTTTGGGATGCTACTAAGTTGTGTTAAGCTCTTCTCTGAAAGACTTAGCAGCGATGATCGATTTCTATAGAAATGTAGATTAGCCTTTGAATCGTAGGGTAGACTTTGAGCTCTTCGACTTTTTATTTTTGAATCTTTGAATTGATCAATTCTGTCTCCTTTTCATTGATTATTGTGAAATCTGAAGAAGCAATCTATTTATAGATTTTCACTTGGAGAAATGCCCTTTGAAAGTTGCCATTATTACTACTTCAGTAGAACGCATACTCTTCCAAACTTCCTTAGTTCACTATGCGATCTCAGAGTAACCAAGTCTTCTGCTCTACGATCTCTTGAACTTTTAGTCGATTACAAGTCCTAACTTTACTATCTAGATCAACTTAACAAGTTTGATCCTTAAGTCCTGTTACAATAATCTTCTCTTATGGAGTTTATAATATTACTTATTTTTCTTACAAATATACATTTAGCTCATATATATCATCATTAAATCAAATAGATTATCATAAATGCAATAACATGATATTGAGCTTTTTACAGCTGATGTAGTGAAACTTCCAGTCACTACTCTGGTAACTTCGTGGGAGAATATTTATAGTTGTAAAGGAAACTCTTTCAGGTTATCCAAAAGATTGGAATGACTAATGTAATGTGAAACTTTCAAAAAAGTCCAAACGATATAACTTATGATACCGGATCCAGACACCCTTGTTTTTCTAGCTTCCGTTGAAACTTTCATTTTTTGTTGGTTGACTTGAACTTTTCCGTAATCCAGATATATGGGCATTGACAAAAAACTCAAAACCCCTAGTGGAGAGTCCAGAGCATTGCATTCAAAACATTGATTGAAGGACGGTCCTTGGTGAAAATGATATATACCTATATATGGCCCACGGAGAACTTTTGGAATCGACAAGGCAAAAATTGGATATGCATTCAAAGCGTTCATTGAAGTTCAGTCCAAGGTGAAAAAGATATATATCCATATATACCGCCCGCGGAGAACTTTTGGAATCGACTAGGCAAAAATTGGATACCGATTTCAGATTGTTTAAATTTACAGTTAGTTTGTGCGGTACTGTTTAGAAATAAATTATATTTATATAGCAAAAAGTTCCATTTTAGATGATTTTTGTTATATAAATATTATATAATTATAATTTTTTACTATATAAAATGTTATTTATTTTTTAAAAATACCCAAATAAACTGTCTATTTTAAGCTGTCTTAAATCAGGATAAATTGATTCCAAGCATTTTGTCTAGAAATAGTGTAACTTAGTCGTGTACTTTAAATTAGTTCAATAGGCAGCTTCTAATAAGACTATTATTCAGTTTTTTGATACAGTCAGCATTCTTTTACATAGTATTTCGACACGATCAATAACTACTCTCCATAATTATACATCTTTTCTGCAGTCAACTCAACTATATACTCCCTCCATTACAAAAAAAAAAAAAAAAAAAAAACAAATTCAAGTTTATCATCTTAATTTCATTATCATATTGCAGTACCACTAAACCAACAACTTAATACTCCATCCATTCTAAATTATATGATTATCGTTGACTTTACAAAGTCAATTTGATACATTTTCAAGCTTAAAATTGAGATGGTATATTAAAAATTATGAAACAATAAATTTTAGAATGACTAGTGGTTTTTTAAATATTTTACGATATTCATCATTATATTAACTAAAACTTAAAAAAATATTTATCATTGAGTTTGAAAATATTTTAAGTTATTTTAAAAAATTAATAATAATCTTATATTTTAGGACACAGAGAGAGTATTATTTTTAAAGATATACATAAAACAAATACATACATATCCTTAATAGTCGCAAATTTTAGAAAAGACCTTCAAAGACCAGGCAATATCCTGCCCAGTACGCGCCCACCAATTTAAATCTTGTCAACGAATTCCAGAAATCATATTTAGACCATTTCTCTTAAAGCATGGTCTTCATTCCATGCTTCTATTTTATATTTTACTTGAACAGATTGCTTGGTCTACTAAAAGGCACTATAAATAGCTTGCCCATCATGATCATTTCATATATACCTCAAACCATAAATAAACATATATTTCACAATAATGAAGATCCCAACTTATTCCATGCCTTCATTTGCTCTTGTTCTTCTCTTCCTAAGCTTTTTCATATTTTCAGCCTCATCTAATTCTCGTGGTGATTTTCTTCAATGCCTTTCACATATATCCCCAGTAGTTATTTACACCCCGAAAAACTCTTCTTACACATCCGTGTTAGAGTTTTCCATTAACAACCTGCGATTTGCAACAAAAAACACCCCGAAACCTCTAGTTATCGTTACGCCAACGCATGAATCCGAAATCCAAACGGTCATTTATTGCTCTAAGAAATACGACATTCAAATTAGGATACGATGCGGAGGTCATGATTACGAGGGTCTTTCTTATGTATCGCAAGTCCCATTTGTGTTACTTGATATGAATAATCTTCGATCCATAAATGTGGATCCCGTATCAGCAACTGCATGGGTTCAAGCTGGTGCAACCCTAGGTGAACTTTACTATAACATTGCCCAGAAAAGTAACAATCTCGGGTTTCCGGGTGGCATTTGGTACACTGTTGGTGTTAGTGGATTAATTAGTGGTGGAGGGTATGGCTTGTTAAGACGAAAGTACGGTCTAGCGGCTGATAATGTTGTTGATGCTCGTTTGATCGATGTTAATGGAAGAATTCTCGATAGAAAAGCAATGGGAGAAGATTTATTTTGGGCCATTAGAGGTGGAGGGGCTTCTAGCTTTGGTGTCATTCTTTCTTGGAAGATAAAGCTAGTTCCTGTCCCGAAAACAGTGACTGTTTTTCAAGTTGACAGAACTTTGGAGCAAAATGGAACCGATATTCTTCATAAATGGCAGACTGTTGCACCAAAACTAACCAAAGATATTGAAATCAGAGTTCTTGCAAATCCTATACGGAGAAATGCACCTAATGAAGCTGCAAAAACAGTACTTGATGGCGATTTGAGCACTAATGCAAATGATAAAACAGTAGAACTAAGATTCTTAGGTTTGTTTCTTGGCCGACAAGAAAGACTACTTTCTCTGATGAGGAAAAAATTACCAGAATTAGGTCTGGTGAAAGAAGATTGTGTCGAAGTTAGTTACCTACAGTCAGTACTCCTTTTTTCCCTTTTTTCGGCTGAAGATTCTCCTTCTGTTCTTCTAAACAGAACTTCGTATAAGATTCCTTTTAAAGCAAAATCAGACTATGTGGATAAACCATTGTCAAGAAAAGGTTTAAATGGGATATGGAAAATTCTTCTTGAAACTGAGCCTGGTACAACAAACTATATTTTTACTTCATACGGGGGAAGGATGGATGAGATCTCTGAATCAGCAATTCCATTTCCCCATAGAGCTGGAACTTTGTACAAGATGTATATGAGGGTGCAAACTGATGGAGATACTGCAAAGGCAATGGATTGGATTAGTAGGCTGTATAAGTACTTGACGCCATATGTTACGAAGAATCCAAGAACTGCGTATGTGAATTATAATGATCTTGACTTGGGAGTGAATAATCTACAAGGGCGTATAAGTTACAAGCAAGCGAGCGTATGGGGTAAAAAGTATTTCAAGAATAATTTTGATAAATTAGTTATGGTGAAGTCTTTAGTTGATCCTGATAATTTTTTTAGGCATGAGCAGAGTATTCCTCCTTTTTCATAATGATCGGACATGTGAATTCTTAATCACTTGTTCAATTCTTTAATTAAAAAAAACCTCATGTTAACTTTGATTATAGTGAAGTCTACTGTTGATCATAGGCATCAATAGAATATTCCTCCTTTGACAAGTGAAATCTTAATCAATTGTTTGTTTCTTCAATAAAGAAAACGTCATCTAAAATTTGACTTGTTCGTTATTATATTTTGTTCTCTAAAAACATTCATCAATTGTTGTATCCTCAAGTCACATAGCTCGTAGTCTTTGGAATATTATATATTTGAGTTTCAAGGTTTAACAATTAATATCATACACATATATTTGTATATACTCTGTGTCTGGTAACAAGGGTTAGTAGTAGAGATTTCTTATAGAGGATCTCATACCCGTTTATATGCCTACATGAATAGTCTACTTTAAACGACTTGAAATCAGGATACCCATAAGCTGTGTAAAATTAAGGCATCTGCCACATTATTACCTTCTTTGTAGCTATGTTGCAACACCACGTCACAAATATTCTGTGTCCTGCATGATATAAGAATATAAGCTAGCTGCTAGGAAACTTTATTGATTCCATAGAATGCATCACCCAGTGACATATACCAAAGTGAACACCCACTGCCTCAGCAGCCTGTTTGTACCAAAAGCGTTGTTAGTCTATTTTGTTGAGCCATCTATATTAAGTCTTAACCTTTCGAAATTCAAGACTTGTTAACTCTGTTTCAAGATATCACTTCTGATTTTTTAAAATTAATTTAAGATATTTTCAAATTCAGAATTGATATTAATTCATTAAATTTTAGACAATATAATTGTGGAAACTGTAAACTATCAAAAATGTACTACTAATTACAATATTTATTGTTAATATTAAAAGTTATTTGGATCACATCAATTTAAAATTTAAAAATATCACATATTAGCTTTGAAAAGTCAAATTTAATCCTCTTATTTTTTATCGGTAAAAAAAGAAATTTCTTTAATACCCAAAAAATTACATGGCGAATCCGTAAGATTTGGATAAGGCCAATATAGAATTACAAATCATCAAATAAAGAAAACTTTATCGATATAGTTAGATGCCTATTTGAAAGCCTCCGTCAAGTATTTAATGCATTCGGTGTTCCTCTGAAGTAAGTGGGTTGGAACACAGGAAGCCGAGCCTTTCACGGGGAGGTTGCAAGAACACATGACCTAATAAGTATGATTTGTAAGAATAACAAGGATGTGTAAGGAGAATGTAAGGAAGCTTACTGATAAATGGCAAAGACATCCTCCAATGTAGGGGTGATATAATGCCCCCAAATTCGAGTGCTCACTACTCTAGACTTGGTGCATTATGATCCATCTCACAACTATTAATTTAATATTACATACCCGGGATTTACTTAAATTACATACAAATATAAGTGTCTCACAAGATTACATCATTAAATACTTATCTATCAACAATATATTACATCTCTAGTTCTCTTCCTCAGCGTTACCCTTTATCTTATCTCTAGCATTCAATCTTTCCGAACCTTCAAGCTTCGGCTTTAATTGCAAATATAATTTGCAAGAGTGAACAACTAATTTGCTCAGCAAGTATAATAAAATATTATTAATGAAGCATAATACCCACATCCATGAAGAATAATACCCAGAATGATTAATCATTCAAGAATTTCAACAACTTGATCATTAAAATTTATGGAATAGCATAAAAGAATGAGAATGTAAACAATTACTTTAGTTTCAAGTATCACTATAAGAAAAACGCTTAAGTTTGACGAAATTCTTTTTGACGGAATACATTATGTCGAAAATAAGTTAATATCGATAGAATATTTACTTGGAAATAATTTCGTCGGAATTATTGTATTCTTGACGAATTTCTGTTAAAAATAGTAACGGAAAAGGGTGGGGGTTGAAGCCCGCTCGCGCCAAAATTAAATTCGACGGAAGAACTTATTGTCGACGTAATTTTCGTAGGTAATAAGTTAATTTCGACGGACTCCGACAAAAATTCCGTAAAAAATAATACATTTAAAAACCCTATCGCTTTCTCTTTACCGTCGCCCACTCATTTTCAATTCCTCTTAAATTCTCTCTCCCTCTCTCTCATGTGATTTTCTTCCCCCGATCGTTCTTCCTCGCTCCGGTCGACGTCCTCCTCGCCGCTGTCGTCCTCCTTGTCGCCGATATATATATATATATATATATATATATATATATATATATATATATATATACACACACACACATGAATTTGTGTTCGTTTTAGCTTGAATTCTATCGCAACTTTATGTCAGTGTATGTTGGTATGTTGTTTATGGGATAATTTTTATGTTGGTATATATGTTGAATGTGATATTTGATATTTCCGAGGGAATTTTCAACAGAAATTCTATTAGAATAATGTGTTTGCAAAATTTGTGGGCCTTGCTAACCATTTTTATATTTTACTTAATTTTCCAATACTAAAATAAATTAAGTAAAATTTACTTAGTTTTCTACTAATAAAATAAAATGAATTAAATTAAATTTTACTTAAATTAAAAAATAAAATATAATATAATGCAAAATAAAATAAAATAAAATAATTACATTAAATTAACTTATATAATATAATATAATAACATATAACTAAAACAAAATTAAAAATAATTTAATTAATAAAATATAATATAATAAAAAATAAAATAAAATAAATACATTAAATTAACTTATATAATATAATATAATAACATATAAATTAAATAAAATAAATTGGAAAAATAATTTAATTAATATAATACAAAATATAATAAATTAAAATAAAATAAAATAAGTACATTAAATTAATTGTATAATATAATATAATACAAAATAAATAAATTAAATTAAATTAATATAATTTAATTTAATAAAAATTAAATTAAATTAAATAATATAATTTTATATAATGCAAAATAAAATAATAATATAATATAATATAATAACACATAAATAAATAAAAAAGTCAATTAAAAACTAATTTTTTAAAATTTTAAAATAAATTAAATCAAATAATATAATATAGTATAATACAAACTATCTGAAAAATTAAATAAAATAAAAATAATATATTGTAATAGAATAAACTAAGTACCATTTACTTAGTTTGAATGCTTCATAAAATAAAGTAAGAACACTATAATATGACTAAATTTACTTAAATAAAATAAAGTAATAATTAAATTAAATATCACCAAATGTACTTAAGTCATCCGACACGACAACTGCCTTTTACAGCTATCTGATTAATTTTCTAAATTTCTCTTTAATTATTTATTTGTACTCCTAAGTAGGGGTGAGCATGGTGCAGTTTGGTGCGGTTTGAAGCCTAAACCGCACATGAAACCACTTAGGTACGGTTTGACAAATTCAAAACCGCACATGAAACCGCTTGTGATTGGTGCGGTGCAATTTTGAACCGTGCGGTGCGGTTTTATTTGGTGCGGTTTCGATTCCAAAACCAATTGAAACAATTAAATTTTATGCAATTTAAATTAACAATTTAACATCACACAATATTAAATACCACTTTTATAACACACATAACTTTACTTATAATATCTTGTCTAAACAAAAGTAAAATAGAAGTTACATGAGGGATAATTCAAAATGGATTAATTAAAAATTTCTTCTCACATATGAAAATTCTAAACAAAGATAATTATATGAGGGATAATTCCAAATGGATTAATTGAAGGGTGACTTCCATAATCATGCTTCTTGATATGGTTCATGTTGAAAATAGTCAAACAACGAAAAAAAAAAAAGAAAAGGGTGCGGTGCGGTTTTTCTATGTGCGGTTTTGCCTAGAAACCAAACCCAACCCGCAAATTCGGTTTATCAACCCACCTAAAACCGCCACATACGCCGAAACCGTTGGTGCGGTTTTAATTGGTGCGGTTTGTGCAGTTTTTGGTGCAATTTCGGGGTCAAATCGATTTTTTGCTCACCCCTACTCCTAAGTAGCAATATTTTTTGTAGAACGTTACTCTTTGACATTCACTCCTAATGAGTGAATATCAAATAGTCCCAATTCACTTGTGCATGTAGTTTGGTTAAGAGCTTAGAAACCCATATGTGGTCTAGTTCGTGTAACTTTGCAGAATGATACATTGTAGGTACTAGATACTATATGCAGGCATATCCTTAATTGTTCTTTATGTGAAAATCTTCTAATAAATTTAGTTCTCTCTCTTGATTCATTAATTTGGCTTCCTTTTCATGGAGGTTATGGTGATAGTGGTGGATACGGTGGTGGTGGTGGTGGTGGTGGCAGGCGGCGTAGGAGAAGTTGGTGGTGGATGCTTGTTACAAGTGTGGGGAGATCCGACATATGGCAAATGAATGATATCGGGCGATCGCGGAGGTGGCAGCTGTGGAAGGTATATTGGTGGTTGTGGATCGGAGGTGATTGCTACAATTGCGGGGAGGAGAGACACTTCCTCTCAGATTGTTTGAGTTCAAATAGTTAGAATGAGATAGAGAATTGATAATTGGATTTTAATTATTCCTATTTATTAGATATTTTTAGACTTAATTATTTGTTAGTTTTTAAGCATTTTAATTGATTTTAGGTATTTTATGTAATTTAATGCATTATTATTATTTTTATTCATTTTATATTGTAGGAATTAAAGGTTCAATGGTATTCTGGTAAATTCAGCAAGAACCAGTGGCAAAACTGTAATTCTCGCAAAGTTAGTCAAGCGCGCCATACGCGGAAGTGAAATGGTAGTCAGCAGCTCAAGAACTGAACGACACCGTTTGGCGTCTTTAATGGTAGTAGATGAAGCGCTCAATGTGCGTGAGGGACGAATCAAAAAATTAAACGGAATGACGTCGTTTTGTGGAGCGGGGTAGCTGGGCACGCGCAATGTGCGAGCGTCCAAGATTTTATCAATGCGACGTCATTTCTCCTGGGCGATTTGAGTAGCAGTGCTGATGCAGCAAAGCTAAGGATTTGTTTGGCTGTGCGTTATTTCCAGATTTTCGGGATTATTTTTATATTTTCATTCCTAATTGATTTTTAATTTCAATTTTGATTAGGATTTTTATTGTAAGCTATAAATACACTATGAGAGACTCGTATTTTCTGCATATTAACATAGAATAGTAGAGTATTAACATAAATTAGAGTAGATTAAAATAAATTAGAGAGAATGGTTTTTATCAGATCTGAAGGAGAATTCAACTCGTATAATTACACGGGTTGAAGACGGAGCTACATAGGTCGCGCTTAAATATAATTTTTCTCTCTAAACTATTTTCTTTAAAATTTGTAATTTGTAATTTATGGAATTGATTTCTTTTTCAATTATGGGCTAATTTTGTATTAAGATTGCAATTGAACCCAATGTGTTGTTTAATTTAATTTATTTTCTTTTTAATTATTAATGATTATATATGGATTGTTTTATCATATTTTGCGCGTTCATGTATAATTAGTTGCGCAGTAATTAATGAGATAATCTATATAAAATCAAAAGTGGAGTATAAATTTAGATTCAGATATGATAACATGTGAATTTGTTTATTCAATTCTTTTTAGGAAGAGTAGCATGATAGTATATAAGATGAATGTAGCGACCCGAAATATTTTAATATAGAGAAATGGAATTATTGGCTGTAATTGTAAATTCTGGGGGATTAAATTAAATCATTATATGATGGCTTGGTTTAATTAATTATGCGTTGAAATAGTTAAAGGAATTTAAGGAAGGTTCAATTAATGGGTTAATTAAATTAATGGACCAACCTAGGTTGTATAGTATCAAAGCTTGATAGGGTAAATGAGCTATGTGATATTTAATTAAATAGCTAGCAAGTTAAGCTGGATGTGCAAATTAATTAATATGGTTATTAGTTAATGAGATTTCGTAAACATTAATAATGTTATATTTATTTCCATTTGGAAAGTTATTGATAGTGGGGTATTAATATTTTATATTTCCACTAGGAATTTAATTTGGGCAACCCAAAGCTTAGTTGCAATATAAGTAACGCTTGGGCCACCAATTGTTTAATTAACAAAAAAAAAATAGCAGCCCAGCCCAAGAGTAATAATATAACCCGATGGAAAAATTAAGAGTGTCACTCCTTTAGGGACAAAACCTCAGAAAAAGCAGAGCACGCGCAGTTTGTGCAAAGCTCAAGGACTCAGTGTTGAGAAAAGAAGGAACAAGTCAGGCATAGGGGATGCTCTAGGGTCCAACTCCTCAGAGTTGTCTAAGGCTGAAAGAGTATTGTATAACCTCAGTCATTCCCTCATTTCCTCTTCCCGTTCATTTAGGCTAAGAGAGATATTGAGCTTGAGAAGTAAATGCAAACTTCAGAGGAGTTCATGCTGTTCGGAGAAGGCATAATCTGAATGGAAATCATCTGTCAAAGATTGAAGGTATTATCCAGTTATTTTGATATTATCCTTATTTATTTAACTAGTTTTATCTTATGTGGGATTAAGGAAATAGAATATGCTAGAGTTGCATATGAGGTGTTTAAATGAGAGTAATGTAAACTCGATAGTCAAAAATATTGGTGAAACTAGTTAATGATTGAATCAGAACTAGAATAATGGTTTCGGTTATTTTACCCAGTCAACAGTGAGAGTTTGAACCACAGTTGATCGATACTCAAGGTTCATGTTCATAAAACTTTAGAATGGACTGGTGTATTGGCTTATTATTTGGTTTAGATGTTGTTTTCTGTTGGGAGAAATTTTTGTTAAGGACCATGAAGGGTTCAGGCGATACAAGGTTAGAGTAGGTGTGGAAGAGTATTTGTTTACTATAAATAATCAGTTTATGAAGATATTTTCATATGCTCACCGAGTATTTGACTAAAAGTCTAAGAAAACCAAGGTGGTTAGACCTACTGTCCAAGGGTCTATTTTCAAAATCAGAACATCTTTAAGTAATGTGTTAGACGTTGTGTTAGCCTAAAGAGTAAACCAGAAAGGTTAAAATGAGTTTTAGTATGTTGTATCATGTTAGTGTAAATCTGGGAATGTTCGTTAGTTGCAGTAAGAATAGTAGAGCGAATTCGGAGATCGTAGAGTGGTTGCACTCTGATCGTAGAGCTCATTCTTCAGCCAATGAATGACTTAACCAAGTCAGGAGAAAGGATAGTAGAGTGCACTGATAGTAGAGTGCTGGTATTAGAGTGCACTGATAGTAGAGTGCTGGTAGTAGAGTGCACTGATAGTAGAGTACTCTGATAGTAGAGTGCACTGGTAGTAGAGTGCTCTGGTAGTAGAGTGCTGGTAGTAGAGTGCGCTGAATGATATTTTATTAATTAAAATATTATTAACAGATTAACAATATTAAACAATGGGTAATTAATATCAAATGATTAATGATAACGATGAAGGTTTCATTGTAATTGAAACAAGATATTTAATTAATTATTGTACAACAATAATTAAAGTGAGTTATATTCAATAAAGAATAAGGATAAATAAATAAATAAATAATTATTATTTAATGGATATTAAATAATAATTAAAGCGGGATGAAGTTAATAAAGTGATCATTTGTTATTTAATTAATATTTAATAATAAATGAGGTTATGTAATTAAGAAATTATTTCTAGAATGATATTCAAGGATCCTTAAGGAATTGGGAATAGTTAATTAATTAATTTAATTATTATTTAAAGGATATCAATTAATAATTAAAGGGAATTGAGGTTAATGAAAGAATTGTTTATGTGAAGATAAATAAACGAGTAAAGTTAAGTGAGTTAATTATTTATTTAATTGATATTAAATAAATAATGTGAAGGAATTAAAGGTAATAAAGTATAAACAATTGGCGGTTGAATAATATTGGTAATTGGGTGAATATTATTAAGGGCTTAATAATATTAGTAACCAATTAAGGTGGTGTTCAGTACTTGAGTACAGTTGGTAATGTAGTGATGTATTATTAATGTATAATAATACTGATCGGTAATTAAAATATTATCCAAGGAGGATAATGTTGTCTTATAAATTATGAGTTAATACATAAGAACTTCTATGCTGTAGAGTCAATTCTTTTGTGAATGACAACTAAGTTCTTATGCGCTTTACTAATTTTCAGATAAGCAAATTAGGTCTTTCGGATGCAGTAAATTCAATTTGTTGAGCGTTAATGATGGAACGCGGACTTCAGACTGGTAGCGTAAGTCAATGCGCATATCTTGCAAGTCTTTCAGTGATATTTGTTATCCCTGCAAGTTTTTTCAGTGTTATGTTTTATATGCATAAACTATTAAATGTGCACTCATGTTATGTGCTATTTGATTGTAAATGTGTCTGTGTACAATCATATGTTGTTAATAGCTGTTATATATACTTAATGCTATGAATCGAATGTGTTATATGAGTTATATAACATGGTAACATTGACATGCATGGTAAGCATGGGTAAATTTTATAAATGCAACGCATGATAAGCATGATACCTATGTAAATGCCAAGCATGGAGCATAAAACATAAATTAAATATAACCTATGTGTTATTTGTTAGCTGTTGGACTTGCTGAGCCGTTGTGCTCAATCTTGCTTAAATTAACATTTTCAGCGAAGTAAATGAAGAAACTCTTGAAGGCTTTGGATATATGGTATGCTGAATAGGAAACTCAGGTTGCTGTAATGGGAAACGGTTGTTGCATTGGTTTTATTGATCTGTGGTCATGATCGTAGAATGAGCCTCCGCAATCGTAGAGTGAGCCTCAACAATCGTAAAGTGAGCCTCAGCAAATCGTAGAGTGAGCCTCAGCGATCGTAAAGTGAGCCTCAGCAAATCGTAGAGTGAGCCTCAGCGATCGTAGAGTGAGCCTCAGCCGATCGTAGAGTGAGCCTCAGCTGATCGTAAAGTGCTTGGTCGTTGAGTAACTTCACTGTGAGATCGTAGAGTGAAATTCCACTGCCCGAGTTTTTCTGCGAGCGTAGACTGCCAAGCCAGACGATCGTAGAGTGACTTCACAAACAATATTAGCGTATCTTACAGCTTGCTGTTTTAATAATCTAGTTTGATGAATCACATATTTAGCTTATTGGATTATAAAGAATAATTTTTAGAGGTAAAGATTATATATTAAATTATAATGTATATGATCTAGAGTTGTAAAAGAGCAATGTAAAGATTGCAATTTTGGGAATAGAAGATTTTTGAAAGTTAATTAAGGTTATCAATTAATATATTGAGTTTTAACAGCATTAAATTATATTAAATGTTGTGGTTTTTCAGTGAAGGGTAGTGCGTAACGACCGGGGGTCACCCATGGCCAGTAAGGGGATTCCCGGGGTGCCACAGGATGGTATCAGAGCCGATAGGTTATAAACCTTAGGTAGGAATACCTTAGGCTATAACCTTAGTAAGAAAGAGTAAGGTTAGTTGCGTGTTCTAAAAACTCAAGCGTATAGTAAGCTCGTGACTCATGATTGTATGGTGGAGCCCCTTAGCGAATGGGCGATTATGGCCTGACTAGGACAAGCTCCTCAAACCATATGATTGTGGTAAGTTCCTGAGCCCAAATACGTGATAAGTTTGATGAACATGGGGGGATTAGAGTAGAGAGCCATAAGTTGAGAAATATAGTTCTCAGATATTGGCTAAGGTTAAAGAAAATGTTAAATGATCTATTAAAGAATTAACAGCATGTGCAGATAGCAAGATGCTATAAACCAAAGTTACTATGGGGAATACTAGTAAACTCGTAGCGAGTGGTATGTGTTGAAATATAGAGTTTAAGCCATACGTGCGGAACATATGAAATTCATAAAGAAGAAATACGGTATATTTGAGGAGATTCAAAGAAGGGTCTTCATGGATATATTCCAAATAAATGGAAAAGAATTAGGGAACACTTGATTCAAGAATTTAAAAAGAAGGATCGTACAGTAAAATGATCCGAGATGAGTGAGCAGATGATAGAATAAAACGATCCTAGAATAAACGAAAACTTATAAAGTGAATTCAATTGTGAATTAAGATCACCAGGTGATCATAGTAAAATCATGAAATGCAGATGGTCTGTTAAATGATTAAGATGTTGTGTTGATAGCATGGTGCTATAACAATGACGATACTGTGAAACAGTAATAAGTGAACTCTTGAAGTGTTGATTGTGATAAGGTATGAAATGGGAAAATTCATATCAAGTTAAGAGAAGATAGAGGTTTATGGGTTTTTAATTGAGGACTTATGTTAGTGGCTGAGTTGTACAATTCCTTGTATCGGAGGGGAATTTGTGCTTGGTTTTAGAACCGTTTAGCTTCCTATATTGATGTAGTGGTTGAGCTGAACAGTTCTTCGTATGGGCAGGGAATTTGTTCTTGGTTTAACGACCGCTTAACTCCCTATATTGATTAGTGGCTGAGTTGACCAATTTCTTGTATGGGCAGGAGATTGTGTTTGGTTTGACGACCACTTGGCTTCCTATAGTGAAAATCAATTGAAACCTGGTGTTGCGCCATTCGCTATATGTATGTTGAGAAGGTGATTCTTTTCTCATGTGTATAACGGATAGGTAGAGACTGTTAATGTGACGCCCCCAAATCTGGGTCCACACAGCCCATACTTGAGTCGTCAAAAGACTACAACAAAATTATTACAACAAAGCACAACGTACAACAATACAGTGTATAATAATACACAACTAAGTCTTCACTATTATTGCCACACTATTTTACAAAACGTGAAAACTATGATAACTATTCCTCGGACCCTCACTCCATTCCCCGGCTAGACCCTGTTATGTTTTCATCTCCTGTTGAAAAACAATGGAACAAAAGAAAGGGTGAGCTCAAATAGCCCAGTAAAGAATATCATGACTAAGATAATGACGAATAAATTATCATTAGTCTTCAACAGTTGAGTTCTTGATATAATACAATAGATTACAAGGTTTATATCAAAAACTGCAGTTAAATTCTTAAACAACGTTCAGATCAATAATAGCAGCGGAATGAGTAATCTATTAGAAGAATAATGCAGACTATAATGTCCACTCGGTTCTCTTTTTAGGAAAAACATCATCAACTTTTATCATCTGAAATATCATTAGTCAAGATAATACAAATTCACAGTTCCTGATCATAATCATGCAGATCAACAGTTCATCTTTGCACTACGGGCCAAAGACATTCAATATAACACCAACGGTCATGATTATACCAGATTCAGCCTTTGGTCATAATCATACCAAACAACAGTTCATCTTTGCACTACGGGCCAAAGAGAACATTCACCACGTGCCATAAAAGACACCGAACAGATGTATCGCCTTTAACCTATTATATCGCCTTTAACCTATCATCTGTTCAACAAATATATCACATCTGTGCCCCCGGCCACAGATATTCACAACAGCTTGATTTTTGGATGATTAGAATGATATAAATGATGAACAGAAGAAATAGGATAACAATAAGTATCGGAAGTTTACTTTGTACAGATTCAAATAATGTCCAAATTGTCAACATGATGTGGAGTGAAATTTAAAAATGATATTCAAGATCCACAGTTCAGAATAACGGTTACAATTCAATAGAAAGGTTCACGTAAATAGGAAGGTTCAGTTGAAATAATGAAGTTCAACTATTATGGAACATATAATATTTTCAGGAATTATAGAAGCAATAGTTCCATAATAAATTTCGATTTAGGAGTATGAAAGAAAATAATATCCCTTACCGTAGCAGGTTTGATTAACAAAAGGTGAAGGAAATTAATACAAAGGGTTATTCACCAACAGGCGGCAATCCGCTCCGTAAGGTTATTCCCACAATTTAATAGAATTTGAGTACAAAGAGTTATTCACCAAACAGGCAGCAATCCGCTCCGTAAGGTTATTCTCAGAGATTAATAATGAATGAATACGAAAGGTTATTCACCAACAGGTGGCAATCCGCTCCGTAAGGTTATTCCCACAATTTAATACATGGAAATAAAAGGCACGTCTTATGAGTAAGGAAGAAACAATATTATTATCGAGAATCAAATAATGATAATCCCTTACCATAGTATGTTTGAATAATGGAAGATGAAAAAGATGGTATCCCTTACCTCAACACGTGACTGGATATTGATTTAAATGAGGTTGATTAACTTGAACAGTACACGTATACTTATAGATCTTCATAAATACTCAAGATGACTTAAGCACACTTAGAGAGAACTTTCACAAGAAGTATTTAGAGAGAGAAAGAAAGAACAAGTAAGGAAGTTTATGAAAAATCCTTAAGTTAAGGCTTCTATTTATAGCCAAAAATCTTATCATTCATTTAATCTAAACCATTCATTTAAAGATCATCTTTTAATCTACACCATCCATTTCAAATATTATATTATCTTTAATCTACACCATTCATTTCATATCACCTAATAATCACCTAACTTTATATTATAAACAAATCAATTTAATTATTCAACAATAATTCACACTTTAATCTACACCATTCATTTCATATTACCTAATAATCACCTAACTTTATATTATAAACAAATCAATTCAATTATTCAACAATAATTCACACTTTAATCTACACCATTCATTTCATATCACCTAATAATCACCTAACTTTATATTATAAACAAATAACTTTATCAATTCAATTATTATGACTAATTGTTATAAATACAGTATAGTTAGCTCTTAGATATCAAGTCAATAAATTAATGAAATACAACTGTTTAAATAATATCATAATAGAGATAACAATAATGTAAAATAAAGCATACGTTACTGTGTAATGACAATTATTGATTCAATAATGTGAATTACTGTGCATATGTTACTGTGACAATTATTAGGTTCAATAATTTTAAAAACAGTGCAACAACAATTATTGACTCAATGATATAAAATACAGTGTAATGACAATTATTAAATCAATAATGCAAAATACTGTGTAACAACAATTATTGAATTGATAATATAAAATATTATGCAGTGACAATTATCGATGAAATGATGCGTAACAGTTACGGTGTCAATTATCAGACCAATAATATGAGACACTATGCAATACCGTGTGTTACTGTAGAGTACCGTGTGCTACAAAAAATACCATAAACTACCATATGCTACTATTCTTTTATCACCGGTATTTTAACAGTTCCGTTGACTATTTTTATTTAAAAAGGTTACTTCTGTCGTTTTCTATATCCGACAAATATTCCGTTGTGGGGTCCACCAATAATTTATTATTTCGGCGCCGTCGTACGGCACGAATATTCCCCGACCAAACGAATATTCCCCGACAAAGCGAATATTGTCCGACAAAATAAAATTTGCACATAACATCCTTAACTTTCAATTTTGTTAATTTAACCACTTACTGTTTCAAAAAAAAAATATATATATATGAAGAAAAATTAAATTTTGTATTTCATAAAATTCGGGGTCTTACAACCTCCCCTCCTTATGAAATTTCGTCCCCGAAATTGACGTACCTGACATATCGAAGAGGTAAGGATACTTAGATTTCATCTCAGATTCTAGCTCCCAGGTCATTTCCTCAGTATCTTGGTTCCTCCATAAAACCTTAACTTGAGGTATAACCTTTGAGCGTAGGATCTGCTCCTTCTTATCCAGGATCTTAACAGGTACCTCCTCGTATGTTAAATCCTCTGCTATAACGTCTGGTTCTAACTCAATGACGTGGTTTGGGTCCTTCACATATTTACGTAACATAGATATGTGAAAAACGTTATGGATGCGAGACATACTTGGTGGTAGGGCTAGTCTGTAGGCTACGGTTCCTATTCGATCGAGGATTTCAAATGGGCCAATAAATCGAGGGTTGAGCTTTCCTCTCTTTCCGAATCTCGTAACCCCTTTCCATGGAGAAACACGTAAGAATACATGATCTCCGACGTTGAAACTTTCGTCTCTCCGATGAAGATCAGCATAACTCTTTTGTCGTTCTTGTGCGGTCTGTATTCGTTGTCGGATCATTTGGATCTTTTCGGTTGTCAAGCGTACCAACTCGGGTCCCAACAATTTTGCTTCTCCTACCTCATTCCAACATATTGGAGAGCGACACTTCCTTCCATACAAAGCCTCGAATGGAGCCATGCCTATGCTTGCTTGGTAACTGTTGTTGTAAGAAAATTCCACCAATGGCAAGTACTTATCCCAACTTCCTTTGAAGTCTAATACACAAAGTCTCAAAAGATCTTCGAGGGTCTGGATCGTCCTTTCCGATTGTCCGTCCGTTTGAGGATGGTATGCAGAACTAAAACGTAGTTCAGTGCCCATAGCTTTTTGTAGACTGATCCAAAAGCGTGAAGTGAATCTAGGATCTCGATCAGAAACTATGGAAACTGGCATGCCATGCAATCTCACGATCTCATTTATGTACATACCGGCAAGACGTTCAAGTGAAAAGTTTTCTCGTATAGGCAAGAAATGAGCAGATTTGGTCAATCTATCTACGATCACCCAAATTGCATCTAAGCCTTGAGAAACTTTTGGAAGACCCGTCACGAAGTCCATATTGATGTGTTCCCACTTCCATTCGGGAACTTCAAGTGATTGTAATGGACCTTTAGGAACTTGATGCTCTGCCTTGACACGTTGACAAGTTAGGCACCTTGAGATAAACTCCGCAATCTCTCTTTTCATATTGTTCCACCAAAATGTATGTCGAAGATCTCGATACATCTTGGTACCTCCTGGGTGGATTGCAAACGGCGTGTTGTGTGCCTCCATCATGATTTTATGCTTTAATTCAGGATCGTTAGGAACACAGAGTCGAGAGTTGACTCGAAGTATTCCTTTCTCGTCGATTCTTGCTTCGGGAATGGCACCTTCTTGTACTTTCTTTATCATGTTTATCAGTTCCGGATCGGTAGCTTGAGCAGCTTTAATTTTATCGATTAAAGTTGGTTCTACTCGCACGTGAGCAATCTTCGAGTGGGTCCCTGGTGTCTTTAGCTCTATCTCCATCTTTTGCAAGTCGTACAAAATACACTTTTGTGTTGTCAGCAGTGCACTTGTACTTGCATAAGATTTTCTGCTCAAAGCGTCAGCTACAACGTTCGCCTTTCCCGGGTGATACTGGATTGTGTGGTCATAATCCTTTAACAGCTCAAGCCAACGTCGTTGTCGCATGTTGAGTTCCTTCTGGGTGAAGAAATACTTGAGACTTTTATGATCCGTATAGATATCCACTTTTTCTCCGTACAAGTAGTGTCTCCAGATCTTCAACGCGAAAACGACTGCTGCCAACTCTAGATCCTGAGTAGGATAATTTTTCTCATAATCTTTGAGTTGTCGAGAGGCGTAGGCTATAACCTTTCCATGTTGCATAAGGACACAGCCTAGACCTTTGCCAGAAGCATCGCTGTAGATAACAAATTCTCCTGATCCTGATGGTATGGTCAGAACAGGAGCTGAAACCAGTCTCTTCTTGAGTTCTTGGAAACTTTTCTCGCATTCCTCGCTCCATATGAATTTTGTGCTTTTCCGAGTAAGCTGCGTTAATGGAGTGGCGATTCGAGAAAATCCTTCTACGAATCTCCGATAATAACCAGCTAGACCCAGAAAACTTCGGACTTCGGTTACTGTTTTGGGTTGTTCCCAATTTAGTACCGTTTCAATCTTCGCAGGATTGACTGATATTCCTTGACTAGAAATCACATGCCCAAGAAACGCGACCTCCTCAAGCCAGAACTCACATTTCTTCAACTTGGCATATAATTTGTTTTCACGGATCTTTTGTAGTATCAATCTCAGGTGTTGTTCATGATCCTCACGACTCTTGGAGTATATGAGGATGTCATCAATAAAGACAACCACAAAATGATCCAAATGTTCCTTGAATATCCGGTTCATCATGTCCATGAAAGCTGCAGGAGCATTAGTTAGTCCAAAAGGCATGACTAAGAACTCATAATGCCCATAACGAGTTCTGAAAGCAGTCTTTGGAATGTCCTCAGCTTTAACCTTTAACTGATGATATCCAGAACGGAGATCAATCTTTGAGAAATGTTGAGCGCCTTGCAATTGATCAAACATGTCATCAATCCGAGGTAACGGGTACCTGTTCTTGATGGTGACATGGTTCAATTCTCGGTAGTCAATGCATAATCTCATACTCCCGTCTTTCTTCTTCACAAATAGAACAGGAGCACCCCAAGGTGATGCACTCGGACGAATGAAACCGGTATCCAACAATTCCTGTAGTTGGACTTTTAACTCTTGAAGTTCAATGGGAGCCATTCGGTAGGGAGCTTTGGAAATGGGCTTGGTACCGGGTTCAAGATCAATATAAAAATCAATTTCACGGTTTGGGGGTAAGCCAGGAAGTTCTTCAGGAAAAACGTCAGGAAACTCATTAACAATGGGAATATCATTTAAGTTTGACGTATTTTTGTTCAAATCAGTGACATGAGCTAAAAAGGCTTGACATCCGTTTTTCAATAAAAGAATGGCTTTATGGCTAGAAATAACAGTTATAGATTTCAATGGTTTAGTTGCTTGAATTTGCATGACAGGTTGATTAGGAATATGAAAACTAATAATCTTATGAAAACAATCAATTTTAGCATGATGGGTAGTCAACCAATCAATTCCTAAAATCACATCAAATTCATGCATCTCCAAAGAAATAAGGTCAACAGGTAATGTGAGGTTGTTGATTTGAACTAGGCAAGATTTATAGACAGTAGATGTAATGGTCATTTCTCCTAATGGGGTTTCAACTGATAAGTCAAAGTCCAAATTTTCAGGAGTTAAGTTTAAACGCTGAGCACATGCAGGTGAGATAAAAGAATGGGTAGAGCCAGTATCTAACAAAGCGTAGACTTCACGAGAATTTATGAATAGCTTACCGGTTATCACCTCGTTCGAGTTTCGCGCCATTTGGGATGTCACAATAAAAGCTCTCCCTTGAACTACCGATTTTCCCTTATCCGCGCTAGCTTTTGGTATCATCATTGCAGCTGGACTTGATTTTGTGGCAGGACAAAACCGCGCAAGATGACCCTCTTTCCCACAACTGTAGCACTTTTTGGACTGCAGTGTACAGTTTGGGCTGATGTGACCTTCCTGACCACACCTATAGCATCTCACTAGTGGTCGATCTTCTCCCCTTGAAACTGGGGTCGGTGCTGGTGTTGGTACTGGTGCTGGTGCCCTTCCATAATTATTATGGAATCTCTTTCTTTTGAAATTGTTCCCACTAGATTCTCCTCTTCTGTTATTTGGTATGGAATTACCACCGAAGTGTTGGTTACCTCCTCGATGGTTCTCGTTCCTGTGGTTGTTGTCACTCCTTTCTCTATGCTGATCATTAACTCTTGGCTGCAATGTTTCATCTGTTTGCTCCACCCTTTGAGCCCTATCTACAACATCTGAATACAAACTAAATTTATGAGAGCTAAGTTGTTGACGAATTTTGAATCTCAAACCTCTTAGGAACATCCGACTCATTCGTGCTTCGTCATCCACAAGATGGGTGGCAAAGCGAGATAACTCGGCAAACTTGGCTTCATATTGGGAGGCTGTCATGTTTCCCTGCTCCAGCTTAATGAATTCCACCTCTTTCATATGGCGGATGCTTTCTGGGAAATACTTCTCGTTAAATAGTTCTTCGAATTCTGTCCAAGACATTTCGAGTGCTGAAGGTTGGATACGTTTTACCGCTTCCCACCAATGGTCCGCCTCACCTCGTAACATAAAAGTGGCAAATGGCACCTTCTGATCATCAGCGCATTGTAAGACATCAAGTATTTTTGTCGTCTGCTTTAGCCATGCCTCCGCTTTGAGTGGGTCAGGCTTCCTGTGGAATTCAGGTGGTCCTAATTCTTTAAATTGCTTAACAGTGACCATCCTCAAATTGCCAGCGTTTCTACCGTTATTATTGACTGGATTTCCTCTTCCTTGATTCTGTATGAACTGCATGAAATTCCTAAAGAATCCATCGTTCATCATGTTATCAGGAACATTATTTCCTGAGTTAGTAGGAGGATTGTTTGGGGCCTCTTGATTCTCGGCTACATTTGCTTCAGGCATTCCATAGTTAACCTGTTGATTTCCAGATGCCATACTAAACTGTGGTCACAAAATAAATGTTAGTTCAAATAAACTGACTCATCACTTCATGTTCCTACATTCAAATCGACTCATTAGATAATAAAATCTATTTTAGGTAGGACACACTAGTGACTGATTCTATTCGTCTCTCCCCTCCTAGTTCTAACCCAGATCTCCATTAAAGACCATATCCCTAACCTCTGATGCCAACTGTGACGCCCCCAAATCTGGGTCCACACAGCCCATACTTGAGTCGTCAAAAGACTACAACAAAATTATTACAACAAAGCACAACGTACAACAATACAGTGTATAATAATACACAACTAAGTCTTCACTATTATTGCCACACTATTTTACAAAACGTGAAAACTATGATAACTATTCCTCGGACCCTCACTCCATTCCCCGGCTAGACCCTGTTATGTTTTCATCTCCTGTTGAAAAACAATGGAACAAAAGAAAGGGTGAGCTCAAATAGCCCAGTAAAGAATATCATGACTAAGATAATGACGAATAAATTATCATTAGTCTTCAACAGTTGAGTTCTTGATATAATACAATAGATTACAAGGTTTATATCAAAAACTGCAGTTAAATTCTTAAACAACGTTCAGATCAATAATAGCAGCGGAATGAGTAATCTATTAGAAGAATAATGCAGACTATAATGTCCACTCGGTTCTCTTTTTAGGAAAAACATCATCAACTTTTATCATCTGAAATATCATTAATCAAGATAATACAAATTCACAGTTCCTGATCATAATCATGCAGATCAACAGTTCATCTTTGCACTACGGGCCAAAGACATTCAATATAACACCAACGGTCATGATTATACCAGATTCAGCCTTTGGTCATAATCATACCAAACAACAGTTCATCTTTGCACTACGGGCCAAAGAGAACATTCACCACGTGCCATAAAAGACACCGAACAGATGTATCGCCTTTAACCTATTATATCGCCTTTAACCTATCATCTGTTCAACAAATATATCACATCTGTGCCCCCGGCCACAGATATTCACAACAGCTTGATTTTTGGATGATTAGAATGATATAAATGATGAACAGAAGAAATAGGATAACAATAAGTATCGGAAGTTTACTTTGTACAGATTCAAATAATGTCCAAATTGTCAACATGATGTGGAGTGAAATTTAAAAATGATATTCAAGATCCACAGTTCAAAATAACGGTTACAATTCAATAGAAAGGTTCACGTAAATAGGAAGGTTCAGTTGAAATAATGAAGTTCAACTATTATGGAACATATAATATTTTCAGGAATTATAGAAGCAATAGTTCCATAATAAATTTCGATTTAGGAGTATGAAAGAAAATAATATCCCTTACCGTAGCAGGTTTGATTAACAAAAGGTGAAGGAAATTAATACAAAGGGTTATTCACCAACAGGCGGCAATCCGCTCCGTAAGGTTATTCCCACAATTTAATAGAATTTGAGTACAAAGAGTTATTCACCAAACAGGCGGCAATCCGCTCCGTAAGGTTATTCCCACAATTTAATAGAATTTGAGTACAAAGAGTTATTCACCAAACAGGCGGCAATCCGCTCCGTAAGGTTATTCTCAGAGATTAATAATGAATGAATACGAAAGGTTATTCACCAACAGGCGGCAATCCGCTCCGTAAGGTTATTCCCACAATTTAATACATGGAAATAAAAGGCACGTCTTATGAGTAAGGAAGAAACAATATTATTATCGAGAATCAAATAATGATAATCCCTTACCATAGTATGTTTGAATAATGGAAGATGAAAAAGATGGTATCCCTTACCTCAACACGTGACTGGATATTGATTTAAATGAGGTTGATTAACTTGAACAGTACACGTATACTTATAGATCTTCACAAATACTCAAGATGACTTAAGCACACTTAGAGAGAACTTTCACAAGAAGTATTTAGAGAGAGAAAGAAAGAACAAGTAAGGAAGTTTATGAAAAATCCTTAAGTTAAGGCTTCTATTTATAGCCAAAAATCTTATCATTCATTTAATCTAAACCATTCATTTAAAGATCATCTTTTAATCTACACCATCCATTTCAAATATTATATTATCTTTAATCTACACCATTCATTTCATATCACCTAACTTTATATTATAAACAAATCAATTTAATTATTCAACAATAATTCACACTTTAATCTACACCATTCATTTCATATTACCTAATAATCACCTAACTTTATATTATAAACAAATCAATTCAATTATTCAACAATAATTCACACTTTAATCTACACCATTCATTTCATATCACCTAATAATCACCTAACTTTATATTATAAACAAATAACTTTATCAATTCAATTATTATGACTAATTGTTATAAATACAGTATAGTTAGCTCTTAGATATCAAGTCAATAAATTAATGAAATACAACTATTTAAATAACATCATAATAGAGATAACAATAATGTAAAATAAAGCATACGTTACTGTGTAATGACAATTATTGATTCAATAATGTGAATTACTGTGCATATGTTACTGTGACAATTATTAGGTTCAATAATTTTAAAAACAGTGCAACAACAATTATTGACTCAATGATATAAAATACAGTGTAATGACAATTATTAAATCAATAATGCAAAATACTGTGTAACAACAATTATTGAATTGATAATATAAAATATTATGCAGTGACAATTATCGATGAAATGATGCGTAACAGTTACGGTGTCAATTATCAGACCAATAATATGAGACACTATGCAATACCGTGTGTTACTGTAGAGTACTGTGTGCTACAGAAAATACCATAAACTACCATATGCTACTATTCTTTTATCACCGGTATTTTAACAGTTCCGTTGACTATTTTTATTTAAAAAGGTTACTTCTGTCGTTTTCTATATCCGACAAATATTCCGTTGTGGGGTCCACCAATAATTTATTATTTCGGCGCCGTTGTACGGCACGAATATTCCCCGACCAAACGAATATTCCCCGACAAAGCGAATATTGTCCAACAAAATAAAATTTGCACATAACATCCTTAACTTTCAATTTTGTTAATTTAACCACTTACTGTTTCAAAAAAAATATATATATATATGAAGAAAAATTAAATTTTGTATTTCATAAAATTCGGGGTCTTACAACCTCCCCTCCTTATGAAATTTCGTCCCCGAAATTGACGTACCTGACATATCGAAGAGGTAAGGATACTTAGATTTCATCTCAGATTCTAGCTCCCAGGTCATTTCCTCAGTATCTTGGTTCCTCCATAAAACCTTAACTTGAGGTATAACCTTTGAGCGTAGGATCTGCTCCTTCTTATCCAGGATGTTAACAGGTACCTCCTCGTATGTTAAATCCTCTGCTATAACGTCTGGTTCTAACTCAATGTCGTGGTTTGGGTCCTTCACATATTTACGTAACATAGATATGTGAAAAACGTTATGGATGCGAGACATACTTGGTGGTAGGGCTAGTCTGTAGGCTACGGTTCCTATTCGATCGAGGATTTCAAATGGGCCAATAAATCGAGGGTTGAGCTTTCCTCTCTTTCCGAATCTCGTAACCCCTTTCCATGGAGAAACACGTAAGAATACATGATCTCCGACGTTGAAACTTTTGTCTCTCCGATGAAGATCAGCATAACTCTTTTGTCGTTCTTGTGCGGTCTGTATTCGTTGTCGGATCATTTGGATCTTTTCGGTTGTCAAGCGTACCAACTCGGGTCCCAACAATTTTGCTTCTCCTACCTCATTCCAACATATTGGAGAGCGACACTTCCTTCCATACAAAGCCTCGAATGGAGCCATGCCTATGCTTGCTTGGTAAATGTTGTTGTAAGAAAATTCCACCAATGGCAAGTACTTATCCCAACTTCCTTTGAAGTCTAATACACAAAGTCTCAAAAGATCTTCGAGGGTCTGGATCGTCCTTTCCGATTGTCCGTCCGTTTGAGGATGGTATGCAGAACTAAAACGTAGTTCAGTGCCCATAGCTTTTTGTAGACTGATCCAAAAGCGTGAAGTGAATCTAGGATCTCGATCAGAAACTATGGAAACTGGCATGCCATGCAATCTCACGATCTCATTTATGTACATACCGGTAAGACGTTCAAGTGAAAAGTTTTCTCGTATAGGCAAGAAATGAGCAGATTTGGTCAATCTATCTACGATCACCCAAATTGCATCTAAGCCTTGAGAAACTTTTGGAAGACCCGTCACGAAGTCCATATTGATGTGTTCCCACTTCCATTCGGGAACTTCAAGTGATTGTAATGGACCTTTAGGAACTTGATGCTCTGCCTTGACACGTTGACAAGTTAGGCACCTTGAGATAAACTCCGCAATCTCTCTTTTCATATTGTTCCACCAAAATGTATGTCGAAGATCTCGATACATCTTGGTACCTCCTGGGTGGATTGCAAACGGCGTGTTGTGTGCCTCCATCATGATTTTATGCTTTAATTCAGGATCGTTAGGAACACAGAGTCGAGAGTTGACTCGAAGTATTCCTTTCTCGTCGATTCTTGCTTCGGGAATGGCACCTTCTTGTACTTTCTTTATCATGTTTATCAGTTCCGGATCGGTAGCTTGAGCAGCTTTAATTTTATCGATTAAAGTTGGTTCTACTCGCACGTGAGCAATCTTCGAGTGGGTCCCTGGTGTCTTTAGCTCTATCTCCATCTTTTGCAAGTCGTACAAAATACACTTTTGTGTTGTCAGCAGTGCACTTGTACTTGCATAAGATTTTCTGCTCAAAGCGTCAGCTACAACGTTCGCCTTTCCCGGGTGATACTGGATTGTGTGGTCATAATCCTTTAACAGCTCAAGCCAACGTCGTTGTCGCATGTTGAGTTCCTTCTGGGTGAAGAAATACTTGAGACTTTTATGATCCGTATAGATATCCACTTTTTCTCCGTACAAGTAGTGTCTCCAGATCTTCAACGCGAAAACGACTGCTGCCAACTCTAGATCCTGAGTAGGATAATTTTTCTCATAATCTTTGAGTTGTCGAGAGGCGTAGGCTATAACCTTTCCATGTTGCATAAGGACACAGCCTAGACCTTTGCCAGAAGCATCGCTGTAGATAACAAATTCTCCTGATCCTGATGGTATGGTCAGAACAGGAGCTGAAACCAGTCTCTTCTTGAGTTCTTGGAAACTTTTCTCGCATTCCTCGCTCCATATGAATTTTGTGCTTTTCCGAGTAAGCTGCGTTAATGGAGTGGCGATTCGAGAAAATCCTTCTACGAATCTCCGATAATAACCAGCTAGACCCAGAAAACTTCGGACTTCGGTTACTGTTTTGGGTTGTTCCCAATTTAGTACCGTTTCAATCTTCGCAGGATTGACTGATATTCCTTGACTAGAAATCACATGCCCAAGAAACGCGACCTCCTCAAGCCAGAACTCACATTTCTTCAACTTGGCATATAATTTGTTTTCACGGAGCTTTTGTAGTATCAATCTCAGGTGTTGTTCATGATCCTCACGACTCTTGGAGTATATGAGGATGTCATCAATAAAGACAACCACAAAATGATCCAAATGTTCCTTGAATATCCGGTTCATCATGTCCATGAAAGCTGCAGGAGCATTAGTTAGTCCAAAAGGCATGACTAAGAACTCATAATGCCCATAAAGAGTTCTGAAAGCAGTCTTTGGAATGTCCTCAGCTTTAACCTTTAACTGATAATATCCAGAACGGAGATCAATCTTTGAGAAATGTTGAGCGCCTTGCAATTGATCAAACATGTCATCAATCCGAGGTAACGGGTACCTGTTCTTGATGGTGACATGGTTCAATTCTCGGTAGTCAATGCATAATCTCATACTCCCGTCTTTCTTCTTCACAAATAGAACAGGAGCACCCCAAGGTGATGCACTCGGACGAATGAAACCGGTATCCAACAATTCCTGTAGTTGGACTTTTAACTCTTGAAGTTCAATGGGAGCCATTCGGTAGGGAGCTTTGGAAATGGGCTTGGTACCGGGTTCAAGATCAATATAAAAATCAATTTCACGGTTTGGGGGTAAGCCAGGAAGTTCTTCAGGAAAAACGTCAGGAAACTCATTAACAATGGGAATATCATTTAAGTTTGACGTATTTTTGTTCAAATCAGTGACATGAGCTAAAAAGGCTTGACATCCGTTTTTCAATAAACGAATGGCTTTATGGCTAGAAATAACAGTTATAGATTTCAATGGTTTAGTTGCTTGAATTTGCATGACAGGTTGATTAGGAATATGAAAACTAATAATCTTATGAAAACAATCAATTTTAGCATGATGGGTAGTCAACCAATCAATTCCTAAAATCACATCAAATTCATGCATCTCCAAAGAAATAAGGTCAACAGGTAATGTGAGGTTGTTGATTTGAACTAGGCAAGATTTATAGACAGTAGATGTAATGGTCATTTCTCCTAATGGGGTTTCAACTGATAAGTCAAAGTCCAAATTTTCAGGAGTTAAGTTTAAACGCTGAGCACATGCAGGTGAGATAAAAGAATGGGTAGAGCCAGTATCTAACAAAGCGTAGACTTCACGAGAATTTATGAATAGCTTACCGGTTATCACCTCGTTCGAGTTTCGCGCCATTTGGGATGTCACAATAAAAGCTCTCCCTTGAACTACCGATTTTCCCTTATCCGCGCTAGCTTTTGGTATCATCATTGCAGCTGGACTTGATTTTGTGGCAGGACAAAACCGCGCAAGATGACCCTCTTTCCCACAACTGTAGCACTTTTTGGACTGCAGTGTACAGTTTGGGCTGATGTGACCTTCCTGACCACACCTATAGCATCTCACTGGTGGTCGATCTTCTCCCCTTGAAACTGGGGTCGGTGCTGGTGTTGGTACTGGTGCTGGTGCCCTTCCATAATTATTATGGAATCTCTTTCTTTTGAAATTGTTCCCACTAGATTCTCCTCTTCTGTTATTTGGTATGGAATTACCACCGAAGTGTTGGTTACCTCCTCGATGGTTCTCGTTCCTGTGGTTGTTGTCACTCCTTTCTCTATGCTGATCATTAACTCTTGGCTGCAATGTTTCATCTGTTTGCTCCACCCTTTGAGCCCTATCTACAACATCTGAATACAAACTAAATTTATGAGAGCTAAGTTGTTGACGAATTTTGAATCTCAAACCTCTTAGGAACATCCGACTCATTCGTGCTTCGTCATCCACAAGATGGGTGGCAAAGCGAGATAACTCGGCAAACTTGGCTTCATATTGGGAGCCTGTCATGTTTCCCTGCTCCAGCTTAATGAATTCCACCTCTTTCATATGGCGGATGCTTTCTGGGAAATACTTCTCGTTAAATAGTTCTTCGAATTCTGTCCAAGACATTTCGAGTGCTGAAGGTTGGATACGTTTTACCGCTTCCCACCAATGGTCCGCCTCACCTCATAACATAAAAGTGGCAAATGGCACCTTCTGATCATCAGCGCATTGTAAGACATCAAGTATTTTTGTCGTCTGCTTTAGCCATGCCTCCGCTTTGAGTGGGTCAGGCTTCCTGTGGAATTCAGGTGGTCCTAATTCTTTAAATTGCTTAACAGTGACCATCCTCAAATTGCCAGCGTTTCTACCGTTATTATTGACTGGATTTCCTCTTCCTTGATTCTGTATGAACTGCATGAAATTCCTAAAGAATCCATCGTTCATCATGTTATCAGGAACATTATTTCCTGAGTTGGTAGGAGGATTGTTTGGGGCCTCTTGATTCTCGGCTACATTTGCTTCAGGCATTCCATAGTTAACCTCTTGATTTCCAGATGCCATACTAAACTGTGGTCACAAAATAAATGTTAGTTCAAATAAACTGACTCATCACTTCATGTTCCTACATTCAAATCGACTCATTAGATAATAAAATCTATTTTAGGTAGGACACACTAGTGACTGATTCTATTCGTCTCTCCCCTCCTAGTTCTAACCCAGATCTCCATTAAAGACCATATCCCTAACCTCTGATGCCAACTGTGACGCCCCCAAATCTGGGTCCACACAGCCCATACTTGAGTCGTCAAAAGACTACAACAAAATTATTACAACAAAGCACAACGTACAACAATACAGTGTATAATAATACACAACTAAGTCTTCACTATTATTGCCACACTATTTTACAAAACGTGAAAACTATGATAACTATTCCTCGGACCCTCACTCCATTCCCCGGCTAGACCCTGTTATGTTTTCATCTCCTGTTGAAAAACAATGGAACAAAAGAAAGGGTGAGCTCAAATAGCCCAGTAAAGAATATCATGACTAAGATAATGACGAATAAATTATCATTAGTCTTCAACAGTTGAGTTCTTGATATAATACAATAGATTACAAGGTTTATATCAAAAACTGCAGTTAAATTCTTAAACAACGTTCAGATCAATAATAGCAGCGGAATGAGTAATATATTAGAAGAATAATGCAGACTATAATGTCCACTCGGTTCTCTTTTTAGGAAAAACATCATCAACTTTTATCATCTGAAATATCATTAGTCAAGATAATACAAATTCACAGTTCCTGATCATAATCATGCAGATCAACAGTTCATCTTTGCACTACGGGCCAAAGACATTCAATATAACACCAACGGTCATGATTATACCAGATTCAGCCTTTGGTCATAATCATACCAAACAACAGTTCATCTTTGCACTACGGGCCAAAGAGAACATTCACCACGTGCCATAAAAGACACCGAACAGATGTATCGCCTTTAACCTATTATATCGCCTTTAACCTATCATCTGTTCAACAAATATATCACATCTGTGCCCCCGGCCACAGATATTCACAACAGCTTGATTTTTGGATGATTAGAATGATATAAATGATGAACAGAAGAAATTGGATAACAATAAGTATCGGAAGTTTACTTTGTACAGATTCAAATAATGTCCAAATTGTCAACATGATGTGGAGTGAAATTTAAAAATGATATTCAAGATCCACAGTTCAGAATAACGGTTACAATTCAATAGAAAGGTTCACGTAAATAGGAAGGTTCAGTTGAAATAATGAAGTTCAACTATTATGGAACATATAATATTTTCAGGAATTATAGAAGCAATAGTTCCATAATAAATTTCGATTTAGGAGTATGAAAGAAAATAATATCCCTTACCGTAGCAGGTTTGATTAACAAAAGGTGAAGGAAATTAATACAAAGGGTTATTCACCAACAGGCGGCAATCCGCTCCGTAAGGTTATTCCCACAATTTAATAGAATTTGAGTACAAAGAGTTATTCACCAAACAGGCGGCAATCCGCTCCGTAAGGTTATTCCCACAATTTAATAGAATTTGAGTACAAAGAGTTATTCACCAAACAGGCGGCAATCCGCTCCGTAAGGTTATTCTCAGAGATTAATAATGAATGAATACGAAAGGTTATTCACCAACAGGCGGCAATCCGCTCCGTAAGGTTATTCCCACAATTTAATACATGGAAATAAAAGGCACGTCTTATGAGTAAGGAAGAAACAATATTATTATCGAGAATCAAATAATGATAATCCCTTACCATAGTATGTTTGAATAATGGAAGATGAAAAAGATGGTATCCCTTACCTCAACACGTGACTGGATATTGATTTAAATGAGGTTGATTAACTTGAACAGTACACGTATACTTATAGATCTTCACAAATACTCAAGATGACTTAAGCACACTTAGAGAGAACTTTCACAAGAAGTATTTAGAGAGAGAAAGAAAGAACAAGTAAGGAAGTTTATGAAAAATCCTTAAGTTAAGGCTTCTATTTATAGCCAAAAATCTTATCATTCATTTAATCTAAACCATTCATTTAAAGATCATCTTTTAATCTACACCATCCATTTCAAATATTATATTATCTTTAATCTACACCATTCATTTCATATCACCTAATAATCACCTAACTTTATATTATAAACAAATCAATTTAATTATTCAACAATAATTCACACTTTAATCTACACCATTCATTTCATATTACCTAATAATCACCTAACTTTATATTATAAACAAATCAATTCAATTATTCAACAATAATTCACACTTTAATCTACACCATTCATTTCATATCACCTAATAATCACCTAACTTTATATTATAAACAAATAACTTTATCAATTCAATTATTATGACTAATTGTTATAAATACAGTATAGTTAGCTCTTAGATATCAAGTCAATAAATTAATGAAATACAACTATTTAAATAACATCATAATAGAGATAACAATAATGTAAAATAAAGCATACGTTACTGTGTAATGACAATTATTGATTCAATAATGTGAATTACTGTGCATATGTTACTGTGACAATTATTAGGTTCAATAATTTTAAAAACAGTGCAACAACAATTATTGACTCAATGATATAAAATACAGTGTAATGACAATTATTAAATCAATAATGCAAAATACTGTGTAACAACAATTATTGAATTGATAATATAAAATATTATGCAGTGACAATTATCGATGAAATGATGCGTAACAGTTACGGTGTCAATTATCAGACCAATAATATGAGACACTATGCAATACCGTGTGTTACTGTAGAGTACCGTGTGCTACAAAAAATACCATAAACTACCATATGCTACTATTCTTTTATCACCGGTATTTTAACAGTTCCGTTGACTATTTTTATTTAAAAAGGTTACTTCTGTCGTTTTCTATATCCGACAAATATTCCGTTGTGGGGTCCACCAATAATTTATTATTTCGGCGTCGTCGTACGGCACGAATATTCCCCGACCAAACGAATATTCCCCGACAAAGCGAATATTGTCCGACAAAATAAAATTTGCACATAACATCCTTAACTTTCAATTTTGTTAATTTAACCACTTACTGTTTCAAAAAATATATATATATATATATATGAAGAAAAATTAAATTTTGTATTTCATAAAATTCGGGGTCTTACAACCTCCCCTCCTTATGAAATTTCGTCCCCGAAATTGACGTACCTGACATATCGAAGAGGTAAGGATACTTAGATTTCATCTCAGATTCTAGCTCCCAGGTCATTTCCTCAGTATCTTGGTTCCTCCATAAAACCTTAACTTGAGGTATAACCTTTGAGCGTAGGATCTGCTCCTTCTTATCCAGGATGTTAACAGGTACCTCCTCGTATGTTAAATCCTCTGCTATAACGTCTGGTTCTAACTCAATGTCGTGGTTTGGGTCCTTCACATATTTACGTAACATAGATATGTGAAAAACGTTATGGATGCGAGACATACTTGGTGGTAGGGCTAGTCTGTAGGCTACGGTTCCTATTCGATCGAGGATTTCAAATGGGCCAATAAATCGAGGGTTGAGCTTTCCTCTCTTTCCGAATCTCGTAACCCCTTTCCATGGAGAAACACGTAAGAATACATGATCTCCGACGTTGAAACTTTTGTCTCTCCGATGAAGATCAGCATAACTCTTTTGTCGTTCTTGTGCGGTCTGTATTCGTTGTCGGATCATTTGGATCTTTTCGGTTGTCAAGCGTACCAACTCGGGTCCCAACAATTTTGCTTCTCCTACCTCATTCCAACATATTGGAGAGTGACACTTCCTTCCATACAAAGCCTCGAATGGAGCCATGCCTATGCTTGCTTGGTAAATGTTGTTGTAAGAAAATTCCACCAATGGCAAGTACTTATCCCAACTTCCTTTGAAGTCTAATACACAAAGTCTCAAAAGATCTTCGAGGGTCTGGATCGTCCTTTCCGATTGTCCGTCCGTTTGAGGATGGTATGCAGAACTAAAACGTAGTTCAGTGCCCATAGCTTTTTGTAGACTGATCCAAAAGCGTGAAGTGAATCTAGGATCTCGATCAGAAACTATGGAAACTGGCATGCCATGCAATCTCACGATCTCATTTATGTACATACCGGCAAGACGTTCAAGTGAAAAGTTTTCTCGTATAGGCAAGAAATGAGCAGATTTGGTCAATCTATCTACGATCACCCAAATTGCATCTAAGCCTTGAGAAACTTTTGGAAGACCCGTCACGAAGTCCATATTGATGTGTTCCCACTTCCATTCGGGAACTTCAAGTGATTGTAATGGACCTTTAGGAACTTGATGCTCTGCCTTGACACGTTGACAAGTTAGGCACCTTGAGATAAACTCCGCAATCTCTCTTTTCATATTGTTCCACCAAAATGTATGTCGAAGATCTCGATACATCTTGGTACCTCCTGGGTGGATTGCAAACGGCGTGTTGTGTGCCTCCATCATGATTTTATGCTTTAATTCAGGATCGTTAGGAACACAGAGTCGAGAGTTGACTCGAAGTATTCCTTTCTCGTCGATTCTTGCTTCGGGAATGGCACCTTCTTGTACTTTCTTTATCATGTTTATCAGTTCCGGATCGGTAGCTTGAGCAGCTTTAATTTTATCGATTAAAGTTGGTTCTACTCGCACGTGAGCAATCTTCGAGTGGGTCCCTGGTGTCTTTAGCTCTATCTCCATCTTTTGCAAGTCGTACAAAATACACTTTTGTGTTGTCAGCAGTGCACTTGTACTTGCATAAGATTTTCTGCTCAAAGCGTCAGCTACAACGTTCGCCTTTCCCGGGTGATACTGGATTGTGTGGTCATAATCCTTTAACAGCTCAAGCCAACGTCGTTGTCGCATGTTGAGTTCCTTCTGGGTGAAGAAATACTTGAGACTTTTATGATCCGTATAGATATCCACTTTTTCTCCGTACAAGTAGTGTCTCCAGATCTTCAACGCGAAAACGACTGCTGCCAACTCTAGATCCTGAGTAGGATAATTTTTCTCATAATCTTTGAGTTGTCGAGAGGCGTAGGCTATAACCTTTCCATGTTGCATAAGGACACAGCCTAGACCTTTGCCAGAAGCATCGCTGTAGATAACAAATTCTCCTGATCCTGATGGTATGGTCAGAACAGGAGCTGAAACCAGTCTCTTCTTGAGTTCTTGGAAACTTTTCTCGCATTCCTCGCTCCATATGAATTTTGTGCTTTTCCGAGTAAGCTGCGTTAATGGAGTGGCGATTCGAGAAAATCCTTCTACGAATCTCCGATAATAACCAGCTAGACCCAGAAAACTTCGGACTTCGGTTACTGTTTTGGGTTGTTCCCAATTTAGTACCGTTTCAATCTTCGCTGGATTTACTGATATTCCTTGACTAGAAATCACATGCCCAAGAAACGCGACCTCCTCAAGCCAGAACTCACATTTCTTCAACTTGGCATATAATTTGTTTTCACGGAGCTTTTGTAGTATCAATCTCAGGTGTTGTTCATGATCCTCGCGACTCTTGGAGTATATGAGGATGTCATCAATAAAGACAACCACAAAATGATCCAAATGTTCCTTGAATATCCGGTTCATCATGTCCATGAAAGCTGCAGGAGCATTAGTTAGTCCAAAAGGCATGACTAAGAACTCATAATGCCCATAAAGAGTTCTGAAAGCAGTCTTTGGAATGTCCTCAGCTTTAACCTTTAACTGATAATATCCAGAACGGAGATCAATCTTTGAGAAATGTTGAGCGCCTTGCAATTGATCAAACATGTCATCAATCCGAGGTAACGGGTACCTGTTCTTGATGGTGACATGGTTCAATTCTCGGTAGTCAATGCATAATCTCATACTCCCGTCTTTCTTCTTCACAAATAGAACAGGAGCACCCCAAGGTGATGCACTCGGACGAATGAAACCGGTATCCAACAATTCCTGTAGTTGGACTTTTAACTCTTGAAGTTCAATGGGAGCCATTCGGTAGGGAGCTTTGGAAATGGGCTTGGTACCGGGTTCAAGATCAATATAAAAATCAATTTCACGGTTTGGGGGTAAGCCAGGAAGTTCTTCAGGAAAAACGTCAGGAAACTCATTAACAATGGGAATATCATTTAAGTTTGACGTATTTTTGTTCAAATCAGTGACATGAGCTAAAAAGGCTTGACATCCGTTTTTCAATAAACGAATGGCTTTATGGCTAGAAATAACAGTTATAGATTTCAATGGTTTAGTTGCTTGAATTTGCATGACAGGTTGATTAGGAATATGAAAACTAATAATCTTATGAAAACAATCAATTTTAGCATGATGGGTAGTCAACCAATCAATTCCTAAAATCACATCAAATTCATGCATCTCCAAAGAAATAAGGTCAACAGGTAATGTGAGGTTGTTGATTTGAACTAGGCAAGATTTATAGACAGTAGATGTAATGGTCATTTCTCCTAATGGGGTTTCAACTGATAAGTCAAAGTCCAAATTTTCAGGAGTTAAGTTTAAACGCTGAGCACATGCAGGTGAGATAAAAGAATGGGTAGAGCCAGTATCTAACAAAGCGTAGACTTCACGAGAATTTATGAATAGCTTACCGGTTATCACCTTGTTCGAGTTTCGCGCCATTTGGGATGTCACAACAAAAGCTCTCCCTTGAACTACCGATTTTCCCTTATCCGCGCTAGCTTTTGGTATCATCATTGCAGCTGGACTTGATTTTGTGGCAGGACAAAACCGCGCAAGATGACCCTCTTTCCCACAACTGTAGCACTTTTTGGACTGCAGTGTACAGTTTGGGCTGATGTGACCTTCCTGACCACACCTATAGCATCTCACTAGTGGTCGATCTTCTCCCCTTGAAACTGGGGTCGGTGCTGGTGTTGGTACTGGTGCTGGTGCCCTTCCATAATTATTATGGAATCTCTTTCTTTTGAAATTGTTCCCACTAGATTCTCCTCTTCTGTTATTTGGTATGGAATTACCACCGAAGTGTTGGTTACCTCCTCGATGGTTCTCGTTCCTGTGGTTGTTGTCACTCCTTTCTCTATGCTGATCATTAACTCTTGGCTGCAATGTTTCATCTGTTTGCTCCACCCTTTGAGCCCTATCTACAACATCTGAATACAAACTAAATTTATGAGAGCTAAGTTGTTGACGAATTTTGAATCTCAAACCTCTTAGGAACATCCGACTCATTCGTGCTTCGTCATCCACAAGATGGGTGGCAAAGCGAGATAACTCGGCAAACTTGGCTTCATATTGGGAGACTGTCATGTTTTCCTGCTCCAGCTTAATGAATTCCACCTCTTTCATATGGCGGATGCTTTCTGGGAAATACTTCTCGTTAAATAGTTCTTCGAATTCTGTCCAAGACATTTCGAGTGCTGAAGGTTGGATACGTTTTACCGCTTCCCACCAATGGTCCGCCTCACCTCGTAACATAAAAGTGGCAAATGGCACCTTCTGATCATCAGCGCATTGTAAGACATCAAGTATTTTTGTCGTCTGCTTTAGCCATGCCTCCGCTTTGAGTGGGTCAGGCTTCCCGTGGAATTCAGGTGGTCCTAATTCTTTAAATTGCTTAACAGTGACCATCCTCAAATTGCCAGCGTTTCTACCGTTATTATTGACTGGATTTCCTCTTCCTTGATTCTGTATGAACTGCATGAAATTCCTAAAGAATCCATCGTTCATCATATTATCAGGAACATTATTTCCTGAGTTGGCAGGAGGATTGTTTGGGGCCTCTTGATTCTCGGCTACATTTGCTTCAGGCATTCCATAGTTAACCTCTTGATTTCCAGATGCCATACTAAACTGTGGTCACAAAATAAATGTTAGTTCAAATAAACTGACTCATCACTTCATGTTCCTACATTCAAATCGACTCATTAGATAATAAAATCTATTTTAGGTAGGACACACTAGTGACTGATTCTATTCGTCTCTCCCCTCCTAGTTCTAACCCAGATCTCCATTAAAGACCATATCCCTAAGCTCTGATGCCAACTGTGACGCCCCCAAATCTGGGTCCACACAGCCCATACTTGAGTCGTCAAAAGACTACAACAAAATTATTACAACAAAGCACAACGTACAACAATACAGTGTATAATAATACACAACTAAGTCTTCACTATTATTGCCACACTATTTTACAAAACGTGAAAACTATGATAACTATTCCTCGGACCCTCACTCCATTCCCCGGCTAGACCCTGTTATGTTTTCATCTCCTGTTGAAAAACAATGGAACAAAAGAAAGGGTGAGCTCAAATAGCCCAGTAAAGAATATCATGACTAAGATAATGACGAATAAATTATCATTAGTCTTCAACAGTTGAGTTCTTGATATAATACAATAGATTACAAGGTTTATATCAAAAACTGCAGTTAAATTCTTAAACAACGTTCAGATCAATAATAGCAGCGGAATGAGTAATCTATTAGAAGAATAATGCAGACTATAATGTCCACTCGGTTCTCTTTTTAGGAAAAACATCATCAACTTTTATCATCTGAAATATCATTAGTCAAGATAATACAAATTCACAGTTCCTGATCATAATCATGCAGATCAACAGTTCATCTTTGCACTACGGGCCAAAGACATTCAATATAACACCAACGGTCATGATTATACCAGATTCAGCCTTTGGTCATAATCATACCAAACAACAGTTCATCTTTGCACTACGGGCCAAAGAGAACATTCACCACGTGCCATAAAAGACACCGAACAGATGTATCGCCTTTAACCTATTATATCGCCTTTAACCTATCATCTGTTCAACAAATATATCACATCTGTGCCCCCGGCCACAGATATTCACAACAGCTTGATTTTTGGATGATTAGAATGATATAAATGATGAACAGAAGAAATTGGATAACAATAAGTATCGGAAGTTTACTTTGTACAGATTCAAATAATGTCCAAATTGTCAACATGATGTGGAGTGAAATTTAAAAATGATATTCAAGATCCACAGTTCAGAATAACGGTTACAATTCAATAGAAAGGTTCACGTAAATAGGAAGGTTCAGTTGAAATAATGAAGTTCAACTATTATGGAACATATAATATTTTCAGGAATTATAGAAGCAATAGTTCCATAATAAATTTCGATTTAGGAGTATGAAAGAAAATAATATCCCTTACCGTAGCAGGTTTGATTAACAAAAGGTGAAGGAAATTAATACAAAGGGTTATTCACCAACAGGCGGCAATCCGCTCCGTAAGGTTATTCCCACAATTTAATAGAATTTGAGTACAAAGAGTTATTCACCAAACAGGCGGCAATCCGCTCCGTAAGGTTATTCCCACAATTTAATAGAATTTGAGTACAAAGAGTTATTCACCAAACAGGCGGCAATCCGCTCCGTAAGGTTATTCTCAGAGATTAATAATGAATGAATACGAAAGGTTATTCACCAACAGGCGGCAATCCGCTCCGTAAGGTTATTCCCACAATTTAATACATGGAAATAAAAGGCACGTCTTATGAGTAAGGAAGAAACAATATTATTATCGAGAATCAAATAATGATAATCCCTTACCATAGTATGTTTGAATAATGGAAGATGAAAAAGATGGTATCCCTTACCTCAACACGTGACTGGATATTGATTTAAATGAGGTTGATTAACTTGAACAGTACACGTATACTTATAGATCTTCACAAATACTCAAGATGACTTAAGCACACTTAGAGAGAACTTTCACAAGAAGTATTTAGAGAGAGAAAGAAAGAACAAGTAAGGAAGTTTATGAAAAATCCTTAAGTTAAGGCTTCTATTTATAGCCAAAAATCTTATCATTCATTTAATCTAAACCATTCATTTAAAGATCATCTTTTAATCTACACCATCCATTTCAAATATTATATTATCTTTAATCTACACCATTCATTTCATATCACCTAATAATCACCTAACTTTATATTATAAACAAATCAATTTAATTATTCAACAATAATTCACACTTTAATCTACACCATTCATTTCATATTACCTAATAATCACCTAACTTTATATTATAAACAAATCAATTCAATTATTCAACAATAATTCACACTTTAATCTACACCATTCATTTCATATCACATAATAATCACCTAACTTTATATTATAAACAAATAACTTTATCAATTCAATTATTATGACTAATTGTTATAAATACAGTATAGTTAGCTCTTAGATATCAAGTCAATAAATTAATGAAATACAACTGTTTAAATAACATCATAATAGAGATAACAATAATGTAAAATAAAGCATACGTTACTGTGTAATGACAATTATTGATTCAATAATGTGAATTACTGTGCATATGTTACTGTGACAATTATTAGGTTCAATAATTTTAAAAACAGTGCAACAACAATTATTGACTCAATGATATAAAATACAGTGTAATGACAATTATTAAATCAATAATGCAAAATACTGTGTAACAACAATTATTGAATTGATAATATAAAATATTATGCAGTGACAATTATCGATGAAATGATGCGTAACAGTTACGGTGTCAATTATCAGACCAATAATATGAGACACTATGCAATACCGTGTGTTACTGTAGAGTACCGTGTGCTACAAAAAATACCATAAACTACCATATGCTACTATTCTTTTATCACCGGTATTTTAACAGTTCCGTTGACTATTTTTATTTAAAAAGGTTACTTCTGTCGTTTTCTATATCCGACAAATATTCCGTTGTGGGGTCCACCAATAATTTATTATTTCGGCGCCGTCGTACGGCACGAATATTCCCCGACCAAACGAATATTCCCCGACAAAGCGAATATTGTCCGACAAAATAAAATTTGCACATAACATCCTTAACTTTCAATTTTGTTAATTTAACCACTTACTGTTTCAAAAAATATATATATATATATATGAAGAAAAATTAAATTTTGTATTTCATAAAATTCGGGGACTTACAGTTAAAATAAGTTCGTGTTCTGAGAACCGACACGTATGTAAGTTCGTGACTCATAGTCATGTGGTGGAGCCCCTCAGCGAATGAACGACTTTGGCCTGACTAGGACAAGCTCTTCAAACCATATGATTGTGGTAAGTTCCTGAGCCCAAATATGTGGTAAGTTTGATGAACAGTGAGTGTCAGTAGAGTTAAGTAGCAAGATTTAAGCGATAATAGATATAGTTATTAAGCTGGAAAAGATGAGGAGTAAAATTGGTGTTTATTTGAGGTTTTAGGATATTCTAAATCTTCTAGCTATGCTAGACCTTGAATTCTTAAAATCATGCCAATTTCACACTTGTGTACCTTTCAAAAGGACATTTAATTTTTTTTTTTGTTTTATCGGGAAGTCGCGGTAAGTCGAATTGTGAGACAATTCATTTATTACTTGTGGCTATACGATAAAACCTAAAATGAATTTTTAAATATTTTGAAACGTTTAAATGAGGGTCTATGCCATTTGTATCGGTTAGACATTATTGATTTTAACTCGAAGTGATGAACTTCAGTAATTTTATTGCACATGTGTGCTCTTGCAAAGTTTAAAGTTCCGATTGATACCCGAACTATTGTTGAAAAGTCTAAGCTAATTGTTTCGGCTAGACAAAAGTCGAGTTATATTTTTCAAGTATTTCTTGGGAGTACCCAGTTTAAATGTTATGCATATACATGGGGTACATAAGGTTGATCTCCATCAGTGGGAGTACCCAGTTTAAATGTTATGCTTATACATGGAGTACAGAAGGTCGATATCCTTAAGTGGTAAGTACTCGGGTTAAATGTTTATAATTTTTGCTGAATTTTTTAAATACCCCTAAGGTGTTCAGTAAACTTTCTAATGACGTCGGACAAAGGGGATTGTGTATTTTAAAGGGGTTATTTTTACTTCCTGGTTATTTAAATTCATTCACAGTTATTGATCAATTGTGAAGACTCCTGGAGCTGTTCCAATGTTCTGGACATCGAGCGAGTAAAGGGGTAAGTATGTTGTAATTTCGAGGACGAAATTCTTAGATGAAGGGGTGAATGTAATAACTGTGACAAGTGTAAGATATTAATTTCACCTCACCTCAAATTCTAATCAATGTGTTAAGTTTTAACACATGTTATAATCACGTGCCAATTTTTTCAAGCACATTATTTATAAAAAGATGAAAGTAGGAAATGATAGTGTAATGAACTGACTAAGATTCGACAAAACACTTGCATCGCTATTTGGAAGATTCGGCGACTTTTATCTCAATTTCCTCATCTCTTCTTGAAGTTCCTTACGCATAGCCTCTTCCAATTGATTATGTCTTGCATCCATCATAGCTTGAAATTGGGGGGTCTCCATCACAACAAAGATGAGAGATTGCATATCAGGTGATGTAGGTGAGGGAGTCAAGCAAGATGTAGAGCCATTTGTAGAAATCGATTCTGTAACCCCCTTAAAATCCCTGCACTAGCTACGACAGACATTGTGCATTAAACTCCATACATTTATCAACTTAACCAATGATCTCATAATCATATTGGTTGAATTAGTCTTATTTTAGACTATACATTAAAAAAATTCGTAACTTTGTCTCTGGATCTTAACTTGATCTCAATCTCATTATTTATACAGGTATCAACTTGTAGTTCATCCGTATAAATGGATAATACCATATATAACTGTCCAATTTTAACCTTAAGATTTAAATATTCTATAACTTTACATATTCTAAGATTCACGACATTAAATCATTAAGATAGTTCTTGGAAACAGAGAATCTCACGATGAATGTTTGTATCTTCATCCGTGATAAATATTTGCATCTTTATTCATGACAAATGTTTGTATATTTGTCCGTTGCAAAATTCTATTTGTCCATACAGAACATGCCCAACTAGTTAAAACCCTCACTCGAAACACATTTGGTTATAGTGATATTTCTTCATATCAATAATCCTACTTATCTCACATTCAGAACAGTAATAACAAGTTTGTACCTGGATCCGAGGAACCTAACAATGAATTTGACTAGTTAACATCGATTAGTCTTGTCTCAGATGCTTATAGTACTCACAAGTCATTTACCAATCCTCATCTAGATAAATAGATCATTATCAATACTAAGTTAAGTTTTTAACAATTATAAGTTATATCAAAATAAAGACATAACAACATTCTATTGATAATAATTTATATCATTAATTTAATATTTAGTTACATGGTTTGTTTGTGCGTATTACAAAAGTCATTATGACTTTATATAAATATAAGTAATAAAGCATGAAAACCTAATCTACGCTTTATCTTTATGTTCATGATCTTCTTACATTCTTCTTAATTTGCAAATAAGTTTTATTAGCAAGAATGAGTACGACGACTCAGCAAGTCTAACATATTATCACATACACAGTTTATGCTTTTATATAAACTTTAACATACTTTGACTGAACATACATCTCAGTTAATAATCACATTAATTTATGCTTAACCATAACCATATTTCATACATACTCATAAACATCATCAAATATCAATTAACATTTAATAGTTAATCAAAAACTAAAACTTAATCATTTAAGCACATAAGACCTTCATTCATGTACTTTCACATATCAACTATCACATAATAACATGAACAATCTTAGAACATACTAATAACACATATAGGTTTAGAACTTGCCTCAAATCAAAACTATAATTTCTCGGCGGAGCGTTAAAACCCTACACAGTCATTTAGTGCATAAGTGGTTAGATTCATCGTATTATATAACTTCATTAGTCTTATATTAACTTATTTAAACTATTTTCATAGGTGAAATTATTTGAAAAATTGGCTAACTCAAAAACTCATTTTTAAGCCAAATTTTCGGATTTGGGTAGATTGTTGGACTACCAGACCGCGACTCGGTTAAATGGCCATAGATTCTTTGTTTTAAAACTTTTTTTAGTTGTTTAAAATTCTACGCGTTCGTAAATTCCGCCTCTAAAATTCATATTTAGACCAAAGTATGAAATTCCTAACAGATTTGCACAGATTTCAGCCTAAAGGTGACTACATAAAAACTACTTGAACCTTCTTTGAACTAATTGGTAAAACATGATACCACAAGCATTAATTTGCTAGGATAACATATCTAACACTCAATAACACTTCATAACATAAAAATAATAAATTATAAACCTTCTCATAGAAGATTCATGACTTTTGCTCAAGAACATATAAAGAACGCGTAGAACAAAAAATCGTACATGACTACGACTTATGTTCATGAGCTTTTGGATTTCAAACTTGAAATAATTTGAGCATTATAACTGCTTACATAAGTGATTATGACACTTTATATTGGACAAAATTTGGTCATTATAACGGCTTGTTTACTTGATTATAACAATTTATAATTATTGTTCAAGAACACATGAAGAACACAGAGAACGACAATCGTACATGGCTACGACGTACATTCTTGAACTTTAATTTATGAAATGAAATTCGACATTATAACTACTACAAAATGAAGAAATGCTCACTACTACAAAATAGTAAAAAGATAACACTTAAACAACAACGTTTTTATAAAAAACGTTGTGGTGTTTTTTTTAACAACGTTTTTTCAAAAAACGTTATAGATACATATGCAAAAACGTTATGTATTTATAAGGGGTAATAATTTGTTTGAAATTTATAACGTTTTTTTAAGAAAATATTATCTATTTAAAAAACACGGAGCTTAAAAAAAATAGCGCGGAAGTGAAAACTTAAAATTAAAATACGGAGGATATATACTTTCTGATTATTAAAAAGCATTATAGAGAGAGAAACAATCTACGCATTTTGAATCTTCCAAGTGAATTCATCTCTCTCTCTCTATCTGTATTTGTATTTAAGCTGGAGCCCTAGAGATTTATATGGTTACAAGTGTTACTAATGTTACTTTTACTAATCTAAAACGGTACGTTCATCTTCCTCTTTTTTCATGACGCGAAGATTGATCTATTTTTTCGGTTGGCGCCATTTAATGTTTCAGTATCCCTCCATTTTTTTTCATCTCTGTTAATTTACTTTCTCATTTTCTCATCTTCCCCAAATCTCTGAGTCATCCTTTCTCTCTCTCTCTCTCTCTCTCTTATAATCTCTCTTCATCTCTTAATCTTCCTCGCCGCCAGATCTCAAAGCTAGCGGCTCATCTAGGGCACCCAAATTGCAAAGCTAACTTCAATCTCTCCCTCTCTCTCTTATATATTTCCGCTTTGTTTTTGTTTGTTTTGATGAATTTATGATTTGTTTTGATTGATTGATTGATGAAATACAGGCATGTTGTTCTTTCGTGCACTGGTATGCTGGTGAAGGAATGGGCGAGATGGAGTTCACCGAAGCAGAAAGCAATATGAATGATCTGGCGTCCGAGTACCAGCAGTATCAGGATGCTACCGTTGATGAGGAAGACGAGTATGAGGACGAGTAGATGGTCGGGTAGGAGGAACTGGGGTTCCTGCAAGGCTTTTGCTGTGACGGGCTTCATTTTCGCAGCTGCTGAATGTGTTGTTGAAAAGGTATTATTATATTCAGTAATTTTCGAATTACTCCAAATTATTTAGGAAAAGAGGGTGTGGGGCTTGAGCACCCAATCTATGTGGACTTTTGTATGTTCTGTGATTATAAATTTTTTTTACTAGTTTATGCTTTGTTTTATCCTTCTCTGAAGATTTAGGGATAACGCTTCAGTTGGTTAATATTTTATTTGGATTATTGCTTTAATTTTCTTTTGGTTTGAAGGCTCGTGCAAAACATAACGTGATAAGCACAATTGTTGCAGGATGAGTAACTGGAGGAACAATATCAGCAAAGGATCTTGTTTAATTACCTCTGCCATTTTAGACTCGTTATCTTTCTTACAAATGCAAATTAGCGTGAAAAACATAATTAGTTAAAACTGTTACTTATTTTGTTGGAAGATGTCATGCTATCATTCTATATGAGCTATTTGGATTATTCAGTTAATTTACTGTCTGGAATTTCTATCTAGATCACCTGCATCTGAAAATATGGGTCCTTGTCTGTAGTTCTTTTACATTCACATGCAGTAAGGGGCTTCTTGCTTTCACAGGAAAATTAGTAATGTTCAGCATGATTCTCGAACTTCTATGAAGTTTGCCTACTTTTCTGGCAGTTATCATTGCATAAGTTAAAATTTCTTCCTGTTATCATTGGGTCACCTCTGTTTGGAAGTTTTTGCACTATATCTTTGATTGAATATTTCAGATTGCCTATGGTTGAGCATGTTCAATTTTCTAACATATAGTTCAACTAAGTGTTGATAATATTACTAGTTTATTACTAATATTTTTAAAAGAACAGAAGATTTCCAACTTCAGGACACCAATATGATACAGCTGTTTGTTGATAGGATGGGAAACCAGCTGCTGTTTACTATTTGAACAATGAAATTATTTTGTGCAATTTGCTATTCTTGTATAGGAGAACCAGTTACTATTCACCTTAGCTCTAAGTGTTTATTCTTATAGATGATGGATGTAAGTTCTTTATCATCACTACTCAAGGCCCTAGGCCCTAGCCCTGTTCATTGTATGATTTAGTTGGTGATTCACTGATTCTATTCTTTTTTGTTTGTCTTATCGATTCTTTTCCTTATCTTTCAGGTTGATGATAACATATGTAAGTTTGCAAAGAAGGGTCTAACACCTTCTCAAATTGGTGTTATTCTTCGTGATTCTCATGGCATTGCTCAAGTGAAGAGTGTCACTGGAAGCAAGATTTTGCGGATACTCAAAGCTCATGGTACATCTTGCTATTCTGTTCTAGTTGGATTCTATTCAATTCTAAAAGTGGCTGACTTGTTTGTTTGTTTTCCTATGACTGGCTAGGACTTGCTCCTGAAATTCCTGAGGATCTTTACCACCTAATTAAGAAAGCAGTTGCAATTAGGAAGCATTTGGAGAGGAACAGGAAGGACAAGGATTCTAAGTTTAGGTTGATCCTTGTTGAGAGCAGGATTCACCGACTTGCTCGCTACTACAAGAAGACCAAGAAACTTCCTCCCGTCTGGAAATAGTAAGTTGCTTCTAATTTTTTTCCTTGTTTCAATCTTGGTGTATTGATAACTGTATATAGTTACTGTATTATGCCAAGTTTTAGTTAAGAGTATAAGAAAATTGAAAACATTTGCATTGATGAAATATATATTAATGATTGTTTAAATAATGTTGTTTATTTTTGGCTTCATAATATTATAGGATATTCCCTTACATATTGTACAATTAATTTGGATGTATGCATTGCGTGTAGTTTATGTATCCTGTGTATAAAGAAATTTCGGATATACAATTTTCCAATGTTGGTTGACTGATTGTTAGCTTATTAATGGCAAAGAAGTACAGAGTTTGGCTTGGTCAAGCAAGCCGAACTCTGTACCTATAAATGCTGCTGTGTCTGAATATTGGTCTGAATAGGATGATTGAGGGATTGGTTAAGAGCTTTTCCCACTGTTTCTGTGTTCGTTAGTCATTAAAAAATATTCAAAATTTGTGACCATAATGGTAACTTAGAACTGAAGCTAATGATTAAAGTCTTATAGATGTTTGTACTTGCAGTTGGTTTTAAGGGGTTGACTTGACACCTAACTAACTACGCAGGTCCAGCTTATGCCATTTGGCAACTTCTTATGCTTTGTCCTGCTTTTAGGATGGTAGTTATTTATTTAATATTTTGTTCATGTTTTTAGTTGTGGTGTTGCAGAAGCTAGTAGTGAGAGGATATGATTTGAAACCATTGTAATGAATATATGAATAATGATACATTCCAAAGCAAGGTGCTGCTGGCAGAGTGAAATAGATTTGACAATATGAGTTATTATACTGTGTCCTATGAAGGATCAAACAAAAGTTCTTGCCCATCTCCAATTATTTATTTTTATTATTTGAGTTCCATGTTAATTTGAAGCATGAAGGAGAGTTTCTCAGTAATATAACGAATACAAATTTATTTTTGTTAGATGATTTTTTTGTTTTTATGTGATCCCCTTTTGCATTTGATTCTTATTTGGCTGGTCTTTCCTTGCAGTGAATCCACAACAGCCAGCACCCTCGTTGCTTAGAGGATTATTTTGGTAGAAGTTGGGGCTTTTGTACTTTGAATGTTCCCTTAGACTCTGTTTTTTTTTCAAGTATTTTGTCTGCTTCATAAATTAGATGTTTTTGTGGATGCTTGAGTTTGTTGAGGAATGTTAAAAATATATTGACATTTTTTTTATTATTTTCTCACTTTATCAACTTTTATTTGTTTGTGGTCTTAAATCCTTCTACTGGTTTGAGAGTCGAATAACAGATTCTATACTTGTACGTATGCCTTGATGAATGATCATGTCTGGTACACTTAACATCATTCCAATTTGCTGCTCTTTAGGCCTAGACTTCCATGTACGTACATGGACTGAAGTCTACTCTTTAGTCCTAGAATTCCACGTACATACATTGACTGAAGTCTACTCTTTACTCCTTAAGGATGGATTATACTTGATATATTTGTAACTTTTATTTTAATAATTATATTAGTATATTATATTCGGTATAATTTTATTTATAAAGGAATGTGTTCGTAGGTTTGTGGTATAACTTTTGGCAAAGTAGGGATTAGTTTTGTTTAGGGGAGGTTAAACTATGTCAGAGTATGTACAATTCAAACTTAATATTCATTATTCAACATAAATAAATAAGCCAACAAAAGAAATTTTACTCGCGTTTATAGATGAAGTATTTTACTTCATGGTTTGGAAGTTGTTGCTTGAAAGGAATTTTGACTTTTCTCTGTATGATTCTATGCTTCCAATTTTTAGGTATTTGCAAGATTGTTTCCCCTCTGAATGCATCTGTTCCTGCTGATGTAGTGTTGATGAAAGAAAAAGTAGGTTTCAAGTTTACCACTAGAGTACAACCTCTTCGTCTTACCGAGTGGAATACTGATGACAGAGTTACTTTCTTTATGAGCGGGAGGTGAGTTTACATATGAAATTGATATGCAAATATTTTAGTAGATTATTATTTGTTCAGACTTTGTTACATGTGATTTATCAGAAACTATGAAGAATTATGCGCCAACAGTTTTGCAAGATTACTTTTCACTTTGAAGGGAGTATATATAGCATATAGAACAGTTGGGAACTGTATCACTTCTATCCTTTTAAGTTATACAATTTGTAGTTATTTTTTTTGTATGACTAATAATTAAAGAAATTCTGATTTGGTCCTTATGTTCCTGCTTTTGTGATGTGAAATAATACTGACATGCTATACGAGATTCAATGGGAAACAGTGTAATGATTGTCTTTCTACTATTGTTACTCTCTCAACATTAAGATATAAGATGATTGTCTTTCAGGGTCAATATTACCGACTCTCAGTGCCTCTTTTTCTAGTTCTGAATTTAATCATCCTTAGTTTTCTGTACTATTAACTGACACATCGTATGTTTCTCTGATATAGGTAGTTATTTCGTTACACCAGCTTAAAGCAGTTAATTCTTCATCAAGCAGAACCAATTCTGCTGAAAAATACATCCAGGTTATATCTGTTGATAACCATGAATTTTGGTACATGGGTTTTTTGAACTATGACGGCGCAGTGAACTGCTTAGAGGTTTAGATATTTATTTTGGGAGTTAATGGTGGATGTACATGTTAATTTAGATTAATGTATTTTGGGAGAAAACTTTTTTGCACATGATTAGGTAGTAGTGCGCCACAGTTAATTTGGTATATTTTGTGGATAGTTGATATATTTTGTGGATGTAATAATTTGAAACTATAAACGAATGGTATTATTGGATGTATTTTGAAATTGAAAATGGTTGATACATTTTGGCTTTAAATGATAATTTCGAGTTTTTTTAACTATATATCATTGCATTAATATTAGCAGTTCTACAAGTACAACATTGCAGGTGCACCACTACTATGTAATGTGCTAAATAGAAGACACCTTTAAAACGTTGTATAAATGAGCCTAAACGTTGTGTAATGTATTAACAAAGATATATTACAACATTTTTATGTTACACTACAACATTTTAAAAACGTTGTCTAAACGTACTACAATAGATGACATCTTATAAACGTTGTATAAATTAGTCTAAAGGTTGTGTGATGTATCAAACTACAACGTTTTATACCAGAAAATGTTGTGGAATGATACAATCTACAACGTTTTCAAGCATCTTAGTATTTATTTAAAGACAATGTACAACGTTTTTTAGTAAAAAACGTTGTATTATGAGCCAACTACAACGTTTTAAAAACGTTGTATAAAATGGGTCAAATAGATGACACCCTTAACCTCGACGTTTCTGGGAGAAAATTACAACGTTTTTTAAGTGTTATCTTTTTACTATTTTGTAGTAGTGGCTTAAGAATACGTGAAGAACATGTAGAACAATAATCGTACATGGCTATGACTCACGTTCTTAAGCTTTTATATTACAAAATTTAATCGAACATAATAACAACTAAAGATTTACCTCTCGAAGTGAAAGCTTTAACAACAATTGTGCAAGGCTTCTATGCTTCAATTCTTATGACTTCTCTCAAAATATAACTAGAGCTTCTGTTCTCTCAAATTTCTTATGAAATGGTGGAGAATAATGAAGAGTGAAGGCTCCTATTTATAAGACTTTCAAAGTTAGGCATTAGGGTCATTAGGTTTTAACTCATCATCATATTGGCAAGTCACCATCGTTAGTCACTGTGATGAATCACCAACTCATCATCACATTGGCAAGTCACTATGGTGAATCACCAACTCATTTAATGCTAATTACACTTAACACTAATTAACCTTGATTAGTTTATCGCTAATTTTACTTACATGCTTAAGGAATTTACCTAATTGTAATTAATCCTTACTTAGTGACTTAGTTGGTGATTAACAAACCTCATTAGCCATGTTTGGCTTACATAAGGCCACATCTCACCAAGCTAAGCTTGACAACACACCAAAGGAAGTATTTTGTAAGTATTGCATACTTTCATAATGGCATAAATGCTTTGGTATAATTTTTATATTCTATCCGTATAATTTTTGTATAATACATGTATTTATGAATTGTAATATCCCGGATATTTCACAAGATTTTTAAATAAGGTATTGATGATAAAATAAAGGTTGAGGTTAAAACCTAGATTTGGAAGAGTAAAAGTTGTAGAAAGTGAGTAAACATTTGACCATAATCTTGGTGTTAGGATTTAAATGTGAGTGGACATAGGTTTTTAAATTTTAAAACTTAGAATTTGATTATTATGTATACTTGGAGGTATATTAATAATAAGGTAATATAAAACCTTTAAAAGCTTGGTGAATTTATTGGACAAAAAGGGAAAGCCATGTATGTTAATATATTTAATTAATTACATGGACTGTGTGTAAACTTTGTTATTTAAAATTTACTAGCTTGTAGGAAGGTCGTTTATGGCTATGTCAATATTTGTAATTAATTAGGTACTTGAGTTAATTGTTATGTTATGAGATATTATTCATAAATTATTTGATAAGGACCCCAAGTGATTAAATTGGTAAGATTGGTTGGGCAAATGTAATTAGGGCCCAAAATATAAATTGAGAGAATTAAAGGCTATGCAATATTTTAATTTAAACGACTTGAAAATTTTACCATAAGGGCTAGATTAAAATGTTAATTAATTAAGTAATGTACTTAATTAACTGTATGAATTAATATTTCATATTTATTTTGATAATGCTACATGATATGTGATTTATGTAACAGATTGAGGTCATGTTAGTGTGACAATTTAGGTGAGTCAATGTGTAGCTTTTAATCATAATCCTTATGTAAACTGTCACTACAAGACCAGTACATATAAAAAAAATTACCCAAGCCAAGAAGGGTACAATTCGGGTTAGGGGTTTGATGGCCCAACATATTAATTGGAAAAAATCGGAGGTTTTGAAGCATTTTATTAATAACGGTCCTAGTCAATTGGTTAATTAAACCCAATTGGTAAATTTCAAAACCAGCCCAACTCTTGAATTACTTTAGCCCAACCCGAGCAATCATACTTCTTTTCTCCATTCCAATTTCGACAGTCCATGTAGTATCATGGCAATTGGTTTAAACCCAACATTCAGCAGCCCAAAAACCTTGTGTATGTGATGTTCGACTAGTCTTATTTTGGGACAATCAAAATGGGACAAAGCAGGGAACAAGAGCACGTAATGTGCAGATAGAAGTGACCAAGGATGAGCATCGTGTCAACCGGCTGGGCAGGAAAGGAGTAGCTGATGAAGTGACTTGATAGGTCAGTTAGGGGCTGTCTAGAAGCCAACTTGTAAGGGCCAAACTAGGACGGCTATAGCTAGTATAGAGAGGGAGCATTTCACTCTCTTTTTAATTGTTAGAACCTTGTCATTTTCGGCAGTTTCATAGTAGAGAAAGGAGAGAGAGAGTTTTTGGCAGTAGGAACAAGGAGGAAGAAGATTTCAGCCTTGCATCTCCTTGAATCAACTCATAGCCATAACAAGGGGACCTTCAAGTACCAAAGGTATATAAATACTTTAACATTAAACCTTGGATCATAGCTAATTTTCCTGTTTTATCTCTCCTATTTGACTGATTGTGGGAGGTTGTGATGTGATTACATTTCAGTTCATGTAAGCTAAACTAAGAAGAAATCAAATTTTAACTAAACAAAACCTTAGTTTTACTTCTTGTATAAAATGGGTTTGTTAAATTCCAAATGTTAAGCTATATTATGGGCGTGAGTCTGTAGAGAAGATTCTCATAAATCTAACAAGCTAAACGATTCATTATATGGTTGAGAAACTAAGGGAAAATGAGAAAATAAAATTTTGCCGGAAAATATTTTCCAATACTTGTTTCAACGTGAAATCGCTAATGAATTATGAAAATAATTATATGTATGGACACCTAAGAATGTGTAGATGAGATCTGGGCAAGAAATTCCATGAAAACTCGCCGGAAAATCTGCACAGCCGTCGGAGAAGATGGCCGGATTTTTGCCGCCGGCAAACTTTTCCGGCAGAGCCCGTTTATCCATGTTAGAGGCGGAATTTGAAGAAACTTTGTATTAGAAAGTTGTAGAGAATTTAATTTCATGTGGAATGGACATAAAATTCATAATTTTTGGATAAGAGGTTTAATTATTATAAATTTTTGAAGTTTTAGCACTATGTAAAATTATAATTAAATTACTGAAAATAGATTTTGAGCTAAAATTTTGGTTACGATAATCTTCTAATATTATTTAAGAATTACTGAAAGTGTTTGGTGATTTATGGAAGAGCATATGCATTTATTATATTTTTAAGACATTTAAAGTTAGTTTAAAAATGGTAGAAATTCATAGAAAATTCTATGAATAGTGAAAAATTATGAAACTTGGTGAAAAATCCTACAATATTATTTCATAATTTCTGAAAAGTTTTGAAAAATTATTGAAGCGAGGATGTATTTATTGCATTTTTAAGCTATTTAAAGTTAATGTAAAAGTTTGTGAAAATTCATAGAAAATTCTATGAATGGTGAAAAATTATGAAACTTTGTGAAAAATATTATAATAATATCAAGTTAATATTTATGGTGTTTGGAGGATATAAAAGTGTAATGACTGGAAATTTTCACCTGACATTAATTGTGTAATTATTAATTAAATATTAATGAAGTGAATTTTCATGTGAATTATTTGTGAGAATTGTATGTGATGTGCAAGTTAATTTACTTTATATTAACTATGTAAGGTAGAGTAAAAGAATTAATTGATAGAAATCAATTAAGTAAGAAAGAATTTAAGCTTATAATAATTAATTATCAAAGCTTGTAAGATTGTCATATATGACAATGAGAATGATGCGATGATAATGATTTAATTAACTTTAATTAAATTTAAAATTAGAAGAGAAATTAAAATATTTTATGTATAATTATATTGCATGCTTGTGTGTAGTTAATTGAGCGCCTAATAAATAAGTTAAGTTATAATCCATTAGATGGCAAGTTTAATTGGATTATGTAATGGAATTATTTTATAATCCTATAGTATCTATATTTTATGTGAGCTAATTGATTAAATTAATTAGTGGATCAAGGTATTGTTTGGACTAGTTAGTTAGTCCAATGAATTATTTATTTTGGAGATTAGTTGGATTATGTAATGAGCCCAATGGTTGAAGTAAAGGGATGATTAATTGATTTAAATTATGGTCCAACAAGATGATGGATCACAACTGTATTTATAGCCCAAATTAATTATTTATAGCCCAATTTAATGGTTCAATTGATAAGCTTCTAGAAGGATATTATTTTTGCAAGTTAACCATTAAAAGAAAATCAAAAATTGGTGGATAAATTGGGCAAGAATCCGGCCATGATGGAGGGCCCCACAAGGGTTGAAATTTCATGCATGTTGCTTGATTTGTTGCTTGGAGATGGAGTGTAAATCTTGGCTAACTTGAAATCAATTGAAAAGGACCAACCAATCCCTAAATAAGAGGAACTAGAATGGGAAAATGGAGTGACTAACTAGTTGGAATATATATATACAACATGTGTATGTATAGGATTTGGAGGCTATAAATAGCCATCAAGCTCATTTGTTGGGAGTTTTTGGAAAAACTTGCAAGAAGTGCTCTCAAATTAGTGTAGTGAGTTGGAGCGAGTTGACTCCTTGAGTAAGTAAGAAAAGAGTGAGTCTAGTAGTGAGTTGAACCGAGTCAAGATCAAAGGAAGTTATTTTCCAAGTAGATCGAAGCAAGGAAGAAAGCTAGCAACCAAAACAAGAAGGTATAACATTCTTATTCTTAGATCTACTAGGTTTTGATTTTATTTTTAAGTTTTATGTCATGGTTGGTTGTGGGAGAAATTTATGTGTCGGGATCATGAAGGATCCGAAGATATAAGGTGGAGATTTGTGTGGGAGATTATGTGATTTATATATGAATATGAGTTTTATGTTTGATAGTTAGGTATTTTGTGTTTATAAGGGGGTTTATGGTGTTTTATAAACTCCTTCATGTTCAAAAATAATTTTAAAGCTTGATGATGTGTAATACATGTTAAGATATCTTGTAGATGCTCAATCATGGTTTAAACATGTATTTATGACTTTAAATGCCAAGAAAACCATAGAACTATCAAGTTGTAGTTTTGTACAAAAACCCTAATTTGGACAGCCTACTTCGGGTGTATCGCAGTTTTTTTCAGTAACTCATATGGAAAATATGAAGACACTGGTGGATAGATCTTTAAGTTTACAAGAAAACCCAATTGGATTCACGTGATTTCGAGTTACGAGTGATTTATAGTGATTTTTACCGTAAAGCTGTCAAAATCTGGAAATTGTGAAAAACATTCTGCCCAAAAATTTTCCGGACTGTTTTGGACCAGTAAACGGATTCTAAAAATTACAGGCTTCTTGAATATGAAATTATATGTTAATAAGAAGCTCCTGTCCAAAAATGAGGTCATTCCGACTTCGGATGAGATCATAGTAAATTAACGAAGTTTTCGGTTTTAAAAATGGAAACTACTATAAGTTGAGTTTTATTGCTACAAAAATTATGAAATTTTTACAGGATATTAATTATGGTCTAATAAAGCTATCGGACAAGTTTCAGATTTTTCTGATAAATTTTCGATTTTGGTGTGTTAAAACAAACACCTCAACGTGAGTAGGTTTAGTTTTCTTCTCATTTTCCTACCATCACGAAAACAAAAGCACAAGAATCAAACATTTTTAATTGTATTAAAGCAACTATGACAAAAATTACCTACAAGCTTTTTCGTGTGACTTATAAACGGTATTAAATCTGTAGCGACCCAGAATATTTAATAAAGAGAAATAAAATTATTGACAATAATCGTAAATTTCGGGGCGATTACTTAAATCAGTGTATGATGGCTTTGAGTTATTTAATTATGTGTCGAGATAATTAAAGGAATTAAAGGAAGGTTCAATTAATGGGTGGATTAAATTAATGGACCAACCTAGGTTGTATAATATCAAAGATTGATAGTGTGACGACCCCAAATCCGGGTTCCTTTAACCCTGGACCTGGTTCATCACTATACATCATCTTCATACACGTTCTATAACTAATGCGGAATATATAAACATAAATTGTTTATTCAACAACATTTCCCAAGGTTTCTAACCTTAACTTACATATATACCTTTCGATTCATAAAAAGGTTTACAAAATTACTTACATCATATAACAATTTAGTTATAATGCATAACACTATAATCTTGTCTGTTGCTTCTGTCTCCGTCTCTCCTTGGACATTCGTATTATTCTGAAATTTGTTATCATGATATAGCAAGAGTGAGCAACGACTTTGCTCAGCAAGTTTAAATACGATAACGATATATCATGATTGAAAGAAAGAATAAGCTTTTGAATTTTCAACAATATAATAATTGTGAAAGAGTACGAGTCATAATTTCACTAATTGAATGACTGAATAAATAAATGTTGAGTGTCAACAATGACCATGAACAATTTAACTGAACCTTATGGTAATGAAGGTGATCAGCCTTTCATACCTGATGAACACATGCAACATGCACTATGTGCGAATCAACAATTTAAAGATGTGGAATAATTATACAGAATTAAACCATAGCATGCTTGAAACATAATAACTTGAGTTTGAGTTAGGAACTTGAACAATAAAATAATATATCCTGCTCGAATATAAATTGAGTAGGGTTTAGGAAACTTGCACAAAGTAAAGTTTGAAGATAGGAAACTTGCCTGTCTGCTCAGCTACAATAAATGTCTAGCTTTAACTAACTGGCTTTGAAAGACCTAACATTAATAAAGTTGGTCTAATAATTAGTACAACGTATTTGCACAACTATACGCTCACTAAGGAACTTATTTATCACATAAGTACTAACACATAATTTACATCAGTCAAAACAATATTATTAACCTTATTGACTCTCAATCAAATTAGGTTAATAATTTAATAAGTTAGAAAATAATTTTCTTAAGTGTTAAACACTTATTAAACTATTAAACAATTTATTATAATTGTTTAAACAAAAGAGTTAAAAGACATTTTCTTTATTCCATTTAATTACTATTTAACATTAATTAAATAGTAAGTAATTAAATACCTTTAGTTATTATTTAATAATAATTAATAACTTACTAGATTTATTTATTATTTAAAGTTAATCAAATAATAAATAATTAAATACTCAATCTTAGTTGTCTTTAATTATTATTTAATAGTAATTAAATAATAATTAATTAATTTATCATCCTTGTTTATTATTTAATATTAATTAAATAATAATTAGTTTAATCATAAATTCAGAAGATATAATATTAACTAGATTAATATTTACAACATTTAAATATTAATCCTAAATACTTATTATATTTGAAAAATATAATATTAAACTAACTAGATTAATATTTACAACATTTAAATATAAATCCTAAATACTTATTATATTTGAAAAAAATATAATATTAAACTAACTAGATTAATATTTACAACTTTTAAATATTAATCCTAAATACCTATTATATTTAAAAAAATATAATATTAACTAACTAGATTAATATTTACAACATTTAAATATTAATCCTAAATACTTATTATATTTGAAAATATAATATTAAATTAACTAGATTAATATTTACAACATTTAAATATTAATCCTAAATACTTATTATATTTGAAAAAAATATAATATTAAAATAACTAGATTAATATTTACAACATTTAAATATTAATCCTAAATACTTATTATATTTGAAAAATATAATATTATATACCTAAATATCATTTTTGTATTATTATTATTTTTGTTATAATTTTAAATTAATTTTTAAACATTTAAATTAATTAAAATTATCCAGAATGGCAAAATCGTAATTAAACTGAAAAACCGGACCGATGGCAATCTTGTAAATAATCAGAAAACCGAACGGAGGGGCAATTTCGTAATTTCCGCCGAAATCTACGTCCGCGCATTGCGCGCGATAGGAAATAACAGGCCCCAAAACGGCACCGTTTTGGGGATCTGTCGGCTGACATCCGCGCGTTACGCGCGGCTACGGATTTTATAGGCAAAACGGCGTCGTTTTTCCTTCCGCGTGCGACAGTGAACAGGGTCTCGCGCGCATTGCGCGGCACCCCCTTTTTCCTTCCTTAGCAGATTGTGAACAGTGACTTTTTATACACCACTTTAATAAAAATTATACATTCAAGTAAGCTTTAAAAATCCAGAAAAATTACCAATCACTTAATATCAATTTATAACATGAAAATTTAATTTTTCATGATTTAATATTAAAATTTTTATATAAAAAAATTTTACATCACATAAACTACCACAAATCATAACTTTTTATGTATAACTCCATTTTGAGTGATTCAAACTTTGTTTTTCTCATGATTTAATGTTCTATAATATTATAACATTAAATCTAAATTCTATAAAAATTATTTTTGTACATTAATTCCAAAACTTGTTTACACACTATTAAACACATATTTTAGCATACAAAATATACCAAAATACAACCCAAGCATATTAAACTCAAGCATGGCATAAATATTACCACCATACATTATTAACTATATTAACATATTTATACTAACATGATAATTTATTTAATTTAAAAACAAAAGTATATTTAAAATAACCATTACCTCATTTTAATGGCTATCTTCATTTTTCTTCCAAACTAGGTTGTGAAAGAATATCTCATGATCCAAGAACTCCTTCTCCTTCCTTATCCTTGCTCTCAAATATTTTCTCTCTAATTTGAAAAGTGATAGAAGAAAAAAATGACTAACATTTCTCTCTCTCTAATGACTTAAGTCTTTCATAATGTATAGATATATATCTTATATCTATGAATTTAGACCAACACAAGTTAGCTCTTGGATACTTACACAAGGAAATTAACCCATGCCTTAGTTGGTGAGGATTTTGTGGAAAAAGTCTCACCAAAAATCAAAAGAAGCAACCTAATTATTAAATAATTAAATAATAAAATAAAAAAAGAAATCATCTCACCCACTCTTTCTCCTCCTTGCCGGCTGATGGCTCTCTTTCTTGTCCCAAAATTAGTGTCACAAACTCACTTTTTAATAATTAATAAGTTATATAATTGTTTTTCCAAGTGGGCCAATTATTGGGCTTTAATTTAAAATACCAATTGGACTCCTATTAAATTGTTTGGGCTACTAAATTGTCAAGTCCATTTAATTTATCATTGGACTATTTAATTATAACCCAAATGATTAATTATTAATTTTGTTACACATTAATTATCCAATCCATAATTAAATAATAATTGAATTGATTAATTAATTAAATACTCTAACCCATTAATATTAAATTACTAAATGGACTAATAATATTATTAATAATATTTTACATTATTTACATTAATTAATTATCATATTAATTAATTTATTATATTTAATTCACTCATTATATTCAATTTAATTGAATATTTAATTAATAGGAAACTTATCAATTATTTTGATATTAAAACTTTATGGTTTGTTTCGCTAGTAATAATATATATAATCTATATATATTATTTATACACATCACCTTAATTTAAAAATAATTTCACAATAAATTATGAAATTTAAATAAATACAATATATAATTTAATATATATTATTTACGCCATAAATTAAATTATTTAATACGTTTACATTAAATAATTTATTTCTCATCAATTATGGAAATAATTCCATTTACCCGAAAATACATTAAAATAATAATATATTTACTCAATTTCTTATTTAAATAATTTATTAAATTATTTAATTAATATTACACAAATAATTGTATAATTCAATTTCTCACTCTCATAAATCATTTACAATGATTTATTTAATTATAGAATATATTCATTTAATATATTCAATTACAATTTAAAATTTCTCAATTAATTTAAACCCTTTATATATATGTACATATATAAGAAATTAAATATTGTACAATATATATAATTACTAATCTCCTTTAATTAATTCAACTACTTTATATAATTATAATTATATAATTTACATAATTATTCCTCACAAATAATTTATCAACAATTTGCATAATTGTTGATTAATGAATAAATTAATTCCACAATAAACCTTTTAATTCAATTCGGATTAATTTAATATTAATCTATCTATTTATCACAATTTAATTAATCATTAAATTATGTTACTAAATATGCACACATATATATATATTCATATAAATACATATTTAATTTACACGCAACCACGTCGCATAATTACATAACTCCGCTAATTAAATTATCTTAATCTAATTAGACTTGCTATTAGCCAAGTTCATTGAATTATCACTGTACTTGCTAACTAAAAAAAAATTTTGATATCACCATATCTAAGTTAGTCCGATAAATTTAATTTGGACCTCTATTTATCTATCACTACTAGGTTATCAAACTCCAACCTTTATTAAATATTAAATATTTTATTTCTAATTCATTTAAATATCCGGGATATTACATTCACCCCTTCTTCTAAAAATTTCGTCCCCGAAATTATCTCATACACATTTCTACCAATTTTCATCTCTGAGTATAACTCTTTACTCATCAAATTCTATGACCACCCTTTTCTAGGAAGTTCATATTTCTAAACTCATAATTCCAGAACAATGGAATATCTTGCAGAAGAATAAATTGAAAATCAATATCTTACAGAAGAATAAATTGAAAATCAAAATATTCATTAAAACTTTCATACTATGCTGAGGAGTCATCAAGACTGTGAACATGGAATTAACTGAATTCCGAATAAATAGTATTTATCTCTGTAAATACTTATAAACAGAGTGTTTATCAATCACAAAGACTGAAAACATTCCATAGGTGTACGCTAGGTGATCAGCCTATCGTACTTCTGCGTTGTGCACAACGACTTCTCACGGGGTCGAACTCTTTGGATTTACCAACCCATATCAGCATGCCACCACTGTTGGGCGCCCCCTCGCGGGTTCTTTATTCATGGCTCTGACATATCCCCCATTACGGGGTTGTTCACCTCAGACTTACTACAAAATTCCGCTCCAGCATAAGTTGGATTGGAAAATAAAACTCGAGTCATTTCTGACCAAAAAGTGTCCAGTCAAAATAAATGACATAGACTCACATCATTGAACTGTTCGTATATTACGACTCAAAAATCATTTCAGATTAGTTAAAGTAACAAAAATTCATTTATAGGACTTCATGATACCGCACCGTTGCAACAGTGCGTTGAGGATTCCGTCTTTTTCATCTCTGCACCATGGCTTTAATGGCGTGTGATGATTTTATAAATACATTTTGATATTTTCAAATCAATTTGTCTTGCCGAAACAATTAGCATAGACTCTTCTTTAAACGTTTCAAAATACTAAGAATCATTTTATGACTTTGTCATACTACATCATACCATAGGTGGCTTTAAACATCCAACACTAGGTTACTCTGCAATTGATGACTCCGTCGTTTATCATCTCTGCACTAAATGCATTAATGATTTCAAAAAATAAATTTGTCTTTTCAAAAGCACAAAAGTGCGAATTTGGCACGATTTTAAGAATTTCAAAGTCTAGCATAGCTAGAAGATTTGGAATATCCTAAAACCTCAAAACACCTCAAATTTTTTTCTCCACATTCTTTTCCAGCTTAATAACTATATCTAGTATAGCTTTAATCTTGCTACTTAACTCTATCCATACCTACTGTTCATCAAACTTACCACGTATTTGGGTTCAGCAACTTACCACAATCATATGGTTTGAGGAACTTGTCCTAGTCAGGCCAAAGTCGCCCATTCGCTGAGGGGCTCCACCACATGACTATGAGTCACGAACTTATTATGCGTGTCAGTTCTCAGAACACGAACTTATCTTAACATCCTCTACCTATCCGTTATACACATGAGAAAAGAATCACCTTCTCAACATACATATAGTGAATAGCGCGGCACTATGTTTCAGTTGATTATCATTATAGGAAGCCAAGTGGTCGTCAAACTAAACACAATCTCCTGCCCATACAAGAAATTGGTCAACTCAGCCACTAATCAATATAGGAAGTTAAGCGGTTGTTAAACCAAGAACAAATCCCCTGCCCATACAAAGGACTGTTCAACTCAACCACTGTATCAATATAGAAAGCTAAGCGGTTCTAAAACCAAGCACTAATTTCCCGCCCATACAAGGAATTGTACAACTCAGCCACTAATATGAGTCCTCAATTAAAAACCTACAAACCTCTAACTTCTCTTAACTTGATATGAATTTTGTCAATTCATACCTTATCACACTCAACACTTCAAGAATCCACTTGTTACTATTTCAGTATCTTCATTGTTATAGCACCATGCTATCAAAACCACTTCTTTAATCATTTAATAGACCATTTGTCATTCCATGATTTTATTATGATCATCGGAATCTTATATCACAATTGATTTCACTGTACTATTTCTCCTTTATTCTAGGATCGTTTAATTCTATCATCTTATCATTCATCTCTGATCATTTTACTGTACGATCCTTCTTTTTTTAAATTCTTGAATCAAGTGTTCCCTGATTCTTATTCCATTTATTTGGATTACACTCATTGAAGATCCTTCTTTGAATCTTTTCATATATCTATGTATCTATATAGATTTATTTCCTCATTTATGAACTGTATATGTTCATTTCTAAACTCTATCTGAGTTTATCCTTTCACTGTCTTCATTATCTTTCCATGATTATAGCCTAAGGTACTGCTACCTAAGAACTATAACCTATCAGCTCTGATACCAACCTGTGACGACCCCAAATCCGGGTTCCTTTAACCCTGGACCTGGTTCATCACTATACATCATCTTCATACACGTTCTATAACTAATGCGGAATATATAAACATAAATTGTTTATTCAACAACATTTCCCAAGGTTTCTAACCTTAACTTACATATATACCTTTCGATTCATAAAAAGGTTTACAAAATTACTTACATCATATAACAATTTAGTTATAATGCATAACACTATAATCTTGTCTGTTGCTTCTGTCTCCGTCTCTCCTTGGACATTCGTATTATTCTGAAATTTGTTATCATGATATAGCAAGAGTGAGCAACGACTTTGCTCAGCAAGTTTAAATATGATAACGATATATCATGATTGAAAGAAAGAATAAGCTTTTGAATTTTCAACAATATAATAATTGTGAAAGAGTACGAGTCATAATTTCACTAATTGAATGACTGAATAAATAAATGTTGAGTGTCAACAATGACCATGAACAATTTAACTGAACCTTATGGTAATGAAGGTGATCAGCCTTTCATACCTGATGAACACATGCAACATGCACTATGTGCGAATCAACAATTTAAAGATGTGGAATAATTATACAGAATTAAACCATAGCATGCTTGAAACATAATAACTTGAGTTTGAGTTAGGAACTTGAACAATAAAATAATATATCCTGCTCGAATATAAATTGAGTAGGGTTTAGGAAACTTGCACAAAGTAAAGTTTGAAGATAGGAAACTTGCCTGTCTGCTCAGCTACAATAAATGTCTAGCTTTAACTAACTGGCTTTGAAAGACCTAACATTAATAAAGTTGGTCTAATAATTAGTACAACGTATTTGCACAACTATACGCTCACTAAGGAACTTATTTATCACATAAGTACTAACACATAATTTACATCAGTCAAAACAATATTATTAACCTTATTGACTCTCAATCAAATTAGGTTAATAATTTAATAAGTTAGAAAATAATTTTCTTAAGTGTTAAACACTTATTAAACTATTAAACAATTTATTATAATTGTTTAAACAAAAGAGTTAAAAGACATTTTCTTTATTCCATTTAATTACTATTTAACATTAATTAAATAGTAAGTAATTAAATACCTTTAGTTATTATTTAATAATAATTAATAACTTACTAGATTTATTTATTATTTAAAGTTAATCAAATAATAAATAATTAAATACTCAATCTTAGTTGTCTTTAATTATTATTTAATAGTAATTAAATAATAATTAATTAATTTATCATCCTTGTTTATTATTTAATATTAATTAAATAATAATTAGTTTAATCATAAATTCAGAAGATATAATATTAACTAGATTAATATTTACAACATTTAAATATTAATCCTAAATACTTATTATATTTGAAAAATATAATATTAAACTAACTAGATTAATATTTACAACATTTAAATATAAATCCTAAATACTTATTATATTTGAAAAAAATATAATATTAAACTAACTAGATTAATATTTACAACTTTTAAATATTAATCCTAAATACCTATTATATTTAAAAAAATATAATATTAACTAACTAGATTAATATTTACAACATTTAAATATTAATCCTAAATACTTATTATATTTGAAAATATAATATTAAATTAACTAGATTAATATTTACAACATTTAAATATTAATCCTAAATACTTATTATATTTGAAAAAAATATAATATTAAAATAACTAGATTAATATTTACAACATTTAAATATTAATCCTAAATACTTATTATATTTGAAAAATATAATATTATATACCTAAATATCATTTTTGTATTATTATTATTTTTGTTATAATTTTAAATTAATTTTTAAACATTTAAATTAATTAAAATTATCCAGAATGGCAAAATCGTAATTAAACTGAAAAACCGGACCGATGGCAATCTTGTAAATAATCAGAAAACCGAACGGAGGGGCAATTTCGTAATTTCCGCCGAAATCTACGTCCGCGCATTGCGCGCGATAGGAAATAACAGGCCCCAAAACGGCACCGTTTTGGGGATCTGTCGGCTGACATCCGCGCGTTACGCGCGGCTACGGATTTTATAGGCAAAACGGCGTCGTTTTTCCTTCCGCGTGCGACAGTGAACAGGGTCTCGCGCGCATTGCGCGGCACCCCCTTTTTCCTTCCTTAGCAGATTGTGAACAGTGACTTTTTATACACCACTTTAATAAAAATTATACATTCAAGTAAGCTTTAAAAATCCAGAAAAATTACCAATCACTTAATATCAATTTATAACATGAAAATTTAATTTTTCATGATTTAATATTAAAATTTTTATATAAAAAAATTTTACATCACATAAACTACCACAAATCATAACTTTTTATGTATAACTCCATTTTGAGTGATTCAAACTTTGTTTTTCTCATGATTTAATGTTCTATAATATTATAACATTAAATCTAAATTCTATAAAAATTATTTTTGTACATTAATTCCAAAACTTGTTTACACACTATTAAACACATATTTTAGCATACAAAATATACCAAAATACAACCCAAGCATATTAAACTCAAGCATGGCATAAATATTACCACCATACATTATTAACTATATTAACATATTTATACTAACATGATAATTTATTTAATTTAAAAACAAAAGTATATTTAAAATAACCATTACCTCATTTTAATGGCTATCTTCATTTTTCTTCCAAACTAGGTTGTGAAAGAATATCTCATGATCCAAGAACTCCTTCTCCTTCCTTATCCTTGCTCTCAAATATTTTCTCTCTAATTTGAAAAGTGATAGAAGAAAAAAATGACTAACATTTCTCTCTCTCTAATGACTTAAGTCTTTCATAATGTATAGATATATATCTTATATCTATGAATTTAGACCAACACAAGTTAGCTCTTGGATACTTACACAAGGAAATTAACCCATGCCTTAGTTGGTGAGGATTTTGTGGAAAAAGTCTCACCAAAAATCAAAAGAAGCAACCTAATTATTAAATAATTAAATAATAAAATAAAAAAAGAAATCATCTCACCCACTCTTTCTCCTCCTTGCCGGCTGATGGCTCTCTTTCTTGTCCCAAAATTAGTGTCACAAACTCACTTTTTAATAATTAATAAGTTATATAATTGTTTTTCCAAGTGGGCCAATTATTGGGCTTTAATTTAAAATACCAATTGGACTCCTATTAAATTGTTTGGGCTACTAAATTGTCAAGTCCATTTAATTTATCATTGGACTATTTAATTATAACCCAAATGATTAATTATTAATTTTGTTACACATTAATTATCCAATCCATAATTAAATAATAATTGAATTGATTAATTAATTAAATACTCTAACCCATTAATATTAAATTACTAAATGGACTAATAATATTATTAATAATATTTTACATTATTTACATTAATTAATTATCATATTAATTAATTTATTATATTTAATTCACTCATTATATTCAATTTAATTGAATATTTAATTAATAGGAAACTTATCAATTATTTTGATATTAAAACTTTATGGTTTGTTTCGCTAGTAATAATATATATAATCTATATATATTATTTATACACATCACCTTAATTTAAAAATAATTTCACAATAAATTATGAAATTTAAATAAATACAATATATAATTTAATATATATTATTTACGCCATAAATTAAATTATTTAATACGTTTACATTAAATAATTTATTTCTCATCAATTATGGAAATAATTCCATTTACCCGAAAATACATTAAAATAATAATATATTTACTCAATTTCTTATTTAAATAATTTATTAAATTATTTAATTAATATTACACAAATAATTGTATAATTCAATTTCTCACTCTCATAAATCATTTACAATGATTTATTTAATTATAGAATATATTCATTTAATATATTCAATTACAATTTAAAATTTCTCAATTAATTTAAACCTTTTATATATATGTACATATATAAGAAATTAAATATTGTACAATATATATAATTACTAATCTCCTTTAATTAATTTAACTACTTTATATAATTATAATTATATAATTTACATAATTATTCCTCACAAATAATTTATCAACAATTTGCATAATTGTTGATTAATGAATAAATTAATTCCACAATAAACCTTTTAATTCAATTCGGATTAATTTAATATTAATCTATCTATTTATCACAATTTAATTAATCATTAAATTATGTTACTAAATATGCACACATATATATATATTCATATAAATACATATTTAATTTACACGCAACCACGTCGCATAATTACATAACTCCGCTAATTAAATTATCTTAATCTAATTAGACTTGCTATTAGCCAAGTTCATTGAATTATCACTGTACTTGCTAACTAAAAAAAAATTTTGATATCACCATATCTAAGTTAGTCCGATAAATTTAATTTGGACCTCTATTTATCTATCACTACTAGGTTATCAAACTCCAACCTTTATTAAATATTAAATATTTTATTTCTAATTCATTTAAATATCCGGGATATTACAGATAGAGTAAAGGAGCTATGTGATTATTTAATTAAATAGCTAGCGAGTTAAATTAAGGTGGTTATTAATTTATGAGATTGCATAAACATTTATGATGTTATATTCATTTTCATTTAGAAAGTTATTAATAGTGGGGTATTAATATTTTATATTTCCACTGAGGAATTAATAATTTGAAATTGTCAAATTAATTTATTTAAAATAAATCCAATCCCCGTGGACTTTAAATTTGGACATATAATTAATTAAATGTGACCCAAATTGGTAGCTACAGAGGTTTTATATTAAATGGGTGTATCAGGAATTAAATACATTGTCGGTATGTATATATAAAATATATACTCGTTCTGATTTCCTCGAGTCGCGCTGAGAAGTAGCCATATAGGCTTTGGGCGCAATTAATTTTGGACGACCGAGTGAGACAAAGAAGGGAAGGTGAGTTCATATAAGCTAGCCTTCATCTTCCTTTCTCTGTAAAATGTTTCTTTCATCAAACAAGAGAAAAATGAGCAAAGCTGAGAATGGAATAGCGAGAGATCGGAAGGGAGAAAGCAGAGCAAGGAAGGGAGTTCATCAAGCCAGGTAGCAGCGCTTCATCTAAGGAAGGTTAACCCGAAACCTTTTCATTTTCTTTCCTTCTTGCGTTATCTCAGTAATTTTCCATGGCTGGGTTGTATATATTGGTTAATATAGGATGTTATTCGGTTAGTTTCTTTGCTATATCCATATCGGTAAACAATCGGAGTGTTAAGACATGAATGGTCGGTCGATTTAAGCTTGAAGAAAATGTTTCTGGGTTTGGTTTGTGAAGCAGGGCGCCTAAGCGCCATGCAAAGCGCTGTGTGGCCTAAGCGCCGTGTGCAGTGTATTTTTGGGCGCCTAAGCGCCGAGAGGACCAAGCGTCTAGGCGCTGTGTCGCGTGTAACTTCGGGCACCTAAGCGCCGAAGGAGGGCCGAAGGTCCCGAGCGCCTAAGCGCTGGACTCCCCTATATTCCGGGCGCCTAAGCGCCGACCAAGCAAGGCGCCTAAGTGCCGTCCCCCTTGTTCTTTCAAGCGCTTAGGCGCGGTGCTGCCACCGATGTTGTCGGGTCAGTCGACCGGTTCGATCGAGTCGGGCCGTGGGTCGCGAGTCGGTTCGATTCATTTATTTAATGGGTCGTCTAATATTTTAAATATTAATATAATAAATATGAGACCTGAATAAAATAATTATTTATTATTTAAATAAACTTTAAATAATAAATAAGGTGAATGATAAATGATTAAATTATTATCGAAGGATTAATAATAATAGTAGAGGAATTTAATTATTATTACAATGTTTAATAATAATGGTAATTGGTTAATCTTCTATTAAATGATTAATAGTAAAAGAAATTGGGTAAGTTATTATTATGTGATTAAATAATAACCGTACATGGTTCAATATTATTAGAAAATTAATAATATAAATGTACAATTAAAATGTTATCGATTAATAACATTTGTAGCATAGTTAGATATTATTACGAGGGTAATAATATCGGTGGGTGGTAAAATATTGTTCAAGGAGGATAATATTGATAGGTAACCTATGTATGTTTGAATAGGGTGTGCCCATTAATTAATTATGGTTAAACCAAGGTGTAATCGTAATTAAAAGGGGATTAGAATAAACCTTAAATGATAAATAAGGTGAATGCAAAATATTTAAGGGAAACAATTATTATTTAAATAAAATAATAATTAACAATGATTATTTATTATTTAATTGTCATTAAATAATGAATAAAGGAAATTTGAAGGTGATTAATTATTTATTATTTAATAGTAAATTAAATAATAAATAAGGTTAATAATTAATAATTTATTATTAAAGAAGTGTACAAATAATTAATTAATTATTATTTAATAATAATTAAGAATAGTTAAAATTATTAAACTAATTACTTATTACTAACTGAGACTGAGGTAATAGGTAAGGTGGTTATATTTAATTAATTATTGTTTAATGGGATTTAAATGATAATTAAAGTGATGAAGGTTGTAAACTTATTATTTGATTAACGTTGAATAATAAGTATAACTCATTAATTAATTTGGGATTAAATGATGGTTTGATTGTAATTAAAACAAGGTACTTAGTTAATTATTGTACAATAATAATTAAGGTAAGTTATTCAATAATGAATAAGGATAATTAATTATTTAATTATTATTTAAGGGATGTTAAATAATAATTAAAGGATGATAAATTTAATAAGGTAATTATTTATTTTAAATAAATAAGGGTGATTAATTATTTAATTATTATTTAAGGGATATTAAATAATAATTAAAGGGAGATAAATAAAATTATCCTTTATTATTTAATTGATATTAAATAATAAATGGGGGTAATCAATTAAGAAATGATTATGAAATTGTTATTCAATAATCATTAAAGGAATTGAGGATAGTAAATTAATTAATTAATTATTATTTAAATGATATTAAATAATAATTAAAGTAAATTAAGGTTAATGAGATAATTGTTATGTAATGTTAAATAACAAGTAGAGTTAATTGAGTTAATTATTTATTTAATTAATAAATAATGTGAATGAATTAAGATCAAGGAAATAATTGTTTATGTGAAGATAAATAAACAAGTAAGGGTAAATGTGTTAATTATTTATTTAATTAATATTAAATAAATAAGGAGAATGAGTAAACAATTTACGTGTAATTGATGGAGTCTTTAATTATTATCATGGTTGTAAATTATCATTAAAAGGATTTATAATTGTTGGTATGTAGTTAAATATTATTAATGGATTAATAATATTGGTAATTGGGTAAATATTAAGGGCTTAATAATATTAGTAACCAATTAAGGTGTTGTTCGGTACTTGAGTATCGTTGGTAATTTAGTGATGTATTATTAATGTATAATAATACTGATCGGTAATTAAAATATTATCCAAGGAGGATAATATTGTCTCATAAATTATGAGTTAATAAATAGGAACTTCTGTGTGGTAAAGTCAATTATTTCATGAATGACAACTGAGTTCCTATGCATTTTTACTAATTGTCAGATAAGCATATTAGGTCTTCCAAATGCGGTAATTCGATTCGTATGAGCGTTAGTGATGGAACGCGGATTTCAGGCTGGTAGCATAAGTCAATACGCATATCAGGCAAGTCTTTCAGTGATATGTGTTATCCCTGCAAGTTTTTCTGTGCTATATGTTATTTGCATAAAGTATTAAGTGTGCACTCATTTTATGTGCTACCTGATTCTAAATGTGTCTGTGTACAGTCATATCTTATTAATAGCTGATATATGAATGCTATGAGTTGAGATGTGTTATATGAGATATATAACCTGGAAATATAGGCATGCATGATAAACATGTGTAAATTATATAAATGCAAAGCATGATAAGCATGATGCCTATGTAAATGCCAAACATGGAGCATAAAGCATAAATTAAATGTAACCTACGTGTTATGTGTTTAGCTGTTGGATTTGCTGAGCCGTCGTGTTCATTCTTGCTATTATAAACATTTTCAGCGAGGGGCGAAGAGTTTGAAGATCCTGGTAATCGCAAAGAAGATGTGCGAAGTTTATTTTATTAATAAATGTTGTCACTAGAACTGCTTAAAGTTAAGTTTTATTTGTTGGGAATAATTACCGTTAGGTATCATTCCAGATTTTAAAGCCTTGTAATAAGAGTGAAAGGCAGTTGTTTATTGATGTGAGTGTTAATGTTTTGTAAACTCGTATAGTTAATTTCAGTTAGGCTTGAGCACTCTAAGGAAGTCAAAGTCAAGAGAAAGTTTTAAGGTGTAGTTTAATATTCTATTTCTGGTTAGTAAGTCATGGAACTCCGTTTGCATTAATAGGCTTGCCATGATGTATTTTAAGGTTGAGACCTTGGGCAGTAGTAAACCTTTTGTAATGAACAACGTATGTTTATTATTCCGCAATTTTGTAATATATGTTGTTTAAGAGGTGATGAATGTATGTATTTACAATGACCGGATCCGGGTAATTAGGATCCAAATTTGGTGGCGTGACAGGTTGGTATCAGAACTGATAGGTTATAAACCTTAGGTAGGAGTACCTTAGGCTATAACCATAGGAGGAGATAAGGAAAATGTTAAATGATTTGTTAAAGGATTAACAACATGCGCAAATAGCAAGATGCTATAAACAAAAGATACTATGGGGAATTGTAGTAAACTCGTAAAGAGTGGTATGTGTTGAAATATGGAGTTTAAGCCATAAGTGCTAAATAAATGAAATTCATAAAGAAGAAAATAAGGTATATTTGAGGAGATTCAAAGAATGATCTTCATGGATGAATTCAAAATGAATGGAAAAGAATTAGGGAACACTTGATTCAAGAATTTAAGAGGAGAAAGGTCGCACAGTAAATGATCAGAGATGAGTGAGAAGATGATAGAATTAAACGATCCTAGAATAAATGAGAAATTATAAGGTGAAATCAATTGTGAAATAAGATCACGGTGATCATAGTAAAATCATGGAATGAAGATAGTTTGTTAAATGATTAAGAAGTTATGTTGATAGCATGGTGCTATAACAATGAAGATACTATGAAATAGTAATAAGTGAACTCTTGAAGTGTTGATTGCGATAAGGTATGAATTGAGAAAATTCATATCAAGTTACTAAGAAGTTATAGGTTTGTGGGTTTTTAATTGAGGACTCATGTTAGTAGCTGAGTTGTATAATTCCTTGTATGGGCGGGGAATTTGTGCTTGGTTTTAGAACCGCTTAGCTTCCTATATTGATATAGTGGTTGAGTTGAACAGTCCTTTGTATGGGCAGGGGATTTGTTCTTGGTTTAATGATTGCTTAACTTCCTATATTGATTAGTGGCGGGGTTGACTAATTTCTTGTATAGGCAGGAGATTGTGTTTGGTTTGACGACCACTTGGCTCTTATAGTGATAATCAATTGAAACCTGGTGTCGCGCTATTCGCTATATGTATGTTGAGAAGGTGATTCTTTTCTCATGTGTATAATGGATAGGTAGAGGATGTTAAGATAAGTTCGTGTTCTGAGAACCGACACGTATGGTAAGTTCGTGACTCATAGTCATGTGGTGGAGCCCCTCAGCGAATGGGCAACTTTGGCCTGACTAGGACAAGCTCCTCAAACCATGTGATTGTGGTAAGTTCCTAAGCCAAAATACGTGGTAGGTTTGATGAACAACGAGTGTGGGTAGATTTAAGTAGTAAGATTAAAGCTATAATAGATATAGTTATTAAGCTGGAAAAGATGAGAAATTTGGGGTATTTTGAGGTTTTAGGATATTCCAAATCTTCTAGCTACGCTAGACCTTGAAATTCTTAAAATCGTGCTAAATTCACACTTGTGTGCCTTTAAAAAGGACAGTTAAAATTTTTAGTTTTATCGGGAAGTCGCGGTAAGTCGAGTTATGGGATAATTCATTTATTACCTGTGGCGATACGATAAAACCCAAAATGATTTTCAAATGTTTTGAAACGTTTAAATGATGGTTTATGCTAATTGTTTTGGCTAGACCAAATTGATTTTGAAACATCAAAATGTATTTCTAAAAGCGTCAACACACTATGTGGTGTGGATATGACAATGACTGAATCCTCAACGTATTTTTTGTGAAGGTACAGTATCATGATATCATAAAGTAATTTGTACCATAAAGATGGTGTCAGAATTACTATTGATAGAATCCTCAACGTACTGTACCAAAGATGCGGTATCATGAAGTCATAAAATGATTTTCAGTTGTTCAGATTTTTTAAAAAGTATGTGTCGATGCCAAATGATGTGGTTAGACATGTTTTATTGCACGGATGTGCTTAGTTTTTAAAGAGTTTTGACTGATATCCGAACTATTATTGAAAAGTCTAAGCTAATTGATTCAGCTAGACAATGGTTAAGGTATATTTTACAAGTATTTCTTGGGAGTTGTGTTGGGAATTCAACATTTTAAATAAAGGTAGTAAATGTTATGCGTATACATGGGGTACATAAGGTTGATCTCCATAAGTGGGAGTACCCAGTTTAAATGTTATGCATATACATAGGGTACATAAGGTTGATCTCCATAAGTGGGAGTACCCAGTTTAAATGTTATGCATATACATGGAGTACGGAAGGTTGATATCCTTAAGTGGTAAGTACTCAGGTTAAATGTTTGTAGTTTTTGCTGATTTTTAAATACCCCTAAGGTGTTCAGTGAAATTTCTAATGACGCCGGACAAAGGGGATTATTGTTTTTAAAGGGGTTATTTTTTCTTCCAGGTTATTCAAATTCATTCACAATTATTGATCAATTGTGAATACTCCCGGGAGATGTTCCAATGTTCTGGACATCGAATGGGTAAAGGGGTAGGTATATTATAATTTCGAGGATGAAATTCTTAGAAGAAGGGGTGAATGTAATGACCCGAAAATTCATAAGACTAATGAATATGGTCTTAGGTAAATTGTGGATATTCATAAGACTGATAAGTACGGTATTAGGTAATTGATGTGGTTTAAGGCTACGTTAATCCTTGGATACGGAAGTAGTGGATAATCGATTTGTGAAAATTTTAAGCTTTCGAGGATTCGAGCAAAATTGATGGTTAAGATATAAAGCTAACCTTGGTAAAGTGATGGACGATCACTGAAAATGAATTAGAGTCCTATCACGAAGAGACTAGGACAGTGTTCAGAAAATAATAAGTAAAGCGATACCTAGAATAAGATAATCGATGTGATTAGCCATATAGGCATGGGTTGTAAAAAGTTGGAAAGGAAACAAACTCTGATATTTTATTTGTAATAGAAATTCTAAGGATGGAATCATTTATAAGGAATGAGTTTAAATTTAATCTGAGGAAAACAATTGTTGGGAGTTAAAAACTTAGAATTGGTTGAAAGGGTATACGATAAAAGTATACATTGAGTTAGGTATCTATATGGTATATACGTACAGAGAACCTGATGAGGAAGAATTACCCTCATATTTTTGGAGTTACCTTATATTGAAATTTCGGGCACGAAATTATTATAAGGGGGGAAGAATGTAGCGACCCAGAATATTTAATATAGAGAAATAAAATTATTGACAATAATCGTAAATTTCGGGGCGATTAATTAAATCAGTGTATGATGGCTTTGGGTTATTTAATTATGTGTTGAGATAATTAAAGGAATTAAAGGAAGGTTCAATTAATGGGTGGATTAAATTAATGGACCAACCTAGGTTGTATAATATCAAAGATTGATAGAGTAAATGAGCTATGTGATTATTTAATTAAATAGCTAGCGAGTTAAATTAAGGTGGTTATTAATTTATGAGATTGCATAAACATTTATGATGTTAATTTATTTCCATTTGGAAAATTATTAATGGTGGGGTATTAATATTTTATATTTCCACTAAGGAATTAATAATTTGAAATTGTCAAATTGATTTATTTAAAATAAATCCAATCCCTGTGGACTTTAAATTTGGACATATAGTTAATTAAATGTGATCCAAATTGGTAGCTAGAGAGGTTTTATATTAAATGGGTGTATCAAGAATTAAATACATCATCGGTATGTATATATAAAATATATACTCGTTATGATTTCCTCGAGCTGCGCTGAGAAATAGCCATATAGGCTTTGGGCGCAATTAATTTTGGACGGCCAAGTGAGAAAGAGAAGGGAAGGTGAGTTCATATAAGCCAGCCTTCATCTTCCTTTCTCTATAAAAATTTTCTTTCATCAAACAAGAGAAAAATGAGCAGAGGTGAGAATGGAATAGCGAGAGATCAAAAGGGAGAAAGCAAAGCAAGGAAGGGAGGTCATCAAGCCAGTTAGCAGTGTTTCATCTAAGGAAGGTTAACCCGAAACCTTTTCATTTTCTTTCCTTCTTGCGTTATCTCAGTAATTTTACATGGCTGGGTTGTATATATTGGTTAATATAGGATGTTAGTCGGTTAGTTTCTTTGCTATATCCATATTGGTAAACAATCGGAGTGTTAAGACATGAATTGTCGGTCGATTTAAGCCTGAAGAAAATGTTTCTGGGTTTGGTTTGTGAAGCAGGGCGCCTAAGCGCCATGCTAAGCACTGTGTGGCCTAAGCACCGTGTGCAGTGTATTTTTGGGTGCCTAAGCCCCAAGAGGGCCAAGCGTCTAGGCGTCGTGTCGCATGTAACTTCGGGCGCCTAAGCGCCGAGGGAGGGCTGAAGGTCCCGAGCGCCTAAGCGCAGGACTCCCCTATATTCTGGGCGCCTAAGCGTCAACCAAGCAAGGCGCCTAATCGTCGTCCCCCTTGTTCTTTCAAGAGCCTAGGCGCGGTGCTGCTACCGATGATGTTGGGTCAGTTGGCCAGTTCGATCGGGTCGGGCCATGGGTCGCGAGTCGGTTCGATTCGTTTATTTAACAGGTCGTGAAATATTTTAAATATTAATATAATTAATATGAGACCCGAATAAAATAATTATTTATTATTTAAATAAACTTTAAATAATAAATAAGGTGAATGATAAATGATTAAATTATTATCGAATGATTAATAATAATAGTAGAGGAATTTTGTAGCGACCCGAAATATTTTAATATAGAGAAATGGAATTATTGGTTGTAATTGTAAATTTCTAGAGGATTAAATTAAATCATTATATGATGGCTTGGTTTATTTAATTATGTGTTGAAGTAATTAAAGGAATTTAAGGAAGGTTCAATTAATGGGTTAATTAAATTAATGGACCAACCTAGGTTGTATAGTATCAAAGTTTGATAGGGTAAATGAGCTATGTGATATTTAATTAAATAGCTAGCACGTTAAGCTGGATGTGTAAATTAATTAATATGGTTATTAGTTAATGAGATTTTGTAAACATTAATAATGTTATATTTATTTCCATTAGGAAAGTTATTGATGGTGGGGTATTAATATTTTATATGTCCACTAGGAATTTAATTTGGGCAACCCAAAGCTTAGTTGCAATGTAAGTAACAATTGGGCCACCCATTTGTTTAATTAACAAAACAAATAGCAGCCCAGCCCAAGAGTAATAACATAACCCGGTGGAAAAGTAAGTGTGTCACTCTTTTAGGGACAAGACCTCAGAAAAAGCAGGGCACGCATAGTTTGTGCAAAGCTCAAGAAATCAGTGCTGAGAAAAGAAGGAACAAGTCAGGCATAGGGGAGGCTATAGGGTCCAACTCCTCAGAGTTGTTTAAGGCTGAGAGAGTGTTGTATAACCTCAGTCATTCCCTCATTTCCCCTTCGCGTTCATTTAGGCTAAGAGAGATATGGAGCTTGAGAAGTAAATGCAAACTTCAGAGGAGTTCATGTTGTTCGGAGAAGGCAGAATCTGAATGTAAATCATCTGTCAAAGATTGAAGGTATTATCCGGTTATTTTGATTTAACTAGTTTTATGTTATGTTGGATTAAGGAAGCAAAATATGCTAGAGTTGTATATGAGATGTTTAAATGAGAATAATGTAAACTCGATAGTCAAAAATGTTGGTGAAACTAGTTAATGATTGAATCAGAACTAGAATAATGGGTTCGATTATTTTACCCAGTCAACATTAAGAGTCTGAACCACAGTTGGTCTGTACTCGGTGTTCATGTTCATAAAACTTTAGAATGGACTGGTGTATTGACTTATTATTGGTTTAGATGTGGTTTTCGGTTGGGAGAAATCTGTGTTAAGGACCAAGAATGGTCCAGACGATACAAGGTTGGAGTAGGTATGGAAGAGTCTTTGTTTACTTTAGATAATCAGTTTTTGAAGTTATTCCCATATGCTCACCAAGTGTTTGATTAACAGTCTAAGAGAATCGAGGTGGTTAAACCTTCTGTCCAATGATCTGTTTTCAAAATCAGAACCTCTTTAAGTAATATGTTAGACGTTTTGTTAGTCTAAAGAGTAAACCAGAAAGGTTAAAGGTATGTTGTATGAAGCTAGTGTAAATCTGGGAATTTTCCTTAGTTGCGGTAAGAATCGTAGAGTGGTTGCACTCTGATCGTAGAGCTCACCCTTCAGCCAATGAATGACTTAACCAAGTCAGGAGAAAGAATAGTAGGGTAAACCTGAAAATCGTAGAGTGGCCTCAATCGGAAATCGTAGAGCCCACTATAATATTGAGAAAGAACTAAGCCGTGAGCTTAGGTGTAAATCATAGAGTGACTTCGTTTAGTTACTCGGTAGATCGTAGAGTAAGCTCGCACAAGGGATCGTCGAGCAGTCTAAACCAGACTTGTGAATCGTCGAGTGGTTCCCACTCACAAATCGTAGAGTGACCCTAGTCACTGAAAATCGTAGAGTGACCCTAGTCACTGAAAATCGTAGAGTGACCCTAGTCGCTGAAAATCGTAGAGTGACCCTAGTCGCTGAAAATCGTAGAGTGACACTAGTCGCTGAAAATCGTAGAGTGACCCGAGTCACTGAAAATCGTAGAGTGCCCTTAGTCACTGGAAATCGTAGAGTCCACTCGAGATCGTAGAATGCTTTCTACTCGCCGAGTCGTAGAACAGTCTGGACCAGTCTTGGAAAATCGCTGAGTGACCCCCACTCGACGATCGTAGAGCTGCCAGCCCAGACAGTGTATTCAGGCCCTGAACCTCGGTTCAGTCGCCGGTTTCAGGAAATGTTTTATTAATTAAAATATCATTAACAGATTAATAATATTAGACAATGAGTAATTAATATCAAATGATTAATGATAACGATAAAGGTTTCATTGTAATTGAAACAAGGTATTTAATTAATTATTGTGCAACAATAATTAAAGTGAGTTATATTCAATAATGAATAAGGATGGGTAAGTAATTAATTATTATTTAAGAGGTATTAAATAATAATTAAAGAATGATAAATATAAAAAGATAATTACTTATTTTTTTTAAACAAATAAGGGTGATTAATTAGTTAACTACTATTTAAAGGATATTGAATTAAATAATAATAAAAGGGAATTAAGGTTAATGAAATAATTGTTTATGTGAAGGTAAATAAACAAGTAAAGTTAAGTGAGTAAATTGTTTATTTAATTAATATTAAATAAATAATGTGAAGAAATTAAAGGAATAATGAAGTGATTAAACAATTTATATTTAAATTGTTTAAGTCTTTAAATTTACTAAAGGTGTAAATTATTATTAAATATTTAATGGTGTTAAAATATTATTACCAGATTAATAATATTGGTAATTGAGAGAATATTATTAAGGGATTAATAATATTAGTCACCAATTAAGGTGGTGTTCCGTACTTGAGTACAGTTGGTAACGTAGTGATGTATTATTAATGTATAATAATACTAATCCGTAATTAAAATATTATCCAAGGAGGATAATATTGTCTAATAAAATTTGAGTTAATAGATAAGAACTGTCGTGTGGTAGAGTCAATTCTTTTGTGAATGACAACTAAGTTCTCATGCACCTTCCTAATTGGCAGGCAAGCATTTTAAGGCTTGCGAATGCAGTAATTGGAATTGTATGAGCGTTAGTGATGGAACGCAGGACTTCAGACTGGTAGCGTAAGTCAATGCGCGTATCAGGCAAGTCTTTCAGTGATATTTGTTATCCCTGCAAGTTTTTCAGTATTATGGATTATATGCATAAACTTTAAATGTGCACGCATGTTATGTGCTAACTGATTGTAAATGTGTCTGTGTACGATCATATGTTGTTAATAGCTGTTATATATAATTAATGCTATGAATCGAATGTGTTATATGAGTTATATAACATGGTAACATTGACATGCATGGTAAGCATGGGTAGATTTTATAAATGCAACGCATGATAAGCATGATGCCTAAGTAAATGCCAAGCTTGGAGCATAAAGCATAAATTAAATATAACCTACGTGTTATGTGTTAGCTGTTGGACTTGCTGAGCCGTCGTGTTCAATCTTGCTTTAAATTAACATTTTCAGCGAAGTAAATGAAGAAATTCTTGAAGGCGTTGGATATACGGTATGTTGAATAGGAAACTCAGGTTGCTGTAATGGGAAAACAGTTTGTTGCATTGGCTTTACTGATCTGTGGTCATGATCGTAGAGTGAGCCTCAACAATCGTAGAGTGAGCCTCATCAATCGTAGAGTGAATCTCAGCGATCGTAGAGTGAGTCTCAGCCGATCGTAGAGTGCTTGGTCATAAAGTGACAAATCGTTGAGTAACTTCACTGTGAGATCGTAGAGTGAAATTTTACTGCCGAGTTTTTCTGCGAGCGTAGACTGTCAAGCCAGACGATCGTAGAGTGACTTCACAAGCGATAGTAGCATATCTTACAGTTGGCTGTTTTGATAATCTAGTTGCTGGATCATGTTTTTGGCTTACTGGATTATAAAGAATATCTTGTAGAGGTAAAGATTATATATTACATTATAATGTATATGATCTAGAGTTGTAAAAAAGCGATGTAAAGATTGCGATTTTGGGAATAGAAGATTTTTGAAAGTTAATTAAGTTTATCAATTAATATATTGAGTTTTAACAGCATTAAATTTTATCTTTTATGTAATGTTGTGTATAATAATGAGAAGGTTGTTCGTGTAACGACTTCAACTCAGGATTGAGGTTATTTCTGACGGACCAGATCCGGGGTTATTGGAGACGGATTTTGGGGCTATCACAAATTTAATTATTATTACAATGTTTAATAATAATGGTAATTGGTTAATCTTCTATTAAAAGATTAACAGTAAAAGAAATTGGGTAAGTTATTATTATGTGATTAAATAATAATAGTACATGGTTCAATATTATTAGAAAATTAATAATATAAATGTACAATTAAAATGTTCAATATTATTAGCTAAAATTTGGACGATCCCACCATTCTGAGTAGTACGTGTTTGAATAGGGATCATAGTTCCCTTGCGTTCTAAGGAAACCATCTGCATCATTTACTTGTCCATATAACTCCTCTCGAAGCATTGGACACAACTCCGTTGGATGTCCTACTATGGAACAAATTCTACAAGCTTTCATTAGTTGTCCTCTACCTGCAGCCCAGGCATAGATAACATAAGTTAGTTTATCAACTTGTTATTGAAGAGAAGAAATTTTTACCGCATTAAAATAATCATCGTTTTGGTTCCAAGCCATGATTTTCTCCTTCACCTGTACACTCAATTAAACTATGAAAAACAAAAATAAAATAAATAAATAAACTAGAAAAATAAACTACAAAGAAAACAAAGAATAAATTAAAGCAAAACACTCCCCGGCAACGGCGCCAAAATTTGGGATGCTGTCGCAGGCACCCAAAAATAAAATCTTACTTTGAAAAATATTAATGTAGTAGTGAAAGTAAGAGTCGAACCCACAGAGAGCGAATTGTTTTAATAAATTCTAATGTTTTCAAAAATAACTAATTAAATGAGGGATTTTGAAATTATTAATTAACTAATTAAAATTCAAACAAATAAAACTAAATAATAATAAAGATGAGAAAAAAAATCAATTAAAACAAACTTCAGTTCCTTAGTTCAATATCCCCTTCTTTTAATCAACAAATTAATCAAGTTATTATTATATTTTTCTTCAATTGAAATTAATAATCCTAGATAACCGACAATCGCCAAGCTACCCGAAATCCTCCTTAAATTATAAATCTAATGCAGCAATCGCTCACAAAAGACCCTAACTATCATACAACCTAGAACTATCAGTCTAGATTTAATATAACAGTTGCATTAAAAATTAGATAATTAGATTATTCCAAGCAACAATGTCAACATCGCGGACCATTTAACTTGTCATCTTGATAATCATAATAATATTCAAAAGTTTGTCCACAATCAAATATTATTAACTGTTACTTATGATCAGATAAAATATCGTTTGCTTAATATCAAATCTTAATCTAGCATATGATAAATTATTGATTAACATAACAGGCCATTATCAAATTAATCAAGCAAATATCATAAAACAATTAAAACAGACTATCAAGAATAAATCTCATGCATGAAGGAATATATTATAAAACGCAATTAAAACATTAATTAAAAATAAGGTTCAACATCCCTTTGGAACTGAAAAAATAAAATTAGCCAAACATAATAAAAATAATACCCACTAGTTGATCCTTCGTTGAAAGATTCTTATTCAAGAGATGAAGTACTTAGATGCATCCATATTGGCCTATTGCGTGTTCAAGAAGATGTGGATGCAAGGCCTTCAATGGCATAGGTACTTCTAATGCTTAACAATTACTCTGTCACTATGCCTTTGCCTCAACAACCCCCATTCTTCACTCACAATAGAACCGAATTGGAGTTGCCAGAAGGATTTATACCAGATCAATCGACAGTGAAATCAATGGCATGGTCTGTAGATGAATCACTAATTACCGGAGTCTACCCTAGATAATGTGAGAATTTTATTGGGAACAATTCTGTGCCTAAACTACTGGGGAAAAAAGAAGAAGCTGGTTTATTTATTTTTTTTGTTTGGTCATTTTACAAGACATTCAAGGTAATAAGATTAGTAATTATGATGCTGATAATCATACTACATCAGCTAGAGTAAATTCAATTAGGCAATACGATTTATTGCCTTGTGTTCCGCATATTAAATACTAACATTCCAAATTGTAGTACAAGAATTGAAAGCTTTGTATTTGTTCATTCTACTTATAGATACTGTTTCTCGCACTCAATTTGTTCTGTGTACTTAATCCACACATAGTAATACTATATATCATTGATCCGGGCACTTAATCCACACACAGTAATACTATATATCATCGATCCGGGCTCTTAATTTTATTGATACATTTTTGCTAATGAATTAAATAAGTTGCTAAACATGTAATTTTGTCTTGGATGTCGGGAAACATAGAGGACGAAACAAAAATAAATGTATAACAGAAAGTTATTATATATATTGTAATAACCCAAGATTTTAATATAAGTAAATAAGAAATTTTACGTATAATTTTTTTTTTTATTAAAGCAAGTATGGAATGTGTGCAAGGAAAAGAATGTGAATATGTAATATGTATATATATATTTATTTCATATATGGTTTCAAATAAATTTCTTATTAAAGAAATAGTTGATATTTATAAATTATATTCTTTTAATAAATTAAATTTTATATTTTATAAAAATATGATTACTATATTATTTAAATGATAAATGTATATTTTAAGAAATGATTATTATTATTACTATGATTATTTCTTTATGACATGAAATTGTAAGATTAGTCAATTTATTTTAAATTGATTATGTATGGTAAATGTGGTAAAGTGACATTACGAATCAAAACCCTAATTTGATCTATGGTAATTTTAAATATAATTATTGTTGTAATTATATTTAAAAGGATTTATGTTTATATAATGGATATATGAATACTAAGAATTTATTTTCTTATGTAAATTTGAATATTAAATATACTAATGATTATATTTATATTTGAATGTGTGAATGTATATTATGGATATTAATTTTAAATATAATTAATGATATAATTATAAATATAATAAAGGAATATGTATTTTGGATATTAAGAATTTGTTTTGTTTAAAGTAATTTAAATATTAAATATAGTTATTAATTATATTTGTATGCATGTACGTACATTATGTGAATAATGGGAATTATGTGGGAAACCCTAATTTATAATTTAGGAAACCCTAATGAATATATTTGAAACCCTAATTCATAATTTGAAAATTTTAATTTAGAAAATCTTCTTGTTATTTTTATTCTCATTAGAAAGTTTGTATTAAAGCTTTATTTAATACTAATTTTAATTATGCAAACCCTAGAAAATTTTGATAAAACCTAAGGGTTAAACCCTAGGAATATTTAGAATGACATGTATGCCATTAAAACTAAAAGTAAAATGACTAAAGTGCCCTTTTTGCTTCTTAAATATCAAAGATAAGACCAAATCTTGGTGAGTCATCACTTGAGATCTCACATGTGCTGAAAATGCAATTCCATCAGCCAAATATGGACAGCTAGCAAGGCATGTGCAATGAATCAAAAGATTGGAAAAAGAAAAAATAAAAAGAAAAGAAAAACTCTCACTTTAATTTTATAAGCCAAGACACCCACTCTCTCTAAAAGCTACGAATTTCTCTCTCTAACTCAATCACAATATCAGCCTAGGACATTCCATAGAAATTCAGGATCAGAATCAAATAGTGAAACTCAAAAATTTCTCAAGAAAGGTATAAACCCAACCCTTCATGCTAGATCTTTAATGCCTAAGTAAAATTTGTGTTTAAGTGTTTATATAAGTGCTATGTTATGTTATTTGATGATCTGGGTTGTTTAAACAAGTTTTTATAACATCTAAATGCATGAAATGAAAGATTTGACCAACTGTTCAAAGTGTTAAAAATGTGGTCTGACAGCCTAATGTCAGAGTCTATAGATCATGATCTGTTAATTTTTTTAATGTGTTTAAGACTTGGTAGTTGTATTATGATATGTTATTAGTAAACTGGAAGTGTAATAATTATCATAGAATGTCTATATCGAAAGTTATTCATGGTCAAAAGTCATTGACCGATCATGAAAACTGTTTCTGGAAAACCCAGAAAATTTACTAAGTAAAACATATGGTCTGACAGTCAAATGTCAGAGGCCATATATCTTTATATGTAAATGTTTTGATGTGTTTAAAGCTTTTTAGTTATATTATGCCAGTAGCTTAACAATCTAGAAGTGGAATGAAGATTATATAATGTATTTATTGAATGTTATTCACGGTCAAAACCCATTGACCGATCACAAAATCTGGAATTCTGGGTAACCCAGAAAATGAAGAACAGCCTCTGATAGGCCGTTTGACCGGATTGTATATTTCTCATATGATGTTTTTAAGTTTAAAAAATGTATTAATATTAAACCTTGACATATAAAGTACATTTTAGTGTCACTGTAACACTTATATAATATACATGATCAAAGTTATTAGCGCTTGAAAAACGTTGACCATCATTGACCAGAAATCTGGAATTTCCAGAAATGAAGAACAGCCCTACAAGGTAGTTTGACTAAGCTAGATATTTCAATTGTAATATTTTTATCACCTAAAATTGATATGAACTTGTATCATTACATTAGTAATACATCAATAAACCACCCTAAATCCCAGAAAGAAACGTAAATGAAAATCAATCACGGTCAAAGTAGCCTCCTCGGCATTGACTGGGTTGTTCTTGGTGTTCTTCATGGGCTGAAGAACACCTATAGCGACACTTTCTGTCGCTAAAGCCCTTTTGCAACAGTTTTATTAAAAATTAATTATATTAATTAAATAAATAGAAAATAAATATTAAAAATTCATAAAACAGTTTTAAAAAAATTATTTTATTATAAAAATAAACTTTTAATATTTTGACATAAATTTCATTAATATTTTAATATTAATGATATTAATTAATTTAATATTTATATTAAATAAATTATTTAAAAATGATTTTAGTACTTTAAAAATCATTTAAAGGCGATAATAATGTTTTAAAAATGTTTTTAAGATATAATAAATAACTTTTAATGTGTTGCCATGTAGTTCATTAATATTTTAAATTATTTGAATATTAATGATAATGAAATTATTTATTAATTAAATCATTATAAATGATATAGGTGCTTGAAAAATCATTATAAATGATTTTAATGTTTGGAAAAATGTTATAATTGATAATTAAATTATCTAATATAATATTTAAGTTCTTGAACAAAGTTTCATTGAAAAGAAACTCTTTGATTATTTGATAATGCAATCGGGACACCGAAATAGTATCGAACTCAAACCAAATGGACATAGTTTGACATGATAACTGTTCGTAAATATTTCAATAACTGATATGAATATGTGACAACATGTTTAAGATGTATAATAACTGCTAATAAGCAGTATTATGTGTTAAGTTTTATTATTCTAATTAAAAGAATAATTTTATTGATGATAGGACTTCGTATTAAAGATAAAAGTTTAAGCTATATTGTGTAGCAGTAAACAGCGATCAAGGCAAGTATCCTAACCTTTGCATATACTTTATGCAATGGATCTTATCAATCAAATATCTTAACTCATTACAATTGTTCTGTTATTGTACGATAATTCCTGATATGTAAGTATTTGAATTCTTTCTTTACTGTGCAAGTATCTAAACTTTATGCACTACTTTTATTTCGTGCGAATAGGCATATGCTATGCTAGTTCCTAACTCAACACGAGTTAAAAATTTCAAAAATGCTCGTGAATAAATATTGATAATTGTTCATATTAATAATCTTTATTATTCGTTTATGCAAGTACTACTATTTTATCGAATTTCCTTTGATTCGTTCATTGTTAAAAGTATCTCATTACTGATTTGTTATGGCTCATATTGAAAATTTGTATTCTAAGTTTGGTTATGCAAGTGTCCCCACTTGTATGAACTATTGTACATTATCAATTACCCTTGAATCTGAAATTCTTTGACAAACTCTGATACATACTCTTAAATTTCGGTATGTATACCTAGTTTAAAGATTGTCTAAGCTATTTGACCAGCTAGACCTAATCTGAAAAGCATTGTTGAACATTATTGGTTATGATAAAGTCGTCCAACTGAATTGTTTAGTTAGGACTCCAGACTGAGTAAGAACAACCCGTAATGGGGAATATGATTTTGTGCCCAAGGCGAACAGAGTGAACGCAATTAGCGTTCAATCAGATAGTATTGATCAATACAGGACATAACGGGGCTGATCACCCTACATGTCCGTAAGACCAGAGCGGTTTACAGATGAATTTCTGTTTAAACCTTTTCAAAAATGAAAAATTACAGTTCATGGTCTTTTGACCACTCAGTATTCAAAAGTCAGTATGTCGTGTCAAAAATCTTAAAAAGTTTCGTATATGTTGTTAAACATGGTTTCAAATGACTTCACCATTATTGATTCGTGGTAGAAGTAGTCTTCAAAGAAAACATTTACTTCTTCAGCGCATTATTATAATTTGTTATTACTTGCTGAGCAATTGAATGCTCATTCTTGCTTTAAATTAAATGATTTCAGCTAAGTGTGATCGACCAGCAGGCTCTGGCAAGGACAAGGGAAAGGGCAAGCTGAAGGATTTAGTATAAGGTGTTCTTGGTAATAGTTAGACTTCATTAAGTTGTTAATATTTATTATCTATCATGCAATGGGATACTGTAAAGGTCGCGTACCTGGGATTAGACAACTCTGATATGTATATTAAGTTTGTAAATTTTATTATTCCGCTCAAAGAATTGGTATCGTGTAGCACCAAGTTCGGGTTTCAAGTACCTGAATTTGGGGGCGTCACATATACAAATAAATAAAAATTTAATTATTTATATTCTAATTTTTTTTTAATATATTGTCAACTATTCCTCCTCTTTTTTTTTTTACACCTTTACGTATAGTAGTGTAATTGGAAAAGATAGTAATCAGCAGCAGAAGGCAGTAGCAGCCTTCTTCTTATAATTGTCACCAGCCGTTCAACTATTTTATTAGCATTGTCTAATATATAGCTAGTAGTATAATAATATCCCATTAATAGAAGAGACCCAAAATGCTTGGCTTTATAAATTTTAGTAAAAGATAATGTATTGCTAACAACTACTTACTCGTTTTGTTCAAAAGATAAGAGAAAATTATTAAAAATACAAAATTAAGAATAAATAATTTAAACTCTTGAAAAGCGAAACACTTATATATATACTAATATATATACACTTAAAAAATTATTTTAACATAAGAAGAAAACTCAGTCATTAATTAATTTCCTCTTCTTATTATTTGCTAATAATAATAATAATAGATAAATCCCAAAAATGACGATTAATATGTTCTCACTAACGGTCACGGGTCATTAACTGCATGAAGGAATATACGAACTTAATTTATATATTTTTTGTATAATAATCTTATATAATACTATTACTAATAATTTTAATACATCGACGCTGACAAGTTGTATATCCTAGTCACGTACGTACCGGTACTACAATCGAGAAATGCAGGGAATTGTATAATAGAATTGAACTTGTAACTAACATTTTTATGAAATAGACTTACTAGGGAGACGAGGGAATGGTGGTAACTTTACGATATTACAATGGCTAGCAATTAACGAACAAGGCTCAAGAAGTTGTAGCAAAGAGTATTTCTACATCCTTTTCCCTCCATATCTTTCTCTTCAAACTGCCTACAGAGGCTGTTCGTAGAGCAGTTCAAAGTAGATAGCAAAATGTTTTCAGAACAGTTCAATAACATGACAGTATTATGCGAGGATATGTTAAAGGGATAATTTTCATCAAGCTTTAAGCCGCCTAGGGAAAGATCAAAAGATTGTCAAGTGGATTTCTGTATCTGGGGTTAATGCTGAGGATTTTGTAGTAAAATCCTTCAGCTGATAAGAATTTTAGAACGCCATTGTTGCAGTAAACCTTGTATCTAGGGTTTTCCACAGTTATCGTTAGTACTAAAGGTGTGTGGTACATTCATGCTGCCACATTTTGAGCAAACATCCAATACTGATATAAAAGCTAAGGAAACGACAGAAATAAATATACCAATCACCATATCTGTAATGTTCAAATCTAGATGCTTGAACAAACACTACTTAAACAAGAAGATCATAGTTAGGTACCTATTTATACACATTCATGATTGTAAAATATATAACAATCATGCAGCTCTGGGATTATAATATTAACAACATTATTACCCTATTTGTGACCAGAGGTGCTAGTGTCAAAGCATTATTGGCAGACCAACAGAGATTAATTTTCATTAGTAAATAGCTATAGAGCAAATATAGAAATCAGGTTGAAACTTGAAAGTGACCCCCATCTATTAGGAAGTTGATTAGTCTACCTATTTGTTTCATTTACTCTTTTTATTCTTCTGCTTAATTTGGGCAGCATAGATTATACAAGGTCATATTTTTATAGAAAATCCCCAAACCTTATAGAATATACAAGTGCATGTACATGAAAACACATACGAATTCACATTAAGGAGCAAAAGGCCAAGAATGGTCAACATTAATAACCCCCAACTTACTCTTTTTATTCTTATACTTAATTTGGGCATCACAGATTATATAACGTCATATTTTTACAGAAAACCCCCAAACCTTACAAAACAAAAACACATACAAATTCACATCCATACATTTGATTAAGAGAATGGGAGAATCAAAGTACCAGATTAGTAGAAACAAGGTATTATTAGCATATAAATGGAAAATAACAAAGTTTGAGATCAAAACTCGTATTAAGAAATCAATAAAATGTCTCGGTACCTGTAAGTATAGACCAACACCGATGAGACCCAACCCAATCAGTGGAACTTTTGACAATAATACGCATTTTGTTGCTTTAGAGTAAATCTACGCCCGATTTGCAAGTACCGAAGGCGAAAACGAATTTGGGATGGGGATTGAGAAGCAAAATCGGGTGTTTATGGTTGCAATTGAGAAGTAAAGCCACCCATCATTCATGGCAGCTAAGATTTCAACAATATGCACTTTGTTGCTTTGGAGTAAATCTATGTCCGATTTGCAAGTACCGAAGATGGGAATGAGTTTGGGATGGGGATTGAGAAGCAAAAATCGGGAGTTTTATTGTTGCAATTGAGAAGCAAAGTCACCCATCACCCATGGCAGCTAAGATTTCAATAATATGCATTTTGTTGCTTTGGAATAAATCTACGCCCGATTTGCAAGTACCGAAGACGAAAACGAGTTTGGGATGGGGATTGAGAAGCAAAATCGGGAGTTTACGGTTGTAATTAAGAATAGAAGTCACCCATCACCCATGGCAGCTAAGATTTTCAATTGAAAAGTAAGAAGATCTGGTTATGGATGAGGAGTAAGGACTAACTAGGGTACATAACGAGTAAAGAGTGCGAAGATCTGGTACTTGCTTGCCTTGCTTGCATATGTGAAGCAAGGAGGGTTAGAATCGATCCTATTTTATTTGTTTAAGGTTTTAGTTTTATATTTTTTTTCTTTTTTTTTGATACAATTGGAGGGATTGTTGGGAGGGAACAAAAACAACTGAGACGGACTATGTCCATCTCTACTCCGTCTCCGAAATAATTTAAAAAATATGCAAGAGAAATTCCATCTTTAATTCCTTCTTTAAAATAAGGAAGGAATTGGAGACTAAAATTTGGAGGGAAAATAAAAATCTAAGACGTAATTTCGATCTTTAAACAGTCTCAAAAATAAATATTTATTTCTTTTTATTATCATTAATCCGAGACGAACACTATTGGTCTCCAATCAGTTTCAAAATTGCATTTAAAATCTTTAAAAAAATAATTACTTTTTGAGACGATGAAGTCTGCATCTAATTTCGTGTCTATAATTTGAGACAAAGCTAACGGTTTTAAAATTCTTCTTAGTTTTTTACTTCCAGAATGTTTCGAGACATAGCAAAATTTTGGTTTCTAAATCCGTATCAAATTGCTAAAATTAGAGACGGAATGTAGTCTATCTCTAAATATCAGTTTTAGATGCCCAATATTCTAGTAGTGATATTTATCATATATGCGTAGGAAAAAGAAACACTCAAAAATACTTAATATACTATTTGTTATGATTTTTCAAAAATGGCAAGTTGAACACAACAAGCTGAAAACAAAACAGAAAACTAGTTGCTGCCAGATTTTTAGGGTGTTGTTTGGACAACATATGAAGCTCAGAAAATTAAGGCCTCTTAGAGACTAAAATTATACTATAACAACTAGTTCCTATCCAAAATTAAACTAAAACGGACCATGTATAGGTGAGTTATGATTAAATGAAATTTGGGTTACAAAAATAGTAAAACTGTTCAAACTAAAGCTAGCCAACTCAGAATGGCACAAATTTTTTACTGGAGCTACTCTCAGATGTAAAGAACATTTTGTATAAATTTCATAATTTTTGGATCTAAATCTCAATTTATAAAAAAAATTACAGTTTTGAGCAAGAATGGATTATTTAAAAATAGTAAATAAAAGCCAAAAAATTAAGAAAAAATTATTTTATGTGTGAAATAAAATTAACTAAACAGAGAAAGAAGAAAGAAAAATAATAAAATAATTAAAGAATTTTAATAAATAAAATTTAGCCAAGAAAACTAAGAAAGTTAATAAAAATTTACGTCGAAAACTATAAAGTATAATTTTACCAATTAATATGCGTAAAAAAGGTGACGTATAAGAGTAGTTATACTCTTTCCTTGTATAAAAATGACGTGATAGGATGTTTAAGATGGAATTAAATTTGGAAGGAATAATTATCGAATTTAGTTATCGGCGATAATTATTAATCAATGATTGTTAAGTTAATTAAACGAACTCTTATAGACGTTGTAGGTAACTGTTTGGCAAAAGTTAATATTGTAATTGAATAAGGGCGACTAGGCAAGTTCCCTAACTTGTGCAAATTTATTATTCTGTACAAGTTTCGTAAAATTTATTTTTCATGCGAGCAAGTTCCGTTACTTTGATCAAATTCATTTATCATTGCATACAGGTTCCCTAACTTGTACATGATAGTTATTTTAATCAAGTTTCCCTAATCATTGCAAGTTCTTCAATTCTATATACATTTTAATTCTTGTAAGTCTTTATATTTTTATCGGCTCCATAACAAACTATAAGTAATTTTTGTGATGCTTCTTGGACCTTCTGTAAAAGAGTCTATGCTACTTGTTTTGGCTAGACATAATAGGTATGTGAATTAAGTTGTTGATGTTGCTTTAGTAGCGATTAAATCCAACCCAAATTGCTTTGGTGCGGATTCCCAAACTGAGACTGAGTATAAACACCCCGAATGAACAGGATTTAGATGTCGGGAATCCGACTGAAAATTTTGACGTCAAAGGATTGTTATGCATAACATGGGGTACGATGGTTGATCATCTAGAATACCTTTGACTAATAACTGGACGGTTATATTGAACTTGGAATAAGTTCATGGTCCCTACGATCGCTCGATGTAATACTCAAGACTAAAGTAATTCTTTACTTCTCATTTTTTTGTGGTGTTTCATAAACTTTAATAATCAAGTTGCTTAAATTATTCAATAATTATTTAATTTCAATTGTGATATTTCATTAATAAAATTCTCTTATACTTGCTGAGCAAATTAGTTGCTCACTCTTGCAAATTATTTTTGCAGTTAAAGCCGAAGGGTTAGAAAAGTGTGATGCTAAGGATAAGGGAAGGGAAAAATCGAAGAAGATAGCTAGAACAATAATTTTAATTTTATTTTGGCAGTTGTATATTTAATGATGTAATCTTTTTGATACTCTAATATTAAATGTATTGTAAGTAAATCCAGGGTATGTATTATTAATATTATGAAAAATTATATTAATATTGTAAATTAATTATATTATATAGTTAATTATGTGTTACAAGGTGAATCGTAACGCACCATGTCTAGAATACTGAGTATTCAAATTTAGGGGCGTTACATTGTGGAAATGTGTACGTCTCAGGTTATATTACAGTTTATATGTTAGTTGAAATTGCAGTTATCTAAAGTAAGTAAAGAGATAATTATTTTTAAGAGGTTCAAAGCTAAAAATAGTCATAGTCCTCTCTTCTATTCCGACGAGTAGGGATGATCCACAAATGATAATAGTCACTAAGACTAGGTTCTCTCATAACCAATTACGACAATGTGAGCCACTGAGTATCACACAAGTCACTAAGACTTGATCTCATTCAGAAGTTGATTATCTCATAATCAAGTAAGTCTTTCAGACTTGTCTTATAAAGATCACTAAGCTCTAATCTCACACAAAGGTTGACTTTCTCATAATCAAGCAAGTGTATTAGAATTGTCTTTACAAATATCAATAAGATTTGACTGGTTTTTTGTTTGTGTTTGGAGTGCTGCTAAGTTACGTTAAACTCTTCTCTGAAAGACTTAGCAACGATGATCGATTTCTCTAGAAACATAGATTAGCCTTTGGATCGTAGGGTAGACTTTGAGCTCTCATAATTTTTATTTTTGAATATTTGAATTGATCAATTCTGTCTCTTTTTCATCAATTATTGTGAAATCTGAAGCAGCAATCTATTAATAGATTTTCACTAGGAGAAATGCCCTTTGAAAGTTACCATTATTACTACTTCAGTAGAACGCAAATATCTTACGAGTCTAACTGATAGTCTGTTGTAGTCGTTGATGTTTGTCAACTATGTCAGTCTACTATTTGTGTATTGTAATGACCATGAATTTCAAGATAAATTATAAATAAAATTTGGGAATTTAATTTCTAAATTAAGTGACTTGTTATGTGAATTAATTTAAACCCTAATGAGGTGGTTTGAATATTTGATTATTCGATTTATTTAATAAAAAGGAAGTCCAAGGAATGGGTTATTAAATTAATGGACTAACCTAATGATATTTTTTTTTATCGAAATTGAGATGTTGTGGAACCTTAATTAAATATTAAATTAATATTGAATATCGTAAGTCTAATTGGATTATGTAATTAAATTTAAATGGATTATTAAATTGTTCATTAATTACTTAAACAAGCCCAATCAATTAATTAAATGATGTACTTGGGAAAATTGCTATGTGATTGGGTATTTATTTAAACTAGCCCAATGTTTTATTTAATTGGGAAGTGAGTTAATTAATTTAGTAGACCAATGTTGGTGGATTATTATGTACTCTAGTGGCCCAAATGAAATAAATTGCAAGCCCAATCCTTGATCCAATTGCTAAAGCTTTTAGAAGATCCATTATTTACCAAATTGGCTATTAAAAATAAATGGGAAATCAAGGAAAAGGGGGCATGGCCAGTGGGTATGGAGGGAGTACTTCTTGGACTTCAAATAATTTGCTTAAGGTGATGTGTGGAACATTCAACATATTTGCTAGCATTTTTGGAAAAAGCTTGATGTCCAATGTATACATATATAGGTTATATGTATAGTTTTCTTATATTATAAGGGCTTTACCTCATTTGGATTAGAGTTTACAAGAATTGCAAGAGTTCTCTATATTGTGAGCTAGTGAGTTTAAGTGAGTTAACTCGGTGCGTTGGGAGAAAAGTGGGTGAGTTGAGTGAGTTCTTTAGTGAGTCACTATCGAGTCAAGCGATTCAAGCGATTCAAGCTATAATTCTTCAAGGAGGAGTTCTTGGAGGTCATCACATTTCATAACCTACTTTGGAAAGCAAAGAAAACAAACCATTAAGAGCAAAAGGTATAATACCCACCCAAAACCCTAGTTTTGGAGTTTATTATGTTATATATAAATTTTCTATGGTAGAAAAGTTATTTACAAGCTATAAATGTTTAGATCCATGATAGTTTAGTAATCTAGGTTTCCATGGGTTTATAACGTGTATTTATGTGTGTTTGTTATGAAACGTTTAGCAAAAAGCCTGAAAATCATTTTTACCGGTAAACTTAATCGGGAAGTGTACTTGAAGCTTTTCATTTTAAAACATACAAATTATATTGGTGATTTTATTTCTTGGAGTGATAATAATGTAAGTAAAGAACAAAATTGCTATGGAATCATGTAAAAATGATTTAAAATGAGCAAAATATGAAATTTTTACCAAAAACACTTCATTGTTGCAAATATATGCACAACAGTCTACTTATGGCTATTTTCAATGACCAAAACATGTCCAATTTTACATTTTGATGATGGAATCTTGTATCTCAAAAAGATACGAATCCAAAAAGATTAATTTGAGGACAATCAGAGTTGTAGATTTCATTTTATTCAAGTTTTAGTCAAGGAGGCAAAATATGGAAATTTTAGATGCATTCTGCCGATTTTGTGAAAAAAACCAGCAGGTACGTTTTTTTTACCTTATGGGGTCTGGTTCGGGTCTTTCTAGGCCGGTGCTTGTTATGGTTCCAAAAAAGAAAATGTTTGTAATTTAATAAAAAATATTATAAAAATTAATTTGGGTAATTACTATGTCATTATGTATTTATTAGAGTTAATAATTGATTAAAACATTATTAATTAATAATGTTAGTATATAATTAATTATTATTTAATACTAAATAATAATTAAACCAACTATTTATTATTTAAATAACATTAAATAATAAATAAAAATAATTAATTAATTATTATTTAATTAACTAATATTAAATAATAATTAAAGAATCTTAAGTAATAAACTATTATTTATTGTTAAATAATAATTAAAGATAATTAATTATTTATTTATTTATTTATTTAATTAAAATTAAATAGTAATTAATGAGGATTAAAGTTAATAAACTAATTATTTATTATTATTTAATTAAGATTAAATAATAAGTAAGGATAATTAATTAAGTAATTAATTTATTTATTAACACTAAGTAATAATTAAAGTTAATAAACTAATTATTTATTATTTGATTAAGATTAGATAATAAGTTAGGATAATTAATTAATTAATTAATATTTAATTAACATTAACTAATAATTAAAGATGATTAAAGTTAATAAATTAATTATTTATTATTTAATTAAGATTAAATAATGAGTAAGGGTAATTAATTAATTAATTATTATTTAATTAACATTAAATAATAAGTAAAGATGATTAGAGTTAATAAACGAATTACTTACTATTAAATAATAGGCAAGGATAATTAATTAGTTAATTAATTATTAATTAAAGAGTATGAAAATTAATAAACTATGTATTCATCATTTAATTAATGATTAATGATAAATGAGAAGGATTAATAGCACATGAATAATTAGTTATTATGCAACGATAACTAATGATAGTTATCATTTATAATAATTAATAATAAATGAGGTAATGAAACAATTATAATAAATTGTTTAAGAATTTAAATAATTTTATAAGTAATGTTGTAAGTTTATCAAATTAATATTACTTAAAGAGAAGTAATATTTGATAGTTAAATCATTTACCTAGATACATTTAAGGGTATTATCTAGGGTAAATGATATAAAAATTCTTCACAATGTGCTACGTGATAGTCATAAGTGATTTAATGTTATGTAAAAAATAAACTTAAATATTTAAGTGAACGATTATATCCAATACTAATTAATAGGCCAACGTTATCAATGTTAGGTCTTCAAGAGAAGTTTAAATTAAGCAAATTAGCCGTAAATCGATAGACAGACAAGTTCTCTAACCTTACTTAAATTTATATTGAGCAAGTTCCTAAACCCTAAACTTACTTTGTATTGCAAATTATCCCACATCAATATTATTGCCATTCGCACGTAGTGCAATTAAATTCATATTCCATTCTTGAACTATGAATCGTTTAAAGTTCTTACATTCATGAACTAATTAAAAATGAAGTCGTCTAAGCCACTTGTTCGACCGAACATATTAAAATTTTATTTTAAAGGCTATCCAAACCATAGTTGTACGGATTCTTAGACTGAGAAAAACAACCCATAATGGGGAAGAACCTAAGTATCATATGAACGATACAGACAAAATAAATGATTTGCATACATATAGTGTATGAGAGGCTGATCCTATCAAGTACAATTCTAACAAAGTAACCTAAGAGGGTCAATCAAGTGACTAATTTCTCAATAGTATTTCATGGTCAGTTGACCACTCAGCATTTAAATAATCAATTGTCATTTATCAGTTGATCATTGATTCATTTCTGAACTCGTATTATATAATTATTCTGTTGCCATTCTCGTTTCATTCATGACATATTACCATTATTCATTTAAAACTTTCTGAGCAAACTATTTGCTCATTCTTGCCATGTCATGAAACTATTGCAGTTAAACTTGAATGCTTGAAACAAGATAAAGGCAAAGGAAAGATGAAATCTTGATTGCTGAATAGTTGATTTCCTGATGATTATTTTGTGGAAATTTAATGTTATGTAACATGAACCTTTACGTATGGGCTTTTAATTTGTGATGTATTTATTTAAAGTTGTAGACCTTGGGATTTATAGTTAACTCTTTTGTATAAACAACATATGTTTACTTTCCGCACTAGTTAATATTATGTTGTTTAGAGGTGTTTGTATGTATGGATGTTTTAGATCGTGAGCACTGAGTTCGAGGTATTGATACCCAAATTGGGGGGGGGGGGTCACAGGTGATGTGGCAAAACTCGTGTCTAAATTTTACCTAGTATAGCCTTTTGGCTAAAATTGATTAGACATCTCCTTTTTCGTTAGCACACTTGAGTATATATGATGGGGTGGTGTGTTGAGGAAGCTTTTGATCCTTTGTCTCAGAATGATCATTGACTTGTCAGGAGTTGCACTCTACAATTCAAGCTGTCTAAGATCGTAGAGTCAATCCTCAAATAGTTCACTCTACGATTCTGGTGGCTTTATGATTTGGCTCTACATCTGGAGCCGCTCTACAATCCTAGAGTTCATTCAAACACTCTACGATCTTTGAGTTGTTGAACTTTACTCTGCGATCTAATTGTCATTCTACGATCTTGGAGTTACTTAAGATTCTGCTTGACAACTCTTTCAAACTTTCTTAGTTCACTCTATGATCTTAAAGTAACTAAGTCTTTTGCTCTACGATCTCTTGAATTTATAGTCTGTTACAAGTCTTAACTCTACTATCTGGATCAACCTAACAAGTATGATCCCTAAGTCTTGTTACAATGATCCTCTCTTATGGACTTTACAATATTACTTATTTTTCTTACAAATATACATTTAGCTCATATCATCATTAAATCAAATAGATTATCATAAATGCAATAACACGATATTAAGCTTTTTACAGTTGATGTAGCAAAACTTCCAGTCACTGCTCTGGTAATTTCATGGGAGGATGGTTATAGTTGTAAAGGAGACTCTTTTAGGTTATCCGAAAGATTGGAATGACTAATGTGATGTGAAACTTTCAAAAAAGTTGAAACGGTATAACTTATGAAACCGTGTAAGTAAGATTCCTTATGCCTCGGTAATAGGATCTATCATGTACGAATTGATATATACAAGACCTGATGTTGCTCATGCACCTAGTGTAACAAGCAGATATCAGTCTAATCCTAGATAAGAACACTGAAAGGTAGTGAAAAATATCCTAAAGTACTTAAGAAGAACTAAAGATATATTTCTTATCTACGGTGGGTCTGATTTGAAACTAGAGGGCTATACAGACTCAAGTTTTTAAATTGACCGAGATGACAGTAAATCTATTTCGGGTTATGTGTTTACCATAAACGGTGGCGTAGTGAGTTGGAAAAGTTCTAAGCAGCAAACAGTTGTTGATTCAGTGATAGAGCCAGAGTACATAGTTGCAAGTGAAGCTGCTAAGGAGGCTATTTGGATGAAGAAGTTCATTACAGAACTTGGAGTGGTTCCTAGCATTCAAGGACCAGTACCTTTATTTTGTGACAACACAGGAGCTATTGCACAAGCCAAGGAACCCAGATCTCATCGAAAATCCAAACACGTGTTGCGGTGGTTTGATTTGAGTAGAGAAATTATTGAAAGATGAGATGTCATCTTGGAGCATGTCGACTCTCTTGACAACATAACATATCCATTTACTAAAGTTTTAACTCAAAACAAGTTTGATCGTCACTTAGAAAAGATGGGTATTAGGTACCATAGCGATTGACTTTAGTGCAAGTGGGAGATTGAAAGTAGTATGCGCATAAGCCAATCATATTTGATATGATGTAGCATGTACTTTATAATCTTATTTATTTATTACTAAAAGTTTATTTATACAAAGACATTTTTTTTATTCATATTTAATAGATGACATTAATTGTGATAAACCTATAGTTGTTAAGAAATGCTTTTAGAATCATGATGATGATCATGCTAATGAGATCTAAATTCAAGATAGCTCAAAACAAAAATTATTCTTAATCGTGGGATTAATAAAATGGAGATTAGTGAATACAGATAGATTAGTACATACTATGTTTGCCCTTGTTAAGAGGATGATTGATCTCATAATCATTTGTGTAAATACACAAAAGCACGTATGTAGGTGCTTATTACATAATAAGTTCATTGAACATAACTCGCTCAAGAAACACCTAATGGAGTCTTACTTGTCTGTCAATAGGAGTTCTTTTTGTGATAGTAGTGCAAGTGATCCTTGGACTTGAGATCATCATAGTATCTTGTGTATGATAAATTATATTTTGACATATTCCTTAAAACCTTTAGGGTGTATCAAAGGATATGTTCGGGTATAATAAGTTATACATGGAGATAGGTGAATGGTCAACAAAGAATATACTACTTCTAGTAAAAAAAGAGAATGTCCTATGTGATTCGATAAATGACAACTCAGTAGTCCTTGGCCAATGCAGAATGCAAATTAGAAAGTTGTTTCTAATTTACATTAATTAGAGTTATTCATTTGAGAATTGAAATGCATATAATCAAATAAAATAAGACTTGACAGTAATATCATGTCTTATATTTGATTGGGACATTGTGAGGTAAAAGAAGTGAATTGTACGGTAACTAATTGCTGAATAGATTCTTTTGTGATTAATTGTTGAAATCTATATTATCTGAAAAGTCGTTGATCCCTAAGGGGGCTTATCCTTATTATGAAATAAATATTATTTATTAGAATAAATTAAATAGTTTAATTTATTTATATAAATAAGATTAGAGTAGTTCTAATTAATTTATTCTATAATTGGTTTAATATGGAAAACCTAAAGGGTCACACTGCAAAAGAAAAATAATTATTTAAAAAGTAAATGGTATAATCGTAATAATGAATTAAGTATATTTAATTTATACAATGAGGATAGAATAAATTAAATAGCTTACTATTTATTATTTAGTATTTTAGAAATACTAATTATAAATTAATAAGAAGAGTCTTATTATTATTATTATTATTATTATTATTATTATTATTATTATTATTATTATTATTATTATTATTATTATTATTATTATTATTATTATTATTATTATTATTTAGTTCCTAAATGGTTTAGAAATTTTAATTATTATATTAAATTAATTAAATTTCTAATTAGATTAGGAGTTTAATTAAAAACCTTATTCCTAAAGGTGTTAGGATGGTTAACTATATATATAAATAAGAGAAGTCTTATTATGGATTGAGGATACATACAATTCCATAACTTTTAAGAGAGTACTTACAAGTTTTTTAGATCTAAGATATTAGAAGAGAGAGAAAACTAGGGTTTGTCATCACCCACTTCTTGAATCCTTATTCTTCCTTGGTGGATCACCTCTAAAAGCCAAACACTTGGGTGGCTAACATTGATCTAAGGAATCTAATCAGTGGAATTCAAGAATAACACGAAGGACCTATGGAAAACTAGAATCTATAAGGGTATAATTCTCTATCTCCTTCTTGTTAATTAATAGTTATGCATAAAGGTCAATCCTGGATTATGGTTTGTAGTAAAAAATTTAAATTCAAAGTTTACCATACTTTGGCTGCTTATATGTAATTTGATTTCATGTTCATGGATATTACAAACCAACACATGGTCCCTACGATCGCTTAGTGTAATACTCGAGACTAAAGTAATTCTTTACTTCTCATTTTTTGTGGTGTTGCATAAACTTTAATAATCAAGTTGCTTAAATTATTCAATAATTATTTAATTTCGACTGTGATATTTCATTAATAAAATTCTCTTATAATTACTAAGCGAATTAGTTGCTCACTCTTGCAAATTATATTTGCAGTTAAAGCCGAAGGGTCAGAAAAGTATGATGCTAAGGATAAGGGAAGGGAAAAAGCGAAGAAGATAGCTAGAACATTAATTTTAGTTTTATTTTTACAGTTGTATATTTAATGATGTAATCTTTTTGAGACTCTAATATTAAATGTATTGTAAGTAAATCCCGGGTGTGAATTATTAAGATTATCAAATATTATATTAATATTGTAAATTAATTGTATTATATAGTTAATTATGTGTTGCGAGGTGAATCGTAACGCACCCAAGTCTTGAATAGTGAGTATTCGAATTTAGGGGCGTTACATTGTGGAAATACGTACGTCTCAGGTTATATTGCAGTTTATTTGATATTGCAATTATGTAAAGTAAGTAAAGAGATAATTATTTTAAGAGGTTTGAAGCCTAAAATACTTTCTAGTCCTCTCTTCCATTCCGACGAGTAGGGATGATCCACAAAGGATATTAGTCGCTAAGACTAAGCTCTCTCAGAACCAATTACAACAATGTGATCCATTGCTTATCACACAAGTCACTAAGACTTGATCTTTGATGATGTCGTAATCAAGTAAGTCTCTCAGACTTGTCTTATCCGACAGATTGGAATGACTAATGTGATGTAAAATTTTCAAAAAAGTCAAAACCATATGACTTATGATACCGGATCCAGACACCCTTGTTTCCCTAGCTTCCATTGAAACTTTCATTTTTTGTTGGTTGACTTGAACTTTTCCGTAATCCAGATATATGGGCATTGACAAAAAACTCAAAAACCCTAGTGGAGAGTCCAGAGCATTGCATTCAAAGCATTGATTGAAGGACGGTCCTTGGTGAAAATGATATATATCTATATATACGGCCCACGGAGAACTTTTGGAATCAACTAGGCAAAAAATTGGATATGCATTCAAAGCGTTCATTGAAGTTCAGTCCAAGGTGAAAAAGATATATATCCATGTATACCGCCCGCGGAGAACTTTTGGAACCAACTAGGCAAAAATTGGATACCGATTTCAGATAGTTTAAATTTACAGTTAGTTTGTGCGGTATTGTTTAGAAATAAATTATATTTATATAGCAAAAAATAAATTAGTTTGTCTAGTGTAACTTAGTCGTGTAACTTTAAATTATATTCAGTTTTTTGATACAGTCAGCATTCTTTTACATAGTATTTCGACACGATCAATAACTACTCTCCATAATTATACATCTTTTCTGTAGTCAACTCAACTATATATTTTCTGGGATATATGTAGCTAGTCTATCATTTTAAACTTTTAATCAGTAGAACAAAAGCTATAATAAAATAACGTTGCTTTAATGCCAAAGAGGAAAGAAGGATGTATTTTATTTTGTAATTATTTAAATTATACATCTTTTCTGCCGTCAACTATATATTTTATATGTAGCTAGTCTATCAAAGTCATGTATTTTTTTTTGTAATTATTTAAATTTGCTGAGAAAGGAACCGCCGCCACCAGTACTCTTATGAGATAAGAGACGAGGTACACATTGGACACTAGTATGAATTCGTTAAACTATATGAACCCAACGTGTATCTATCTACATTAAATCATATTCCCTCCCTTACAACAACAACAACAAAAAAAAAAAAAAAAGAAAAAAAGAAGAAGAAGAAATAACAAATTCAATTTGTCATCTTTTTATTTCACAAAAAGAGTCATTGTAGTATAAAATGCCACAATATGATCAAGTTTATCATCTTAATTTCATTATCATATAGCAGTACTACTAAACCAACACCTTATTACTCCATCCGTTCCAAATTATAAGATTATCGTTGACTTTACAAAGTCAATTTGATACATTTTCAAACTTAAAATTGAAATGATATTTTTAAAATTATGAAACAATAAATTTTAGAATGACTAGTGATTTTTTTAAATATTTTACGATATTTATCATTGTATCGACTAAAATTTAAAAAAATATTCATCATTGAGTTTGAAAATATTTTAAGTTACTTTAAAAAATTAATAATAATCTTATATTTTAGAACACAGAGAGAGTATTATTTTTAAGAATATACATAAAACAAATACATACATATCCTTAATAGTCGCAAATTTTAGAAAAGGACCTTCAAAGATCAGGTCATATCCTGCCCAGTACGCCCACCAATTTAAATCTTGTCAACGAATTCCAGAAATCATATTTAGACCATTTCTCTTAAAGCATGGTCTTCATTCCATGCTTCTATTTTATATTTTACTTGAACAGATTGCTTGGTCTCCTAAAAGGCACTATAAATAGCTTGCACATCATGATCATTTCATATATACCTCAAACCATAAATAAACATATATTTCACAATAATGAAGATCCCAACTTATTCCATGCCTTCATTTTCTCTTGTTCTTCTCTTCCTAAGCTTTTTTACATTTTCAGCCTCATCTAATTCTCATGGTGATTTTCTTCAATGCCTTTCGCGTATATCCCCAGTAGTTATTTACACCCCGAAAAACTCTTCTTACACATCTGTGTTAGAGTTTTCCATTAACAACCTGCGATTTGCAACAAAAAACACCCCGAAACCTCTAGTTATCGTTACACCAACTCAGGAATCCGAAATCCAAACGGTCATTTATTGCTCTAAGAAATACGACATTCAAATTAGGACACGATGTGGAGGTCATGATTACGAGGGTCTTTCTTATGTATCACAAGTCCCATTTGTGTTACTTGATATGAATAATCTTCGATCCATAAATGTGGATCCCGTATCAGCAACTGCATGGGTTCAAGCTGGTGCAACTCTAGGTGAACTTTACTATAACATTGCTCAGAAAAGTAACAAGCTCGGGTTTCCGGGTGGCATTTGGTACACTGTTGGTGTTAGTGGACTAATTAGTGGTGGAGGGTATGGCTTGTTGAGACGAAAGTACGGTCTGGCTGCTGATAATGTTGTTGATGCTCATTTGATCGATGTTAATGGAAGAATTCTCGATAGAAAAGCAATGGGAGAAGATTTATTTTGGGCCATTAGAGGTGGAGGGGCTTCTAGCTTTGGTGTCATTCTTTCTTGGAAGATAAAGCTAGTTCCTGTCCCGAAAACAGTGACTGTTTTTCAAGTTGACAGAACTTTGGAGCAAAATGGAACCGATATTCTTCATAAATGGCAGACTGTTGCACCAAAACTAACCAAAGATATTGAAATCAGAGTTCTTGCAAATCCTATGCGGAGAAATGCACCTAATGAAGCTGCAAAAACAGTACTCGATGGCGATTCGAGCACTAATGCAAATGATAAAACAGTAAAACTAAGATTCTTAGGTTTGTTTCTTGGCCGACAAGAAAGACTACTTTCTCTGATGAAGAAAAAATTACCAGAATTAGGTCTGCTGAAAGAAGATTGTGTCGAAGTTAGTTACCTACAGTCAGTACTCCTTTTTTCCCTTTTTTCGGCTGAAGATTCTCCTTCTGTTCTTCTAAACAGAACTTCATATAAGATTCCTTTTAAAGCAAAATCAGACTATGTGGATAAACCATTGTCAAGAAAAGGTTTAAATGGGATATGGAAAATTCTTCTTGAAACTGAGCCTGGTACAACAAACTATATTTTTACTTCATATGGGGGAAGGATGGATGAGATCTCGGAATCGGCAATTCCATTTCCACATAGAGCTGGAACTTTGTACAAGATGTATATGAGGGTGCAAACTGATGGAGATACTGCAAAGGCAATGGATTGGATTAGGAGGCTGTATAAGTACTTGACGCCGTATGTTACCAAGAATCCAAGAACTGCGTATGTGAATTATAATGATCTTGACTTGGGAGTGAATAATCCACAAGGGCGTATAAGTTACAAGGAAGCGAGCGTATGGGGTAAAAAGTATTTCAAGAATAATTTTGATAAATTAGTTATGGTGAAGTCTTTAGTTGATCCTGATAATTTTTTTAGGCATGAGCAGAGTATTCCTCCTTTTTCATAATGATCGGACATGTGAATTCTTAATCACTTGTTCAATTCTTTAATTGATAAAAACCTTATGTTAACTTTGATAGATCGGTTATAGTGTGAAGTCTACTGTTGATCATAGGCATGAGTAGAATATTCCTCCTTTGATATGTGAAATCTTAATTAATTGTTTGTTTCTTCAATAAAGAAAACGTCAACTAAAATTTGACTTGTTCGTTATTATATTTTGTTCTCTAAAAACATTCATCAATTATTGTATCCTCAAGTCACATAGCTCGTAGTCTTTGGAATATTATATATTTGAGTTTCAAGATTTAACAATTAGTATCACACACACACACACACACACACACACACACACACACACACACACACACACATATATATATATATATACTCTATGTCTGGTAACAAGGGTTGGTAATAGAGATTTGTTATAGAGGATCTCACACCCATTTATATGCCTTCATGAATAGTCTACTTTAAACAACTTGAAATCAGGATACCCATAAGCAGTGTAAAATTATAAGGACCAAGAATTTTGAGTTACATTATAAATAAAATTGAGAATTAAATTTCTAATTAATTACATGATGGTGTGAATTAATTTAAACCCTAACAAGTGGGTTTGATTTATTTTTTTGTTGATAATATTTGACTATTAAATTAATTTAATTAAAAGAAGTCTGATGAAAGGTTATTAATTATTGGACTAACCTAAGGTGGTATTTTTAATATCAAGGAATTGATATGTTATTGAACGCTAATTAAATATTCAATTAATATTGAATATGACAAGTATAATTGGATTATGTAAATTAAATTAAATTTGATTATTAAAGTGTTCCTATAATTATTTAAACAAGCCCAAACAATTAATTAAGGGACTTGTGAAAATTTCTTTGTGGGTTGCTATTTAATTAAATTAGCCCAATTTATTAAGAAGTGAGTGAATTATTTTGGTAGCCCAATGTTGTTGGATTATTATGATCATAGATGGCTCAAATGAATTAAATTGCAAGCCCAATTTTTTGTCCAATTGTCAAAGCGTCTAGAAGGCATTAATTTACTAATTTGTGCCTTAAAAATAAATCAAAAATGGGGAAGAAATAGGGAGCATGGCTGGTTATGCGGAAGGAGTACTATGGACTCCAAAAATTTATCAATTTTGTTGCTTACATTAGTGTGTGGAACACTCAACATTTTGGCTAGCATTTTTGGAAAAAGGTTGAAGTCCAATGTGTAGATATAGATGTTATATGTATAGATTTATACTTCTATAAATAGGGGCTAGCACAATTAAGTTAGAGTTTACAAAATTATTGCTGGAGTCTTGATATTGAGAGTTAGTGAGTGGAGTGAGTTAATTCGGTGAGTTAAAGAAAAAAAAAAGTGAGTTAGTGAGTTATTTAGTGAGTCACTACCGAGTCAAGCCATTTTTAATCAAGAGAAGTATTCTTGGATGTCATCTAACTCCATCATTTATTATGGAAAGGAGAGAAAAGTAGCTCCCAAGTCAAAAATGACTAAAAATCCCCAAAAAACCCTAATCTTGGTGTTCTTTTAAATTTTATGGTAGAAATATTATCTTTGAGCTCTTTGGGTTAGAATCATGCTAGACATGTTTATATAGGATGCCACGTGGTTTAAATGTGTAGTGGTATGAATTTATGTAGAAAAATCTAGCAAAATGCTTGAAAATATTTTTACCGACGAACAAAACATAGGTTGTGTGAATAAATTGCACATTTTGAAATCTACAAATTATTTTTGTGATTTATAATTTCTGGGAATATATGGGTAAGTTAAGAACAATATCCCTTTGGAATCACCCAAAAATGTGTTAAAATGAGCAAGTTATGTATGTTGGACCAAACACACCTCACTGTCCAAGATCTTGCATGAACAGTCCACTTTAAGCCAAATTTTTGAAACCAAAACTTATTCAAAAATGATATTTGAGCCCTGAAAATTGTAGTTCGGAAAGTCACGATTCCATCGATACCTAGTAGAGCTCTATCGGAGTTATAGAACTCAAGTTATTAAGGTTTTTCCCCAAGACCCCAAAGCTAAACAAAATCTAGAAAAAGGGCAATGTTCCTGCCAATTTTTTTCTGTGAATCGGCCAAAACATTCCAGCGACCGGTTCACCGAAATTAAGACCGGTTCCAGCGACGGGTCCTTGATGGAAGTTGCTTGGTTTTGTGTGTACTATTTTATAAAAATATGTTTGAATTTTTAGTAGGTCATTTGGTAATTGCCATAATTAAAATATGATTAAACCTTACTAACTAAAAGAAAAATGATAAATTGATATTGTTAATTTCTAAAAAAATCTTAAAACTACTAATTACTTATTATTTAAGTAATATTAAATAATAAGTAAGATTAATTAAGAAATTAATTATTTTTAATAGTATTTAAGGTGTAAATAGTACACTAATTAGCTATTAATTAGTTAGTAATTAGATAAAATTACTAATAAATTATTATTAAATATTAAATATGTGATTTAAGTATTTAATTATAATCTAAGAAAGATAAAGTCAATAAGTTATTTATTTATTAATTAATTGATAATTAAATAGTAAATAAAGATAAGTAATTAACTAATTATTATTTATTCATATTAAATAATAATTAAAGAGAGATAAAATTTATAAATTAATTACATATTATTTAAATAATAAATTAAGATAATTAAGCAATTAATTATTATTTGATTAATATTAAATAATAATTAAAGAAAGATTAATTATTTATTATTTAATTAAGATTAAATAGTATGTAAGGGTAACTGATTAATTAATTATTATTTAATTAACATTAAATAATAATTAAATGAGGATTAAATTAACAAATTAATTATTTAACTAAGATTAAATAATAAGTAAGGGTAATTGATTAATTAATTATTATTTAATTAACATTAAATAATAATTAAATGAAGAATAAATTGATAAACTAATTATTTATTATTTAATTAAGATTAAATAATAAGTAAGTATAATTAATTAATTAATTAATTAATTAACATTAAATAATAATTAAAGTTAATAAATTAATTATTTATTATTTAATTAAGATTAAATAATAAGTAAGGATAATTAATTAATTGATTATTATTTAATTAATATTAAATAATAAATAAAGATAATTAAAGTTAATAAACTAATTATTTATTATTAAATAATAATAAATGAGAATAATTAATAAATTAATTATTATTTAATTGATATTAAATAATAAGACAATTAAGATTAATACTTTAATTATTTATTATTTAATTAATTTTAAATAATAAATAAACATAATTAGTTATGATCTATTGTTAAATAATTACTAAGGGTAATTAATTAATTACTCTCTAACTAATATTAAATAGTAATTAAATGAAGATAGAGTTAATAAAATAAAAAGAATTTAATTAAACAATGATAGTAAATTGTTTAAGAGTTTAATAAGTGTTTAACACTTAGAAAAAATAATATTAATTAATTAAATCATTAACATAAGATCAATAAAGTTTCTTATACGATTAATGATAGTATATAAAATTATATGTGTTATGTGATTAATTATTTGCTAGATAAATAACATAGGTAAGTGTTTAAAGTGCACGATTATATGCTGTACTAATTGATAGGCCAACGTTATTAATGTTAGGTCTTTAAGAGGAGTTTAAATTAAGCGAATTAGCCGTAAGTCAACGAACAGACAAGTTCTTTAACCTTACTCAAAGTTATATTGAGCAAGTTTCTTAACTCTACTCAATATTATTGTGCTAATTCTTAAATCTTGAGCTTATATTATATCGCAAGTTATTCCACAATAATATTATTGCAAATCGTATATATTATTTGAATTCATATTCCATTCTTGAGTTATGAATTGATTAAAGAAGAAGTCTAAGCCATTTGTTCAGCTAGACCTATGTGAAATTTATTTTGAAAGTTATCCAATTCATAGCGGTACGGATTCTTAGACTGAGAAGAACAACTCATAATAGGGAATAACCTAAGTATCGAACAAACAATACACACATAATAAATGTTATGCATATACATATGGTACGCAAGGCTGATCCCCTCAAGTACAGTATGAAAATATAACCTAAGAGGGTCAATCGAGTGACTGATTCCTCAAAGCAAATGTTCATGGTCTTTTGACCACTCAACATTTAAATAATCAATTTTTGTTAAATTGTGCGTTGATTATATCAAATTCATACTATTGAATCTTTTAATCCTTATTCTTATTCATAGCATATTTTGTATTCATTTTAAGCTTGCTAAGCAAACTAGGTGCTCGACATTACTATGTCATGAAATTATTGCAGCTAATAAGCCTGAGGGGTCGGGTACAGATAAAGGCAAAGGAAAAACGAGATCTTAATTATCTAGATAGATGTTAGTCTGTTCATATTTTGTTTAAGACTTATAAGAATGTAACGCAAACACTAATATCCTTTTGTAGTTTGTGATGTATATTTGGTAAAGGTTAGAGATCTTGGGACTAGAAAGCCATTGTAATAGACAACATATGTTTATTTATTTTTCGCATTAGTATTAAATGTTGTTTAGCAGTGATTGTTTATATTATTGCGTGAGCACCAAATTCGAGGTAGTGGTACTTGAATTTGGGGGTGTCACAAGTTGGTATCAAAGCTATAGGTTATACACTTTAGGATTTTGTGAAACCTAGAATATAACCTTAGTATTAAACTCATTTCGAGTACGCTAGGAGATGAATTGAGGAGATTCATTGGTTCGATTATTTTGGAGATGGATTGAGGAAATCTATCGAGCCGAGTTGTACATGATAAAATATCATTTCATTTTTTCAATGAATATATTTTATTGCTATACTAACATGCTGCTATTTTCTTTTGGCTATAGGATGCCAGAGATAGGTGAGTCTAACTGCACTAGAGAGGATGAGCCACATGAGATACTCGTGGATATGGTAGCACCAGCGGATGGTCCGATGGTAGTAGTTCCTCTTCTGGATGTAGACCCGGAGGAGGGTGAGTCCGATTAAGAGGAGGCTGTGATTATTTTTGTTGATACCGAGTAGTTGTTGCCCGTAGGGCCAGCGGTTGAGCCCGTAGAGGGATAGGCAGACTCTGAGTCAGAGGAGGACAGAGTTGAGATGACAGAGTCAGTCAGAGGTGGAGTCATGCGAATGGGCGATGACAGTGATGAGGATTATGATGCTGATGACTATGGTATAGATGATGGTCACGGTGATGATGTGGATGGTGACTCAGAAGGAGATCACATAGCAGAGTCTGACCCAGAGGAGTTAGTGCCGGTTGAGGTGGCAGACTATCCAGCTCCTGAGTATGACCCTGACTATGAGGGGATGGTAGGACACTATGTTGATCGGGTTGTAGAGTTGAGGTATGAGACTGCTCAGCAAGCAGAGCAAATTGTAGAGTTTGAGGAGTAGAACCAGACCCTCTAGGAGACCGAGCAACAGTACCGAGACTTGGCATATCAGCGGGACAGTGAGACTAGAGAGCTTAAGCAGCAGTTGGAGCAGTCTGAGCTCCACAGAGTGGAGTTAGCCGAGGGGCGGGTGGCAGATGCCCATCATCTGATGGAGATGGGTGAGCAGTTGATGATTTCTGGGGCCCTAGCTGCTGGATATAGAGCAGAGAGGGATGCAGCCAGAGCTAAGCTATAGGAGGTGAGGGATGAGCTAGCACTTGTAGAGGCAGCACGGGACTTTTTCCATGACTCATGGGTGACGTCAACTAACTAGGTTATGTTAGGACTATTACAGCCAGGGTGGATGCAGCTAGTTTTGCACTGGACATAGCAATGGGTAGGGTGAAGAGTCGAGTTAGGAGGTTTCCTCGAGAGGAGGATATGAGCAGGCAGGTGATTAGCCACCGGATTGTGGACCGCATTGCTAGGCAAGAGCACAAGGATGCTGCCCGTCGGATGGACTAGTGATGTGGTCATTCTCCTTATCTATATATATAGATGCAGTTGAGTCCTATCTTTTGTTAATAGTAGGGACATATGGATATGTTAAAACCCAGTATTATGCTTACTTTGGGATAGTGTTAGTAACCCACTTTTTGTTCATAGGGTTATATATATGATGTAAACCTCATACTATGAAAGGTGCTAGGTGTTTATGATACATCTCCATTTTTTTTTGTTTTAGGGGAATGTAGTTCTTGTGAATCCCATCTATTGTTGTTCGTTGGGATAGGTTTCATGTTATCCCATCTTTTGTTGACTAGAGGGATAGTTAGCGTTTATAAAAATATGCCTGTGATGTAAGTGTTGACACTACTAGTTGGTAAATGAATATAAATGCGATATTATTATGATTACCTGGTCGGATTAAGCTTGACTTTTATGTTAACTATTAAATGTCTAAACATTTATAAAATGTACATAAAATGTAATATACAAAATAATAAATATAAGGTTTTGTTTAATAACAAAGAATGCCGCCAAGACGTGTACCCCGAATTCGACGTGTAGATGAAGTCGAAAACAATGCTGAGAGGGAGGAAGACCCAATGCGGGCTTTCGCAGCCATGATGATGGAAATGATGCAAAATAGATCACCACCGGTAATACAACCAGATGTACCGCCAGTTGTAAACCAGCTAGGGGTGCACTTAGCAAATTTTAAGGATTTCAAACTGGTAGGACCACCAGAATTTCGTGGGTTTACAGATCCTATAGAGGCACAGACGTGTATTGAGGAAATAGAAAAAGTGTTCGAGGTTGCACGGGTGGCCAATGAACAGCAGACGTCATTCACCACCTTCATGTTGAAGGGAAAGACAAATTACTAGTGGAAAGCGAATAAGGGTAAAGCCGGATAAGGTATTGTAACATGGGCACGTTTTAAGGAACTATTCTTCGAGAATTATTTTTCAAACATCATGAAAAATAGAATAGAGATGAAGTTCCTGGACTTAAAGCAGGGAAACATGTCAGTGGCAGAGTACGCCGCAAAATTCAACAAATTAGCTCGATTTGCTCCACACCAGGTGGACACCGAGGTAAGGAAAACATGAAGATTTGAGCAGAGTTTGAAGCCTTGAGTGTATAGCAGGGTTGCTATTTTGAGAATCGACACATTTTCAGCATTATTGGATAGGGCAATTATTGCCGAATGAGGGAATGAAGCGTTAGTGAAATACAACCAAGACAAGAAGAAGAAAGGTCATAATGAGCCTAGGGAAGGAACTGGAGGTAACAATCATAACAAAAGGAAGTGGAATGATAACCAGATGTCAGGAGGCAGTAAGACTGGAGGAGAAGCCAAGAAAGGCAACAAATGTAAAAAGTGTGGGAGGAACCATTCTGGGGAATGCATGAAGGGCAAGGGGGTCTATTATAACTGTGGGCAGCAAGGTCATATTTCTCCCCAATGCCCTAAAGAGAAGAAAAACAGATGTTTTTCTTGCGGAGTGTCAGACCACTAAATTAAGGACTGCCCAAAGAAGAAGAATTGCGTAGCTGGTGAAAATAGAAGCAACAATAGCAAGCTAACCATTGGAGGACCAGCCAGTCAATCGAACAGACCAACCGCACGCACCTTTAACATGACGGTTCTAGATGTTGTGGAATCTAAGGACGTAATGTCAGGTATTCTTCCGATCAATAATATCAATGCTTATGTATTATTTGATTCGGGTGCTACCTGTTAATTTATATCCGAAGAATTTGCTAAAAGATTAAAACTACCTCAAGAAAAACTAGAAAATCCTTTGAATATAGAAGTAGCCAACAAAGACGTTATTATCGTATAATATATTTATAGGAATTGTTGCATTGAATTAGGAGGATTTAAACTTGGAGTGAACTTAATTCCAATTCGCTTGGGAGAGTTCGATATCATTCTCGATATGGACTGGTTATCGAATCATGAGGCGTTGATTGACTGCCAGAAGAAGAATATAACTTTGAAAACCCTGAGTATGTTGAAAGCGGTATTTCAAGAGAGTAAATCGCCGAGACAATATCGTTGTCTAACGATGATGCAAGCAAAGAGATTGCTGAGGAAGGGGTGCGTGGGTTATCTGGCTCATGTGGTTGATACTCGAAGAGTAGAGGGTGAATTTGGTCAGATACCTGTGGTACGGGAATTCTCAGATGTCTTCCCAGATGAGATACCGGGTTTACCACCGAATAGAGAAGTTGAGTTCAAAATTGAACTGACACCAATGACTGCACCAATTTTGAAAGCACTATACAGAATGGCGCCGGTAGAATTGAAGGAACTGTTAATACAACTGCAGGAGCTGCTAGATAAAGGGTATATTCGGCCAAGTGTGTCTCCTTGGGGAGCACAAGTATTATTTATAACGAAGAAGGACGGATCCCTAAGACTTTGTATCGACTATCGTGAGTTGAACAAAGTTACAATTAAAAATAGGTACCCGCTACCCAGGATTGATGATCTGTTCGATCAGCTTAAGGGAGCGAAGTACTTTTCAAAAATAGACTTGAGAACCGGTTACCATCAGTTGAAGGTAAGGAAAGAAGATGTACCAAAGACGACATTCAGAACTTGATACAGTCATTTTGAATTTTTGGTAATGTCGTTCGGTCTTACGAATGCACCAGCAACATTTATGGATATGATGAACAAGGTGTTCAAGCCGTACTTGGACAAGTTTGTTGTTGTATTCATCGATGATATTCTGGTACACTCGAAGACGGAAGAGGATCACGTTGAACACTTAAGAGTGGTGTTGGAAACACTAAGGAGGGAAAAGTTGTATGCAAAATTCTCAAAGTGTGAATTCTGGCTACAGAGGGTACAATTTTTGGGGCATGTAATTGATAAGGAAGGTGTTTCGGTGGACCCAACAAAGGTAGATGCAGTTATAAATTGGGAGCAGTCGAAGACACCGACAGAAGTTAGAAGTTTCCTTGGGTTGACGAGATATTATCGAAGGTTCATTCGGGATTTTTCATAGTGACACCGCTAACCAACTTGACAAGAAAAATGGTTAAATTTGTATGGATGGAAAAGTGTGAAGCGAGTTTTATAGAACTTAAGAAGAGGCTTAGTGAAGCACTGGTGTTGTTATTGCCTGACGATACCGGGGGTTTTGTGGTGTGCAGTGATGCGTCACTCAGGGGTCTTAGTTACGTGTTAATGCAACACGAAAAGGTCATTGCATACGCATCAAGACAGCTGAAGGACTACGAGAAGGGATACCCAACTCACGACCTGGAATTAGCTGCAGTAGTGTTCACTTTAAAGATTTGGCGGCACTACTTGTATGGGGAGAAGTGTGAAATATACACATACCATAAAAGTCTGAAGTATATTTTCACTCAAAGGGAGCTGAACATGAGGCAGAGGCGATGGTTGGAATTTATCAAAGATTATGATTGTGAAATTCGGTAACATCCGGGTAAGGCCAATGTTGTAGCTGATGCTCTGAGCATAAAGGGCAGGGAGAAGTTATTGAAGTTGACATCTCAAGAGGAGTTAATAATGGACATGAAAAGATTGCAGTTAGAGGTGAAAAATCCAAAGGATTCGAATGAGAAACTGTTCACAGTAGAAGCGAGTTCAACTTTATTAGATAGAATAAAGGAGGGTCAAGAACAAGATGGAGAGTGTGATAGTGTCAGAAGAAGAATCTCAGAAGAAGAAGACATGAAGTATAGAATTGATAACACTGGGTTACTAAGGTTTGAAGGGAGGATCTGGATACCGATGGTTCCAGAATTGAGAGAATAGATCTTGTAAGAAGCTCACAATACAAAGTACTCGATACACCCTGGGAGTACCAAGATGTATCAGGACTTATGTCAATATTTTTGGTGGCCAAATATGAAGAGGAGTATGGTGGAGTGCGTTAGCCGATGTCTAACATGTTAGAGAGTTAAAGCAGAACATTAGAGACCGAGTGGACTGCTACAACCGTTGGAAATTCCGGAGTGAAAATGGGAGCATATCACGATGGACTTTGTGGTAGGACTTCCAGTTACTCAGAAGGGATTTGATGCAATTTGGGTGATTGTGGATCGTTTGACAAAATCTACACACTTTTTACCGATCAAGATAAAATATAATTTGGAGCACTTAGCCAAGCTGTATTATAAGGAGATTGTATCGCGACATGGGGTGCCGGTATCTATTATGTCAGATAGAGATTAGCGCTTCACGTCGAAATTTTGGAGAGGTTTTCAAGAGAGATTGGGAACACAGTTAAGGCTGAGTACTGCATATTATCCTTAAACCGATGGGCAGAGTGAACGAACAATTCAAACGCTTGAGGACATGCTTAGAGCCTGTGTTATAGATTTGAAGGGCAACTGGGATGATCACCTACCTTTGATAGAGTTTGCTTATAATAACAGTTACCATGCTAGTATTGGCATGCCGCCTTACGAAGCACTTTATGGAAGAAAATGTCGCACGCCCTTGTGTTAGGATGAAGTTGGTGAGCGAAGACTGTTGGGACCTAAAATGGTGCAGCAGACTGTCGATGTGATCAAAATAATAAGAGCTCGTCTGGTAGCAGCTCAGGATCGCCAGAAGAAGTATGCCGATCTGCATCGTCAGAAACGGGACTTTGAAGTCGGTAGTTTTGTATTTTTAAAGATATCTCCCTGGAAAGGTAAGATAAGATTTGGCAAGAAAGGGAAATTGAGCCCAAGATTTATAGGGCCATTTGAAATTTTAAAACGAATAGGTGAAGTGGCGTATGAGATAGCCTTACCTCCTGAACTTGAACTCATTCACAACATGTTTCATGATTTAGTGTTGTGGCCTTATAAACCTGATTACAAGCATGTGATATCCTATGAACCGATTTAAGTCAGGAAGGATTTATCATACGAAGAGATTCCTGTCCAAATATTAGACATGAAGGAGTAGACGTTGCAAAATAAGGTCATACATTCGGTCAAAGTTCTTTGGAGAAACCATGCAGTTGAAGAAGCTACGTGGGAGCTTGAAGAAAAGATGAGAGCGAATTATCCGCATCTTTTTTAGTAGCCTAATGTTGTAATTCCGGGGACGGAATTCTTATAAAGGGGGAGGGGGAGAATGTAAGGACCAAGAATTTTGAGTTACATTATAAATAAAATTGAGAATTTAATTTCTAATTAATTACATTATGGTGTGAATTAATTTAAACCCTAACAAGATGGTTTGATTTTTTTGTTTTTTTTTTTTATAATATTTGACTATTAAATTAATTTAATTGAAGGAAGTCCGATGAAAGGTTATTAATTATTGGACTAACCTAATGTGGTATTTTTAATATCAAGGGATTGATATGTTATTGAACGCTAATTAAATATTCAATTAATATTGAATATGGCAAGTTTAATTGGATTATGTAAATTAAATTAAATTTGATTATTAAAGTGTTCCTATACTTATTTAAACAAGCCCAAACAATTAATTAAGTAAGGGACTTGTGAAAATTGTTTTGTGGGTTGCTATTTAATTAAATTAGCCCAATTTATTAAGAAGTGAGTGAATTATTTTGGTAGCCCAATAGTGTTGGATTATTATGATCATAGATGGCCCAAATGAATTAAATTGCAAGCCTAATTTTTTTTCCAATTGTTAAAGCTTCTAGAAGGCATTAATTTACTAATTTGTGCTTTAAAAATAAATCAAAAATGGGGCATAAGTAGGGAGCATGGCTGATTATAGGGGAGGACTATTATGGACTCCAAAAATTTATCAATTTTGTTGCTTACATTAGTGTGTGGAACACTCAACATTTTGGCTATCATTTTTGGAAAAAAGTTGAAGTCCAATGTGTAGATATAGATGTTATATGTATAGATTTATACTTCTATAAATAAGGGCTAGAACAATTATGTTAGAGTTTACAAAATTTCTGCTAGAGTCTTGACATTGAGAGTTAGTGAGTGGAGTGAGTTAACTCGGTGAGTTAAAGAAAAAGAAAGTGAGTTAGTGAGTTACTACCGAGGCAAGCCATTCTTAATCAAGAGAAGTGTTCTTGGATGTCATCTAACTCCATCATCTATTTTAGAAAGGAGAGAAAAGTACCTCACAAGTCAAAAAGGTATAAAAATCCCCTAAAAACCCTAATCTTGGCGTTCTTTTAAATTTTATGGTAGAAATATTACATTTGAGCTCTTTGTGCTTAGAATCATGCTATACATGTTTATATAGGATGTCATGCGGTTTAAATGTGTAGTGGTATGAGTTTATGTAGAAAAATCTAGCAAAATGCTTGAAAATATTTTTACCGACGAACAAAACATAGGTTGTACGAATAAATTGCACAGTTTGAAATCTACAAATTATTTTTGTAATTTAATATTTTTTGGGAATATATGGGTAAGTTAAGAACAAAATCCCTTTGGAATCACCCAAAAAATGTGTTAAAATGAGCAAGTTATGTATGTTGGACCAAACACACCTCACTGTCTAAGATCTTGCATGAACAGTTCACTTTAAGCCAAATTTCCGAAGTCTAAACTTATCCAAAATGGTGTTTGAGCCTAGAAAATTGTAGTTCAGGAAGTCACGATTCCATCGATACCTAGTAGAGCTCCATCCGAGTTATAGAACTCAAGTTATTAAAGTTTTTCCCCAAGACCCCAAAGCTAAACAAAATCTGGAAAAAGGGCGATGTTTCTGCAGGTTTTTTTTCTGTGAACCGGCCGGAACTTTTAGGCGACTGGTTCACCGGAATTAAGACCGGTTCCGACGACGGTTCCTTGACGGAAGTTTTTTGGTTTTGTGTGCACTATTTTATAAAAATATGTTTGAATTTTTAGCAGGTCATTTGGTAATTTCCATAATTAAAATATGGTTAAACCTTACTAACTAAAGAAAAAATGATAAATTAATATCTTTAATTTCTAAAAAATCATAAAACTGCTAATTACTTATTATTTAAGTAATATTAAATAATAAGTAAGATTAATTAAGAAATTAATTATTTTTAAATAGTATTTAAGGTGTAAATAGTACACTAATTAGCTATTAATTAGTTAGTAATTAGATAAAATTACTAATAAATTATTATTAAATATTAAGTATATGATTGAAGTATTTAATAATAATATAAGAAAGCCCTTTTTTTAGATTTTGTTTAGCTTTGGGGTTTTGGGAAAAACCTTAATAACTTGAGTTCTATAACTCCGATGGAGCTCTACTAGGTATCGATGAAATCATGACTTCCCGAACTACAATTTTCTGGGCTCAAACACCATTTTTGGATAAGTTTTGATTTTGGAAATTTGGCTTAAAGTGGACTGTTCCTGCAAGATCTTGGACAATGAGGTGTGTTTGGTCCAACATACATAACTTGCTCATTTTAACCCATTTTTGGGTGATTACAAAGGAATTTTGTTCTTAATTTACCCATATATTCCCAAAAAATATTAAATCACAAAAATAATTTGTAGATTTCAAAATGTGCAATTTATTCGTACAACCTATGTTTTGTTCGTCAGTAAAAATATTTTCAGGCATTTTGCTAGATTTTTCTATATAAACCCATACCACTACACATTTAAACCGCATGACATCCTATATAAACATGTCTAGCATGATTTTAATCACAAAGAGCTCAAAGATAATATTTCTACCGTAAAATTTAAAAGAAAACCAATATTAGGATATTTAAGGATTTTTTTTATACCTTTTAGACTTGTGAGCTACTTTTCTCTTCTTTCCAAAGTAGATGATGGATTTAGATGACATCCAAGAACACCCCTTGAAGTAGTCTAGCGTGACTTGGTAGTGACTCACTAAAAAAACTCACTAACTCACTCCTTACCAATTCACAATAAAAGAGCTCTCTAGCAACTTAGCAAACTTTTTCCCAAGTGAGCTAAGGTTCATATTTATAGTAGTAGAAATATATACATATAACATATATATGTATACATTGGACTTCAAGATTTTCCCAAAAATACTAGCAAATAAGTTGAGTGTTCCACACACCACCTTAAACAATTTATTTGATAAATTTTGAAATCTAAAAGTACTCTTAACCCACTCCACCGGTCATGCCTCTATAATTTCTCCATTTTGGATTTATTTTTAATGCACAAATTGGTAAATTCATGCCTTCTAGAAGCTTTGACAATTTGATCAAAAATTGGGCTTGCAATTTAATTCATTTGGGCCATCTATGATCATAATAATCCAACAACATTGGGTTACCAAAATAACTCACCCCGTTCTTAATAAATTGGGCTAGCTTAATTAAATAGCAACCCACAAATCAAATTTCACAAGTCCCTCACTTAATTAATTGTTTTGGCTTGTTTAAATAATTATAGGAACACTTTAATAATCAAATTTAATTTAATTTATATAATCCAATTAGACTTGTCATATTCAATATTAATTGAATATTTAATTAGGGTTGAATAACATATCAATCCCTTGATATTAAAAATACAAGTCTTAGGTTAGACCGATAATTAATAACCTGTCATCGGACCTCCTTTAATTAAATTAATTTTGTAGTCAAACATTATCAAACAAACAAAAAAAATCAAACTACCTTTTTAGGGTTTAAATTAATACCGCCTGAAGACTCTGTCCATGTATCCTTATCAAAAATAGGAAGATTATTTCCATACTTTTGACTGATATCACTTTTATATTTTTCTTGCAGTTTGAATATACAATAATATGTTATGACTGATAAAAGGTATTTAATGAGCCAAGTTTAGAACATCATATTTCAAACATGTATAATTGAAAAAACACAAAGCTTATAGGTAGACTTACTCCTACTTTTCTTGCCCTGTTATTACAATACACAATATTCTTTTGGTGTGTTAAATCAAACACCTCAATGTGAGTAGGTTTAGTTTTCTTCTCATTTTCCTACCATCACGAAAACAAAAGCACAAGAATCAAACATTTTTAATTATATTAAAGCAACCATGACAAAAAAAAAAATTACATGTTTTTTCGTGTGACTTATAAACGATATTGACCCTCCAACGTGGTTAAGCTTTGCACCTTTCTTCCAGTTTATAGAACTAGAATTTGAAATTTTCTGCCAACTCTCCTTGTTCCATTCTTCATAAAGAGAGACCCAATATTCTTTCTTCATAAATGAAGGTGGGTGCTCGGCCATTTTTTCAAAATTATAAGTTGTGAGCCCTGTTTTTTTCTTTGACTCATCTCTTGCCTTTTTCATCAAATCTTTATAACGCACAGCACATACTTACTCCTAAACCTTTCTTGCCTTTCTATTCTCTACTTCATAAATAAATTGATATATCTCCTCAAATTCAGCCCATAACTCATTCTTTAAGTCTTTTGACATTGATAACCAAGTCTGATATGGCCCCATTTGATTTTTTATAGAACAAGCAATTTGTCATACTATAGAATTTGGTTGAAATCTACAAACACAAATAGAAATTATTATTTATAATAAGCTGCATTACATAAAGGTAAGCATAAATATGGTAATAAGGACAACATAATAGTTGAACTTTTCAAAATAACAAAAACATTAACATTAAAGACCCAAACATTTAATTATCATTATGCCAAGCTTGGACTTGGAAGGAAAAAGAGGGTATCAATTGTTACATTTTATGAACCAAGCTATGATAAAGAACTAGGACTAATGCCTGAACTGATTGCAAGTACAAAAGATACAAGACAGCCATGGAAAGTACAGGAAACACTATATAACTAACAAACTCCAAGGAAGAAAGTGACTACAATTTACGAAGATTCATCCTAAAAGTTCTTCCTTAAGGCACACAGTCTCTCAATTTGCAGCAGCCAATGTACTTTGTATAGAATATAACATGATTGTAATATAAAAGTCATGCTCGTACCACTCACATTTAAATACAATAACTTTGTTACCTCTTCCAAAGTATGTCAACTCTATGACATCAACCAAGCAACCATAAAAGTCATGCTCATCCTCATCATAGCAACTGCCCTTGATATAAACTCCACTATTAACTTTTTTTTTACTTTGTTCACTTGCATGTGTGTGGAATTTAAACCCATTAGCATAGTAACCTTTATAACACTTTACACGTCTTTTTAGGCCAAATGCTATTTGGTGTATACGATAATCTATCGTTGAGTCATTTTGATGCCTGTTGAGAAAAATATTAATATGATAGTGTACTATGTAGAGAAAAAACTAAAGATGATATGATCAAATTAACCAAACCTAAAGTTTTACCCATATGTACTCGAAGCCAAGTTGCAAACTCCCTTTCCCGTAATGTGGCAATTTGTTCTTTGGTGATGTGGGGATGTTCAAGCCTTACACTTTCATCAATTTTTTTGTGTAAATTATGATTGCATAACTTAAATTAGAAAGGGATTAATTAATATCTTAAGGGTTGTGCACAAACATTTATTACACACTTACTCAAGGAATGACGCAATTTCATCACAACTCAAAAGTAAATATATGTGGGCAGCTTTCATATCATCATCATTTAATGACCTCTAAGTAGCTTCACCTAGCACACGACTTGGACTAGTAAAAATTGAAAGGCGACCATCCAGATCCATGTCACTTCCATCATCATTCCTTGGGACTTGATTTAGCCTTGTTTGGATTGTGGATTCAATATAATGCGAGCATAACAATGATATCTCTTGCAAATTTTAAGCCTCTTAAATTGAAGCTTCCACATATGCTTTATTTTTAACCTTCTTCTTTAAATGAAACATACACCTAAAAAGTAAATATCAGATCTCTCACTAAACTAAATTATTGCACAATATCATCACAATATTTGTCTCAAGCAACTCCATATGCTCCTTTCACAACCTTGTTGAGCATAAATCCCTAAAGAAGTGACACAAGTCAGTCAATGCATCCCATATCGACTTGGGCAACATGTCTCGAAATGCAATTGGAAATAACCTCACAAAAAACACATGACAATCATAGCTCTTTAGCCCAGTGAACTTACTATCTTCTACATTAACACATCTCAAAATATTAGAAGCATAGCCATCAGGGAGCTTTAATTGTTTAACCCACTTGCAAACATCTTGAATTTGGGGTTTGGTTAGTGTATAAGTTGCTTTGGGCTTTATGATCTTCTGATTAATATTTTGTAAGTCTAGTTTCGAACGCTTGCAATGGGTCTTTAAATCCTTCCTTGCATTTGGATTATCCTTTGTTCTACCTTTGACATCCAATATTGTATAAAACATGTTTTCAAACACGTTTTTACTCAACATGCATCACATCAAGATTGTGTCAAATAAGAAGTGAATGCCAATAGGGTAACTCCCAAAAGATTGAACATTTCACCCAATTATGTTCCTTTCCATAACCATTTGTTTTATGTTTATCGCACACCTTTCCAATTGTAATAGGTGGCAATTTTGATACACGCTAAAATACCTCTTCGCTTGATAACTAAGGTGGTGGAAAATCGAATTCAATTGTATTCCTCTTGAATTTGTCCTTTTGATATCAATAAAAATGATCAATAGGCAAAAATTGACGATGACAATCAAAGAAACTAGGCTTTCTACCATTCTCAAGGGTAAAAGCCTTGCTACCCTCCATACAATAAGGGCAAGCCATCTTGCCATG